>CM033633.1:33733327-34333327 GCA_019453435.1 Rhinogobius similis | reverse complement strand
CTTCACCTGTCGCCACTTTTAATGTCCATTTGAGTCAACCCTGGGTGAGTTAGCATCACTTTATACCACACAACTTCGGACTGTTTTGCTTAGGAGTCACATGCTCACAACGCTGTTTATCCAATGAGACGTCTGGAAACGCGACAGCCTACAAAAAGCATTAATACATTTAGTTCTATCAATATTAAAGACTATAACATTGTTTTTGTGGATTCTTGATCGTATTTTGTGGAGTAAAAGTGTATTTAGTTGTTTGTCGTGTAGTGTGCACGCTCTCATGGCTGCTGTTGTTAAGTGTGGACCTCAGTCCTTAGATTCCAGTCGTGTAGTGTGGACTGATTTCATCTCCCCGAGTTCAGATGGGCATGACTGACAGGTGGATTAGCCAATCACATGGTCCGTTTGTATCAAAACAAATAAGGCTGCTTTCGAGGAAAAAAGAAAAGACAAAAAACAAGAATCAATGAGCGAAGCACAAAACTCTGTTAATCTGAGGTGAAAGAAGTTATTTTTTTGTCTAAATGATGATCAACCAATGAGCTGCTTTGTTTCACATGCATCGAGGAAATAAACAAATCTGATTGCACGGTTCAGTCAGAGTTTGGCTCGAGGTGTGACGGAGTGAGGTAGTGGTGACTAGACTGATATCTCTCTGTTTAAAAAATACAGAGAGAAATCATTCTAGACTTGCCCAATAAAAATAAAATAAGACTATGGAGTTCACTGCAGTTCTGGGAGTGAATTTCTTCCCATTGACTTTTAGAAAAATTCTACTATTAACCCCTAGTGTACCCTGACCCCAGTCTGGCTTTTAAGACTTAGAAAGTGCTTAAAATTAACGCGCCCTGTTACACCGACCTCGGAGGATTGGCAGCCGTGCGGGTCTCCAGAAAGAATCCGCAAGAAGTCCATGTTTGCTGGGCGCGGCAGTGCTCTGGTGCGGCTTTCATGTCGTTCGACATGTGTTCTTGCTTGAAACCATGTGAATCTACGTGGCTTTCGTCAAAAATGGACCGCAGTAAACCGGAGCTGGTGTAACAGACAATCTGCGGCCAGTGCTTGTGACCCGCACAAGTCCAGGACCGCAACCAGACAGGAGTCAGTGTACACAAGGGGTAAGAGTTAAAAGGTCTGACATAGGCTCAGCAGCTTTGTGGTCACTTAAGTCCATAATGTGGTTGTTTAAAAAGCGCATGTAAAACTTAAAATATGGCAGCATTTGTTTTAATAACTTGACTCTCTCTCGAGCTCAAATAAAAGCTTCACAGAGCAGAGATGCCTTTGAATATGTAGATTTGTCATTGAAATTTAGGATTTTATTAGGTTTATTGTGAAATTCATACATTTTGCATGAGAAAAAGCTCTGGCTAAACCTGTAGACAATATTTTCCATCTGTGGAGGCTCTTAAAATGTCTCACAATTTTATGCAAAATGTTAAGAGCCTGCCAACACTGAAGAGAGAAATAATATGTACATGTATGAGACGTGAGCAAAGAGACTGTCCAAACGGGAGAGAAAATAAAGTATTCTTTAACAATTACACAATATCTTTCTAAATAATAATGAGATGTGAAGGAGAATTTAACAGTTTTAGTGTGCGTGATTTTAGTAAATGTAATTCCTTAATCCGTTCTGTCAAAACCGAACAAAACAGAAATGAATCTGGTAATTTTCCCTTTAATATTCCAAACAGCGAGGAGCCCTCTAAAGCCAAACGAAGCTTTATTCCAGCTCATTTGTCTGTGACTGCTTTGAACTGAGAAAATAATTGCGCCTGTCTTCTCTTAACAACAGCTCGGACTTCCAAGAGCATTAGGAAGAGAAAAGTATTAATGGAGAACATTAAGACGTTTGTACCGTTAAAGACGCTAAAAAAGAATTCTAATTAGTCAGATAACGGCTTGGTTGCCTTGTCAAACATAACAGTCCAAGTTTTCTCATATCTCTTTCTCTTATTTAAATGTCATCCATACTGCACCAATAACCCGATAGCAAGTGGCAAAATTGTGTGTGTGGACGGTGAGAAATAAAAATGTTAAAAAATATTTAGTTTTTATTTCTGACAATTAAAAAAAGAAAATCAAGTAAAAAAAAAAAAAACAGATAAACAGAGCACTGCAGCTACACTCACTCACTGTTGAACTCATTACCTTCTCTCCCCTTTTTTGTCAAGTTTTTCTCGCTTTTCGCTGCATCTTTGTTGCTTTTAGTTGCATGTCCTTTTTTTGTCGTTTTGTGTGTTGAGGAAATTAACTGAAGTGTCCTTTATCTCCCCCTGTTGTTAAAAAGAAAGCTAAACTCCAGCTAAGATAAGCTAAGTCAGCGAAACAATGGAGGAACTACTTAAAGTTTAAATTGTGCTGTTTGGAGTTAATTTGAGCAAGACTTTATACGGTAAAGTGGAAAATCAAAGTAGTTTCTCTGTTGTCTGTGCAGAGATTGGCCAACATTTCAACATCAATAACATTAAATTATTATCATAGTATTAAATTGTATAAAATAAGTAATAGAAAGTATAATTTTGAAGGCTATAATTCTTCCCAACATAAATAATAAGAAGTAATGTTCCGAGTACAGAAAAATACAGTGTCCAATCAGATTAGGTGTTGTTTTGTAGGTTACATGTTCAGAACGGCTCATTGGTTTTGGCCTGCAGACTGTGAGCAGAAGGCCCTGCTGTTAGCACTGACCAATCAGATTCTCCCTTTACAGTTGAGTGACAGGCTGAAATCAGCACTGGTTTAGTCCCGCCCACGCATTAGTAGTAATGACACATGGATGTATTAAAAGAACTGGATAAGGTACGCCCCCTCTGTCTGTGGTCCCAGATTGATTAGTGGCCGTGCGAGGTACTGCAGCCTCTTGGAACCAGCCTTTTTCTAAAATTGCTCATTATAATCACAGACAGGACTGAATTATAATTTAAATAAAATAGAAGGAAATGTTCTTTTCTACCGTTTCTAAAATCACCGAAATTACCGTTTTTATATGAAGTGGGGGATTGTCGTCACGTGGCGCCCTAAAGCAAAGATGGCAGCCTCCGTATCAGGAAGTAAAACAAAGATGGCGGCCTCCGTATCAGGAAGTAAAACAAAGATGTCAGCCTCCATATCAGGAAGTAAATGCGGAAGTAAGAAACTTTTTTGGGGTCATGCGCCAATGAGCACAGTCCATAGGGATAAA
The DNA here is from genome assembly GCA_019453435.1 of Rhinogobius similis. Taxonomy (NCBI): domain Eukaryota; kingdom Metazoa; phylum Chordata; class Actinopteri; order Gobiiformes; family Gobiidae; genus Rhinogobius; species Rhinogobius similis. The sequence goes on along the minus strand of CM033633.1, from coordinate 34,330,143 downwards.
CAGGGCGGCCATTTTGGATTCATCTTCCAGGTTTTATTATAGTTCTTTGTAATGACATCACTGGCCACAAGCTGGCACTGTTTGTTTGCATGTGTTAAAGTTTACTGATTCGTCTGTGATTCACTTTTGGCAGATTTTAAAAGCAAGAAATAAAGACAAGATTGGTTTGTTTGCAGCGTTCATTTGGACTAATAATGGGATTTATTAGTTTGTGTTTGTATTCAAATGAGCATCTAAAACAACTGCTAACGCTACTAGCAAAGGATTTCTGACGGCACAGACTGAGCACAGATTGAATGAACTCTGGATTACACATGATTGCTTGACATGTACAGCAAGTGTGGATGACCTCATCTGGTGAAGGCACAGAACTATAATAAAACCTGGAAGATGAATCAAAAATGGCCGCCCTGTTTATCCCTATGGAGAGTGCTCATTGGCGCATGATTTCGTGATTTACTTCCTGATACGGAGGCTGGCATCTTTGTTTTACTTCCTGATACGGAGGCTGACATCTTTGCTTTAGGGCGCCACGTGACGACAATCCCCCATGATGCTTTGAGCGACGTGAACGACCACGCAGCTGCAAGTTTTTGTGTTAACGTTAGCTTGTGTGATTGTAATTGTGTTCTTCATGTTAGACACACGTGAAGCGTCTGAAATGAAATAAAATACAACCAACAGGTGTCACTAGTCTAACCATGTCACGTGCTTCTGTTTGTATCGTCCGACGCTCGTTCACGTGACTCGCACATGTTTGCGGTGACGTCACTTCATATAAAAACGGTAATTTCGATGATTTTAGAAACGGTAGAAAAGAACGTTTCCTTCTATTTTATTTAAATACCGATAATAATTAAGTCCTGTCTGCAATTATAATGAGCAATTTTAGAAAAAGGCTGGTTCCAAGAGGCTGCAGTACCTCGCACGGCCACAAATCAATCTGGGACCACAGACAGAGGGGGCGTGGCTTATCCAGTTCATTTAATACATCCATGGGTGAAGGTGTCAGTGCTGCTTTCATGTGCAGATGATGGTGGAGGGTGGAGCTCGTTCACTCGACCTTATGTGCGTTTGCGCTTTTGGTCGCAACACACTCTTTATCTGTTTGTGACCAATTTGGGGCAGATAACTTGCTGACTGTAGTTCTTCGAAGCTTATTGTTCACTTTGTACAATATAGGTTGCATTTTTTCTCATTTGTTAACTTTATTTTGCCTTCCACCAATCAACCTATGAGCGCATTTGTTTCACATGCATCGAGGAAATAAACAAATCTGATTGCACGGTTCAGTCAGAGTTTGGCTCGAGGTGTGACGGAGCGAGGTAGCGGTGACTAGACTGATATCTCTCTGTTTAAAAAATACAGAGAGAAATCATTCTAGACTTGCCCAATAAAAATAAAATAAGACTATGGAGTTCACTGCAGTTCTGGGTGTGAATTTCTTCCCATTGACTTTTAGAAAAATTCTACTATTAACCCCTAGTGTACCCTGACCCCGGTCTGGCTTTCAAGACTTAGAAAGTGCTTAAAATTAACGCGCCCTGTTACACCGACCTCGGAGGACTGGCAGCCGTGCGGGTCTCCAGAAAGAATCCGCAAGAAGTCCATGTTTGCTGGACGCGGCAGTGCTCTGGTGCGGCTTTCGTGTCGTTCGACATGTGTTCTCGCTTGAAACCATGTGAATCTGCGTGGCTTTCGTCAAAAAGGGACCGCAGTAAACCAGAGCTGGTGTAACAGACAATCTGCAGCCAGTGCTTGTGACCCGCACAAGTCCAGGACCGCACCCGGACTGGACTTTTATTATGTTTATTGTGAAATTCATACACTTTGCATGAGAATAAGCTCTGGCTAAACCTGTAGACAATATTTTCCAGGCTCTTAAAATGTCTCACAATTTCGTGCAAAATGTTAAGAGCCTGGCAACACTGAAGAGAAAAATAATATGTACATGTATGAGACGTGAGCAAAGAGACTGTCCAAACAGGAGAGAAAATAAAGTATTCTTTAACAATTACACAATATCTTAATAAATAATAATGAGATGTGAAGGAGAATTTAACAGTTACCAAATTTTAGTGTGCGTGATTTTAGTAAATGTAATCCTTAATCCGTTCTGTCAAAACCGAACAAAACAGAAATGAATCTGGTAATTTTCCCTTTAATATTCCAAACAGCGAGGAGCCCTCTAAAGCCAAACGAAGCTTTATTCCAGCTCATTTGTCTGTGACTGCTTTGAACTGAGAAAATAATTGCGCCTGTCTTCTCTTAACAACAGCTCGGACTTCCAAGAGCATTAGGAAGAGAAAAGTATTAATGGAGAACATTAAGACGTTTGTACCGTTAAAGACGCTAAAAAAGAATTCTAATTAGTCAGATAACGGCTTGGTTGCCTTGTCAAACATAACAGTCCAAGTTTTCTCATATCTCTTTCTCTTATTTAAATGTCATCCATACTGCACCAATAACCCGATAGCAAGTGGCAAAATTGTGTGTGTGGACGGTGAGAAATAAAAATGTTAAAAAATATTTAGTTTGTAGTTCTGACAATTAAAAAAAGAAAATCAAGTAAAAAAAAAAAAAACAGATAAACAGAGCACTGCAGCTACACTCACTCACTGTTGAACTCATTACCTTCTCTCCCCTTTTTTGTCAAGTTTTTCTCGCTTTTCGCTGCATCTTTGTTGCTTTTAGTTGCATGTCCTTTTTTTGTCGTTTTGTGTGTTGAGGAAATTAACTGAAGTGTCCTTTATCTCCCCCTGTTGTTAAAAAGAAAGCTAAACTCCAGCTAAGATAAGCTAAGTCAGCGAAACAATGGAGGAACTACTTAAAGTTTAAATTGTGCTGTTTGGAGTTAATTTGAGCAAGACTTTATACGGTAAAGTGGAAAATCAAAGTAGTTTCTCTGTTGTCTGTGCAGAGATTGGCCAACATTTCAACATCAATAACATTAAATTATTATCATAGTATTAAATTGTATAAAATAAGTAATAGAAAGTATAATTTTGAAGGCTATAATTCTTCCCAACATAAATAATAAGAAGTAATGTTCCGAGTACAGAAAAATACAGTGTCCAATCAGATTAGGTGTTGTTTTGTAGGTTACATGTTCAGAACGGCTCATTGGTTTTGGCCTGCAGACTGTGAGCAGAAGGCCCTGCTGTTAGCACTGACCAATCAGATTCTCCCTTTACAGTTGAGTGACAGGCTGAAATCAGCACTGGTTTAGTCCCGCCCACGCATTAGTAGTAATGACACATGGATGTATTAAAAGAACTGGATAAGGCACGCCCCCTCTGTCTGTGGTCCCAGATTGATTAGTGGCCGTGCGAGGTACTGCAGCCTCTTGGAACCAGCCTTTTTCTAAAATTGCTCATTATAATCACAGACAGGACTGAATTATAATTTAAATAAAATAGAAGGAAATGTTCTTTTCTACCGTTTCTAAAATCACCGAAATTACCGTTTTTATATGAAGTGGGGGATTGTCGTCACGTGGCGCCCTAAAGCAAAGATGGCAGCCTCCGTATCAGGAAGTAAAACAAAGATGGCAGCCTCCGTATCAGGAAGTAAAACAAAGATGTCAGCCTCCGTATCAGGAAGTAAAACAAAGATGTCAGCCTCCGTATCAGGAAGTAAATGCGGAAGTAAGAAACTTTTTTGGGGTCATGCGCCAATGAGCACAGTCCATAGGGATAAACAGGGCGGCCATTTTGGATTCATCTTCCAGGTTTTATTATAGTTCTTTGTAATGACATCACTGGCCACAAGCTGGCACTGTTTGTTTGCATGTGTTAAAGTTTACTGATTCGTCTGTGATTCACTTTTGGCAGATTTTAAAAGCAAGAAATAAAGACAAGATTGGTTTGTTTGCAGCGTTCATTTGGACTAATAATGGGATTTATTAGTTTGTGTTTGTATTCAAATGAGCATCTAAAACAACTGCTAACGCTACTAGCAAAGGATTTCTGACGGCACAGACTGAGCACAGATTGAATGAACTCTGGATTACACATGATTGCTTGACATGTACAGCAAGTGTGGATGACCTCATCTGGTGAAGGCACAGAACTATAATAAAACCTGGAAGATGAATCAAAAATGGCCGCCCTGTTTATCCCTATGGAGAGTGCTCATTGGCGCATGATTTCCGCATTTACTTCCTGATACGGAGGCTGGCATCTTTGTTTTACTTCCTGATACGGAGGCTGACATCTTTGCTTTAGGGCGCCACGTGACGACAATCCCCCATGATGCTTTGAGCGACGTGAACGACCAGCAGCTTGCAAGTTTTTGTGTTAACGTTAGCTTGTGTGATTGTAATTGTGTTCTTCATGTTAGACACACGTGAAGCGTCTGAAATGAAATAAAATACAACCAACAGGTGTCACTAGTCTAACCATGTCACGTGCTTCTGTTTGTATCGTCCGACGCTCGTTCACGTGACTCGCACATGTTTGCGGTGACGTCACTTCATATAAAAACGGTAATTTCGATGATTTTAGAAACGGTAGAAAAGAACGTTTCCTTCTATTTTATTTAAATACCGATAATAATTAAGTCCTGTCTGCAATTATAATGAGCAATTTTAGAAAAAGGCTGGTTCCAAGAGGCTGCAGTACCTCGCACGGCCACAAATCAATCTGGGACCACAGACAGAGGGGGCGTGGCTTATCCAGTTCATTTAATACATCCATGGGTGAAGGTGTCAGTGCTGCTTTCATGTGCAGATGATGGTGGAGGGTGGAGCTCGTTCACTCGACCTTATGTGCGTTTGCGCTTTTGGTCGCAACACACTCTTTATCTGTTTGTGACCAATTTGGGGCAGATAACTTGCTGACTGTAGTTCTTCGAAGCTTATTGTTCACTTTGTACAATATAGGTTGCATTTTTTCTCATTTGTTAACTTTATTTTGCCTTCCACCAATCAACTGTAGACTGTCAGACTCAAGCAGCACATTTTAAATTTTGAGCTCTTACAGTAGAAAACACCATTACGCTCCATTGACAGTCACTATTTTGTACGTGAAAATCAGAGCTGTTTGCGTTTACCCATCGCACACACGCATTTAAATCCCTCTCTCTGGCAACACAAACTTGAAGAAAATCTAAAGTAACATGTGTGTAGTGACTCTAACAGTGTTTAATCCAGAGAGATTAGAGGCTCTGACACGACGGCAGCAGCAGTAGATTACAACAAGTTCCATTTTCAACAGCTGTGAGTGCGCGAAGACCGGATCACCTCGACTGAACCGTGACACCGAGGTCAATCGACAGAGCGCGCTGTCGTGTGCGGGGGCGGAGCATCAATACAATAAATACTTAAACCATTGTACAATGAGTTATACAGTTGTTCACCTCCGTCATGCTGTAGGTTTGTTTCGGTTTGAATCGAGTGAAGCACGACCTTAGGAAATGCAAATATGTGTTTTAGGAATTTAACTCTGATGGAATGGGGTCAGTGATCAATGACATTTAACCAAAACCCTCAAAAAGAAACAAAAAACAAACTTAAAAACATCAATATATATATTAAAAAAAACAGACTTATTAATATTGTTTAACTGAATGTTGTTGTTTTTTTATTATTTTTACCAAATTATTCAATTTTCAATTTAACAAAAGATAAAATGCAGTTTCATCTTTACTATTCTAACTAGATTTGTTGTTGTCTAATAAAAAATAAAAGCCTATTTTAATGTTTCTTTTACTCAGCAAAATTGCAGTGCTGGGTCTGTCTATTTTTCAGAATTAAATGTCCTCATGATGAAAAACTTGTAATACATTTTTTTCTTACACATATGTGAGCAAACTACAGGGAATTTTCAAATTGAGATCTTTAAAGTTAAGCTTTTTTCCTGTTCACCTGAAGTGTCTCGCCTTAAGACTCAGCTGTGACTTGACTTGAATTTGTGCTTAAAATCCTCATAAATCGCCAGAAAATGATTTAGAAGATGGAAACGTTGCCCCCTTAAAAGCACGCATCGCCCACTGTATATACACACCTCTATTCAACAAGCTAAGAATGTCTTTAGTCGACTAAAGCCCTGAAATGTGCTACATTTGCTCTGACTTAGAATCAGGGGCGTTGAACCAATTTTCGGCCCCAGGTACAAATCTTCTCGGTGGGCCCCTAATACATCATTTTGTATATGCTTTATTCATCCCTGCAATACCATTATTATTATTTTTTGCTCGAATATACACCCTATGGTTTCTACGTACACCAAACAATAACTCGCTAATTTACAGACATCCTGTGCAGCTACTGGCTTATATTATGATACAGTACAGTTTGTTTCTGCAATAACTACAGCAGACCAATTACACGAAAATCTCTAAACGTATTATTACAGTAAGAAAACACACTAATTGCAAATTAAAATCACTGGTTTTATTTGCAAACATCTTGGCGAACGTGTGAACAAAGATGGGGTTCTCAGTCATGCATAGTTGTATCTCAAGGACGTTTCTGAACTGCATTTAATAACGACAAAAACAACCAAAGTGTAGAGAAAACTGAGAAAAAACATGCTTTTAAGGGCCCCGGGAAACCAGTACCCTTTACCCCCCCAGTCCAACACCCCTGCTCAGATTCAAAACTCCTGCCCCATCTATTTAGTCAGCTATTTTCATGGAAATACGCAAAAAATGCACAATATCATTTATGTTGTGTTATGTTTATCCAACCACGTCATTCCTGCATATTAACACCTGTCGTTTTTGCCTTTTTATCTCAATTAAACGCAAACTCAGATATTTCAAACATGCTTCCAGGCGAATACACACAGAAATTGATTTCAAATTGCTCTTTTCAGAAGCCCTTGGGCCAGAACTGAATTAATTACAGCACATTTTCCCTCTCACGGTCGTTCTTATCTGTTGTCTGGCACGGAACGCTAAATGTGCTCGAGCGGAGGAGCCGTGCGACCACAGCGAGACTCCTCGGAGGATTATCAGAATAATCAACAGCGCAGGAATCAGGACATGTTTTTTTTTTTCTGTTGGACAAATCCTTCAGGCTTTCACACGCGCCTCAAAATGGACAAGCAATCCCACCCAGATTAAACGTCCAAGTGCCGAACACGACTCACAGATGGAAGTGCCGAGTCCAAGGCTGGAGCTCGGCCCGGTGAGAAGGAACATGAAGTTTGGAGAAAGAAATGGAGTTGTACTTGTGTTTTGCGAAATGTTTTACTTTTTCAACAAACTGCAAAGTGACAATTGACTTTTTTGAGCTTTAAAAGACATATTACGCATTATTTGTACCGTTATATTCTCTTTACTGGCACCTCACTTAAAATAATGTATGAATTGAAAAGCACACATGACTTTCTATCAGTCAGGCATTCCCTCATCATAATTTGTGTCAGCGCTCCATCTACTGGCATCAGAGGGAATTACCGTGGGGAAAGAAAACATGCTAATGCTGATGTACGCAGATGAAGCGAACGTGGTATGACGGCAGAAATGCTCAGAACGAGTCTGGTGATGTTTTATGGACTGAACAAACAGCGCAGAAGATCTTATTTTAGCGTCACAAATTGGGGAAATTTGAAACTGCATGTTTTATGAGACTCAGAGAAGGAGCAGGGAAGACAAATAAACAAGATTAATGTAAAAAGTGTGAATGAAGATAAATACAACTCCAGAAATGTTTTTGATGCAGGAAAAATGCTAGAAGATGGCTAAAAGAGAAAAAGTCCTTCTCCTTCGATGTTGGCTCTTCCTATCATTGTGAAGCAGAATTCACCAAGCGTTGGATTGTTCACCCACTAATAGGGAACGTGAGCTGGGATTAGACCGTCGTGAGACAGGTTAGTTTTACCCTACTGATGATGTGTTGTTGCAATAGTAAAGAAAGGAGAAAATTTAGATATTACGATTCATGTATGCTTTGTATTTTTCTGTATCCTGTTTTTATCTGTCTTATATTTTGACTGCATGTGTGTGACAGGTGCAGGGCGTCTGGGGCTTTCAAAGGCAATAACAATAAATCCCCTCTTACTATAAAATCATATTTCTTTGTTATAGATGAATGAATTTATTTGTATTTCCTCCTAAAAACGTAATGGTTGTAGCTCAGTAACAGGCATCTGTATTTCAGCGATTTAGGTTTATTTGCGTATCTGCAGCACACACCGACACATGCACGACAAATGCACACGCCCGCTCGTCCTGCTCCTCCACACTCCTATGTGCATTTAATGGGGGCCAACTTCACGGAGGTTCTTGAATTAACTTATAGTGAAGTAACATAACGCGGTAAACCAGGACAACAGTCAACAGCTACATTCATGTATCTGACTGCAGTGCATGCCGACCCGTGCACGACATATGAACGTCACATGAACAATACGTGCACGACGCATGAACGAGCCCGCTCGGTGTTCCACTTCACACTCCTGTCCTGTTCTTTATGTTTTTAACATCTAAACGCGCTTTCTGCACATTATGCTGCACATTTCTTGTGTCAGAACCACCGGCACTGAAAGGCTGAATTCTGGAGAGAGAAAAGTGAAGCCGCTCTGTGCTGTGGAGACCGAGGCATGCTGAGAACGTCCGGTTTTAGTTCAGTCTCAGACCAATATGTCCAAGAAAACCACAGGACAAGCTGAAAATCAGTGCTGTATTTGAAGTTTGTTCAAGTTATGTAGATATCCCACGTAAAACTAAGGGCAATAGTTTGATTTTCAACCCATCAAAATTACGCCTTCAGAATTTTCCGTCAAAGCTGAAGACAATCCAAAATGATGGAGAATTCTCAGTTAATCTAACCTGTAAGATGATGACGCATGTTACTTTAGATAAAATAATGTTGCAAAAATGTTTTGACTAGACAATGAGTATTATCAACTCATTGGTTATTCATCTTTTTAAATCTTTTTTTCAATTTGAGCATCAGTAGAGAATTTAAAAGAAATCACATTACTCAAATGGAAAAAACAAACTTAAAACTTGAATTGGTATTTTACAAAAGTATCACCAATCAAATCATGTGGTACTCAGTAATTCGCATAATACTCAAGTAGTAGTAAAGCAAAGTGCAGTTTAATTTGAAAAAAGTACACACGTAAACACTGATTTAATGAAAAGTAGCGGTGTTTCTCAGACAAACATTATTTTAGGTTATACAACATGATAAAAAATGACCCCAAATAGTCATAATGTGTCTCTTTGAATGTTCTTTCAGTACACGGTCTACTTTCTCTCGAGTTTGGAGTCCGTGAGATGCCGATTGTTGTTGGTGATGTAGAGAGTTGCAGAGAGTCAGATGGACAAGTGTGTGCCAGAAGAGAGCACGTCTGTGGGGAGAACGGGCAGATGGAGGAGGACGTCTGCCGGACACCCCCGACAAAACAAACACCGAGTGACTGAACAGAGCCACATCATTGTTTTCACTGTCATGTTTACAGAGCTATACTACAAGTCTGTGAAAACTCTCCCTCAATACAGATTATCCTCACCCTTGCCGTCTCGAGGGTGTAGAAGAACTGTACCGCCTGTCCAAATACTTAATTAGGTTTTGTCATCTTTGCTTTGTTGTGAAATCTACACTTCTTGTTCTGCACCAAAATTTGTGAGGACCCAGACTTTAATCTGGCTACAACCGAACTTGCATCTGAAGAGGTTGACGAGTTTTTCCAAGTTGAAAATATGCACATACTCGCACAAGTCGAGAAAAAACTCAGGTCAAAAGCTGCTGCCTGACTTCCACACTTGACATCTCTTGCTGTGCTGAGAGAGACGAAGATCACCAGATTTGTCAATTTATCTTAAATATTTAAACAGCTTTAACAACTTTTTGAGTAAATCTTACATTTCGAGGCCTTCTGTGCGACAGATTTGACTCAAAAGACCTGACATTAGAGTTTAATTCAGATGCAACGTTAACATCTAGCTAGCACATTATCGTTTGACTAACAGGTTAGCTTGATCAGTGATTCTATCATTGGTGACATCAAAATCCTGCTTCTCAAGATAAAAAGCGCATGAATGCAAATAAATTGAAATCAGAATCCGAGGGACCCGAGGACCACATGAAGGCAACATACACAGGGCAATGTCTGGGGTCCTGACGACAAAACTGCTCCACAATTGTATTATTCATTCATTCATTCATTCATTTTCTACCGCTTATTCCCGTTAGGGGTCGCGGGTGACTGGAGCCTATCCCAGTGACTTTGGGCCTTAGGCGGGGTACACCCTGGACAGTGGCCAACTCGTCGCAGCTGACACAGAGAGACAGACAAGGACAGACAACCATTCACTCTCACATTCATTCACTAGGGACAATATAGAGTTATCAATTAACCTACACAGTCATGTCTTTGGACGGTGGGAGGAGCCGGAGAACCCGGAGAGAACCCACGGTAACACGGGGAGGACATGCAGACTCCACCCAGAGAGATCGTGTGATGTTGGGGTGGTCCGGGATTCGAACCCACGATCTCCTTATTGAGAGGCAGAAGCTCTAGCCGCTCTGCCACCGTGCACCCCAATTGTATTATTTTACATCCAAATATGAAATCCAACCCGCAATGTTACTATTCAACAGAAATCTACTTTATAATTGAAATAAATGGAAAATATTACAATATTGCTCTAACACATTAAAACAATAAGTGTTGTGTGTCAATAAACAGGAAACTGCTGATGCCAACGCGCAATAGCTTTGTTTTGCTAAGTTTGTCGGCTCAACAACTAAAGTTACCATCACTGGAAATATGCCGGTTTGTCACAAGATCAAGTCAACTTTTGGTGAGGTATGCTTTTTTTTTTTTTGCCGTTTTCGTTCATTTGAGTATGCATTCTCTTTTGGGTTCTCTCATCTCTCAGACCCCTCAAACAGAGCAGTACTTTGACTTCTGACACTGGAGACACTCTTGGACTGTGCCTAAAGATAGTGACCAGATTTTTTTTTTAATAAATAAATGTTTAATCTAGATTTCTGGGTACCACTGTTAACTGTTAGAGAAGCATTCACATATAGAGTTTATTTTGTGCGATCTATGATTACGAATGAGAGCAGCAACCAAAACTACAAAAGCCATAAAAATACTTTCTAAAACGATACCCACTCAAGCGTGGTTGTATAACTGCTCTCCTTTCTTACGATTCCATAGTGTAGAAAATGTGTTCCTCCATGTGTACAACTGCGTCAAAACCGAAATAATGACTTCCTAAAGCAGGTCTTATCCCTCTCTTTATTACACTTGACAATCACATCAGAGTGGCCTCGGCTCAAACACTTTTCTATTTCCGGCCCCAGTAGCCTATTATTAATCCATAAATGTGCAGAGCAGGGAACACGCGTCAGGGCTGCCCACTTTCCCCGGCACTCTTTGTGTGTGACTAAATGGGATCATCGTGCGTGCCTGTTTTCTTGTGCTGTATTTATTTATTTTCTCTTATCCGGGCCCAAAATTAGAGTTGAGCATCTGTCGAACGGGGTGTTAGCATAGCCGTTAGCAGTTAGCGTCAGCACAATGATAATCACAGGCTCCTAATCCACACTTGACATTTGAAAAAAGAAAGCTCTCGGCGATTTCAGGGCTTCTGCAGTCTTTCTGAGCAAATGTGGGGCGCCGTTGCTTTGAAAATTCTCGTTTTCACGCACTGCATGTACACGCCCACTTGCTGTGTGCTCATTTATAGATTTGATCCCATGTTCTTGGACCTGCTAGACACCCTGGAGCCTGCAAACATGTAAGGCAAAATGCATCCCTGACATATAAAGCATAAAAAGTCAATGAAAAGGTTTCCGCCTCGTTTAAAAATCTCCAGTTCCAATCGAGAGCCAAACTGAAGCGAGATATCACATTATGGATTCATACATAATTTAGTCGCTCCAAAAACCCATGGGACCCACGCTCGGATTTCAGTTCCTCTACATTTTTACATTTAAAAGCGTGCTTCCCTTTGACAATGAATTTCTGTGATTTTCTTTTGTAAAATACAGATTGAAAAAACACAAATCTAGTTGAAGTGAATAAATTAAATTATGTATCTCTCAAAACACTGCAAAACATGTCTGGGTGTAAAAAGCAATGTGTTGTGCATTATTATCAATAACTAACATCAATATAATAGTTTTTGTTTGTTTGTGTTTTTGTTTTTCGTTTTTTTGTTGTTGTTTTTTTTACAAATGAAGTAAATGTGAGAAAAAACACCACAATTTAATGATTATTCACTATTATTGATGACCAAACAACAGTGAGCTCATTCATGTTCTTTCATTCCTCTTGTTTACTGCTTTAATTCTGGGTTAGTATGAGTTTATCAAATTGTTGACCCTAGTTTAGCCCTCGTTTAATTCTGCTTTGGACCTGGTTCAGACCTGTTTGGGACCTAGGTCTAATTTAATGTTGGTTCAGTACTGGGTTGGCAATTGTGTATTTTATTTGTCCATAAAACAGACCATGGCCCTTTCTGAAAGACAAAATAATATGCCGACTTCAATTGCTAAATGTCCTACCTGACATTTATGGAAAATACAATGTTTCAAAATTATTCTTTCACTGCCTATACATAATTCAGACATGTTCTAGTTAAAGATATTCCTGCTGGTTCTTACTGTTTGTTTTGTGGAATGAAAATATATACTCGTGTCTACAGATGCATTATGGGCCAATCAATACCACTCAATTCTCTACACATTACACTATTTATTTTATTGCATAAAAATATGTTTGATTTACACATAAACAATGGGTTGTGTTCACGTTGTGTTTAGAATCTGATGATGCTTTGGAGTGGGCCAGGGCCTAAGTAACTCTAGGGGAGAAGTGTTTTTGAAAGAAATATCCAAAGTTAGGATTTCTGAGGATTTGGCTCCTCAAACTTATTCTCCTTTCAACTGACAACAATCACTCCTTTGGTGTTGAATAATGGCGACACTTTCAAATGCTATTATGCAAAAAACATTGTTATACTGACAGAAAAGAAGTTACACTTTGTGCCAGTTTTTGTTTCATGTGGATAGGGCTAGTAATTACAGAGATATGAACCATAAACCGGGTAAACAAAACTGCAATCTGACTTTTCAAACCCTTTAGAGTTATATATATATAGTTCTTATGGCATGGCAATTTTGAAATTATTAAGCTTCAACTGGCTATTTATGATAAAAAGATTTGGCTAGAAAATAGATGTAGATTTTTCAATTAAAATGAAAGCTGAATTGTTTCATATTATCAGCTGTCATTGTTCCAGAAAAAAACTCTCAGAAACAGCCATTTGATTCCTAAACTTGAAATAGTTCTTTTTGTTAGTTAGCAAGCCAACAACTAACTGTGCTTTACTTCAACTGTCATTCAAAATGTCTCATAAGACATTTAATAACATAAAATTGATTTGAAAATACATAATTTAATGATCTATAACACAAAGTTAAAGTCATTGTCAATTTAAGTGTGCTCTGTTCTGAATGGTTCAGAGTGATAAAACCTTATAACAAGTGAATCATCGAAATTGAAACTGTTGTATAGAGTGTGATATAGTGTGCAGAAGTGACCCACAAACAAGGATATACTATATGAATAACTCATAAACAAAGTGTAAGATGGAACCTTTTAATTCTAAAGGGACGAGTCTCAGTTTTAAACGATAGAAATTCTAAAATGTTGTGATGTCAAGTAAACCTAAACACTACATTTTTGTTTTATTTTGTCTAAGTGTATTTTTTTCTTAACTGAAACAAAGAAATGAGAAAATACTATATTCAGCCAAACAATCTAAACTGAACTATTGTGAGGAACATGGCTCAGTTTGCATAATTGGACAAAACAGAGTACACACTTGGTTGTAAATTTATGGCTCTCATCCAACAACGCACCTATTAAAATGCATTTCCTGAAGTAGAAGAAACAAAAGGTCAGTTAAGACTCAAGTAAATGCGGCTTTATTGCTTTTTTCACAGAGATCTGTCCTTCTATTTTACAACCAGATCCTGTAATTGATTGCCTTCTTTCCCCGCCACATGCTCTTGACTCCTGTTGCTTTTGTTTAGCGTCAAATAACAGTCGCAGTTTCTCATTGCGCCATAAAAATATCACTCTCCCTTCCCTCGGCGGCGGCGGCTATAACCGCGCCGAAATGAGTCTCGAGTCCGTTAGCCGTATTTCTGAGCGCGCAGACACTTTTACTAGACGTCAACATGTAAAAACCTCCTCTCTCCAGCTCCAATATATCTCCAGCGGCTTTTAAATTCAGCCCCAGCCCCATCTGTACTCCACCAATGCAACCTTGGCCAAACAAAAACAAGCCAATAACGCTTTGATGGTGCAAGGCCTGCTCTCAAATTGCCATAACTGTCAGAGAATTGGTCTTTGCCGTGGAATCTTAGAAGGCAATCTACGAGCTGTAATGTGTAATAGCTATGTGTGCGTTTTTTATTTGTTTAATTGTGGTTTGGTCCTGGTTTGAGGCGAAATGCTGCAGTGAATAAGGAAACAATAAAGCTTTTTATGGGTAAAAATTGCACATATTTACATGTGGGTCTGAAAGATGGATAGAGGAAGATTTTAATGTCTTGCTTAATTTTTTTTGATGTATGAGATATAAAATAATAAAACAGATCTTGCTGAAAATTAGAAATTAAAGGCTTAGATTTGGAAATAAACAAATCCTTCAGTACAATCTGTCATAATCTTGTAAAAGTTGGGAGTATCTGACTTTTTGACTTGCAAAACAGAAAATCTATTATTTTCGCCAAATAGCATCTTGTAAAAGCAGCACTTTGTGACCAAATCAATCTGCAGTGCATTGTCTGCCCCTAACAGTAAAGTGTTTTATGTTTCACCAACAGAAGGAGAGGCAGCTTTCTGATTTGCTGAGATCTGAGGTCCACCCTGTGTCACTTCACCTTTTGAAAAAGCGGTTTTAAAGCCGTGCATGTGCCTGAATATACATGCATATGGATATTAACAGTGCTAGGGACTGGTTGGATTTAAACACATACTTCCTCCTGTTGCAGTTTGAAAATCAGGTTCCCCATCTTTATGTCCAAGATTGTGAAGTCTGGTGTGTGCGTGTAAGTGCAACTTTAAGGGCCTATGACAGGTTGAAATACACATTTAACTAAAACGCAGTTAAGATAAATATATTCAAATTTCTACTCAAATCTTTACAAATTTTACCCCAGTTTAGCTGTTTTTTAGGTTTTAAATGTTACTTCCTGGTTGTAAAGTATGACGTCACACTAGGAAATACCATAGCAACCACACTGTACATTGGCCAAAACTCATCTAATGTCACAGATTTTGTTCATTTGAGATAAACACGTGGACACCTTTATTTTGCTGAATTAATGGTTAAAGTAAAAAAATGGTTAAACTTTTCGCCCCAAACAGCGACCTGATTGGTGTAAAACTATTATTTATATTTACAAGAAGTATTAATACACTGAAGAAAGTCAAAATTAGAAAATCGTAAAAATCCGTCATACACACTTTAAGGGTTGATCTAAATGAGCTTTTGAACAATGTCCCATATAAATCTATCGATGAAGGGGCAGATGAGTCAATGACATTGTTTCCACAAGAAAGCCTTTATGTTGAGAGAGCAAACTGACAAAAAAGATAAAAAATAAAAACTTTTCCCTGTAGTGTGTCGCCTTAACCTGGCATATAACCTGATTCAGTCCTTGTACAGACAGCGCAGCAAGTCTGGGGTCGTCCTGGACAGTTGATTTTGTTCTAATAGTGTTTAGTTTTAATAAAAAGAATAATTACAGTTCTCACCAGCACTGTCAATCTTGTGTAGATGTGAAGATCTGGTGGTGTTCAGAAAGACAAACAAAAATATTTTCTTCTGTTGGTGTGAAATGTTTGAGAGCCACTGTTAATAACATTTAAAAAATAAGATAGAAATGAAACCACTGGTCTGGTCGAAATCCACAACAACCAATCGGTGTTCTAAAAGTATAACCTTTGTGGAGAAAACCAGCATGACCAGGTTTAGTCATGGATTAGACTCATTGTGTTAATAATAATAATAACTTTATTTATCTATGCGTGCACGTTGTAATTCCGTAAATGTTGGATTGAGATTAACAAAGCACTGCAGGCTGTTTTTGAAGAATTGTATATTTGGGCCTCAAAACTCCTGCCATGGATACTTTTGGCCACAGAGAAGAAGGCCATCACAAAGAAACTGCACCAACAATTAAAGACTAATCAACATACAGAAAATGAAAAAAAAAAAAAAAAAGAATAAATCACACTCTTTGAAATTTTGAAATTGGATACATTTGACAGATTTTGGACCAAATGAGACGTTTACTTTGGACTATATGTGCCTTAGTGTTCTTTGGATATCTTTTGCTGGCTTTCGTTGTTTTTCTTTTTTATTCTTTCTGGTCGTGCTCTGTTCTTTGTCTTTTTATGTTTTGTTTTGTACGTTTAAAAGCTGAAAAAGACACACAAAAAAAGAAAAAATACAAACACGAAACACATTTTAAAATGTCATGGGTTTCAGTTTCCTGTTCTATGCAACATTTTGAGGACTTTTCCTATTGTAAAAAATATTTTGTTTCTAAATTGTTTATTGCTATGGCAACAATCCTAATTTCGGCAACTTTATAATACCCGCACTTATTTAGGTCTTAATTAATATGAAGAAAGACTTAATTCAAAGTGACTAATTAATCAATACCCTAACTCTAGTTACAAAGCCTAAACCCTTCTTAGTAAACTAGTTGTTCATTATGAGTTAAGTCTTTGCTCATGCTTTATTAAGGCATGAATAAGTGCAGTACCCAAATTTCTCATCTTTTTGAAACTCATGGATAAGAACGGTTCAGCTTGGATTCAAAGGCGACTACAGTGTTTGCCGATCAGTTAAGAACTGGTTAAGTCGTAGTTTAGTCCTTGATTAGTCCCATTTTACCCTTGATTAGTACTGATCTAGTCCTGGTTCAGTCCCACTTGTTGTCCCCGGTACATTAAATGCATGTCTACTGTTTGTAATGGTGGCTGGGGCCTGTTTGTTTACAGCTAGGGCAAAGTCTTCTGGTGCCGAGCCAAGAGCTGTCAATCAAAGAGACTTATGGAGCCGCGATGCCTTCACGGACGCTGGGATAATTGAAAATCCACTCAAGTCGCAGCGGGATACGGTTTAGGGTACAGCTGCTATATGCAAATGTTGGATGGCTTATTTATATTCCGATCAGGCTGTGACCAAAATACACTTTGAACAAGATGGCTGCTATTGACTAGGGCTGAGTATTGGCAGATGTCCCTCGCTCAGATTGGACAGGGGCCAGTGTTTCTGTATCAAACATGTAGTATTATAAGAAATGTGCTAAAGGGAAATCCACAAAGATGAACCTTTATTTTTGTAACAAGTCCCACAAACACACATCCTACAATGGGTACCAGTTAATCGTAACTATGCTTTAATCAGCCTACATAAAACATGAACAGTGACGTAAATGTAATGAACAAATCGTTTGTTAAGAAGGATTCAGGCTCAGTAACTACTTAAGGCGTTTGGGTTTAGATTTTGTTCATTATGAATTAAGTTTTCGTTCATGCTTTTGTTGTTTAGTGTTACCCTAAAATCACTTTACTAAAGTGGACACATTTTGCCATGGCATCTCAATTATATGTGTCAGAGACCGAAGCAACAATTTCAATGCATAATTCAAAAAGCATGATCATTGCTTACTTGGATTAAGGACAACAAACTAATTAACATTGTGAATATTTACAATGACAACATTCCAAGACTAAAGCCATGTTTCGACTGGCCCTGATCCCCCAGACTGGTTCACTCTGGAGCATCTTAGGCCACTCTTGTTAATGGATAGGTCCCGCCTTGCAAGACATTTAGTAATTCCAACTACTTAGGGTTTATCGTCAGATTTTTCTGCGCTTGTTTAACTTCTCTGTGTATCTATGCCACATTTCACATATCTTTATGAAATGTACTAGGTTTAAATAGAGTTAAGTTCATTATGCACTGGAATAATTGTAATATTATATGTAATTTCGGTCTTGATGCGAGTGCTTTGCATTGATGCTACCGTGTGCTAGCTTTGTTTCGTTAAGTGTGTCAGCTCAACAAATTAAGTTATCATCATTGGAAATACGGCATTTTATGACAAGATCAAGTCAGCTTTGGTGAGGAATTCTTTTTTTTAAATCTGCTTTTTGCCAGATTGCCGGATAATTCTGCAGAATGGAAACACCACACGACCGAACCACAAACCTGTCCGATCAGTTCTTCAAAAGTACATCATTTGCACATTTTACAAGTAATGTGCGCTATTAGCCTGCTGGATGTTGTTAGCTTTTCGTTGTGTTGTTAGCATTAGTTGTGTTTTTCAGGTTTCAAGACAGTACAAATCTGGTACAGCACCTTTAACTGTAAATTACACACGCGGGAAAGAAATGCCAAAAGGAAACAGCCTGCCGATATCCTCCTCGGTCAGAAAAACATCAATATTGCAAGACACTAGCTAAAAAAATCAAAATCACATTAGCTTCCAGATTCGCAATGTATTCCTTGAACCTTGAACACCGTGGGTTAAAAAAGTCAAAGTAATTCAATACTGACATTAAGCATTAAAAAGATAGTCATTAGTCGGAGCCAGGCTTGAACCGTCCCTGTTATCAGGCGAGCCCTCTGCCACGCACGCTTTAGGCCGACTAGCGCCGAAATAATATTTAGTCTGCCTCTCCAAATGTCTTGATTTCCACATTCAATTAAACAGTCACGGACCAGGCATAATTTGTGTAAACGGCCAAATCTTGTGTGCAGTAATGATGTGAGCGAGGAGACAGACAGCGCTCAGATGTCGAGTTCTGCCTGGGGTCCCGAACGCGCCACAGTGGCCTCTTTAATTAACGACGAGCCCAAGGACACAGACACCCATGGGAGAAATGACTATAAATCAGATTTTACTTGGACAAATATAGAGGCAGAGGGACATGGGGTGGAGAGATAAGGAAGTTGTAATATTGTGCATTGGCTGAGTTCGAATTCTAGAAGTTATCTTTTCAGATCAAGTTCAGAGTTAAATAAAATTCTTCGGTTGAGCAGACAAAACTGAATAATCGCTCTGTTATCGTGTGATTTTTTTCGGAATCTCGACAGAAGTTATAATGTAAGTGTGTTTGTTGAGGTTAAAGTATCGTCCAAAAACAGAAACAAACATGAAAGAGCAAGAAATATCACCAACTGCTACTTTGGTACAAAAAATACACATAATCCGGTGTCTGGTCATTGTTTTTCAGAATTTTCAGAAGCAACTAATTAATATTGTTAAGATATACAATGACACAGTCCAAGACTAAATGTGCCAAAAGCTAATGCAAACCCTTTCAATCATCTAAATTCTCCAAATGTATGATACTATTAGCACATTTTACAATTTCTAGCCTTGCAAGCGGAGTCAACACCCAACAAATCCCACTGTGTATGGTGTAGGTTCACTTTGCTTTATTATTAACCCATTAGTTAGAGTCGTATTGTCAAATTGAGAGTACAGGCCACACATCACAGCAATTTGGCATCCAAGCAATGTACAAATTACAACAGAAACGTTAAAAGTACACACAGAGATTAGTTAGATTAGTTAAATATGCAGATAAAATTGAATTCTACATTTTAAATTCAGGGTAGAGAGTAAAGCTACAGCTGTAATCTGTTTTCTTAACTGTTCCTGCACAAATTGATGCACACAATACGGGATAGGTCACCAGATTGGGTTCATTTTCAAAGTTGTTTTATTCTTATTTTATTGAACTTTTGTATGACATTAAAAGTCGCTTAACTTGCTTGAAAAATGATTTAAACTTTGGTAAGTTTTCTGTTTTACAAATCAAATATAGCATTATAAGACAATAAAGAACAAGGCAGTTTTAAACCTTTATTCTCTTAAATAATAATTCTTTCAGGATTATTGCACTCTTCAGTAGTTGCCACTGCAAAAACAATGTATTCAATTAAATAATTCTCGCTATATTGCTCTGTGGGTGGCATTTCAGTCTCGTGACATCTCGTGCCAGCCCAAATGAATAGTAAGACCCTCAGACCCTGTAGAAACCCTTTTGAAAAAATTAGCAAATAGTTAGTCACACGATACATACAGCCCGCAGAGGCTTAAGTTTATCTTTTTTTTTTTAAGGAATTGGCAGCGTTTACAACAGGCAGAAGTGATTTTACTCTGCTACAAGAAAAAAGTTAGGTACAGTGATCCCTCGTTTATCGCGGGAGTTGCGTTCCAAAAATAACACGCGAAAAGTGAAATCCGTGAAGTAGTCACAGCTTTATTTTTTATTATTTTACAATGCAATACTGAACTATGGAATGAAACCAAAAATCAAAACCTGTTTTAAAGCCCATAATGTGTTTAAAACAATAATTTTAATATAGTGATACAAGGTTGGAAACATCGCGTATTTCACGGTCTGTGCCTCTTGGTCCTGACTCCGCCCCCTGTAGCGTCTGTTTCTACTGAAGGCGCACGAGTCTTTCTTTAGTTGTTGGCGCTCTTTCTTTCTCTGAGCAAGAAGATTTTTATAAACGGATATGTCACCTTCGATTATATTTGAGAACTGCAATGAACGACTCATCACAGGGTCCTGTTCTTGTGCGTGCGCTGAAGTTCAGTGGATGCACTGTAAAAAATCCGCACTGAAAAAAACTGAAAAAAAAATCCGTGAAGCAGCGAAGCCGTGAAAGATGAAACGCGATATAGCGAGGGATCACTGTACGTGGCCTAAAGAGTAACACAAACGCTAACGAGTCCCACTTTGACACCTCCCTTTGACTTTGACACCTCTACACAATATATAACAAGTGAGAAACAAGTGAGAACATTTGGCCTAAAAGTAACACAATTGTTATGTGTAAATGATGTGAATGTAAGACAAATGAGAGGATGATGCAGTGGTTCCCCTAGGTTTGCTGTTTGGGAGGGTTTGGCCGTGCACGTGCACGCGGTGGACCACAAGCTCACGTGCGCTGTAGGGAGAATATAGTCCTATAGATTTATATTTCTGAGTAATCGTAATTGCATTGCCATTTTTAAATGTATGTTATTTAATGCTATTTAAACCAAATGTATTTAAAAATCCTTATAAACACTTATAGGCAGTTTGTTTTATTCTAATATGTCATATTCAGATTCAGACCTTCTTTGCATGATTTATTTCTCTCTCTCTCTCTCTCTCTCTCTCTCTCTCTTTCTCTCTACAACCCATGCATAACTTAGTTTACCTGAAAAAAAAAAGAATACTAACAGCTTTAAACTGCTAGGTTTCATTTTCCTTTTGTCAATTTCAAATGCCAGAAAGCATAAATATACTCATACTATACTCATAAATTCACACTGGAGTTTGAGCTGGGACACTTTTTGTCCCATGGTTTATGTCGTGATCGTCGCTGCTGGATGCGCCGGGTGTCTTTTGATCCGCAGGTTTTTCGGGTCAAGAAATCATCATTTAATTCCGGCTCAGGTTGGAGCAGGTTATAAAATGCTAATTGCAGCGCGCTCCACGTGTGTCTTTGCATTTTGTGCCGTCTAAAGTCCTTTCCAGGTTCGGCTTGTTGCTGAACATCAACATGAAACCGATTTAAATAAAACAAGCAGCGTTTTGTAGCTCACCAGACAGAGAAGGAGTCCATGATGATCTCAATGTGAGCTGAGACCGTCACCTTCCTCTGCTCTGCTGTGTGTGACAGAGGGGCGAGAGAGAGAGGAGCCAAGGGAAGACGCAAACTCCCACTTTATCTTATTTAGTCTAAGGTTGATTTATGCATCAGAGAAGCATGAGAGAAAATAATGGCTATAAAAATAGCAGTTGTGGAAATCGTTTTGACGATGAATTATTAGCGCTGCATAATTTGATTAACATGGTGGGAGAGCTGTTGGGGGGCGGGCCAAACATTAGTTTCCTTAAATAAAGTTTATTTTATGATTTTCCTTAAATTAAATAGACTTGATTAATTAACACAAAATATACCTCGTTATATGCATACAAATCCAAATATCATTTTATAACATTGCATTTATTTTCCTGTGCAATGCATTCCACTTTTTTTTTAAAGGCAGAAATATTCAAAACCTTCATGAGTTGCATCCACAAAATAACTGTAATTATTTCTAGTCTTGAAAAAAGTCACTTTCAGGGTACTGTATATTATTTTCTCGCATAAAATTGTTTCATGTTCCCATTTGTTATCCCATAAAAAGGTCCTTTCCTCTGTAAGTTTATTATTATCACACTTGATTCTCTCATTTCCTCCATCTTAATGTTCGCTCTTGGCTATTTCTAAATCTCGTTACAGCATTTATGGTTATCATTCATTATTTGCTCCTTCCGCGAAAAAGGTTGTTTACAAAAATACACATAGAGCCAAAAGTCAAGCGGGTACAGTCAGATTCTGTTTAGTTTTATACATCAGTTTAAAAGGGAGAATTCTTTGAAAACGAAGGACTAGAATCAGGACGAAGCCACGTCTAAATCAGGACTATCGGCTCAAACCAAGACCAAACATGGACAAGTGTGAATAAACGTAAATCTTATGTATATTTTCACGCAAGATTTTATTATAGTATTTCTGTTTAGCTTGTCTCAATTTATTATTTTTTTTGTTACCCGTAAACCCAGCGTCCCGTTATTTTTCCATCGACAGCTGAAGAGAAGAGCTCGAGGGTTGAGCAAAATGATCCAAACCAAGCAAACTCAGTGAAACTACCCTCACGTGCACGTGCGCACACAAACACACGCACGGGAGCCCTGGGAGCGCGCGGAGAGCAAGGTAAACATCGGCAGACTGACTCAAAGTACTGTCAGTCTCGGAGGAGGAAAAGGGGGACTAAAACAACACGTCTGATCACCCGAGACACGCTTTTATCAACAGACAGACAGCAGACATAGAGATGTGTTTAAAAGGTACGCAGGGAAAAATGGTGGAATTGTTGACAGGATTCTAAAGTAAGAGTGGATTGTCTGGCAAGTGTCTGTTTATATTAGTGAGCAGAATATGGATACTGAATCAGTGCAGCAAGTTACATTATTTATTTTGGATCCTCTGCATGTATGTTATTTCAATTCAAACAGGAAAGGACCACGAATCTACTCTAAGCTAAAATGTGTTTACTTAATACTAGAAAAAGTTTGGTATTGACATCAGATCAGTATTGTGATGTTTGTTTGGGTCCTGGCTACTGTATTAGGAGTGTTCATGGTTAACCCATTAGCCGATTAACTGGGACTAAACACTTAACTGAGTGAACAGCTCTTGCCCGGTTCTACCATGTTGTAAAACACAATTGCAGCACCAGAGGGCGGCCGAGAGAGCAGTTCATGCGATTGTAACGCAAAATAGTGGATTTTTCTCATGAAGACGGAGCAAGACTGCAGTATTTATGGACTAATATTAATATTGCATGGTTTATTTAACTTGGATTTCACGTTGGTGGAGAAAACAGATCGATTTTTTACCTGCACAAGCTAAAGGTAATCGGCTAATGGTAGCGACTTTATAACGTGACTCTTATTACAACAGTGCATCAAGGGGCTCCAACGATCGGTTAAACAAAAATTTGAAAACGTGCATCCCTATACTGGATCAAAACGAAGATCACTAATATTGCCCATCTTGAGTTTATATAAAGGTAAAGTACTTTTTTTTTTCTTTTTAAGGTTCGACATAATAATTACCATAATTATTCAGGCATTATAAAGCTCAACAGTCCCGCTAACTTCAAAGTCCATCATGGTTCCAAAAGTATGTTTGCTATTGCAATATATATATATATATATATATATATATATATATATATATATATATATATATATTAAAGGCTCTATACCACAAAAACCTCTGTTTTGCAACAGTACAGATACAGTGTATTGGAAAAGAATCTGTTTTAGTGAAAATGAGACCTGTGAACTATTGCTGAGTTTAAAAAGAACTAGTTCTGTTTTTCATCTTTTAAGACTGTAAGAATCAGATACAGCAAATTTAAATACTTTACTATACTAACCTACTCTGTGATAATGTCTATTCCGTAGTTGTTTTCAGTCCAAAAAACACTTTAAAAACTTAAAATTTAGTAAAATGCTTTAATAACTTGGTAGTTTCAAAAACTGTTTTTAAGTAGAATTAATGGAACTAAGTGGTGGACGTGTCTAATGAGCTCAATAAACTACATGAGTCACTTTATAGCCAGCAGAGGGCGCCAGGACTGCATCTGCTGGAGCACTGAAAGCACTGAGTGAATGAACACTCATTCCCAGTCCATTCTGTCATTGTTTTTCTTGCCTAATTTGATTTATGTGTGGTAATATATAAGATCTAAATGCACAGCCTTTACAAATGATGGCTTCTTTACACCACTGGAGCAGAAGAGTCTGAAAGAATGTGACGGGGCATGCTCTTGTCACATTGCAGTGGAGTGCACATAAACAGATCTGTGCAGCTGTATTAATAGTAAGGATGGGCATTGAAATCATATCAGCACTGGTGTCACGTCTTAACTGCACAGTGGATCACACGTTTATCGTCTTAAAAGCACAAAAAACAGAACCAGTTCATTTTAAACTCTTTGCATGCCCAGGCCTAGCATGGTTAACAACTAGCATGCTAACAGCGCACTTCCTGCTTTGCGGAGAGAAAAACAGTCTATAATTTCACACAAATATATTCTTTTACAATATAGTAGTGCTAGGACAAGAAAGATTTTACTTCATTACATGCAACAACTTGGGTACAGCCTCTTTAACACTACTAAGGGGGTAGCATTGCGCATTGTAGCCATGGATGTATTAAAAGAACTGGATAAGGTACGCCCCCTCTGTCTGTGGTCCCAGATTGATTTGTGGCCGTGCGAGGTACTGCAGCCTCTTGGAACCAGCCTTTTTCTAAAATTGCTCATTATAATTGCAGACAGGACTGAATTATTATCGGTATTTAAATAAAATAGAAGGAAATGTTCTTTTCTACCGTTTCTAAAATCACCGAAATTACCGTTTTTATATGAAGTGGGGGATTGTCGTCACGTGGCGCCCTAAAGCAAAGATGGCAGCCATCGTTTCAGGAAGTAAAACAAAGATGGCAGCCATCGTATCAGGAAGTAAAACAAAGATGGCAGCCATCGTATCAGGAAGTAAAACAAAGATGTCAGCCTTCGTATCAGGAAGTAAATGCGGAAGTAAGAAACTTTTTTTTTTGGGGTCATGCGCCTAATGAGCACTCTCCATAGGGATAAACAGGACGGCCATCTTGGATTCATCTTCCAGGTTTTATTATAGTTCTATGATTGTAGCATATAGCCTGCTGGTATTTATTAGAACCATAGACATAAAAAATAATGGACAGACTGTCGTCACTCCGCCCCATTCATGAAAATGTGGCTCAGTCATGGAGAATTCAAAATGGCCGCAGGTTAGCCCCCACCACTCCCCTCTCGGTGGGGAGGCGGGGAGAGGCCGACTTTGGGGCGGCCTTTTGCTGACGTACTGCCGTCGTAGCCTCTATAGTTACCGCCCACTCGTAGGTGTTTGGCTGCGCCGTGACATTTCCGGCGCGTAAAGCCCGCCTTCCTCATTAGATATTCAAGAACTTTAAAAAATCACAGCGGCTAAACCAGCCTGGTTCAAAAAAATTCACCCCCTCAGCGTCACAGAGCCGTAAGCTAACCTTTGAGACCAAAGCCGTATTTTGAGCCAGGCTCTAAAGTAGGTTTTGAAACGTCTAACTCCCCATTGACTTGCATTGAATAATTCTACTTCCGCAGCAGCCCCTAGCGGTCAGCAGCAGATTGCAAACATGGCAGCCTACAGTCGGCGGCTAAATTTGAGCGCGGTAGCCTCACCCACTGATTAGAACTTACTGAAGAGTTCAAATGTCACGTACAGCTAAATCTAATCCGTGCACACAAAATGTTTCAATGCACAAAAGAAACAATCGTTTGACCAGTCAATTCATCATAAAAATACACCACTGACTTGTCCACAACTGAAATAAACATTAGTTGAGTCCTTATCCACGGATCACATTTCACCAAACAAATTTTACAGAACACTGTAAAATAATCTGTGGTCATACAAGGAATGAGATTGAAGAATGAAGAGTTTTGAAATTCCTGAGCTCATTCTAAGCAGTCGCTCTTTTCACCACAGTGACACTCAATTTGTAAAACATAAACTTGAAATCGACACAGCCAGGGAATGAATCGTGTATAAAGTGTCCATCTGTAATCTAACTGAGCTGCAGTGGCTGATGGGAAACGCAGTCCGCTCCAGCTGGAAGCGCAGAGGCCTCCCTGGCGCCGCATTCGTCAGCCTGGATCCGAGCGTTCCCGGGGGAAGAGGCAGAGTTATGGCTGTAAATAGCGGCAGTATCATGTATCCGCCATGTTTTCTGACTGCAGGCTAAATGAGTCATTAGAAAGAATATGAAGTGTGTACCAAGGAGATGAAAAATGTTCATCTGAATTATAATTAGTGTTTTTATAGACCCTTCTAGAAGTGATGTGTTTAGAATAGTTACACACAGCCGGATACTAATTCCATCCCATTCATTTAAACGAGACAGCGAAATTAAAATCATACATTTTGATATGGTTGTTATTTAAATGTTTGTTGCATTTGACAATAAGTAATAAGAACTTCCAGCTCCACTTTCTGAAGTCTACTTAACTTAATAATTATAATTTTTTTTTAAAGGTCCCATATTCTGCTATTTTGCCCTTTACACAGTCTATTCTAAGGGCTTTGTTGATAAAATTTTGCGATGTGTAATATCCATAACATAACAGTTTCCAAAAAACACCCATTTCTTGGACTGGCCCCCCTCCTTGCAAAAGCAAACGGCTCAATCTGAGATCTGACCCCCGGAACAGAGAGCAGGCTGCCTCCCCGCCCAACCCCGCGACGGCCTAGAGCGGAGATGGTGCATGCGCTGCGGTGCTCCGCAAACAGCGATACACAAACACAGGAATAAACATTTTATCGCCCTGACGGTGCGTCGCTGAGTCCTACGCCCCTGGATCTGACCTGGAGTCTGACGTGCTCCAGTCCCTCGACGACGGACGTTGCCGTTCGGTACATAACAAGCTAACTCTTCTATCTGTCATATCCATCGCGGTAATTACTGTGTAGCATTAGCATTAGCTGTTTTTATTCTTGCGGCCGCGCGCTTCCTGGAGGCGTGGCTTAAACACCGCGTGGCCATCCTGGTGAAGCGCTATCTTAGTGAGGAGCCCCCGCCTGCTGCTCAGCCGAGGGGACGGAAAAAGACAGTTCTCTAGCGAAAAACATGCGGAATCAATCAAACCACTTTGGGCACAACATACGAGGCCCAAATAGCACTGTAGGAAGGTTAAAACCTCTGAAAAGTCGATTTTGCATGTTATGGGACCTTTAAACTAAAATGTCCAGAAACCATTATTCTCCAGCGTAACTTTAGATGTGGTTGTTAGCGAAAATAAGCTAATTCTAGCACTGCCAACACTTCCACACATGGTAATACTTTCTAATGAGGCTCTGGTGTTAGTCACATGTGGTCAAGTGGTCGTCAGTCGCCAACAGCCCTGGTTTTTCATAGTTTGTATTGTTTGATGGCTAACGCTAACTCTGCCATTGAAAATACTTTGGAGCTAATATATGGAGCAGTGCCAGCTTTATGCCTTGCTCAGACTGTACCCGGCACAGCTCCAGATGTTGGAGCAGTGTTCCTGTGCAGCTCCCATGAAGACCGGAGCTCTGCAATACTCTTTTGGTCACACACACTGATCGCACTCCTGTCGTACTTTTAATTATTTGGAACGCCTGAGGCCACGGCACCGGAGTTCCACCGTGTGCAGTCTGAGTTCTGGGTTAATATGCAGATGTTCTGTTTACAAAAACTGGACGGGTCTTTTAGGTTCAATATAATGGATAAGAGCAGGGGTATTGGGAGAAAAGGGGATTGAATTCAATATACAGACGGGCTTAGGTTGCCAAAAATTGTACTCAAGTAAGAATAACATTACTTGGTAGAAGTAGAAGTGCTTATTTGAAGCTAATGTATTTAGAAGGACAGAGTATTAAATAAGGGTGGTATTTTATTTAATCCTATCTGAAGGCGCAAACACAAATGTTCAGAACGTTTCATATTGTCAGCATTGTCAAAGCTTTTGCCACTTTATTTACTCATAGTGGTAACAGGAACCAAACTGTTTCTCCAGAGAGTACAGTTACACTGTCAAATATTTTACTGAAGTAGGAGAAAAAGTAAAATCATTACATTTGTCTGCTTGTATTAGCATGCCAGGTTAGCTTTTGTTTATTTCCCAATGGTAATTCCTTTGCCTGAGTGCTAACACTAAATCCTGAAGAGACCGCTGGACTTATAGAAAGCGATGTGTGATTTTTAATGTATTCATTAGTTTTAGTTCTAATATTACTCCTGTCCTTTAAAAACACACAGGAGCACATTTGATCTTGCTGAACTCGACAATATACCAGGTCATATGCATTAGCATCAGACCGATTCATTGCCCCCGCACCAGTGTCACCATGGATCCCGTCCTTGCCTTCTTGTTTTGCACTTTAAATACCACTTTTAAACGCTGCAATTAAAGCCAATGTTCTGACTAAAGGCTTTTTCATTCTCGTATTCACCTGCAGACCTTGGACTAATCTCCTCAGCATTCACGCTCACAGCACAAAGAACCAGCCATTATGTTCCACTACTTTTCACTTCATTTTAAAAAAATAATGTAGCCTTGGTTTACAACTTCCTGCATACAGTCTCTGCAAATATTTCATCAGCAATGTGTTGGATGAAAAGAAAGACAATAGGAAACATGTATTTGGAATCATCGACTCAATCAATTCAATATCAACTGAAAAAAATATATAAACACATCACTTTTGGTTTCGCACCTATTTTTCATGAGCTGAACTAAAAGATGTGAAACCTTTTCTATATACACAAATTTGTAATTATGACTTTTTGAGCAATTAATATTAATAATTCATCCCACCTCACAGGGGTGGCATATCAAGATGCTGATGAGACAGCATGAAAATTCCACAAATGTGCCTTAGATGCCTCAATAAAAAATGTTCGGTTTTGGTTTATTGGGGGGAGGTTTGTTGTATACGCCGAACGAATGCTGTTTTATGCTTCTCCGTCACAACAACCAATCAAAACGTTTGCAGCCCTTGCCATGCCTTGGATGCAGGCTTTCCATGCTTCTCCAGCATAAATCAGCCTTCAGAGCACCCCAAACATGTTTACTGGGTGACATGTCTGATGACTATGCTAGCCATGGAAGAACTGGGATGTTTTGAGCTTCTAGAAATTGTGTCCATATCCTTGGCACATGGCTGTGCATTATTTGCTGCAACATGAGGTGATGGTTGTGGATGAATGTCAAAACAAGGGACATGTCACGTAATGCTGTCTAATCAGCATCTTGACATGACACCCTTGAGAGGTAGGATGGGTTATTAATATTAATAGCTCAGTAAGAAGATAAATAAAAAAAAGATAAATATGGGTTTTTGTGCATGTAGAAAAAAGTTTAATATTTTTGAGTTCAGTTCATAAAAAATGGAAGCAAAAACTAAAGTGTAGTGGTTATATTTTTGTTCAGTGTATATTTAATTCTGTTTGTGGACAAGAAGGAGCAGAGGGCGAAAGGACTCCAGCAGCTGGCACACAAAGCAGGAAAGCTGTAAATTGTCAGCGCTCTCAACACTGAGGCAGACGTATTAGCTTCCACATGCGCTCCGACCTGACCACGGCAATCAATAACACGTGAGCACAGACTATAATTTATCTATTTCTATATACAGTAGTTCTGTGTATTCTATGAGATTAGATGTTCCCCGTACGAGAACGTTTCCCCCATGTTCTTAAACCTGACATTGTTCCTAAACTTAACCTCTGAACTTAGAGCCTGTAAGTAAGATTTGAGCCAAAAAGTAAACAAAAAAGCATTGATTTTAAGTATGAGTGCTTTTACTGCACAAAAACAAACGTTTATCTTTCCCTTTACCTTACCTTTATCCCTACTGTGAACAGGCTTGCCTCTCCTTGTCTTTTCCCTTTTCCTGGAATGTTCCACAGAATGGCATAAAACATTCTAAATTTTAGATTTTAAGACATGATTAATTAATTAATTAATTAATCATTGGATTTACATAGTGCCTTTTAAGACACCCAGAGTGCTTCACATGGCATCATTCATTCACTCCAACTACTATTATAGAAACAGCTGCCCTGGGGCAGACTGATGGAAGCGGGGCTACCAATCTGCTCCATCGGCCTCTGTGATAACCGTTTATCAATCATGCACTCACCACTTTCATACTAGGCCATGTGGGTGACAACAATTCCTCTAGAGGCCCAACAGTGGCCTCTGATGTTCCTGAGTCTCCCATCCAAGTACTAACCATGCTTAGCCTCCGAGATCTGACAAGGTAAGGTACTGACATGCAGATAGGATGTTTTTTTTTTTTTTAGTTGTTTTAGATCAGTATTTCCATTTAAAATCTCAAAAATGATAAAACCATGATCTTTGAGTGTTACAAAAGCATAATAATATGTCTTTTTAAAGTCCACACAACTTCAACAGACTTATTCAGACTTGTGCATTGTGAACGATAATGTCCAACTAGGGTTGTCAAAAGTATCAATACACAGACAACCTGATTAAATTAAATACACTGCATGTACTAATTTCAATTCGAAATTGAAAATGATTCGAAAAAAGAAAAAAATGACCTAAAATAACCTTTTTCTTAATCATTATGGTTTTGAAATTGGTATCAGACCTTTTCCTAGTAATACAATATGTGGTGATAGACGATTAAAAAATTTATCTGATTAATTACACTTTGGAACTGTGATTAATCACAATCGCATTGCGCCCTTTTTTCTCATTATTTACATGTCAAAATGGTTTTGCACATTTTCTTAAGAAAAGTAATAATTTATTTCACAAATCTAAATAAATGATTTAAAAGCTCAACTAGCAACAGTTTAAGTCTAGACATTACATTTCATGTTGATGCAAATATTGCATTCTTGCATTTTCCAAGACTTCTACTATACTTTTTTTTTCTTTCCACTGTTAAGGTCAAGCCATTTTAAAAGCCCATAAACACTGTACCCTTCTTTGTTGCGTAGTGTTGCCTCGCATTTCCACTTCCTCCCCATACTGCACATTCTCACCTCCCTCACTTTAACCGTAGTGTGACAACGGTGAGTGTGTGCACAGGGACATTCTGCTGCGCGCCCACTGAGAGCTAACGCGGCGTGAAGTGTGTTCTCACTGAGCTAATGTGCCATCAAAGTGTATGCTAACACAACAAACACGGAGGAGAGGTGCGCGCGAAGAGGTCCTAAAACATGCATGACCCACACCTCTGCCAGATCTGCCCTCAATCAGATCTATATTTAACGCGGACACACAGGATTCATAATTCAGAACGCTGTACCCTGACGGAGGATATATAATGTTTCGGAGAGGCTAAAAGTGTATAGGGTTGGGCGCTACTGCTACATCAAAAACATATCGTATTTTGCAATGTTTAGGATTTTTGAGCTTGTTTTTTGATACTTTTTGGATTGGTGTTTAGCGTTTTATAACTTAACAACTAGACTATAGAGTGATGAGCAAAATATGAAAAACAAACTTACTCTCAAACCATCTGTTTGTCTGTTGTGAAGACGTTATTACTTTGCCTTGAATGTCAAACAATTTTACGGTGTCTGATTTTGCTATGCCCTACATGGAGCACTTGGGGTCTGGATGTTCAGCAGTAGTACACTCAAAATTCCCCACAATGGGCCTTGAAATGTAATGTTCAGAGTCGGATAAACAACAATGGACAGCGACAGGTGTTGAACTAGACACCATTGAATGAAAGTAGAAGAGCTGTTTTAGCAAAGAACTGTCGAGCAGTTTTTATGATTAAAACGGCTTTAAGCTAGGCCTGCGCTGATCCAATCGGGGTTGATCGACATTGAGTGTCCAGCTTAACCCCAATGGTGTGCACCCGGCTGCAGGCATTTTTCTAAGCCCTTATTGGACTCTTCCATCTCTCATTGATCGTCGTTGATTATGTCATACTTGCTGCTCATGTTCAACCAGGAAGTAACATTATACTTTACAAAAACTGTCACACTGGGGACAAATTGGCAAAATATTACGTACAATCTTAAACAACGATCACGTTCACTATGTTTTAGCGAAATGTATTGTCTAACCAGTCACTGTTGCTGTTAAAAGGTAGATAATTTCCCATCTCAAACTAAAAGCTCAATAATCAAGTGTCCAAATCTAAGGGAGATCTAATTTAGCACATTAAGGGCCTCCCATGAAGTATATTGCCAAAGGTCCCCGTAAAGCTACAAACGGCTCAACAGGAGCTGGAGGAGTCTATTTTAAATTTTCCTTAAAGGTCCCATAACATGTCAAATCGACTTTTCAGAGGTTTTAACCTTCCTACAGTGCTATTTGGGCCTCGTATGTTGTGCCCAAAGTGGTTTTTTGATTGATTCCCTCATGCTTTCACTAGAGAACTGTCTTTTCCGTCCCCCTCGGCTGAGCAGCAGACGGGGGCTCCTCACAAGGATGACGCGGCTTCACTAGGATGACGCGGTGTTTAAGCCACGCCTCCGGGAAGCGCGCAGCCGCAGAATAAAAACAGCTAATGCTAATGCTACACAGTAATTACACGATGGATACGACAGATCGAAGAGTTAGCTTGTTATTTACCAAACGGCAACGTCCGTCGTCGAGGCACTGGAGCATGTCAAACTCCAGGTCAGATCCAGGACGTAGGACTCAGCACGACGCACCGTCAGGACGGATAAAATGTTTATTCCCGTGTTTGTGTATCGCTGTTTACCGGAGCACACGGCACAGGCGCACTATCTCCGCTCTAGGCTTCGTCACGGGTTGGGCGGGGGAGGCATCCTGCTCTCTGTTCGGGGGGGGTCAGATCTCAGAGTGAGCCGTTTGCTTTTGCAAGGAGGGGGGCCAGTCCAAGAAATGGGTGTTTTTTGGAAACTGTTATGTTATGGATATTACACAACGCAAAAATTTATCAACAAAGCCCTTAGAATAGACTGTGTAAAGGGCAAAATAGCAGAATATGGGACCTTTAAATTGAATTACGGAACAAATATTGACTTGTGGACTAAGCTTCAGACAAGAAAACTTCAGAAAAATAAATAAAACACTTTAAGTAGAAGTACCTCTATACATGGCTCAAGTAAGTGTCATTGAGCATACGTAACTGTTCCAGATCTGGAAGTGACTGTGGCTTTCCAGAGTTAAATCAATGCAGGGCACCAGCATTAACGACAGAGCAGCTAAACGTGGAACAAAAGGTGAAAGGGCTTGAGATAAAGCGTGTCTCTATGTTATATTGATAATAATATTTTGTTACAAGCCGTAAGTTGCATAGATGGTGTTCTATACTGGCTCCTAGAAGTCTGTAAGGATTTTAATAGCCTATTATTTTATATTCGCAGAGTTACATCCATTATTTTGCTTTTCCGTGAAGTGGCAGTAACAAGTACGGGCAATATTGAATCTGAATGAATATAAGATTTTTGGGGAGATTAGGATACTTTTGAAATCCATCAGAAGTGTGCGACCAGCAGAAATATCACTTTATACACTTATTTGAAAGATTCCACTGCATGTTTCTTTGTTTGCTTGTTTCTGATCAGCTCTTTTTGCAGCTTTTTGTCACTTTTCCAATTATTTTCGACCATACCCAAAAAACATATGGATGAATCTGAATTGAAGAGAAACAGTACATTTTCTTCAATACAATATTTGCTGCCCACCTCTGAGTTTAAACTGCTGCATTGGTGCCAAAAGCTATTTATTGAGTGATACTATAGCTGCTCTTGTATTTTCGCCAAGGATCTGCTTTCAGTTTTCTTATCTGTCACTCTTACTTTTTACCATTCACTTCAATGAAAATAACTCCCACTAGAGCCCCTCTAATACGTTCATAAACAAATAACTAGCGTGTATTAATGCCTTATAACTTGTTTACTAAGGAATGTTATTTTAAAGCGTTACCTAAACTTTTCATTCTTTAAAGCTCTAATTGTTGCCTGATATATTTCACATTTTAAAAAATATTTTACTGTAATTACAACATTTCACAATATTCACATCTGAACTTTTTTTTACACACCATGCTGTGTTCTTCACAGCAAACACCAGTTAGACGTGACTGCAAGCAGAGAAACCAACATGAAACCAAGAGCTCCAACAGGCCAAGGATGTGTCTGAATGTCCCTGGTCTCTAACCCCTCACTTACTACAACGCCCCACACTCTTTAGCCCAGTGTTTCCCAACCAGGGGTCCGGGGGGTACATGAGCAATTACCAGGTTGTACTTAGAATGGTTTCAGGTTTTAAAAGATTCAGTGTCCTTTTATCTGAATAAAAAAGTGTTATTTGTTGTAAATGTAGCTTCTTTTTGGAGTACGGTACGTATACCTCGCCGCGAAGGAGGGTCAAAGGACAGGGGCATTCTGGGACAGTTATCTGAACTGCTTTTACCTGTGGCCCATCGAGGCAACTGTTGTTGTGATTTTGGGCATTATAAAAATAAATTGATTTGATTTGATTTGATACCGTACTCCCAATATCTGTTGTATATTGTGTATTAATGTTTGTTATACTGTTCTTGTTTTTCTTTTCTGAGAGTTTTGCTAGCGCTGGAAACGGCTGCTTCTTTCTGGAATTTCCCCATTGTGGGACAATTAAAGGATCTCTCATCTCATCATCTCATCTCAACTTAGATCATAAATATAATTAAAAACAAAATGCAACTATTAAACCCATTTATTTGCCTGAAACTCAAGTTAAATGGTACTCTTAATGTGTTTGACAAAAAAATCACTGCTTTAGCTGACTCTACAGTTCACTCATGCACTCATTCAGACACTGGCGTCTGAAAGATAAAAAAAGTCTGCAAAACTCAAACACATAACAGATTTCTGTAATGATTTTTGTTTTAACATTACACATATCGGTTTATTTATGAAAAACAGGTTGACGGTGCGTTGTTAAAATAGCTCTTCTGCTTCATTCAGACGTGTTGAGTCCAGTTCAAGACCTGTCGCTGTGTGTTGTTTTGACAGTTCTCGCAATGCATTGTGATCAATTTTTATTCAATTTTTCAGCACAACCAAAGAGAGAAGAAAAAAGCAACTAAAGACATTCAAACTAAATTAAGGCGCACAAACAACCCAACGTAAAAGTCCCAT
The DNA here is from genome assembly GCA_019453435.1 of Rhinogobius similis. NCBI lineage: Eukaryota > Metazoa > Chordata > Actinopteri > Gobiiformes > Gobiidae > Rhinogobius > Rhinogobius similis. The sequence continues at coordinate 34,294,884 of CM033633.1, read as the reverse complement.
TTGTCCAGAGTCTGAAATTTATCTGAAAGTTTTTTTTTCCCACTTTCTGTATGTCGAGTATAATGCCAGTCCTTATTTGTATTTTTTTGTAATAGTCTTCTTACCCGCCGCCAAAAGTATGCCCCAATGGTATCCATTTATTGTATCCATGGCAGGAGTTTTGAGGTCCAAATACAACGTTCTGAAATCGAGTGGGATGGGGATGTGCTTTGTTTATCTCAATCCAATACTTCTGAGCACTAGAACAGTTCCAAAACAGTCCCAAACGTTAAAAAAAATACAAGATACTAGTTTTCAAACTGCATTATTGGAAATTTTGAGAGCACTTCTTTTTTACCTGCTGAGCATTTGGACAACACTCCTGAATACTGTCATATGTGTGGATATTCAGACACAACGCAAGATTTCTAGCCGGAATATTTACTGTAGTACCTCAGCCTCTCATCAGACTATGTTACAACACCGTTTACACATGCTCCACTCCTGAAACAGCTCCGCGGACGTTCAGCCGCTCGTTATGTTCCATTATGGGCTTTGTAAGTACCAGGACGGTCCTTCAGGGGGAACACGAGCCGCTGGAACTAACACTGACGATTCAATAAGGAGGAAGTTAACCACATCGTCCACGGTTATTGTCCAATCACCACAGAGAGGGCACTCGACCAACCAGAGTACGGCAGGCTACAGTCAACAAATACCAAGCATGTCGAGATAAAAACTGGAGAGCATAGACCTCCGCGAAATCGAGAAGTGTCGTTCAGACTCGCACTAAAACTAAAATATATGTTAAATGTTATAACTTGACATTCATTTACAGACATAATTCAGCAATGAGAAATGACGAAAACAACTAATAAAGGTGTATTGCTTCTATTGCTTTGTTTCGAACTGGGAATCACAAGGTTCCGCACGATTACAATGCGATAATAGTAAGATTGTATGTGATATTCTGCGATACATCACTATTTTTTATTTATTTTAATATTTGCTGGGACTAAAACAAGCATCAAGAAAAATGTAGGCCTGACATACTTGAAATGTAACACTTTGTAGCAGAATTGAATGCTTTTAAGGCCTAAATGAGCACAGATTCTGTCAGAAGTGCCACTATTATTGGGCGACAGACAGACTTGTAAGACGTGTCGGCTGCTCTGGTTTCTCCCGCCGCCTGGTGCACTCTGCAGCACCAGCAGATCAGTTGACAATTAGTCCGTAAGCGGCTGAATTCGAGGAAGAACGCGTCGATAGTCTGATTGGGAAACACAAGCTTTAAGGCCGGAGGAATGAGAGCAGAAGAGGAGGAGGAAGAGGAGGAAGAGGACAGAACAAAGAGGGAGAAGAGGATCAGTGGTTGGCAACAACTGAAGATTAAAGTGCGTATGACGGGTTTTTATGATTGTCTAATTTTGACTTTTTTCAGTGTAATAATACATCTTGTAAATATAAATTTGAGTTTTACACCAATCAGGTCACTGTTTGAGGAGAAATAGTGAAAAGTTTGTTGACAGTTTCAGGAAGTAAACAAACTGATGACATCACACAAAGATTATGCATAATTTACACAAAATAAACTACTTTTTTGACCCTTTAACTATTAATTCAACAAAATAAAGGTGTTCACGTGCGTTTCTCTTTGTCAAATGAACAAAATCTGTGACATTAGATGTGTTTTAGCCACTGTACAGTGTGGTTGCTATGGCAATTTTCTAGTGTGATGTCATACTTTACAACCAGGAAGTAAAATTTAAAACCAAAAAAATAGCTAAATGGGGTAAAAATTTGTAAAGATTTTAGTCGAAATTTGAATATATTTATCTTTTATTATATTATTATAGCATTTTAGTTAAATGTGTATTTCAACCTGTCATAGGCCCTTGAAGCCAGAAATCATTCATACCAACGATAAATGTTAAATGGGTTTGTGGAAAAAGAAGTACATTTTATTACTAAGATGATCTGATACGGCTAGAATGATTAATATTGTTGTTAATATTGTTATCATAAAGCACACGTTTGCAAAGACAAGGCTGAAACTGAAGGATGAAGAACGGGAGAGAGAGTGAATTTATGTGATTGGCTTGAGAGACAACTGGTTAGGAAGTAGGAAAGAGTTCAACTGTCAGGTGTCAGAACTCACAAGAAAAGAAAGAAAGAGAGAATGAAAGAGAGTGATTACTTGTTACATGGGTCATGCAAATCATTCATTCATTTCAAATAACCAAAGATCAGTTTGATTGTGATGTGGTTAGGAGCCGAGTTCAGACTTTGGAGTAAGAGACTGGACTGTGTTTTGCGTTAAATGGCACTGATTAAAGGCTGCATGGCGAATGTTCATAAAATGTAAAAAAAAAAAATTGAAAAAAATTGCCACATTTCTTTCTTTTTTATTAAGGTAAAATTGCCCCACTCTACTTGGTTTATATGTAATTAAAGGGTAGTTAGGGTTAGAGTTAGGGTTAGGGTTAGGGTCAGGTACTACAGGTATAATAAATAAGTGTGAACGTTTTGTATCTACATCCTACATAGGTAATGTGAATGAAGCTAAACTTTAAAGGGAACATATTGTGCAAAATAAACTTTTAATCTGATTCCTGCATGTTTGAGTAATCCTGCATTGTCCCGCATTCCTGTCTTGAGTGTTCAAAAATCAAAATCAAAATGTAACATAGCCTTAGAGGCATGTGACTGATGACCATGTGACCATATTGGGTCTAGTTGCAAAGGTAAACTCAAAAGTAAAACGATTTTTAACTCTGAAAGTAAATGTGTGACTATAGTGCATGTTTTGTGTTTTCTGTCTGTTCTCATCAAACAACAACGAGGGACCAAAAACAGAACAATGGAAATTTAAAACATTATTTTTTACTCAAATGTTAAAAGTAGATATGACACCAGTGCAGGGGGTGGGGACTCTACTGATTTAGACAGCCTTACTTGTCCTGCCCTTTCTTTAATAATGCTGTGTGTTGTAATTATAGGCTTACATTTTCTGATTGGCCACATTCTAGACTGAATGAAAACTTCAGCTATTAATTTCACATCTGCAGATAAGAGACTGCATATTAAGAATTTCATTACTTGTTAACTATTTATGCTTTAAGACCTGACACTGTCATGTCATTGTGTATTATTCTGTAAAATACATTAGCCATTAGGCAGAAGTCATTATGACAGGATGTGAATAAATTAAGGCCTATAGCCTAAAACACAAGTCTTCCACAGGGGGCGGGTCACCATCACCTGCCGCACAGAGCGCACCAACTCCAGCCTTTGCTCTTTGTAAAACCCAGCCAAGGATGAAGAGTTTGGATAAGTGGCTGGTGAGTGCCCTTGTTGTAAGTCACGGATTGCGTCTGCATTCAGCACAAACCACAAGCCCCCGACTTAAGTCCTGTACTCGCGCCGCACCGTGCACGGGTCTGATGACTGTGCACGTACAGAAAGCGAAAGAACAGCCTACAAATAATAAATGAACGGATAGTCCAATTAAATCTTGGCCCTCGTTTATATCGTCTGCCACGTAGCCCTTGTGGCGCCCCTCCCAACACTTCACATCACCCTGATAATCGCTCTCATGCATGACTTATAATTACTGAATTTAGGAATATTATTTAGCTGCTGTGTGTGCCCACAGTCCAGAAAAACAGATGTGAGTTCTGCACACAACCAACAGTATGAGAAGGTTAAAGCAATTGTATGCGGAGACATGCGATTAAACGTACAGACCCGCCCTTTCGCTGTGATCTGACGTGCGTTGAGGCAGGATGTGAGTTTTTGATTGGGTAGGCAATGCCCACCCTCGTCTAAAGCTAGAGCCAGCCCGGCGTCTAAACACGATTACTGATAGCCTGATCGTTGAATGTCATCTATTATTAAAGTGATACCATAACTAAATTGTCTAAGCGCCATCTACTGGCTACATACATATATATACAGAGTACCAGGGGAAAAAAATAGTTTATAATAATCTTTTTTTTGTTTGTTTGTTTGTTTGTTTGTTTGTTTCAAAACATGAGATGGCAGATTACAAGTACGCAAGAGCATGTTTAAAGGCTAATAACATTTTTTTTTTTTATATATATACATATTGTGGTTTGCATTGAACAAAAGCAATATGTATGTTATAGTTAAATACTAAATACCGGAAAAAGCAAAATATGTCTACAATTATTAGTAATGATGATTTTTATTGCTCTAAAGTCATTACTAGTCATTGACTGTGCCTATAACTTTTGGTCAGCCTTGATATGACATTGCAACTAAACTTTTACCGGTAGAACGTACACTCACGCTTCATAATATATTCCATCAGAGCACTGTGATCTTTAGAATCACCTTCCTCCTGTTACCATTACCCAAACCCTGTCAGCACATCACTTTGTCATCTCCGGCGCGTCCTCTCCTTACCATCCCCAGTGGAACCTTTAGCCACCACAGTGTTTACGCCCGGGCCCAGTGTTTGTCTCAGGGGGGCGGCCATGACACTTCACTACACTGGAGGAGAGGGCAGAGCGGCTAACACAAGATCTGCTCTGAAACGACAGCGGCATTACTCATTTATGATGTTGAAGAGCTTTTCAAATGGCCGTCGTGATGAGGATTGACGTGCCGAGCTCAGAGGAGAAAGGGAAAGGAGCTCGGGTGTACCGCGGAGAGACGGACCGTGGAGTGGGGTGTATCTGTCATGGCAGGCTGGGGAGTGATGAGAGGGGCAAATAGGGCTGGGCAACATGGTGAAAAAAACAAACAAATTGTGATCTCATTCCTGTGACAGTTTGCTTTTTTGACAAAATCGCCATGTGAATCACTAAGTTTTCTTTTGAATTCAGCTCAAACAAGGTCACTTTTTCCCACCCACACCTCCTATTGGTCAGCCTGAGAAAAGCTTTGAGTGACAGGTAGATTTAACCAATGCAAGGAAGTGTAAACATTCAGAAGAATAATGTGGGCGATATATTGTTACAGAAAATGTCACGATAAACGATGATATTGAAACTTGTGCTTTATGCCACTGACACAACCCAGTAAATCCTACTCCAAATGAACCAAATTCTAAAAAAACATGAGCTGCAATAAATAAAAAGTAGAACGAAACACCAGTAGTTTGTTAGTATAGTTTATGACTCTAATATATTAATTATTCAACCTCCCTAAAGTAGAAATTTTAATATGTTACCAAAAACATAAGAACTTTTGTATTAGTGCAAAGAATAGATCCACACAATAAATATTTAGCCCCAAAACACATTATTCCAGCGTTCATGTATTGAACGATATGTCGAAATACTAATAATAATGACAGGCGTATTTCAAGGCAATAAAAAGATTCTTAAAGGACAAATATTGTGCATTATTTGTATTGTTATTGGCCTTTAAACATGCTCTGGAGTACCTTTACTTTGGCATCTCATGTAGAACTAATAGAACTAAAAAAGGTTTATGAGGTTTATGAAGGTTTATGAAGAACAAAATGAATCTCTTCTGGTTTCCACTGCACTTGACACCATCTACTGAAGAGGGAATTACACAAATGTAAAACAAGCTAGGCAGTTTTTTCTGGCTTTACTGTGAAGGCACACAGATGGAATGATCGCGATTAGAGGCAGAAATGCTAAGAACGAGTCTGGTGATAATTTATACCGACTTAAAAACAGAAGATCCTCGAATAAGTGACGTCAGTTATAGAGAAACGTCAGTCGTTGAGGGAATTTAGAAAGAAAACAGAGCATTGTTAAAACAGGGTTAAAAACTAAAAAAAAAATTCACTATAGCATTTCACTATAGCACATATAGGCCTTTAATGTAGTGCCCTTAGAGTGGACCAGGATAGGGGAAGCACTTACATCTACTAGGATTGTTAGAGGAGATGATAGATTGTAATAAACGACAGGAGATATATTATTTCACCTCCTGGACACATTTGTAGGTGTACCAGGGCTGTAGTCGACTAAAGAAACTCTTGGTCAACTACAGACCTGCCCTATTGACCGATTAAACATCTCTAAGTATCTCTCACCCAAACTGCACTCAAAAGACACCAACTGCACAGGAGATTATAAAAAAAACAACTATTTATACAGAAAACAATGAGTTAACATTGAATCTATAGATAGCATGATTTACTCCAAATCCTCAGCTAACTCACTCCATGTTTTTGCTGTTTTTGCCTTATAAATCCCTTTAATCTGAATAAAATAACTAGTTGACTAGTAAAAATGTTTCTCGACCAAGACACCATTGACCAATTGATCGACTAAACGACTAAAGAACTACAGCGCTAAGGCTAATGTGTTTAAAAAATAAAAGTATAATACAATAACATTAAAATCCCCCAAAATATTATGGTTTGAATTCAGTGTGGTTGTCTACCCAGGTAGTGTATGTGTCTGTGTCTTATCTGGATCCGGTTTTAAAAGAGCTCAGTCAAGGTTCTCCGGTGGAGGATGCTCCAGGCTGGCCACACCGCCAACGCCGCTCGCAGTCACCAGCGAGCTGGGCTCGCCATCAGATTCCAAAGATGACTTTTAAAAGCAATCTACATAAGGGGTGCAGAAAGTACATGTTCTGTTCCTGTTCTTATCATCATGAGACATGAATGAATGTACACTTCAGTGCTCTGGTATTTTTTTAACTCATCATCTTAGAAAGTTATGATGATTTACCCTGTTTTTTTTTAGTAGTGACACACATTATACATTTTTTGACAAATAAAATACATTGGGTTACACAAAATTGTCAAATAACCATATTCTCGTAATCAGAATTATGTAATAACAATTTTAACCTTGTTGGATTTTAAATGTATTTAATAATAATGATGAAATTAAGTTTGTGTATGTGTTATGTTTGTCTATTTAAAACCATGTTTTTGAGGTTTATATGTCCTTTCAACCATGAAAGTAGGCAGTATCTCTATCAAAAGATAGTCCAAAAGATACTTTGCAGTGCAGAGAGCATGTATTTCCTCAAAGTAATGCTAATCCAAAGCTAAATAAATACATTAGCCTTAGCAGCTAGCGATAGCAGCTAGCACTAGAACTAGCATAAGCGTGCAACATTTTCTAGTCATAAAATACAAAGAGCGATGACACAAAACGCACCAAAGCTGGTAAACACTTACACAAAATGATCTGTCTCTGATTGTTTTTTAAAGTAGGATATCAGATGTTATAAATATGTATTTTCAAGCTCGTGCCACAATGTTAGCTTCAAGCTAACAGTAAGCTAAAGGTGAACATGCTGTACACTCACCGGGATTTCTCAAGTCATTTCTTAACCCGTGGTCCCTTCCCTGGCTCACAGGGGTTTGTCGGGGTGTAAAGTCTGTTTACAACAAAGTATTAGTGATAATACACCACCATATTTGATATTACTTGACGATTTTCCTACTTACTCACCCTGCTCTGCGTGCTTTGAAGTGACAATGAACGAATGACAAGGCTCAAGTTTATTAGAGAGCAACAGCACACTCTACTGGGCACTGTTGGTATTGCAACTTCAATTACATACACAGGCTTAGAAGCCCAATGTCTCATATGTGTCACATCAAGTTTACATGAACCATGATAATTTCCATTTCCATTGTTGTTGACTGTATATATTTTTAAAGGCAGTAGGTGCTGTTTTTAACTCCATAAATCATCCCACACTCGTGCTGAGCATTTCTGCCTCAAATAACATTCATTACAACCTTGTGCTTTACATTTGCATTATAGGCCAAGCTAGCTTTTGTTTATTTCCCCTTGCTAATTCCCTCTGCTGCCAGTAGAATCCTGATGAAGGAATGCCTGCCTGAGAGAAAGTAATGTGTACTTTTCATTTAAGGTCTAAAACATAAGATGCCAAAGCAAAGGTACATTAGCAGGTTTAAAGATAACAATAATGCATAATAAGACTAAAAATATCAATCCCAAACTCCAGTAACATCTATTTTAAACCATGTGGCCATTTTTCTTTTGTATCTTCTGGACACATTCGATATCTCTCCATTAGGATGTAAGCTGAATCCTTAACTACACCAGCTGTCAATCAACGCTCACAGATCTTATGTTATCTGATCCTCTGTATTCTGCTTACGTCTCCGGCCCTGTCTGCACCTGTCCATCACGTCGTCCCCATCGTGTCAGCGTCCAGCCCCCGCCCCCCTGGCCCCGCCCCCCTCCTTCATGGTCTCACACAGGAGAGGGAGGGGCTAAAGGGGGAGCTTAGACCTTTAAACAGGCACAATGATTGACAGTTAGCTTGTCTGAGAACAAAAAAATGTTTGAAGACAGACATGATAAGTCAAGGTTTATGGATGTAGAGACTGCTTTAAACAATATGATTTTCACTGTCACTATTCCTCAAAGGGAAAATATTATGCTTTAATGAGCTTCTAATCTTGTTACAGAGTTTCCGCATCATTAATTAGTAAATAAAAGTTGTTGTTTTTTTATTGATTTCTGCATGTTTGAGTTAATCCTGTTGTAGAGCAACTGAGGCATGAGTGGTAACAAAATCTAATGGTGAAATGTCCAACTGTTGTACAGTTTTGAACAGAAAGTCAGCAGACCTTCTTTTTTTTTTTTTTTTTTTTTTTTTTTTTAGATCAATATTGCAGTTTAAAATGAACAGACTGAAATAATAATAAATAAATAACAATCTACTGTTGTGGTTTGGTACTAATTTAGTACCTGTAAAAAGCCTAATATGTCTCTTTGAGAAAAAAGAGTTTTGAAAGGCTGTGGGTCACATCTGAACACAACCCAGAAAGACAAGAAACCCAAAAAGTGCTTTTGATGTTTGTTTCAAAATCTCACATTTGACGTTGTGAAATGGGGGGTTGTGCAGGTCACGACAACCAAAAAAGGGACAGTTAGACAGCACAGTGGCTGGCACTCTCACCTCTCAGCTAGAAGGTTGTGGGATTGATTCCCGGTCGACAGCGGGCCTTTCTGTGTGGAGTTTGGATGTTCCTCCTGTGTCTGGGACGCTTTCATCCCAGTGCTCCAGTTTCTCCCATCTACTCAAAATATGCACATTAGGTCAAATCCTCCAGCTACGATAGTCCTGACCAAACCAAGACCACTGCTCCTGAGGCACTGAAGGATGGGTCAAATGCAGAAGACACATTTCTCTATGGGGACAACAAAGTGTAACTTAACCTTAACCTTAGATAATTTTAAAATCTAAAAAAAAAAAAAAAAAAAGTATCATTTTAAAGTTGTTAAAGAACAGTCTGTAACTTTCTGGAGGTGACACATCAACCTCATGATTCTATAGCAGAGAAATAAGACTATACTTCAGAACATTCTCCATGGAGATTTTTATTTGAATCCATATGTGGAATATTATAGCTAAAGAAATGACATTTCCATGGAGACCGGCAGGAGGAGGCTCCTCCTCCAGGCCAAGCACGAGTCAGATTTGTGGAGATGCAAGCCTGCTCACAGTAAGTTCAGCCCAATACAAACAACAACAAAAATGATATATTATGTCATTAATATTACTGTGTCTACTTAGGTGGGTAGTACTTTGTAATAAAATTGTAATGTACACTAGTTTTCAGCCACCACACTTCGTGCATGAGTCATACAGTATATTATTTATACAATTATATATTGTTCCTCTTCTCACTGCGAGTGACAAAAGCTTGAGGTTGACTAAATGAAATGATTTGAACATGTGTCTCTTGCACCTCTCCTTCAGATGGGATTTAGTCTCATATTTGTGCTCTATTGTTTGAAAATACCAGATTTTGTGCATTGTTTAATGTCTTATCCTTCCAGTTACGTTCACTTGAGAAGAAGTTTCTCCAAATGCTCTTTTACTCTTACTTCAGTTTGGAGCACTACTTTGTACTTCTACTTCTAAGACATGTTTTGGTGAGCGTGGTCAGATGGTCAGCCGAGTCCAGTCCATTGGTCCAGAACTAAAGGTCTCGCGTGTTCTTCCACAGAACCTGGGGCTAAACTGCGAAAGAAAATAGTCCCTTCCAATTATCGGGAGCACACAGCACGAGTGTGTACGTGCAGTGTGTGTATGATTCACCACTGAGTCACAATCACATGCTTCAGAGAGAGGGGGAGAAAAGAGGGACAGAAAGAGAGAAAATGGAGAACAATAGGAGAGAAATAGTCAGGAGAGAAGGGAAGGGGGAGTGAGAGAAAGGGCGAGAGGGAAGGAGAGGAGAGAGAGGGGCATGGAAAGACAGAAAGGAGGAAAGAGACGAACAAGGCAAGAGAGATGGGGAGGAGGAGAGAGAAAGAGACAAAAAGGTACAGAGGGGAGAGAGAGGGGGCATAGAGGGGACAAAGAAGAGAGAGAACAATTGGGAGAAAGAGGGAGCAAAGAGAGAGATAGCAGAGAAAAAGAGCAAGAAGAACAATAGGAGAGAGATAGGCAAGAGATGGAGAGGAGGAACGATGGAGGGGAGGCACAGAGAGAGGGGGAAGGAGAAAAAGGGTGAGAGGGCAGAGATAGAGCGAAAGAGAGCGAGAAGCGGGGGACAGAGAAAAAGTAAGAAAGAATGATAAGGCGAAGAGAAGAGGGGGAAGAGAGATGAAGAAGGGGCGAGAAAGGCAGAGAGAGTGAGAGAGAGAAAGAAAGTACAGCAATAGGAGAGATGAAGGAGATGGAGAGAGGGGAGCGAAAGAGACGGGAAGGTAAAGAGGTTAGAGAAAGAGAAAGGAGGTAAAAGGGGCAGCTTTGAAAAAGAAAGGGAGATGGAAAGATAGTAGGCAGAGAGAAAAAGAGAGTGAAAGAGAAGAACAATAGTAGAGAGACAAAGGTGTGAGAGGAGGGAAAGCTAAGGACAGAAAGGGAAAGGGGTCAGGGAGAGAAAGAGAGCGAAAGGAATGAAAGAGAAAGAAGAGAAGAACCAGAGGTGAGAAGGGGAGAGAGGGGGGCTTAGAGAGAACACGGTAGAGAAAGAGAGAGGAGAGAGAGAGAGAGCACTGAAACGAAAAAGTAGAGAGAGAGAAATGGAAGTAGAGATGGGAAGGAAGAGAAAGAGAGTAAGCGAGAAATGGAAGAAAAGTGAAGAGAGAAGGGGGAGAAGAGAAGAAAACAGGGGTGTGGGTGCAGATAGAGAGAAAGGAAGAGGGATGGCAGAGAACGAGAAGAACAATAGAAGACAGATGAAGGGGATGAGACAAGGAGACAAAGACAGACAGAGAGGAAAAACGGAGAGAGAGAGAGAGAAGTGGCAGAGATGAAGAGAGAAGTGAGAGAAGAAAGACACAAGAGAGAAAGGGAAGAAGAAAGAGGTATTAAAAGAGGGTTGAAAGAGACAGAGTGAACACAAGGTCATGGGCAGCGCTGAAATACTGCTATCAACTCACAATACCCATGAGAGAGAGGGAGAGAGAGGGGAGAGATGAGGAGGAAGAGAGAACGAGAGAGGGCCCTGTAGAGAACGAGAGAGGGATGGCATACCGAGAGAGAAAGAAAGAGAAGAACAATAGGAGAGAGAAGGAAAATGGAGAGGATAATGGGGGGAGAGGAGACCTAGAGAGAGGAGAGACAGGTATGGAGAGATTGGGAGGAAGAGAGAGCAAAAGAGGGAAGGTAGAGAGAGGGGGGGTGGTAGAGGAAGAGAAAGAGAAGAACAAAAGGAGAGAGATAGAGAGGGTAATAGAGAGAGAGGATGCTTAGAGAGAGGAGAGGGAGGTATGAAGAGATTGGGAGGAAGAGAGAGCAAGAGAGGGTAGGTAGAGAGAGAGCGGGGGTGGTAGAGGAAGAGAAAGAGAGAAAAAAAGAGAATAACAATAGGAGAGAAAAGAGAGTTTGAGAGGGTAATAGAGAGAGAGGAGGCTTAGAGAGAGGGATGGAGAGATTGGGAGAGAGGGCAAGAGATGGTAGGTAGAGAGCGAGAGGAGGATGGTAGAGGAAGAGAGAGAGAGCGAGAAGAACAATAGGAGAAAGTGCAGAGGGGGAGAGAAAGACAGATGGGAACGGAGAGAGGTTAGAGATAGAGGGAGGGGGGGGTGAGAGACGAGCTTAGAGAGAGAAAGCGAGAGGAAAAGATGGCAGAGAGATAAACGAGGCGAGAGAGACAATAATAATCTAGAACGTATTGTCTGATTTAAATGGAGAAATTGAGATTACCTCAACAAACCACAAAATATGAGAAGGGGTGATTTTTGTTTTGTTTGTTTTTTTGAAGATATAATCACATTTGAACAACGGAAAAAACGTTTCCAAATAGATGCAAATAATAATAATAATCAGATATGAAAAGAACAGAAATGTACATCTCCCAAACTAAACCTGACATTTCTGCACATTCGTGGTTCATTTTCTGCTCTCCTCAAACCTCAACTAAGACACTCACAGACACATGTTAACCATATTTCTCATGGATTGCAAAATATCAGATTATCATTATCATAAAAACATAAAGGCAATTTATTTCTGTCAGTATTTCCACCCTTACTGCCTTAAGTCGAACAAATGTACATTATACCTCGCCGTGTAGTCTGACCAAATACAGTCATTTCCTTGAGACTTGATGCACACATAGAAACCACACTGAAATATTCAACACATTTATACATTTATTTATAATGTTGTACGGTGCAGTGCGGGTCAGAGCTGTGGAGGCAGGGTCAGGACAAGCGTATGGGAGTGCGGACGCCATCTTTGGACTGTAATGTTGTCAAAAATAAATAAATAAATTCAACATTCTTATAGTATATTCTTAAAGGACACAAATTATGCAAAATTGTCTTTTTTGAGCTTTTAACCGTGTTGTAGCATTTTTCCATCGTCAAAATCGATCCTGTTTATGAGGTCCTCTTCCCGTCCTCTGAGCCCCGGAAAACACTTCTTTCAAATTTTCCAGATTCATGACATCGCATTGAGTTCTGAGATCTCATGTGCTGTTTTTTAGTCCATAAATCATCACTAGACTCAAACCATTTCAGGCTCATATATATGCTTATACAGTCGGGGCAAGCTAGCTTTTGTTTGTTATATTCACAGATCAATAAAATACCAAAAATATATAATATTTGTCCTTTAAATTAAATGTTCAACTGTGTTCATGAAATTGACATTTTTAATCAATTTTGTAGCAAAAAAATTACCTTCTGGGGCTTTAAATTTGAAAACCAACAAGCGAACTAGAAGAGTTGGGGTTAGGGTGATTTTGGCGGGAAAAAACAAAAACGAATCAACAAAATCTTCCAAAATAAACCCACTGCTACTGTTGAAGTAAAAATTGAGCTAAAGTCGACCGTTTGTTCTGGGATCATTTCATTGCTCGGGACAGCACTGCAAACACTTTATGATGAACTAGCTCTGGTTTTCATGTTTTAGCGACTAAACAGTACATTGTAATGCACCTGTCAGGACGCACCTGTCAGGATGCACCTGTCAGGACGCACGTTTATGTCATCCGCCTAATTTCTTTCTTTTATTTAACTTAACAACACCATATCTACAACACTTCTCTATCCAGGCCTTTGTTCCAGGAGTATAAAGAGTTTTTAACGTGACCAAAGGCTAAGCTAACTAAACAGCTGTTAGCCAAACATAAACTCATTTTATCAATTCAAGCCACTTATTTTTTTATCCTTATCCCACAGAAATCAATGAAGGGAAATCGTCTCTGTCCTGTTTGAATTGATTGCTGATGCATTTGAACAAAACTGAAGCCAGACTGTGGCTGTTTTGGTCCAAATCCCTGCATGGAAGTGTGGCAGTTTATTTTTTACAATACAATCAGGGGTGCTGATGGCAGAGCGGTTAGACCTCTTGCCTCTCAATAAGGAGATCGTGGGTTTAATCCCGGACCAGACCAACATCCCACGCTCTCTCTGGGTGGAGTCTGCATGTTCTCCCTGTGTTACCGTGGGTTCTCTCGGGGTTGCTCCTCCCACCGTCCAAATATATGCATGTGTTAATTGGTAACTCTAGATTGCCCGAAGAGAATGAATGTGAGAGTGAATGGTTCTCTGTCTCTCTGTGTCAGCTGTGACGAGTTGGCCACTGTCCAGGGTGTACCCCGCCTAAGGCCCAAAGTCACTATGATAGGCTCCAGTCACCCCCGACCCCTAACGGGAGCAAGCGGGAGAAATATGAATGAATGACTTAGAAATCAGAGTAAGTAAGATTTTTTTTTTTTTTTTTTTTAAGAAAATATTTGAAATTGTGATTATTCATTTGTGATGTATTTTTGTTTGGTAATGGTTTCAAACTTAGGAATAATTATGTGAAATGTATTTACATTGAAATAAAAAAAATGATTCGTAGGCATTTTTTTGGAGGATTTTAGCCACAAAAATCATCAAAACCCCAAAATACAATAGTAATAACTGATCATATAACACTAGGAAACCCATTTATTTTCCTGAAATCTGCTACTTGAGACAAAAACACTAGGATCCACTGGTTTACGAGGTTTGCAGGGTTGTTTTTTTTTTTTCCTCCACAAAAAGACATAACTTAAATATTTTCAGTCTTTATGATTTGATGATAGCAATACTTTTGATTCAGTTGTGTTTAATCAAAAGCATTGCTATCATCATGGACAATAGGCTCCTCCCCTCTGGGGCCAGAGATTCTGAATCTCAGTGGGACTTTCCGGGTTAAATAAAGGTCAATAATCCAATTTGTCTTTGTGGCTTCAAGGTCGTTAGTGTTTATACTGTCAAATATGGGATCTCTGTACACCGTAATATTGGAGTATATATATATATATATATATATATATATATATATATATATATATATATATATATATATATATATATATTTTTTTTTTTTTTTTTTTTATCCTTGTGCATTGTGGGTGTGGGCCTTTCTTGTGTGTGTGTCTTGTGTGTTTTAAATTAAATCTAATTTAAAAATCATAATCATCATAATTATGGAAGAAAAGTGCAATTAAATGTACTGTAACAATATTTGGATTGAGAAAGTGAGAAGGATTTAGGATGTAGGAAATGACATTTACAGAGCTGGAGTCCCATGTTTGTCTATCGTTTCTTTGATCCTCTCTTTTGTTTTTCATGTCCATTTTTTATTCTTTCTAAAATAATTATGATTGTTTGATCCTTTTTTTTCTACACCACTGACTTACATTTCTTTAAGTGAACTTCTTCAAATCACTACAGAACACGTTCAAAATCAGAGATAAGTAACACTGCTTCTTCATGACCCACTGCACTTCCTTTTCTGCATTTATTTTTTTAGCAACTTGCACAAAATAACCAAATAACCAAAACCAGTAAATATAGAGTAATGGTTATTATTGCATCTTTAAAAAGCTCACACTCATGACCTCCTGTAGTGCGTTCTGTCGCCAAAGTTTCCCACAAAAAATGTCAAAATGCATAGATATAAACTTCATTTTCAATATTTGTGTCACTTTTGTACATTTCATGAATGAACTTGATCAAATGACAAAAGTTGATTGATTTGGGACTGAGAAAGACTATATATATATTTTACTATTCATTAATTCATACATTTGAATTGTTTCAGTGTTGTTCAGTTTGTGTAAATTAGATTTTTAGTCTGTATATCATCTCTATATTATCTGTATATCAAAAAGTGTCTTGGTTTGAAAAAAACATTATGAAAACATATTTTTTGCTTATAAGATTAAAAATGATGATCTGACTAGAATGTGACAAAAATGAGACCACTGCACACTGTCTGCCTCTAATAACAAAGAATCTTATGTCTCGTCAACCAGGCAATACGAGCGGAGAGCAGCGCTCTGATTGGCTGTGCTTGGGGCGGAGTTTCACTTCCGCTCTAAAGCTGAGTCTGCGCCTGAAAATTAACGCTTCTGGATAATAACAGGCAAGAGTTTATGAGAGCTTGGAACTCAAGTCACATTTAAAAACCTAAAATTAGAAAACCTGATTACCTGAAAATGAGGTATTCCAGCTTTAACTTTCTTTGATTTCCTTCTTCTTTTTTATGTTAAATAAAATTGCAAAGTAAGATAATATAAAATGTGTTGTTTTCAAGACAACCAAAATGGTCTTAAATGTATGTAATTCTCCACAGTGTAAAGCCAAACCACATTCATTTCCTTGAGATTTCAATTTTTTTTCTGATTTATTGAGCATTTTAGTCATTTGAAATATTAAACAAGGTCTTTTTGATAATATATTGCTGAAATTTGAAGTGTGAGTGTTATTCTATTATTTTTGTACTCGATTAGTCTGGTAATTATTCTTGCTAGGTATATATATATATGATATTTTTCTCACTTTTACCCAGATAAAGCTGAAGTGAAGCCATTTGCGGATCTCCTGCTGGAGAATATAAGTATTTTACTCAAAAACACACAATTACCGGTTTCCTGTGTCATTTTGTGTCATTCCTGCTTTGTCTGAGCCATAAAACCTATAGTTTCAGCACATGTTTTGGAGTCTGTGCATTGACCAGTTAACGATTTTGATTACTTAATTCGTTGACTTAACTATTTCTATAATCGATTGGTTGTGATTAATCGATTAACTTGCAGCCCTTGTTTAAGTATATAACACAACAAAATAGTGCTACAAATGACACTAAATCAGCAAAAATGTTAATAATTCCTGGACGAACAATGGCAGATCATTATTAAGTGTTATTTTTGACTGAACTGAAACATTTCTAAGTCTCTCTTGGTCTAATCCTGGTTTTGACCTGGTTTGGCGCAGTTAAATATGGCACAAATAACACAAACGCAACGAAATTCAAAACAAACACAAACAGAACACCAGCTAAGCACACGATCTGACCAATATCCACTCAGAAAATCTCCCAAACCCCACTTGTTTGCACATCCTCGCACATTTAAACCCTTTACAACGCAAACAAATCATTCTAAACACCGCCCAGTTCCCCTTTCGCTCCGACTCCCTCAATTAAAACCCCGTAAAAACCTCTTATCTCCTTCTTTTACTGCCACAACAACAACCAGCGCATGTCTCTCTCTTCATTATGCCTCTCCCGCTCCCTCACACACCGAGCGCGGCGCGACGAGACCGAACGGCGCCCTCTAGCGTCTCCCCCCGCGCCCCCATCGATCCACAGTCTCATCTGATTCAATTTACCGTTCCGATTAGCGCGCGTAACTGCCATTTAACGCCACATCTGTCACGAGAATCAACCACGAAACATGAGAGAGAGTGTGAGTGTGTGTGTGTGACCTTCACGCGCCAGGATGCCAGCTTTCAAGGAAGAAGAGTGTAAAGTCGGAGGAAAAAAAGGGGGAAAAAAAAGAAGAAACCACGTGGAACTGAGCAAAAAAAGAAAGCGTTTTAGCTGTGCGGTTGTGCGTCGAGCCGTTGTGAAATTTCGAGAGATGAAGACAAAACTGGGAGAAGAAAAGTTAGTCCTGGTTTTAGTCCTGGTTTGGTTGTCGTTTGGTCCTGGGTTAGGACTGGTTTTGGTTCACGTTCTTGATTTAGTCCTGATTGGTTAATAGTTCTCGTTATTTCTTAGACACAGTGTCATGTTACTGATCAATTTGTCCGGGTTTAGGCCTCGTTTAGTCTTTGTTTAGTTCTGGATACATCTACAGACTTTTTGTCATGGTTTAGTTCTGGTTTAGTACTGGTTTAGACCTTGTTTAGTCCTGGTTTAGTCCTTGTTTAGTCCTGGTTTAGTTTTGGACACACCTACAGATTTTAGTCCTGGTTTAGAACCGGTTTAGTACTAGTTTAGACCTCATTTAGTTGTTGTTTAGTTCTGGACACATCTACAGAGTTTTTGTCATGGGTTAGTACTGGTTTAGTCCTGCTTTAGTCTAAGTTTAAATCTCATTTAGTCTTTGTTTTGTTGTGGACACATCCACAGATTTTTTTTGTCCTGGTTTAGTGCTGCTTTAGCAATGGTTTAGTCCTTGTTTAGGCCTGCTTTAGTGCTGGTTTAGGCCTGCTTTAGTGCTGGTTTAGTGCTGGTTTAGGCCTGCTTTAGTGCTGGTTTAGTGCTAGTTTAGTCGTTGTTTGGTCCTGTCTTGGAACTGGTCAAATGTCTTCATTTAGTTCTGGACACATCTACAACTTTCTCGTCCTGGTTTAGTCTTAGTTTGATCCTACAGTTTAGTCCTAGTTTAGGACACAAATGTTATGTCACTGCTCAGTTAGTAAGGATTTAGTCCCTGTTTAAACCTGGTTTTGATCTCATTTCGACTTTGTTTTGTTCTGGTTCTTTCTGGTCTTGTTCGTTTCATCTTGGTTTGGTCCTGGTTTATTACTAAATGAGTAGTTTTAAAATCCTGGTTTAGTCCTGATGTGCATCTGTTTGATTTCTTCCCAAATAATGACAAATCTATTGTCTTCTATGTCCTGGTTCAGTGCTGGTTTAGTCCTGATTTAGTCTTGGTTTAGTGATAGTTTAGTCCTGGTTCAGTCCTGGTTTAGTCCTGATTTAGTGCTGGTTTAATGCTAGTTTAGTGGATATTTGTTCCTGGCTTAGAATTGGTTAATAGATCTTGTTTAGACCTTGTTTCGTCTTTGTTTAGTTCTGGACACATTTACGGCCTTTTTGTCATGGTTTAGTCCTGGTTTAGTCTTGGTTTATTCCTAATTTAGTCCTGGTTTAGCCTTGTTTGCTTCTGGTTTGCACCTACTTCCCAATTAACGCTTTGATGTTGACACAATCTTCCCAAATAATCCCCAAATCTTCTTCTTCTGTTTAGTCTTGGTTTATTCCCAAATCAACACTTCATTAGTCCTAAATGAGTCTAGTCCTGTTTGCTTCTGGTTTGCACTTGTTTGATTCCTTCCCAAATAATGATAAATTCATTGACACATCCACGTCCCGGTCCTTTGTTTTTACCCTGGTTTAGTCTTGGTCTAGTCCTGGCTTATTTCCAATTTAGTTTTTTTTTTCAGTCCTGGTTTAATACTGGTTTACTTCTAGTTGGTATTTGCTTGATGTCTTCCTTAATATAAACACATCTAAGTCTTGATTGTGATTATGCTTCAACTCTGGTTTAGTCTTGGTTTAGTGCTGGTTTAGTCTTGGTTTAGTCAAGGTTTAGTCTTGGTTTAGTCCTGGTTTGCACCTCCTTGGCTCTTTTCCAAATAATGACACATCCACGTCCTGGTTCTACTCCTGGTTCAATTCTGGTTTAGTCCTGGTTTCTGTCTGATTCAGTCCTTGATTTAGTCCTGGTTTAGTCTTGACTTAGTCCTGGTTTGCACCTCCTTGATTCCTTCACAAATGACAAATCTTCATCTTAATTTTAGTCCTGGTTAAATCCTGGTTTTGTCCTGGTTTGTTTTTTGCTTAGTCCTAATTTAGTCCCTTTGTAGTTCTGGTTTAGTCTTGATTTATTCTTCTGATTCCTTTCTAAATATTATATGATTCACTGACACCTCTCCGTCCTGCTTTAGTCCTTGTTTAGTCCTTGTTTAGTTCTGCTTTAGTCCTAATTTAGTCCTGGTTTAGTCCTGGTTTAGTCCTGCTTGATTCCTTCCCAAACAATGGGGAATTCATTGACACATTTACATCTTGCTTTAATCCTGGTTTAGTTCTGGTTTAGTCCTTCATTTATTCCTGGGTTAGTCTTGAATTTTAGCCCTGGTTTTAATTTAGTCCCTTTGTAGTCCTGGTTTAGTCTTGATTTATTCTTCTGATTCCTTCAAAATAATGTTGAATTCATTGACACATCTACGTCTTGCTTTAGTCCTTGTTTTGTCTTGGTCTCGTGGTTTATTTCTGTTTTAGTCCTGGTTTAGTCTTGATTTAGTCCTGGTTTAACACATCTTCGTCTTAGCTCTAGTCCTGGTTCAGTCCTGGCTTAGTCCTGCTCCAGTCTTTGCTTAATTTAGTCCCTTTCTTAGTCTTTGTTTAGTCTTGATTTATTTTGATTCCTTTCTACATATTGTATAATTCTGTGACACATCTACGTCTTGCTTTAGTCCTTGTTTAGCCCTCGTTTCGTCTTGGTTAAGTCCTGGTTTATTTCTACTTTAGTCCTGGTTTGCACCTCCTTGATTCCTGGCCAAATAATGGTGAATTAATTTACACGTTTAGTCCTGGTTTCATCCTGGTTTGGTCCTTGTTTAGTCATAGTTTAGTCTTGATTTAGTCCTGCTTGATTCCGTCCCAAACAACTGTGAATTCACTGACACATTTACGCCTTGTTTAATCCTGGTTTAGTCCTGGTTTAGTCCTGGTTTCGTCCTGATCCTCGCCTTCCACGTAACCAGACGAAAACACGGCTGCACGCCAGGAGCTGGACGTAAAGCCGCGTGAACCCGTGCGCGTTTGCATGCGTAAAAACACCGAAAACAACAGGAATGTACTCACATGGAGAGGCGGCAGACGCGGCGCGGACAGCTGCGCCAAACGCGATCAGGGCGCGCAGAAACAGGAGCGGTAGATCCATGCTCGTCCGGAACGTAAAATCCACACTCGTCATTTCATCCCGACTCCGGAAAAAGTCGGCGGAAAACGCGTCGAAACGTGAGCGGTTTTCGGGAAAGGGTGCGTAAAAGTCCCAAAGAATGCGGAGAATGCGAACAAAGCGTGGGAGTGAAAGTAGAACGGTTCCACGGTGTCGGCGGGGTAGGACCGGGACCGGGACCAGGCTGTGCGCGCGCGGTGGAGCTGAGGTACGGTAACGGTACGGAGTCTCGTCGGTGTCGCTTCCTCCTCCGCTGCCCGCCGCCGTATGTGGCTCCGAGCTCCGGTGAGCCTCTGCTCTATACGCGCTCTCCGTCTGCGCGCTCTACGTACGGCTCTCTCTCTCTCTCTCTCTCTCTCGCTCACAAAGACTTTCTCTCTCCCTTTCTGTTTCTCTCTCCCTCTCTCCCTCTCTACATCTCACTCTCTCTGTCTTGTGTCTATTTTTCTCTCTCTTCCTCTCACACTGTTTCTTTCTCTCTCGCTCTCTCCCTCTACATCTCTTTCCCCTGTATCTCACCCTAAATCTCTCTCTCTCTCTCTCTCTTCCTCTCTCACTGTTTCTCTCTCACCTGTCTGTCTCTCCCTTGCTCATTCTCACTCTCTCTGTCCCTCTACAGCACTCTCTCTCCTGTATCTCTCTTTCTCTCCCTTAATCGCTCTCATTTTCTTCCTCTCTCACTGTTTCTCTCTCCCCTGTCTCTCTCTTCCTCACTGTCTATTGCGTGTCTCTTTCTTTCTCGTTACATCTCTCTTTCTCTCTCTCTCTCTCTTTCTCTCTGGCTCTCCCGTATCTCCTTTTCTCTCCCTTAATCTCTCTCTTTCTTCCTCTCTCACTGTTTCCCTCTTCCCTGTCTCTCTTCCCTCCGCTCTCTTGTGTGTCTCTCTCTTTCTTTCTACATCTCTGTCACTCTCTCTCTCTCTCCTTTATCTCTTGTTCTCTCCCTTAATCTCTCTCTTTCTTCCTCTCTCACCGTTTCACTCTCCCTTGTCACTCTTTCCCTCGCTCTCTCTTGTGTGTCTCTCTACATCTTTGTCTCTCTCTTTCTCCACTCTCTTTCTCTCTCTACACCTGGACCATTCTTAAACTAATTGTTCATTATGAATTAAGTCTTTGTTCATGCTTTATTAAGGCTAATTAAGGTATAGTTATATAAAGAATGTTGTCCAGAATGCTCAATGAATGATGGATGATTTTGCGTTTACTATTCTAAATTAAAGTTATTCATTAAATGGTTGATTCATTTTTGTATTTAGTCTGGAGAGAATTTGAAAAGAAAATGTAATGGAGCTAGGTGTGGATTTAGAGAAAGTCCTGTGTGCATAAATGTCATTGCAAAGAAAGGGAGAGTTTGCGTTTCAGCACCACACACACTGGACAGCTCCTCCAGTCTACACCAAACACAGACCTCTTCTGTTCTCACTGGAAATGATGGAGCATAATATGGAGTTGACACTTTTTCCTTGTTATTTTATATTCTTACTAATTTGAGGATATAGTTACGTTTGAAGATAAAAAAATTTAAATTATGAAATCAAATTCTCAGAGCATAAGTGATTGTCTTCAAAAAAGTCAAAACACATACTTATATATAAGTTACATTATAATACATACATGTACACAAATATACTGCATTTACAACATACA
Organism: Rhinogobius similis; assembly: GCA_019453435.1. NCBI lineage: Eukaryota > Metazoa > Chordata > Actinopteri > Gobiiformes > Gobiidae > Rhinogobius > Rhinogobius similis. The sequence continues at coordinate 34,272,896 of CM033633.1, read as the reverse complement.
TATATTCCCACAAATGCTAACACATATGCATAAATACACACACACACACACACGCATATCCATACATATACACACAAACACACACATACATACACACACACACACACACACACATACATACACACACACACACACACATACACACATACACACACACATACACACATACACACACACATACACACACACATACACATACATACACACACATACACATACATACACACACATACACATACATACACACACACATACATACACACACACATACATACACACACACACATACATACATACACACACATACATACACACATACACACACACACACACACACACACACACACACACACACACACACACACACACACACACACACACACACACACACACACACACACACACACACACACACACACACACACACACACACACACACACACACACACACACATACATATATACATAGATACAAAACTTCTATCACTTTTTGTCACTTTACACACTTATTTTAACTTCTTACAACTTAGTTACATTTGAGAAAATATATATCTATTTCTTAAAGGCTGTTCTCAACACATAAGTTATTTAAAGTGAATGTATCAGAATCAGACTCACATTTGTTCATCCCCGGAGGAAATTATTTGTGTTACAGACATGCTGCCGACCAGCAGGAGAAAAAGTGTTATCAAAAATAACAAATATTTAATGAAATAACAGCATCACAGTAAAATGGAACACAAAATACTAGTAAAATGGTGGGTGATATTGACAAAACTAAATGTCCCAATATTTTTAGTTTCCTGACACTGGAATTCAGACATGTGTTAAAACGGGTCATTAAACATATTGGATGAGGTTTAATTATATTATGTGAAATAGCTGTTAAAAATAATTACAAAAGTGCAGAAATATCACCTCATACTCCGGTCGAGTCCTGGTACAGTCCGTTTATATACCCAAACCCAAATGTGTATCTACAGTTCCTCTTTCCAGCCAGCATTCCACCAGAGCTGCCCTGTCGACGCTGCACCCGGCCCTGAGCCCAGCCTTCACGTGCCTCTGGGTGTGGAAGTGTGGAAGTGATTCACGGAGACAGACACAAGGACGCAGCTCCAAAACCTCTCTGACTCTGCTCGGGAATTTAGTGCTCAGAACGGGGCCGAAAATCTGACAAAATCCAAGGCTGCTCTTATAAAACTAAACATTGTGGAGAGGGTTAGGTGTGAGGACAAGCGGGGCTAAGCTGTGGCTAGGTCCTAAAGTCAAATTCACAGTTTCTTATGTTGGATATTTTAAAGAAGTGTGTCTGTTCTGGTGCTTTTGAGCCTCGTGGAGGAGAATAGCCTAAAAGTCCAATGCTGGTTCTGAGTGCTTTTGGATAACTGCAAGCTAAATAAGACTGAGCTAATGTACAAAGTAGGACACAGTATTTGACATTTTGTTTGTTGGAAATTGCAATATTTATCCAAAACAACTCAAAAGAACTGTAATGGAGCAGGTCCATTACGTGGGCCTGATGTAAAAATGAAAGAGTCGAACAAAGTTTTAAAATGTTTATTAAGTAATTGATTGTGTGCGTTACCTGTAAAATAAAATATATAATTAGTAAGGACTAAGTGGAAATGTGCAGTAATGTAATAGTACTCACCTGTGGGTGTGCCATTTTGGGTGTTTCGGGTAAAAGAGTCCCCGGGGAGCTGGAGCACCTTAAATGGTCCCGGGGCAGACCATGGGGTAGAAAGGAGCAGGGGTGTCCCAAGTTTTAAATTGAGTAAAGTAGTTGGGAGTAAGCTAAAACACTGTTAATTTATATAAAGAGATATATTTTTGTATGAATGTTTTGATTGATTGTTATTGGAGCACTGTTTTGTCTACTTGTAATTTTTTTTTAAAATGTTGTTGTGGGTTTTGGGTTTAACCTTTGATTATTGATGGGGTTACCCAATTGGCTAGAGGCCCTATAAAAGGTCTCTGGGCTCAGTCCCTGATGGAGAGGTGCTGTGTGCCATGCTGCTGCTGCTGGTATTGCTGATTTGTACATATGTAAATAAAATAACACTTGGTCTGCACTGGGAACTCGGCTCAGCTCTGCTCTGTCCTCGTCAATACCGCTAAGGTTGCTATCCGGGCGTTGCAAGAACACAAGATCATTTTCTGAGTGGTATGTCACCTGCAAGATTCTGTAAATATAGAAACAAATTCTCTTCATCAACATTCTAGATACATTTTATGCCATGTTGTATAGGCGAAAGAACAACATGTTTGGGTAACGCTTTAGATTAAGGTTCCTTAGTTAACCATTTATAAGATGTTAATAAGTACTAATAGTTTGTTTATGCACTTATAACGCCTTATACATGTTTATAATGTATAAGGCCAAAACATGTTTGAGTGAATAAACCACATGTACAGAGCATTAATGAGCAAATATTACATTATTTTCAATTATCACGCGAATACATGCTTGTGAATGCCTTAAAAGTGCTTATAAACACATAACAAGTGCTTATTAATGCATTATAAATAGTTTACTAAGGAACCTAATCTAAAGCGTTACCCATGTTTGTCAGTGAAAAATAAGAAATTAAGAAACATGTTTTTATTTTGTTTACTTTTTGGCAATTTTCCAGAATAAGTCTTTTTTAAAGGGTGTATATTATGTTAAATTGGCTTGGGATTCATGATTGAGAGATTCTGTTGAAATTGAAATCCTCCACAAAACCTGGAATTGTGCTCTGTTTCGTTTGTATGGTGGCCCCGAAGGGCAAAACACGCACCCAAGTTGGAAAACACATGCCAAAATTCAAAAACACGCACCCAATCCCAAAAACACACACCCACATTTGGAAACACGCACCCAAATTGGATAACAACAACAACAAATATTACAAGTACTACTTTTACTACTGCGACAAATACTTCTACTACAACACGTACTACAACAATTCCAAATACTACTAAAGCAAAGACCACAAGTACTGCCAAAACGCATACTATCACGCTATCACAACCTCAATTACTACTGTAAATAGTCCCACCAGTACCACTACGCTTTGGAATTTGACAGACAGGAATTTAAACAGGAAGTGGATGACCTTTGTCCAATCACAGAAAAGCACATTGGTCCCGCCTCTTCCATTATGATATGGACTACTTTCTGTGAGCGTGTTTTCAAATTTGAAGGCATGTTTTACCAACTTGGGTGCAAGTTTTTGATTTGAGTGTGCTTATCTAATGTGAGTGTTTTTTCATTTTTCTTTATTTGGGTGCGTTTTTACATTTGGGTGTGTGTTGTCTAATTTGGGTGTGTGTTTTTACATTTGGGTGTGTGTTTTCTAATTTGGGTGTGTGTTTTTACATATGGGTGTGTGTTGTCTAATTTGGGTGTGTGTTTTTACATATGGGTGTGTGTTTTCTAATTTGGGTGTGTGTTTTTACATATGGGTGTGTGTTTTCTAATTTGGGTGTGTGTTTTTACATATGGGTGTGTGTTTTCTAATTTGGGTGTGTGTTTTTACATATGGGTGTGTTTTTTCTAATTTGGGTGCGTTTTTACATATGGGTGTGTGTTTTTCAATGTGGGTGTGTGTTTTCTAATTTGGGTGTGTGTTTTCCAATGTGGGTTTGTGTTTTCTAATTTGGGTGCGTTTTTACATATGGGTGTGTTTTTACATATGGGTGTGTGTTTTTACATATGGGTGTGTGTTTTCTAATTTGGGTGCGTGTTTTTACATATGGGTGTGTGTTTTTACATATGGGTGTGTGTTTTTACATATGGGTGTGTGTTTTCTAATTTGGGTGTGTGTTTTTACATATGGGTGTGTGTTTTTGATTTGGGTGTGTGTTTTCTAATTTGGGTGTGTGTTTTTACATATGGGTGTGTGTTTTCTAATTTGGGTGTGTTTTTTTACATATGGGTGTGTGTTTTCTAATTTGGGTGCGTGTTTTTACATATGGGTGTGTGTTTTTACATATGGGTGTGTGTTTTCTAATTTGGGTGCGTGTTTTTACATATGGGTGTGTGTTTTTACATATGGGTGTGTGTTTTCTAATTTGGGTGTGTTTTTTTACATATGGGTGAGTATTTTTGATTTGGGTGTGTGTTTTCTAATTTGGGTGCGTGTTTTTACATATGGGTGTGTGTTTTCTAATGTGGGTGTGTTTTTTCTAATTTGGGTGTGTGTTTTCTAATTTGGGTGCGTGTTTTTACATTTGGGTGTGTGTTTTCTAATTTGGGTGTGTGTTTTCTAATTTGGGTGTGTGTTTTTACATATGGGTGTGTTTTTTCTAATTTGGGTGTGTGTTTTCTAATTTGGGTGCGTTTTTACATATGGGTGTGTTTTTTCTAATTTGGGTGTGTGTTTTTACATATGGGTGTGTTTTTACATATGGGTGTGTGTTTTTACATATGGGTGTGTTTTTTCTAATTTGGGTGCGTTTTTACATATGGGTGTGTTTTTTCTAATTTGGGTGCGTTTTTACATATGGGTGTGTGTTTTTACATATGGGTGTGTGTTTTCTAATTTGGGTGTGTTTTTTTTACATATGGGTGAGTATTTTTGATTTGGGTGTGTGTTTTCTAATTTGGGTGCGTGTTTTTACATATGGGTGTGTGTTTTCTAATGTGGGTGTGTTTTTTCTAATTTGGGTGTGTGTTTTCTAATTTGGGTGCGTGTTTTTACATTTGGGTGTGTGTTTTCTAATTTGGGTGTGTGTTTTCTAATTTGGGTGTGTGTTTTTACATATGGGTGTGTTTTTTCTAATTTGGGTGCGTTTTTACATATGGGTGTGTTTTTTCTAATTTGGGTGCGTTTTTACATATGGGTGTGTTTTTTCTAATTTGGGTGTGTGTTTTTACATATGGGTGTGTTTTTTCTAATTTGGGTGTGTGTTTTTACATATGGGTGTGTTTTTTCTAATTTGGGTGTGTGTTTTTACATATGGGTGTGTTTTTTTTCTAATTTGGGTGTGTGTTTTTACATATGGGTGTGTTTTTTCTAATTTGGGTGTGTGTTTTTACATATGGGTGTGTTTTTTCTAATTTGGGTGTGTGTTTTTACATATGGGTGTGTTTTTTCTAATTTGGATGTGTGTTTTTACATATGGGTGTGTGTTTTCTAATTTGGGTGTGTGTTTTCCAATGTGGGTTTGTGTTTTCTAATTTGGGTGTGTGTTTTCTAAGTTGGTTGCGTTTTTTAATTTGGATGCCTGCTTTCACATTTGGTTGCATGCATTCACATATGGGTGCTTGTTTGTGGGTGTGTGTTTTCTAATTTAGGTGTGTGTTTTTGATTTGGAAGCGTGTTTTCTAAGTTGGTTGCGTTTGTTTTTAATTTGGGGGTGTCCTTTCACATTTGGGTGCATGTTTTCTAATTTGGGTGAGTATTTTTGATTTGGGTGTGTGTTTCTAATTTGGGTGCGTGTTTTCCAATGTGGGTGTGTGTTTTCCAGTTTGAGTGTGTGTTTTGTAATTTGGGTGCATTTTTAAAATCTGGGTGCGTGTTTTCACATTAAGGTGTGTGTTTTCCAATGTGGGTGTGTGTTTTCTAAGCTGGGTGTGTTTTTTTTTTTTTTGTCCCATGTTTGACAGTTTTCGTAGTGTTTATAATGTCACTTCCTGGTTGGTCATGGGCAGCAAATATGACATAGTTAGAGGTAATTCCACAACTGTTATATTTTGAAAACAAAGGCCAAATCCATATAAATTAGTTATGATTTGACAAATAATAATACCCGATAACCTTTATTTTGTTGAATGACCATTTGAACTGTCAGAAAAATCTGTCAGTTGAGTGATAACCGTGTCTTTATTTTCAGCTGATGACATCACAGAGGGATTCCGTTTTAGAACTCAGTACTTCCTTTAATTTTAAACTTTTGCTTTTCTTTTTTCACCAACTGCAACTTCACGGATGTAAAACTACGATAAATATTTACCACAGGTGCTCTCCGATCAAACTAAGTCATAATTAGAAAAACATGAGAACCCGTGAGTCATACAGACGTTAATTGGTGGTACTTAATTTCAATTCATCATTTTGTTCGTTCCATAATTTTACACTCAGAACTGGTGAAAGTGTAAAAATGTAAATGACGGGGGCGCTGAGATTTCAGAGATGAGGCTTAGAAAAGAGGACCTCGTAAACAGGATTGTTGAAACAAGTGTGGATGATGTTAAATACAACTACAGGTATGTTTTTGTTGTAATTTATGTTTGAATACAAATGTAAAAAAGACAAAACCAAACAAAAAATACTTCCAGCTAAGGTATGAAAATTTAAAGTCCCATTGCGTAACATTTCTGGAGGTAGGAGTGTAGCACAAGGGATTGTCATCATTTCTGGCATTAAAGTAGAATTAAATAAATAAAAACCAAGCAGAGAGAAGGCTCTGGGACCAAAGATAATGCTCACAGGTTTGTTACAATCAGCAGGAGGCCGGATTTAAAGAAATAATATGAAGCATTTTTCATTGTTAGCCTTTAAACATGCTCTTGAGTACCTTTAATTTGCCGTCTCATGTTTTAAAACCAAAAAAAAAAGAAAAAAAGTATTTATTAAGGATTAAATGAAAGGATTTGTCTGCTGTGTGCATGACTTACTGAGTGCATCCAGTCAGCAGAAGGTGCCTAACGCTTAAAAATGCAGTCACAATTCAGTCACGTTATCACTTTAAGAGACGCGATGATTAGCCCAGCAGCAGCAGGTATCGCGTTTAGACGGTGGAAATGCTCAGAACGAGTCTGCCGATGATTTAAAGACTTAAAACATCAGAAGATTCTCGGATAAATGACGTATGAAGTCTGAAAAAACATCACTGATCGAGGGAGTTCAGCAGGAAGTGTGTTTGATGTCCGTAAGGTAGAGGATTTTCAAATGAACGGCGTGAACGCAGCAGAATGTCACTCCAGGTGTGTTTTTGATGACATTACATTATTAGAACACGGTTACAAGCTCAAAAAAGTCACTGTAGCAGAATATGTGACAAGTTACGATGTTTGTTTCAGTTTGTATTTTGTTATTATTATTTTTTAAACATTTGTTACAGTCCACGGTCCAATTCTGATCAAAAGTTTAAGACCGGGTGAATAAATGTCAAAAGTCACATTGTGCATGGTTGGATCTTAACAAAGTTCCAAGTAGAGCTTCAATAAGAAACAAGAAATGGCAGTGAGACAAAAAAAAGAAGACATAAACATTTTATTGAAAACGTCGATGTAAACCCTCATTCGTCCAGGTGTGGTCCATCGTAGAAAGGGGTTCAGAGGTTGTCATCCGGACGCCGTTTAAAGATCGAGACGTTTCGACTTTTATCCAAAAGTCATTGTCATTGTCATTGTCATTGTCATGACAATGACTTTTGGATAAAAGTCGAAACGTCTCGATTTTATTGAAAACAACAATAACGTAAAGTAACGAGTAGCGCAACCGTTGCTCAGCTTGTTCAAAAGTGTAAATACTTGACGGAAAATGACATTGAATCTGCATTTTTGCTCAGATTTGAACGTTTAATCATCTGCGGAACAAAAGTGTTATTTCAGTTGCATTTCAATCTAACCCTTTGTCTGAAATGTTACGCGGCGGGGCTTTAAATCTCCTCTCATATCGACAACCATAACGACCGCCAATTTCTAAACCTGATTCAAACCCGAGATCATCATCGTAACTCACGGTGTTTTCAATCCGCGCTAACGACGTCATCAAACTTACCCGATTGTAACGGCGGACAAAGGCTATCGACCGCATGCTAAGCTAACGTTACACGCGCAATTCTATGACCGCCCCGCTGTCCCCCCATGGAAGGCTCTTCTCTCTTACTCTGTCTCTTCTTTCTCTCCCTTTCTAACGCTCTGCTTTTCTTTCTCTCGCTCTAACCCTCCTTATTTAACTTTTATTCTCTCTTCTCGCTAACGCTTCTCTTTTATCTTTCTCTCTCTCACGCTCTTTCTCTTTTCTCTCCCCTCTCTTTTCTCTCTTTCTCTAACACTCATCTTTTCTCCTCCCTCTCTCTAACTCTCTTCTTTTCTCTTCCCCGACTCTCTCTCTTCACTCTAGCACTTTTCTCTCTCTCTCTCCCTCTCTCTCTCACACACACACACACACACACACACACACGCACGCACATACGCACATACGCACGCACGCACGCACGCACACACACACACACACACACACACCTCTTTTCTGTTTCTCTCTGTCTTTCTCTCTCTAACCCTCCTCTTTTCTATTCCCTCTCTCTTCCTCACACTCCTCTTTTCTGTCCCATCTCTCTTTAACCCTCCTCTTTTCTATTCCCTCTCTTTTCTCTCTTTCTCACACTCCTCTTTTCTCTCTCATCTCTCTCTAACCCTCCTCCTTTCTGTTCATCCTCTCTCTCTTCACTGTAACACTTCTCTCTCTCACACACATCTCCTTTCTGTTTTTCTCTGTCTGTCTCTCGCTCTCTCTAACACTTCTCTTCCATATAACACTGCTCTTTTCTCCCCCCTCTCTCTCACTAACAGTCCTCTGTTCTTTTTCTCTCTCACTCTATCATTCCTCTTTTCTCTTTCTATCTCTCTCTCTCGCTAAGCCTCCTCTTTTCTCTCCCCTCTCTCTCTCTAACCCTCTTCTTTTCAGTTCCCTCTCTCTCTCTTCACTCTAACACTTCTCTTTCTCTCTCTCTCACACATCTCTTTTCTGTTTCTCTCTGCCTCTCTCTCTCTAACCCTCTTTTCTCTCTCCTCTCTCTCTATCCCTCTTCTTTTCCGTTCCCCCTCTCTCTCTTCACTCTAACACTTCTCTTTCTCTCTCTCTCTCTCACACATCTCTTTTCTGTTTCTCTCTGCCTCTCTCTCTCTAACCCTCTTTTCTCTTCCCTCTTTCTTTTCTCTCTTTCTCTAACACTCATCTTTTCTCTCCCCTCTCTCATCTCTCTCTAACCCTCCTCTTTTTTCTCACCCCTCTCTCCACTCTGACACTTCTCTCTCTCCCCTCCCTCTCTCTCACACACACATCTCTTTTCTGTTTGTCTCTCTCTCTTCTCTTTACTCTTTCCATCTTTCTATTCTCTAACACTACTCATTTCTCCCCCCTCTCTCTCACTAACACTCCTCAGTTTTCTCTCCCTCTCTCTCTGTAACATTCCTTTTTTCTCTTTCTATCTCTCTCTCTAAACTTTCTCTTTTCTCTTTGTTCTCTCTCTCTCCTCATTTCTATTCCCTCTCTCGCTCTGTTCTCTCTAAGCGTCCTGTTTTCGCTTCCCTCCTCTCTCTCTCTCTCACGCACACAATCCACTTTTATCTCGATCTCTCCCGTACCTACTTTTTGTCTTTTTCTCTTTCCCTCTTTCGCTCACACTTCTTTTCTCTTTCTCTGTTGTTTCTCTCTCTCTTGAACAGTTCTCGTTACTCTTTTTTTCTTCCCTCTCTCTTTCTTCTCTCTACCACTTGTCTTTCTCTCTCTCTCTCTCTCTCACACACACACACACTCGTCTTTTATCTTTCTATCTCTCCCGCACTCTCCTTTTTTGTATCTCTCTCTTCCTCTCTCTCTCACATTTCTCTTTACTTTTTCACCCTTTCTCTTCACTTCTCCCCCCCCCCTCACCCTTTTCTCTCTCTAGCACTCCTCTTTTCTCTTTCCCTCTCTCCCTGTCATAGCGAACAAAGGCTATCGACTGCATGCTAAGCTAACATTATACACGCACTTCCATGACTGCCCTCGCCGACCACCCCGCTGTCCCCCAGAGAAGGCCTCCATAATGGGCTGTAAAAGTGCGTCTGTGGCCCCTCCTCGAGCCGCTCTGCTCTTCTCAGCCGTTTCAGTTTAATTGCAGGATTATGGCGCTCGTTTGCTAAGCTAATGTTTTTTGTTTCATTGCCTTTTCAAGTCCAGCCTGCTTATTATAACTCTCTCTCTCTCTCATCTTTTCCCCTCTATTTCTCTCCCCCCTCGCCCTTTCTCCTCTCTTTTCTGTTTGTCTCCATCTGTCTTTCTTACCCCTCTCTGTCTTCTCTTTCTTTCTTCCTTTGTCTTGTCTTTCTGTCTCTTCACTCTGTCTCTCTTTTTCACTCATCTCTATCTCCTCATTTGTTTCATCACTACTTCAATACTCACTTTCTCCCTCTTTTCTTCTCTCTCTCTCATATCCATATTCCTCCTCTTTCTCTTTGTTTCTTTCTCCTCTCTCTTGCTTTCCTTTCTCCTCCACTTTTGGAATTAATCTCTCTCTCGCTTCCTCCTCTCTCCTTTCTCTTTCTATCTTCTCTTTTGCACTCTCTCATCATCTGTAATTTCTTGCCTTACTCACTCTCTCTAACTCTCCTGTTTTTCTCTTTCTCTCTTTTCCTGTCGCTCTCTCTCTAATTCACTAACACTCCTCTTCACGTTTTCCCTCTCTCTCTCCTCTCTAACACACATTTTTTCTCTCTTATTTCTCTCTCTCTCAACCCTCTTCTTTTCTCTCTCCCCTCTCGCCCAAACACTCCTCTTTCCCTTTTTCCTCTCTGCCTCTCTATCTCCTCTTTTGCACTCTCTCTCATCGCTCTCTCCTCTACCCCTCCTGTTTCTCCTTCTCTCACTTCTCTCTCTCCCGTCCTCTCTCCTTTCTCTTTCTCACGTCGCTTCTTTTCTCTCTCAGTTTCTCACTTTTCGCTTTCTTTCACAATCAAGATATCACCTCTACCCCTCCTCTCTTCACTTCTTCTTTCTCTCTCTTACTTTCCTCTCTCTTTCACAATCACTCTCTCTCTTTCCCCGTCCTCCCCTTCTCTCTCTCTCCAGTCCTTTGTCTCTCATACTTTTGCTTCTCTTTCACAATCATTCTCTTTATCTTGCCTCCTCCTCTCTCCTTTCCTTCTCTCTCTCTCGCTCTCTTTACTCTTACTTTTCTTTCTCTCTTCCACAATCACAATATCCCCCTCCTCTCTTCACTTCTTCTCTCTCTCTCTCTCTCTCTCTCACTTCCCTTTCTCTTTCACAATCACTCTCTCTCTCCCATCCTCCTCTCCTTTCTCTCTCTCCTCCTGTCTTCACTTATTCTCTCTCCCTTTCTTTTCTTATTTTTCCTCTCTCTTTCACAACCACTATATCTTCTCTTCCCCTCCTCTCTTCACTTCTCTCTCTCTCTTACTTTCCTCTCTCTTTCACAATCACTCTCTTTCTTTCCCCGTCCTCCTCTCTTCACTTCCTTTGTTTCTCTCATACTTTTGTCTCTCTCTTTCACAACTATTCTCTCTCCCCTCCTCTCTTGTTTCTCGCTCTCTTATTCTCCTCTTTTTTCTCTTGCTTTAGTCTCTTTTTCACACTCAGTCTCTCTTGCCTCCTCCTCTCGCCTTTCCTTCTTTCTCGCTCCCTGGATTGGTTCTATTCTTTGCCAACGTAAAGCCAATCCTTCCCTCTCTCCCGTTTTCCTACAGTCCAAGGCAAAAGTCAGAACGTTTCAAAAGTGCTTATCTTGAGTCGAGAATTCATCAGTCGCCATGGAAAAGCGCCATGGAAACGACACATTCAAAGACCCGCAGTTATCGGGAAATATCTTGTTCCAATTAAAGAATTACAAAAAAAAGAATCTAGTGTTATGATCTGGGGGTCAGAATTGCAGGGGAGAGATTGTTGGTCAGTTGTGGGTTAAATTGCTGGTCTTAGAATTTATACATTTTATAAAAGGAAATTAAATTCAAATATTCTCGTGATGCATTCCAGTTATTGTATTATAATAATGTTCAAAGCTACTGTGAGTTCAATATGCATGGCTTTTATGTTATGATGGGAAACTGCTCTATACTGGAAACCATTCTGAAGTGGGCAAAGTAAGCCAATGAATTGTGAAAACCTCCTTTTTTGGGCTTGTAGAATATATTTGTTTATCTAATATGGCGTATGCCAAGCAGATATGGCCTCTGTGTGATTGTGGAAATTAGGACCGTAATGACTGACTATTAAAAATAAGATATGATATGTTTTGAATGGGCAAATGCCTATTGTTACATTACGCTGACCAAAAATGTGGACAACAGTTTTGTTTTTGCTCCCAATCTTCATGAGCTGAAGTCAACGATAGAAAAACATTCTGTCTTACTGAGCAATTAATATTAATATAAATAATGCGTTCCACCTCACAGGTGTAGCATATCAAGATCCTGATGAGACAGCATGACTACTGCACAGGCGTGCTTTGGACTGGCTAACAATAAAAGGCCACTCTGTCATATACGCCGACCCAGAGCATCCCAAACAAGCTCAATGGGTAATGTCCACTGTTGGGCCATTCATCCACAACCATCACCTCATGTGCAGCAGACAATGCAGTAGGAAAGATTTTGACAAATTTGTGAACAACATTTCAGAGATATAGGTCTTCTGTGTTTATAGAAAATGTCTTACATCTTTGAGTTCAGCTCATAAAAAATGTAAGGGAAAAAAGCGGCGTTTATATTTTTGATCATAAAGAGCTGCATAGTAAAGGTGCACTATGTAATTTTTCTGGCAGGGGGGGAGCTGCTAAACTGCTGGTTTCCATCAATCAATCAATCAAATTGTATTTATATAGCGCTTTTCATACATAAAATGTAACACAAAGTGCTTTACAGTGCATTAAAAACATTCCCACATGTCGTTTCCCTCCCAACCTCCCCCACAACCACCAGACCCCACACAACCAAACCCCCCACAGATAGTCACCAATACATACCCGTACATTCGCGCGCACGCACACACACACACCCACACCCACACCCACACACACACTTACACACACGCACGCTCTCTCTCTCTCCCTGAGGTACAAGAGGCTGAGTACAGATACACCAGTTGAAGAAGCACCATCAGAGGAGCCGTCTGCACCAGGAGCAGAGCGTCGCCTGCAGCTGCAGGACACAGACTCAGGGCCCAGGGGAGAGACCCGGCAAACACCAAACCTCTACCAGGGGCCCATGAGCCAGGGCCCAGCAGCCACAGATGAACACCGCTCCCGGTACAGAGGGCCCCTCAGAGGAAACACTGGAGTCTAAAATGAATAAAAGAGTAAATAAACAAATATGAAGAAATAAATAAAGAATTGGGTAGAAAGAGAGTAAGACTAGGACATAAGGTAATCTAAAATAGTAAGCCTAAAATAAGTGAACACAATAAATAGCATAAATAAATAAATACACAATTAAATATTAATCAAAAGCTAGACTAAAAAGGTGGGTCTTGAGCCTACTCTTAAAAACCTGAACGTTCTCTGCAGCCCTGATCCATGGTGATGTTATAGCTTTGAAATCCACATCATGAATTAAACTCTTCCAACTGGCTCATTGTTAAAAAGGAAAAGAAAGAAACCAAACTCCGTGCTTTTAACTGTGAGTGTGCTCGCCTCTCCTCAGATCAGACTTGTAACTTGGCCTGGTGACATCACCTGCCACAAGATTTGTAGAGAAGCATTTTTTTTTTGTTTGAAATATTTTGTTTCAAGTTCCAGTTACACAGGTTTACACTAGAGGCAAAACAATAACATAACCAGGGAAACAAGCAGTTGGCGGACGCTGCAGCAGAAAACTTCCATTAGCCCTGTACCAACAGCACACACACAGCCTCTCTGCTCTGTGCAGTACACACACGTGAATATAACACAAGCACATGGCGGGATATACAGGCTGATGTTTTCATCATGTGTCCACGATCTAACGCTCACCTTAAGTAAAGGAAGACAAGTCAAACAAAAGCTCGATTACATTATGCACAGCATTCTTCACTGACACCTTCATTAGACAAAAAAAACCCCAAAAAACTAGCATGATCAAATCAGAGCAGTGATACATTTTTAGTATAAAAGAGTAAAATAGACCAATGTATTTCACTGTATTTAATTTAATATGCACAACATCAAGTAAAACTGGACTAAAAACCGCCAATAAACATAAAAGGCTGGTTATTATTATAAAAATAAATATAGTGAAAAGTGCGGCTAACATTGCACCTGTCGGCTTCTTTCCAATCCCACACTTGGCAGAGTAAGTAACGTTCTAGAGTTCCATTTTCAAACTTCATGCTAGCTTATATCAGTGTCTGTTTAAAGCCAGTGCCAAAAGTACTTCATTCCTGGTTTCCTCTGCGCTCTCTAGAGATAGCATCAGTCATTTTGCTGCATAAAAGTAGCACTGAACACATGGGACCGCACTGCTAGCCCGTTAGCCGCGTTAGCCACTTTAGCTCTGTGAAGTGTATGAGAAAACTCCTCCCAACTGCAAACAGGCTGCAGCTGAAGCTGATTGGATGCGGACGTGCTGAAAGCTATCACTGTTTCCAATTAACCCGGGCCGTAGAGTGGAGATTGTGGCTACGATTAGCGGCTAATGCGTCTTTGTAACGCAGATGAGAGGAGCGCAGGATCTCTCTGTGGGTGATAAGGTACAGAGAGTTGTCGTGGTGGTGTAGTTATCTTTTAATAAACCAGTTATTGGTTTTTGCGCTGCCAGCCCGAGTTACAGGTCAGATCTGTGGAGAGACGAGCCCGTTCACAGTTAGTATGCAAGTTTTTTTTTTTTTTTTTTAAGTTTTTGTTGTTTTTTGCAATATAAACACCTATAGTTGCATAATCACATTTATTCAATTATAGTATAAACAAGGTAATGCCAGACTTTGAAAATTCCAAGTAAAGGGATAACATTGCCTCGGAGATGGGTGAACGTCTCACCAGAAATGTTACTTAGCGCATTTTTAGATTTCTGAGCAAGAATAGATTTTTAAAAAATAATAAAGCATGCATGGAATCAACAGTTGACATTTATGTACAAAATTGAACACAAATATTTGAGTAAAGATGATAAAGTATTAGTCCACAAACATGTTGTGAGAGTAAACTTGATTATTTGTGTTTCCGGTTAAATTAAAGCCTCAGTACATAACTTTTAAGCCAACATATAGTATATATAAAATGTAGAATACCACATGTCCTTACTGTGAACAGGCTTGACCATTGTTGTTCATTTGACTATAATACTCCACTGTATAACATAAAACGTATCAATCTCCTTGAAGAATGTTCAGAAGTCTGGTTTTAATGTCCTATTTCTGTGGTTCTTGCTTTAATAAGGGTATTAAAATGAGTGTTTATACTAGATCTGAAATGAAAGCATTTTTCTAGGTTCAGATGTAAAGGCGCTTTCCATTTAAGTCTCAAGTCACAGAATTATATCTTCTTATTATTTGTGTTTTATTTTTCCATATTTAGCCACAAACTGTGTCTGAAGCAGTCAAATATAGTTGTCTTGCCACACAACAATAACAGTTACTGTTCTCTTTCAACCATGTAATAACATTGTTCCTCGTCTAAAACTCACCTGTGGTTGTATTTAACTTCACTCACACTTGGTTCATTGATATGGTTTACAAGCTCATCTTCCCTACTCCTTCTCTGAGCCTCACAAAAGCACTTGGCTTCAAATTTTCAAGATCTGACATCGTAGGTGGTGCTCTAGAGCAGTGTTTCCCAATCAGGGGTATGGGGACCCCAAGGGGTAAATGAGCAATTACCAGGGGGTACTTGGAATGGTTTTTAAAGAAGATATAATACTTTTATATGACTAAAATGTGTTCTAAATTGTAAGTTTTGCATCTTATTGGAGAACGTTGAACAATAAATATATTAAAAACAAAAAATACAGTAATAATTCACAATATGCAACTTTTAAAACTTTTATTTGTGTGTGAGGCAAAGCTTAGGGGGGTTTGAGACTAAAAAGCTTGGGGACCAGTGGACTAAAACACCATCGACTAATTAATCGACTAAACCAGTGTTTCCCAACCAGGGGTACGGGGACCCCAAGGGATACGTAAGCAATTACCAGGGGGTATTTAGAATGGTTTCACTAAATGCACTTTTATCTGAATAACAGCATCTTTTTGAAGTACCTTGGACCATAAATATAATTAAGACAAAAGTATTATAGTGATAATTGACTATATGTAACTAGTAAACCCATTTATTTGCCCAAAACTCAAGTTAAAGGGTACTCTGAGTGTGAAACAAAGCTTAGGGGGTACTCGAGACAATAAAGGTTGGGAACCACTGCTCAAGAGGTCTCCTTTTCGTAATTCCCTCTGCTGCCAGTTGATGGAGTGCTATCACCATTCCTCGTAAGGGAAGTTAGAATGTTACGTGTTTTAGTATCCATTATTTCAATTTCTGAAACATGAGATGCCAAAGCATATTTTAAGACCAAAAACAATACAAAAAAAGATGCAGAATCTATCTATCTATCTATCTATCTATCTATCTATCTATCTATCTATCTATCTATCTATCTATCTATCTATCTATCTATCTATCTATCTATCTATCTATCTATCTATCTATCTACAGTTTAATAGTAGTAGCCATTTCTTTTCAAGTCATTGTTAAACCCAACATTTTCTTTCCTTCATGCTAACTAGACAAACGACAACCTTAGGCATCCTGGTTGATTACTTGCAGTTGATTAAACACTGAAAATGTGCCACTCATGAATAAAGATGTTAGATCTTCAGAGTTGCTAATCAGGTCTAGCATTTGGATCCATGCTCATCTGTTATCACGGACTGGTTTAACAGAAGCTTTTGCCTCTTGACATTTCACAAGAGAATAATTTATCGGTTTGTGCCACAGCTATCTTCAATCCCGCGCAAATATTTAGAAACATTCAGACAGGAGAAAAAACACAGAATTTTAGCTTCGACACGACTTCGAACAGATTTTGGACGAGAAAAAGTTAAAGGAGCGTTTTGTTTCATTTCCGCAGCAATTTGACGTCAATGTTAACAGCTAGTACTACTATTTTATAGCCTGGAGTCACAACAACATTGACGGTATTATTGATATTTCGATGCTCTGCCCACCTTTTCCCTAAAATCTGTTTTGGGATCCGTGCCCTGAATCTGATCGGGAGCACAAAGAAAACTCCTCTGGCGCTGGAGCGTTTGAGTCGTCTCTTCTAACTACAAAAGATCTAAGATGAAACGCTTAAGTAGAGGCAGGAAGCTCCAAATCTCACGCTCTTCAAACATAAAGAACATTAAAGATGGAAATCAGCCTCTGAAGGCCTCCTCAAACCCACAGGGAGAGGGTCTAATCACAGCCAACACCAGATCATTTTTGTAGCTTTAATTCCCCAGAAGAGCAGCAGTTATTACACCTATGATTACACCAGCGCTACGTTCTTTTATTAAGGATATGGATATGATCAGTTCAGTCAGTGCGGAGGGGAGGGTGGGCAGAGTAGTCAGAAATAGTTATAAAGTCGGAATACAGGAACTTCAAAATAAGATTCAAGTAGAAGAGCAAAGGTGTGGTCCAAGGAATGACTAAAAATGTATTTGGAGAAACAACTGTTCAAGTAAGACTGTCTGGACGCGACATCCAATGAATAATTTGGTGTTAAAGTCACATTGGATTGACTGTGTTTCCATCTTTTCTGATATTATCTAAATGTGCATGAGTGAAGCGAAGAACAAATGCGAGTTGAGTTCTGTTTGCATCTGCGTGTTGGAGCGCAAGTCTGGGAGTTGCTTACGGGGATAATAGTGAGCTCACATCTCTGTATGATATGATGTGCACTAGGGCTGCACAATGTATCGAAAAAATGTCGTTATCGCACGTGTCATTATCACGATGTGTGGATCGCAAAGATGCACGATCATTTTGTTTTGTGAAGTACAGACAAGGCAAGTGAACGTTTAAGTGTTTTATTGTTAAAGCTCTTGCTTCAAAATCCTCCTCATTTTTTTCACTATTTTAGACGCACATAAATGAACGTGAATAAAATGTCTGAAATGTTTAAAATACCTCAGTAATGTATTTTTCTTGTTTGCAAAGTAATGGACAAAGTAACTCCAACAGAGGTCCAGAGGTCTCCAGTGTGAATAGATTTGTACCTAAGCTTCTATATTTTAAAGTTAGAGTTGAATATTTAATTGTTATACTTTATACTTGGAAAAGAAAATATATATTAAAAAAAAAAATATATATATATATATATTTTTTAAGTATTAAAATATATGCAAATGAGGAAAAAATATTGCAAGTTGTTATTGCAATACTTGACACCCACATCATATATCGCTCTAATTTCCAATATCAAGCAGTCCTAATTTCGCTATTCTACAGTACCGGATTGAGTGACTGACTTGTGGCTAAAGAACATAGAAATACCAACATATATGAACATTCCTATCCACTGTCAGTCGCACACTTCATCGTTTTCATCTGCTTGCCTGTCTAGGACCCCTTGGCTCTCATCTGCAGCCGCCTCCTGCCACTATCTCTTGTCCCCCGCCAGAAAGCGATGTGGATTTTCAAAAACAATACAATGGATTCTTCTCACCTTGCTCCTTTTACACCTTCTCCACTTTCGCCAACTAAGCACTTCTTCAGTATTCTGCTGTTGAACTGCTAAAACCGGCACATCATCTCCACTCTTCAGCCAACATCCGGGTTCTCTGTCCTCCGACATCGCTTACCAGCCCGTCGGAGATATATTCATCGTGGATCCGCCGTAAACTTCAGTTCAACGACTCGCACTCAATAAAATCCTTCTGGTCCACAACTCGTCGTCGCTCCCGGGAATCCTGGTCGGGAAGTTGACCACGGTGTTCTCTCCAGCCTCTCCGCTCGGCTCCACTGGCTCGCTCCACCAACTCCACCTCTGTCAGTTTTTCGGACTCCTGAATGTCCGCTTTCACTCAATAACAAGGGGCATATGATCCAAGATCTCGTCAAATGACCAGCTGGACTTTCTGTGCCCTAGCGAGCTTGGCAGCAGCCCGGTGATTTCGCCGCACTCAACGAGAGTCTGCTCCAGCGGGATTTGTTTACACCTGCCAACCTCGTCCATGTGGGCCGGGAGCGGAGAGTCTTGCGTTGTTTCACCGCGAGACTTGCAAAAGTCCTACCGGTGTCTGGACCGTCCTTCTCCTCCTTCAAAGTACTCTGCCTCTCTTCTCCAGGACCCTCCCCACGACTGTTACCACCATTTACCGTCCACCCAAATACAATAAGGACTTTCTGAATGACTTCTCTCATCTCTCACCCATCTCTCTGCATTTTCTCAAAATACTGTTATCCTTAGCGACCTAAATATTCACGTGGACGTCTCTACTAGCTCTCTCCAAAAGATTTCTTATCCTGTCTTGATAGTTTTGGTTTTCAACAGTACATTCACTTTCCTACCCACTGCAAAGCTCATATTCTGGATTTAGTATGCTGTTCTGGTGTAACCCCCATTTCAATGCAAACCCCACACTCTCCCCTTCACTGACCATATGCTCATCACCTTCAACATAAATCTGTCATTATCCAAACTCCTCCTTCCTCGCACCATATCATTTCGCAAAATTAAGGACATCAACATCAACACATTCTCATCTGACATTAATAACTTCCCCAGTACAGCCACCAACACCCCAACTGACAACCTAGTCTCTCTACAAATAACCTCCTCCGTACCCTTCTCAACTCCCAGCTCCACTAAAAACCCGACCAGAGCCTGTTTCCTTCTCCGCTCTGCACCCTGGTTCACCCACACTCCGACTACTCAAAGCCAAAGGGCGACAACTTGAACAGCTTACAAAAACAAATCTGGACTCACCATACACAAAGGACATGTACAATAACCACATACAGCTCTATAAGGACACTATATCTGCTGCCAAATCCTCCTACTATTCTGGTGGTCTGATTCATTCAAATCAACACAACACCAAGACTCTCTTCTCCGTCCTCTCAAACATAACAAAACCCCCTGACTCGCTCCCCAACCACCTGCATTCTTCTGACTTCTGTAACTCCCTCATGTCCTCTGCATCACCTTGTTTCCAAGGTGACCACCATCCATCATAACCTAACAAGCCATGCTGCAGTTCCTGGAGTGGACATCTCTGAACCCCTCTCATGTTACACCATTTTTCTAGCTTCTCCTTCCTTCCGTCCAAACCATCTCTGATCTCATTTTGAACTCTAAACCTTCTACCTGTCACCTCGACCTCTCCCCACAGCTCTTGTCAAATCTTGCCTACCTTCGCTTGCCCCCTTCATTACTAATATCATCCACTCATCCTTGACCTCGGAACTGTTCCATTATCCTCAAAACTGCCTCTGTTACCCCTATTCTGAAAAAAAACCTGGATTAGATCCCAACAACTTCAATAATCTGCCCCATCTCTAATTTACCTTTCATATCCAAAATTCTTGAAAAAACAGTCGCCTCTCAACTTCACACCCATCTCATTTCAAACAGTCTCTATGAACATTTTCAATCTGGTTTTCGCCCACTCCACAGCACAGAAACTGCACTTCTTAAAATTACAAACGATCTCCTCATAGCTTCTGACTCTAATTTACTATCTATTCTCATCCTCCTCGATCTAACAGCAGCATTTGACACCATCTCACACAGCACTCATCCACAGGCTTAAATCTATTGGCATCTCCCACACTCCTCTCTCTTGGTTCACTTCCTATCTCTCTGATCGCAGTCAGTTCATTCAACTAAAATCCCACCAATCCAGCTGGTGTGCCCCAGGGCTCTGTCCTGGGTCCCCTTCTCTTCATCATCTACATTCTCCCTCTTGGTTCTATCTTCCGTAAACACAACATTCATTTCCATTGCTGGATGACACCCAGCTCTACCTCTCCTCTAAACCCACTGCATCACTTCCACCAGCCTCTCTTACCCTCTCTGTCTGCAGGAAATCAATTCCTGGTTCTCTTCAAATTTCCTCAAACTTAACAGCTCAAAACCGAAGTCTTACTGAGTCGGCACCCCTTCCACTCTCTCAAAATCAAACAGTTTAACAATTTCTATCAATGACTCCCCCGTCCTCCCCTCCCCTCAAGTCAAGAGTCTAGGGTGTCATCCTCGACAGCACCCTTTCTTCCCACTCCCCCATCAACAACCCCACCCCTTCTGCCAACTTCCACCTTACGCAACATCTCTCGTCTCCGCCCTTCTCTCACTCCTCACACCACAGCCATACTTGTCCACAGTCTAGTCACCTCCCGGATCGATTATTGTAACTCTCTCCTCTTTGGTCTCCCCAATAAATCCCTCCAGAAACTGCAGCTTCTCCAAAACTCTGCAGCCCGCATCATCACCAGGACGCCCTCCCACCATCATCACCCCATCCTCCAACAACTTCACTGGCTCCCCATAAAACAACGGATTCACTTCAAAATTCTCCTAACCACTTTCAAAGCTATCCATAACCTGGCTCCACCGTACATCTCTGAGCTCCTCCACATCTCCACTCCCTCTCGCTCCCTCCGGTCCTCCTCTTCTCTCCAGCTCTCTGTCCCCTCTTTCCGCCTTGTTTCAATGGGGGGCAGAGCCTTCAGCCGCTCTGCTCCTCAGCTCTGGAACTCTCTCCCTCCTGACCTCCGCCAACATAGACACCCTTCCACTTTTCAAATCCAGACTCAAAACTCACCTGTTCAGACAATCCCCTACACCACATAACTCTCAGTCACTCCAACACCATCATCCAGTTCTGTTTGTGGGTTTTATTCTGTTGTTTTTATTACTTGTTGTCCTGTACAGTGTCCTTGGGTGTTTTGAAAGGCGCTTATAAATAAAATGTATTATTATTAATGTGTGATACGATATTTTTCATTTGTAATCTCTGATACTAATCTGATACTGATGTCAATCCAACACAGATCTTATTTTTTTTTATTAACACAGTTTAGTCTCATACTGTGCCAATAAACATAGGCTATATGTATACAGGGCTGAATTTGGAATAAAGTATTATCTGTATACACTAGACTTGTTATAATATTGTAAAATAATGTTTAAACTCCTCCACAGCACAAAGCTCTCAAAAGCAGAGACATAAGGTGATGTTTCAGCCTTCTGTTTCTAAAAGCAATGTACTTCCCTCATATTACTGATGTTCGAGGCTGTAAAAAGACGAGAAGCCTGAGAGAAACACAGGGCACTTAATGTGCAAGAAACCTAAGTTGCACATCAGCCCTGCTCTGCTGCCGGTTTGACCAAAGTTTGGATTGGGGTGACCAGATTCAGGTTATAAAAATGAGCATTTGGTTCAGGAAAACCCTGGTCCTACAAAGGGTTAAATTGAATATTGCATGATTATGCAAGATGGTCTGGGGCCCTCACCAGGGAAACATATCTGCAGTTAGCCCCAGTATGCCAGTGCATTTTACTGCTCACTTGTATAAGCCCATATAGCTATATATTTTTCATGGTCTTATTTTCAGCGTGTGGTGGTCCTCCTGCTCTGACAGAGCGGCTCCTGCTCTCGTGGGCTTGTCAGTCTGGGCTTTAGACAGAGCAGAATAAACATTACAGGTTCTGAGCCTACGTCTAATCAAAGCTTTGAATGTGCATTTTATTTTGTCTTTTTGACAATACTGAGAGGGAGCCTGTTCCCGAGTACGTCCCACTGTGGTTACATGCGTCTTGGTTCGCTTTGCAAAAACTGTACTGACATTTTAATCTAGGATTTATGAACGTATATCTGCAAAAATTGTATAAATTTTTGTGAATTAACCCTCGTGCTCTCTTCACTTGAGTAATGTACATTTAATCAAAGAGCAAAAAAATAAAATCTAGATGAGTTCAAATGGACCCGAAGACAGCGGGAGGGATAAAAGAGTTTGAGACATGAAGCACTTCGTTGTGACATGGAACTTAACCATAGTAGCTGACCTGTCTTCACAATAAGATGAATCAGTTTAGGTGCTTCTTCTGATCAGAGCAGCCTGTCCTGGCTGTGTCAGGTGTGAGAGCAGAGGTGCACACTGCTGCAGACGAGCTGGGATTGTATCTGATCAGATGTGCCAAGATTGTCGCCACAATTTGTGGCCCACACAAAGCTGTCGACTGCTAGAGAGTTAAAATTTGAGAGAAATTTAGAAATTCCTCCCGGTTGTTTTTTTGGGTCCCAAAAGGAGGACAAGTCCGAGAAAAAGAGGACGTCTGGTCACCCTAGGTAAAACGAACACTATGTCTACAATGTTTTTAGCTGTGTAGAGCCTCCTCCTGAGCGTTTCAGTCCGTGTTTCAGTTGCTCTGGGAGTTAGCGACAGCATTAGCAGAATCAGCTTGGCTGACTCTAGATTAACAGTGACAACAATCCAAAGTCCCATGCACTCTTCTTTTGTCACTTCAGTTGCATCGATGTTTCTGTGTGTTTGTACCGACGCACTCACGTCGCACACGTGCAAGCCGGTGCATCGGTGCAAAATGGTTCTTCCAATCACTACTGGATACAGGAGCCGCTGGTCTGTTCTGTGTTGTGACTCCGCTGATCCTGCAGAGGGCGCACAGTGTGCTTGGTTTGTAGTACTTAGTTTAATTTTAGTTGTTGGCTCCATCCTTTTTTGTCATTTCCAAATGTAGCAGTTTGTTAACCCTATAATAAAGACATGTTATCGCCAAACAAAAGGCTGCTGCTTTTATCTTTGTCAAAATGTTACGCTGAAGTTGATTAGAACGACCGCTGACATCTGGTACGGTGCAGCTATATTTGTTTTGTTCAGCTTTTCTGGAGGATTTGAGTAAAGCGCCAGCCTGATGGGATCAAGTGGATTATTTTGGATCCGTTTGTCTTTGTCCATCACCTGTGTCTGCTCCGGTGCACAAAACAAGATTGTCTGCATTCCTGCCAAAAGTTTTTCAGTCGGCACCACCATGTTTATTTTGGCGCTTCACCTTTAGTCCCAATGAACCATGTACACTGAATTTCTATAACACAATATTAGAAAACCTTGTGACATGTTTTACACAGCACTTTGTTGTTCTCTTACTTGATCCTATCCTCAGATCAGTGTTTATCAACCATTTGAGTTACGGCAGACTTTTTTGGTTTAACAGATACCACAACCTTTTAGTAAAAGAATATAACATATAATGAGGCAATGTCTATGCCACAGTCTGCTTCTATACATTTGGCTACCATGTAATTACATGTTTGTTACATAAGGTGTGACCCATTTTGGATATTGTTACTTGGGTGTTGTTCATTTGTTTGCACAGTAATAACAAAGTTGTCACTTAAAGGCCCTACTTTACTTTACTGTTTTGAAACGTGAAAAACAGAACCAGATCGTGTTAAAGTCTTTACATCAGCCACATGTGTCGCTGACTTTGATAATGCAGTCCCAGCATCCTGAATATTGACATCCATGAGTTTAGCAGCACTTTTCACCAGTCTCTGATTCCAGAATGTCACGGACTGTCACAGTAAAGCGAAACATTTATGCTTCTCTCGTAGGATCAAACGCTCTATAAATAGATGCAGAGAAAACATTATGGGCTCATTTTCACCCGAAAAGATGCTTTTACAATATATCTGTGCTGGGGCAAAAGGGACTCATTGTACTTTATTACATGCAAAAATAAGAAACATGGACTAGTTCAGTTTTTCCTGTTTCACAACTGTAAAAATCAGGTACAGCCCCTTTAAGGTGCATTAGTGACTGATGGCATTGAGAGACAGAATAAATTATGCTGAAAAAAGAATTCTGTGAAAAAAGACGGCGCTAATAAAAACAAATGTGGGAAAAAGCAGCTGCAGAAAGGAAGGAAAAAGAACGTGTTACGTCGATTTCAATGATCTCAATCTGGCCTTATCCACCTTATTCCGCCCCGCCCACTTTTGCCTCTTTTTATGTCTATGATCCGCTCTCTTGTGGTAAAGGGACTTCCAGTTTGACGCGACAGAGGGAAAAGTCTCTCGCTAAAACTTTACATAAAATAGACTGATTTGTCTAAAATGTTTAATGAAAATGGCTTTTAATCCGTGTAGAACTTATTTTCTGTTGAGCTCATCTGCCCTGCGTAAACTACAACGGAAAAAGATGGCGGCGCCTACGGCAACTTCCGGAATAAGGTGAATACAATGCCTAGAAAAGAAAAAAAAACTCACATGCTCTTATATTTCATTGGCGCGCCTGGAGCTTTGATTACAGCAGACATTCACGGTGCAGTTGTTTCAATAAGCTCCTGCAGTGGGTTCATTTCCACCCAGTGCTGCGTTCAGTTTTCACCCAAATCTTATACTTGTACTGATGATGGAGAGTTTGTGTTTCTCCTTAGTTGTTTTCTCTGCTTGATGTCAGTGATTCGACTCTTCTCAAACTCACTGACATAATTTCCATGATCACAGGATTTGTTTTTCACATTTTTTTAGGTCTTGTTCGGGGTCTTGTTCAGTGAGGGAAGGATGGAGCGTGAGATTGACAGGCGGATCGGTGCAGCGTCTGCAGTGATGCGGGCGCTGTATCGGGCCGTTGTGGTGAAGAGAGAGCTGAGTCCAAAGACAAAGCTCTCGATTTATCGGTCAATCTACGTTCCTACCCTCACCTATGGTCATGAGCTTTGGGTAATGACCGAAAGGACGAGATCGCGGATACAAGCGTCGACATGAGCTTCCTCCGCCGGGTGGCTGGGCGCTCCCTTAGAGATAGGGTGAGGAGCTCAGTCACACGGGAGGAGCTCGGAGTAGAGCCGCTGCTCCTCCACGTGGAGAGGAGCAGCTGAGGTGGCTCGGGCATCTGTTCCGGATGCCTCCTGGACGCCTCTCTCGGGAGGTGTTCTGGGCATGTCCCACCGGGAGGCGGCCCCGGGGCAGACCCAGGACACTCTGGAGGGACTATGTCTCTCGGCTGGCCTGGGAACGCCTCGGGATCCCCCCCGAGGAGCTGGAGGAAGTGTCTGGGGTGAGGGAAGTCTGGGAGTCCCTGCTCAGACTGCTGCCCCCGTGACCCGGCCCCGGATAAGCGGAGGAAGATGGATGGATGGATGGATGGATTTTTTTAGGTTAAAAGTTGGGTTAAAGTACTGTGTTGCAGCTGAAGATAAATCACCCATGCAACAATTAACCAACAGGAGGAGAGGACCTGTTTGCTTAGTTGAATCCAGGTGGCGACCTTTTTTTGACCAGGCAGTGTAACTATCCGAGTTGTGTAATAAGAGGAGTAGGTTATTACTCTTTTGGACTTGGTGTTTTTAGTGTCCGCTGCAGATTTGGAGCGAGATGGTGGTCTATAATTACAAAGCAGAAGTGTTGTCGCAAGAACTCTGTTGAAATGTCATTGTGTCGCAATCCTTTTCAGAAGTTGTGTCAAGCATATTTCTTCAGAGGTTTCAAAGATGTTTATTCTGAATGTGCAGTTCAACGTCTGCCTCATCAATAACCAGATGCGAAGACTGACTGCCGTCTCACATCTCCGTGCTACATCTGCAGCTTTGCATTTATGCACGTTGAATTTCATTTCATCGTTAGGCTGTGAATTTGAGTGAGATTGTAATAAGAGACAGTATTTTGCAGCTCTACGGTAGAGTACTGCATTCACTTTTATGAGAAAAGTTATTTTTTTGTTTTATTTTTTATGAGAAATGTTTCTGTTTTTACAAATAAAATAAGATCTGCTTTAATGGCAAAAGTTTCTGTTGATACGTGAAAAAGTAAAAGAAAAGTAATGAGTGAAGTACATCCTAACTTTTTAAACTTATACATCAACCATCTCTTTACAGATGACACTCTGAGGAGCATGTTACCTTTTTTTTTTAAGGGTTTTTGTCAGGTAGGCTTTATTTGACTCTGTAGAATGCAGTAAATGGTTGGAGGTGGCTTCAAACTCACAACCCTGCAGCCAGCTCCACACAGGCCTGAGACTCAGAGAGGTGAGAGTGCACACATCTGATGCATGAGAAGAATGTTTAGCAAGAGCAAAAAATGAATTCTGTCAACTGGACAAAAGTTACATATTGGTGTCACTGCATTTGAATCTGGTCCATATATAAAAGTTTTACTTGATTACGAAATAGATAAACCAACACTCAACACATTAACGAAGAGCCGCATGGATCCTGTGCTTATGGCTTCCAAGTCCAACATGATGTTCATTCAAGTCAAGTCATTTCAAGTTTGTTTAATTACAACTCAAGTGCTTTACATAGAGTTACAAATAAGTATATAACTATAATACATAATTCACACATTGAAATTAAATACAAAGTATAAACAATTACAGAACACTTTAAAGTCGACAAAAGTATGACTACATACATAACCTTGCTATCATTTAGTCAAAAGCAATATTAAAAAGGTGAGTCTTTTATTCACATTCAAGAAATATTAGGCCTTATTTTAAAACTCATAAAAACAGAAACGTTTCTCACTGGGCCTTTCTCTGCTGAGTTTGCATGTTTCTTCTCGTGTCTGGGTGGTTTCCTCCAGGCTCCAGTTTCTCCCATCAACCTAAACATGAAATCCTCCAGCAAACATTTTATAGAGATGGGTTCCCACTGCTCCTGACATGTAGCCCCAGTGCTGTTGAAGGACAAATATACCTGGGGACACTACAGTGCATCTAAAACATAACATAAAATAAAACTCATTGTACCTATAAAAACAGAAACTTTTATTGCACTGTGCAGCCTTTTTAATATGTAGTGGGTTGTGAAAAAAAAGATGCTGAAATGCAGAGCGTACTGGGGCAGCCAGAGTCAAGTCAAGTCAAGTCAAATGTATTTATAAAGCACATTTAAAAACAACCACAACGGCCCAAAGTGCTGTACAGATGCAATATAAGCCAGAGAACGCCAAAGTTGTGGGACCCATCACTTCTGCACACAATGCAGTTTCATTGATTGTTTTATCAGTGATAGAGCCATGAGGGGCAATGGGTTCACGTAAATGCAGTCAAAATGTTTGTTAGCATTTATGTTGCAATACCGTGATAAGGTCTTGTTCCCTATTGTTTTTCAGAAAACTGCTGTCTTTTCATTTCCCTTTTTGAAATGTGTCACAATCTATATAAAAGAGGCATCTTTTATCTCTGCAGCCACAGATCTTCATTCAACTTGATCAACAACAACCTGCTCATCTGACTCACGGTAACATCATTATCAGCTTTTTTCACTTGCAGGCGTATGACGATCAGGTTTATGCCAGATGCATGGCAGATGCAACCTGAACGTCATTTATTAAGAAGAACTTTTAAAGCATTTCAGTGTTTCTATTCATATTAAGATGGGACTCTCACTGAAACACCATATAGTGACAATTGCTTTCATAAACCTAATTAGAAAATTTATAAATATATACAATTTATTACATTGAAGTGCTTGTGTGAACTAAATAGATCTACAATTTTAGTAAATAAGTAAGACAAGAAAAACAAGTTTATTTGTAGATCACAATTCATACACAAAGTTATTCAAAACGCTTTACAGAGGGAGAAAAAAATGCATAAACAAATCATCATTAGAGAATTTACTTTAATGTAAATTGCAAGTGAGATGAAATGGATTGTCAGGAGGAGGTGGATCCAGAGCTGCTGCCCATCTTTGATTTCTTTGAATTCCACATTGTGACATTTACATGATGCATCTTAATGTAATGTTAATGTAAGGTTTACTCCGTTCAATAATAAAGCCACATCATTGAGGTTTTAATGTGCACCACCTTTTCAGTTGCTCCACCTCCTCCCTGTAACGCACCATTGTTTCAGATGAGATCAACCTCTGTCGTACATTCACAGCTTTAATCTTGTGTTTATGCTGGACCTGGAGACAGAATTAGAAGGCTGAACAGTCATGGCCTCAGCACATATCCCTGAGGTGTGCCTGTGCTCACCGGGATGGAGCTAAACGTGTGGCTGCAGCCTTTCTGTCTCTGTCTGTCAGGAGGAGCGACCACACCCATCCGCTGCTTGGGGGCTGAAGATGGGAACAGTTCATAACCTCATGACATGCTCTTGTGCAGATGGTGTTTCTTCTCTGGCCGGTGCTTCTGACCACACTGCTGTGGGTCCAAACCTCAAAGGCTGTGGATGAGACAGAGCTGGCAGAACTCGTGACCAACCTCGTCAATACGTAAGATAAATAATACAAATGTGTATTTAATGCATTCCAATTTTTATTAGCTATTTTTATTAAAACAAATGATGTGTTATTTTCAAAAATATAGGCCTATATCTAAACATAAAATGTGCATCATCATTAATCATATGATCATTTTTGCAGATATCGACCTACTTTTGAGGGGCTAACGTAAGTGTCAGGTGTATTTAAAATTTGTCATAAATTCAGTGATTATTAATAATTTAAAGACAAGACAAACGATCAAGATGATTCTAATGGAAGCTCTTTCATGATACTTTTACAGCTACACTCCCACCTTCACTCTCGCTGTGAGTATCCCGTACAACGTAGAAACCAGACGCTACGACCTGAGCCAAGTGACTGCAGCGGACCCTGGCGAAGACGTGCGACAACAGCTGGGCAACTGTCAGGTGTACGAGGGCAGCAGAGTGGTGGGCGCCGTGGTCCTTAAATGGCCCACTGTTAAAACACTGTGTCCCAATGGGCTCATACCTGCGCACTGGACTTTTGTGAAAGAGCTGTGTGGAGATGTTAACACATGGGGTGCTTTAGGCGAGGTCTGCACAAGCAGCATAAAAAAGAAACTCCTCAAGACGCCGAACGGTGCTTCCGATCACGCGGAGTACCGCGTGTTGGATAAATTTAACCCCCTTGTCAATAAACTTAACAACGGGCAGCTGAATCGAAACGACCTAATGTTGTTTTACTCGTACAAAGCCCCATGTGACAGCAGATGCGCAAGCCTCACCCACAATTTCAGCATAGTCCAATCCATAGGCGCCATCAACAACTGGCCCAACCACGTTCTTGTTTTTTCAGACGTCTTTGAGCCTTCAAGTAATAGACCTACCGTAGAACCGAGTACAAGCCTAACTAACCGCCGTACCGCACTGACCAACCTCGGGAATGCCATAGGCGGTCTGGGAAACATCTACCGCTGCCCTGTTGGGTCCATTTGCACTTCCTGTCGCGGGACGACAGGGGTCTCCGATACCTGTGTGAACTAAAACGCTCCCAGAATGGAAAGTAATATGGAGACTTTTTAAAAGATTAAACCAGCATAGAGAAAAAGAAAAAAAAACATAAAATCAGGCAAATATGGAGAATGAGGGAGCACAGCAAGCTTCACTAATCGCATAAAGAATTACAGTATTTCAACTAAACATTTATAACTTTAACTATGTTTTCTGTGTGATTTGGCCTCTGTACTCCAAGTTGTATTTTAATATATATGTATCAAACAAATCTCATGTAATAATGTAAAATGTGTTCTCAGTGCACATTTATCATGAAAGCACCTGATTTTTTACTGTTTTGAAACGTAAAAAACAGAACGAGTAAAGCATGCTTAACCTTTTTTTTTTTTTTTTGAATTGTGCTGATTTGAAACATTGAATGAATTATTTTTACAATCATTTTAATTGCATGTCCATTATTACAGAGAGCATGTTGATCTATAATTGTACTTTTGTCTTTTCTTTGTGTTTAATTATAATAAAGCTTAACTCAGCATAAACAATTGTGTATTTCATTAATGCATTTTATGATTTACAAAATTGCAAGTTTAAGCCTTGCAATTTTCTGTGACCCAGTTCACTACTTTTTAGTTTATTTAAAGAAACAGTATGTACTTTTTTTTTGTCAATTTCCACGTTTTATTGTACTAATGTGAACAAATCGTCATCTTTTTTAGTAATTTGTATGAAGTATGGGCAATATATATTAATAGCAATTATTTTTTGCTTTTTCCCAGTGTGTACAACTTTTTGTCCAAAAACTGTCCTAAAATAACTGGCATAACAACATTAAGAACAGGCATCACCAAAATTAGCCTCTTCTGTTATATTCGACTTTCAGCAGCCTACAGCAGGGCCTGATTTTTCAGATGGCTTTGTCCTTAGGGCCAGAAATGTGTCAAACCAAGGGTCTAAACCAGGACTAAACCAGGTCTAAACCAGGACTAAACCTCATTGTACTGTAAAGTGTCTTTGAGTTTCCTGAAAAGCGCTTTATAAATAAAATGTATTGTTATTATTAAACCAGAACTAAACCGGGTCTAAACCAAGTCTAAGGCTTCAACAAAACTTTAACTTAAACCAGGACTAAATCAGGTCTAAACCAAGTCCAAACCAGGACTAAACCTCATTGTACTGTAAAGTGTCTTTGAGTATTCTGAAAAGCGCTTTATAAATAAAATGTATTATTATTATTATTAAACCAGAACTAAACCAGGTCTGAACCAAGTTTAAGGCTTCAACAAAACTTTAACTAAACCAGGTCTAAATCAGGACTAAACCAGGTCTAAACCAGGACTAAATCAGGACTAAACCAAGTCTAAGGCTTCAACAAAACTTTAACTTAAACCAGGACTAAACCAGGACTAAACCAGGTCTAAACCAGGACTAAACCTCATTGTACTGTAAAGTGTCTTTGAGTATCCTGAAAAGCGCTTTATAAATGAAATGTATTATTATTATTATTAAACCAGAACTAAACCAGGTCTAAACCAAGTCTAAGGCTTCAACAAAACTTTAACTAAACCAGGTCTAAATCAGGACTAAACCAGTACTTAACCAGGACTAAATCAGGTCTAAACCAGGACTAAACCAAGACTAAATCAGGTCTAAACCAAGTCTAAACCAGGACTAAATCAGGTCCAAACCAGGTCTAAACCAAAAACAAGAGATGAAATATTTTCTATATTTTTGAAGATGGGAGGAGGGTCGGATCACATCCCTTGGAGGACCTGATTTGGCCCCTGGGCCTTAAGGTGAAATGCCCTGGCCTATAGGTTGGGTTTTTTTAAAATTTGATTTCACTTTTTAAAGATAGATAAACCGTATATACAGATATGAAAAATGACAGTGAGGTGTGAAGTCAACAGAATCGTGATCGATGGTTGTACACGAAATCACATCCTTTGAGTTCCGACAATTATTAACAAGCCACTCATTCAGCCGCATAAAAGCTCCATCGCTGTGGGCTGGAGAGCGTAGAGAGCGCGTCATGTTTACTATTGATCCTGGGTCACTATTTCCATCCAGTAAAAAGAAATCCAGCGCATTAGCCCGACTCCAGATCAAACCAACCGCAGCGAAATGTTCAAAATATAAAACAACGATCCACAAGTCACAGATTATAACTAAAACACTGACAAAAAGCCAGTTGTTTCAGCTCCCAACTGCATTAAAGCCCGTTCTTCGGAAGTGTCAAACCTTTTCATCACGGTAAGTTAAATTATTGTACCATTCCTGTTTCTCTGTTCTTGCTTCGACAATCCTCCCTCCGAATGTTACTTCCCCCTCTCCCTTGAGCGCTGTATGCTTGTGTGAGCCGCTCTCTTCAACATATATCCTCGGGCTCCGGGAAAAGGGCTCGGGGCCAAACCTGCTGCCTGTCTGAAGCGCTACAGAGGCCTCCGCGTTCTCCGAATCCTCCGGCTCTTCTGCCGTGACAGATGTGCTACGTGTACAGAGCGTTCAGGAGGGAAAACTCTGATTTCTGTTCAAATATGGCACAGCTTTGTTTAAGAGGCGCATTTACTCAGCTCTTTATCCAGGAGCGGAGATGAGAGGAAGTGTGAGCTGCAAAGAGGAGAGTCAGATGGGAAGAGTTCAAAGTTTCTCCTCTGGTGCGGATGTTATCGGCGTTTAGGAAGGTAAATGACGATCGTGTGAACTGTAGGCGGCAACAGCGACTCGTTTCAGTTCAGTGTCCGCTTTACAAAAGTCAAACCATATGTAAAGTACTTTTTATATCTCAGCTGACTGTGACTGCATTTCCATCCCTTTGTTTTTAATGCGCATTTTGAAGTATCGCATAAGTAATGAGAGGTGGAAACGCCAAATATCACATCCATTTGCATAAACGTTTATACGCTCGCTTCAGGTGGAAATGCATTTAGTCGCTCAAACTCGTGAAGCGAATCTTTAAACCCACGTGACTGCACCAGGCGACACCGGAGCAGACACAGGTGATGGACAAAGACAACACATGATCTCATCGGGCTGGTGTTTTACTCAAATCCTCCAGAAAAGCTGAATTGAACAAATATTGCAGCACCGCACAAGGCGTGAAGCTCAGGCTAAAAACAAAACACGTCGGCCCATTATTACCTGCCCTGAAACACATCCACGCAGTCTGATCTTCATTAGAAACTCAGGGATAGTTTATGTTTGTCCAGCGTTAAAAGTGTTGCGAGACTGTATTTGTTTGTCCTTTCTAACTTCAGCGTAACATTTGGGGAAAGACAGAGGTAGCAGCCTTTTGTTTGGTTTGTAAAACATGGTAACACTTTATAATAACGACACTTATTCCTGCCTTAGTAAAGCATGAATAAAGACTTAATTCATAGTGAACAAAGAATTTATTAAGAATGATTCAGGCTTATTAACTACTTAACTACTACTCTAACCCAAATTCTTGGCCCTAATCCTAACCCTAACCTTAATTAAGTAGCAACTAATCCTGAATCAGGCTTAATTAACTATTTGTTCAGTATAAAATAAGTCTTTGTTCATGCTTAAGGCAAAATAAGGTGTAGTTATTATAAAGTGCTACATAAAACATACCTGTAGCATTATTAAAGTGTTAACAACCAGCTAAAATTTGGAAATGACAAAAAAGTATGCAGCTAACAGCTAAATAACACAGAAAGTGCGTCTATAGCAAAGTCAAAACAAACAGACACAGCACAGCGCCCTCTGCAGGATCAGTGGAGTCAATGTAGAACAAGATTTATTCAATTATTTGGTGAAAGGCAGCACTTAAAGGGGCTGTACCAGATATATTTTGCATGTAATCATGTAAAATATGTTCTCAGTGCAGATTTATCCTGAAAGCAACTGATTTTTACTGTTTTGAAACCTGAAAAACAGAACGAGTTTGTTTTAAAGTCTTTTTCGCCTTACTAAAGCAGCCCCATGCAGCATACTGAATATTTACCGTGATGGGTTTAGAAGCACTTTTCACAAG
Source organism: Rhinogobius similis (assembly GCA_019453435.1). NCBI lineage: Eukaryota > Metazoa > Chordata > Actinopteri > Gobiiformes > Gobiidae > Rhinogobius > Rhinogobius similis. The sequence goes on along the minus strand of CM033633.1, from coordinate 34,239,067 downwards.
TCTCTGAGCACAGAGCATCATGGGCCATTAAGGTAAAGCTAACTGTGCTGCCTCTAGTGGTAAAAGTTGTTTCTGTTTTGAGTTTAAGGTGTTTTGTCCGCTCAGAGCTACCATAGTTTCCACATTGTTCCAGAGTGTCTACAGTTCAGTCACTTACCAGATTGTTTAAGCCCTGTAAACTGTCATTGTAATGCTAGAAGGTGTTCTTTTTCTCTGTTTACATATATGATGGACTTTAAGTTGTTTTGCATGTGGAATTTGCGCTGTAAAATAAGACGCTATTAGCCTTAGCATGTCTATGGGAATTCCCATGCATATTAGCATCAAGCTAACGGCTAGTTCCACACACGTTTTTATGATGTTTAGTCAAATTTAAGCTAATGTGCATATATTATGGCACATTGTGGTATATTGTATTGTTTTAAGTAGCTGTGTACATGTTATGTTATGTTTATGTTGATTCAAGACATTGTTGTAATATGCATCTATATTGTATGTTAGAGTTTACAGTCTATGCTTCAGTAAATTACCAAAACAGCAAGAGGCTTCCTGGGTGGCCGTTTAAAATGAACAGTTTTTAAGACAGTAAAAATCAGGTACAGTGCCTTTAAAGTAAAGCTCACTACTGCCTTAATTATTATTTTGACTGATTTTAGATATCCAATTTTCGTCTCTGCAGGATCGGTGGAGTCACGACGCAGAACAGACAGATGGATCTTGTATTCAGGTAACCAACACCCAGATATGCGCTGGAACACTTAGATGGAAATGGAACTAAATTCGCAGTTGTTATTCGCTCTACGTATGTGCGTTGTGTAAGGGTGGGTAAGAGTTAATATAATTCATTTTTCATTTAGAAAGTTTGATTTCATCCAGCTGCACTTGTGAAAGAAAGCAAATTAGGGGATTTGTTGTTTGGTTGTAGGTTGTACAATCGTGAATAACCATAAAATTGTTAGGTTTCTTTTCACAAAAAACTATTTACAGCAGCTGATAATCTTTCTTTTTGTTTGTTTGTTGTTGTCACCAATTCCTAACTATTGTGTAATTTATATACATTTTGGCCCTTGTTAATAAACCAGGACTAAACTGGGTCTAAACCAGGACTAAACCAGGACTAAACCTCATTGTACTGTAAAGTGTCTTTGAGTATCCTGAAAAGTGCTATATAAATAAAATGCATTATTATTATTAAACCAGAACTAAACCAGGTCTAAACCAAGTCTAAGGCTTCGACAAAACTTTAACTTAAACCAGGACTAAATCAGGTCTAAACCAAGTCCAAACCAGGACTAAACCCGGACTAAATCATGTCCAAACCAGGTCTAAGCCAAAAACAAGAGATGAAATATATTCAGCTGATAATCTTTCTTTCTTTTTGTTTGTTTGTTGTTGTTTCCAATTCCTAACTATTGTGTAATTTATATACATTTTGGCCCTTGTTAACAATATGGTTGCTAGGTTACAGTTGTGGAATAACCTCCACCTATGTCATATTTAGGCTCGTTTCCATTGGACCGGAATGGGGGCGCAGTGTTGCAGTCCCTGGTGTTCTCCACTGCACCAACGTGACCCGTACCGCCCCGTTCGAAGGGTCCGAAGGAGGCCACAACAGGTACCAGCTTTATGTGCTAGCTGGCTCACTTTAGACCAGGCATGTCCAAACTCAGGCCCGGGGGCCAAATGCGGCCCTCAGACCAATTTTTCTTGGCCCTTAGTCTTCCTGGTGAACTGGCCCACATTGTCCTGATAAGTACTATTTACAGCACATTTCAGATTTTCTACAATTCCAACCTAAATAACTAACATTTTGGTGCAATACAGACCTGATATTAAGACAATGAGACTGAATGTAGATGTGGTGGTGCTTAAAACATCAGATAAATGCAGCTTTTTTTAACGTTTCACGATTGTGGCCCTCCGCTTGGTCTATGTTTCAATATGTGGCCCTCGATGGAAAAAGTTTGGACACCCCTGGTTTAGACCCATGGAGCGGTTTAGAGCGAGATGATTGGACAAAAGAGAACGCAGACTTAGGTGAGAACGAAATGGCAAAAAGAAGACATGAAGACGGGCTTTGGGTGACCAGACGTCTCTCTTTACCCGGGACAGTCCCAGTTTTGAGCTGTCTTTGACCTGTGTTCCATGTCCTAGATGTGTGTAAAACCATTTATTTGTCCCAGTTTTACACAAGTCACACCCCAGTTGTCCCTATTTTTGAACCATTTGATACTGGCCAACAATAAAGAGAGGAATGAATTGCCAAAATACAGACAATTGTTCTTGAAATGACTAGAACACAAAAAATCAGAGCACAATAAATAGAAGTTTCTCATATTATACTATTTACTGAAGTCGTGAATGAGCCGTGGATGGATGAAGTGTATAATTATGTATTTAATTATACGCTCTTTTTACAATTTTACTGTAATTCCCCACTCCAACCAGGGTGTGTCCCAGTTTTTAATTATGAAAATCTGGTCACCCTACTTATACTGCCGATGTTCAATCAGGAAGTAACTAATCTTAAATAACATATTTAGTGAAATATGTAGTTGAAGTTGTCCTATATGCGTCCTTTTTTTATCCAACCCAGTTCTGCCGAGACCCGGTTATCTTATCTGCTCCAAAGCCCTAAACATAACCAAATTATCTAGTCCTAACCCTAATCCTAACCCTTAACCTTACTTTAACTTTGAAGAAATACATTTAAAAAAAATAGTTTTGCAAGCATAGCCACCAGTGCAAAGTGTGGCATAAGTGCATTGTGGGAAATATTAAGCGTCATATGCACATCAAGTTGCACTATATTATTCACCTTATTCCGGAAGTTACTGCGAGAGGCTTTTCTCACGATCGCCATTTGCATGAACGGGGCTCTTATCAAACCGGAAGTGCGTTTACTACATAAGTGCAGATCTGTGACAAAAAGAGGCAAAAGTGGGCGGGGGCAGAAAAAGGTCAATATTGTAATAGGGTTTAAATAATTTTATATTTGTTGCACTGTTTGTTATACATTAATTTACCACTAATTATAGAAGGAAGGATCAAATGAACAGCATGTGTTACTTTGATTTCAGGAAAGAAACTATCCTGAGAAACCTCTAAATTAAAGAGTATTACTCAAAATTCGTATTCTGAATAGTATTTTCCGTACATGTACTGAATTACTTCCCGACACTGGCACTGGCAAATGCATGTTGTGATACTTTACCGTGTCTTGGTCATGTCTTGCCCGTGGACACAACAACTAAATACCAGCCTCATCTTTAGAGCAAACATTTCAACCAATGGGACTACGACTGCACTGTATTGTGTTTAATATATGTAGAGGAATAAGTGAATCTGCTCCGTCCAATATTTTGGTCCTTAGTCAAGAATATAAAAGAGACTTTGTTTTGGAAATGCATTATTCTGAAACTAATAATTTCAGCCTGGGAAGCTGGATCGTAGCAATGCAATTTGAGTGAATGGAAATGTAAATAAAATTGCAGGGAGTAGATAATAAGTCTTTTTCTTGTGTTGGAACATATTCAGTGATTTGGGTGTTTGGAGACTCACAGATTCTTGGTGTTAATTAAAATGTGGGGCTTTTGCTGGTTCTGGCTCACACTGCTGATATTAAAACCGCGACACCTTCCAACTTCATTAGCATAGTTTAACTCCGGGGGCCAAAGTCACGCTCCCCAAATTCATCACTGCGACAAGTGCACATTTACACAGAGAAGAAAGAGACTACAACAGAAATCAGGAAATTAAATGTAGTCTGTGTTGTTTTTCTTCCATCTTTGTTTAGAATAGATTTGGTAGCACTTTAAAACACAACCTGCACAACCTTGTAGGTACTTCCAGTGGTACTTGTAGTAGTACTTATAGTAGTGTTTCCAGTGGTAGTTACAGTTGTACATGGATTGGAACTTGAACTGGTGCTGATGTATCACTGTGGGATTGACACCGGTAATTATGCTCATACTTTAAATGATATTTAGTGTACTTGCAGTAGTACCGTCAGTGATACTTTGTAGTAGTTAAGGTGAACCTTATACACATATAGTACATAGAACATATAGTAGTACCTTTAGTGATACTTTGTGGTACATATAGTGGTACTTTGGTGGTTATGGTGGGACTGACACAGTAACAATACAGCAAGTGATACTTATTGGTACTTATGGTAGTGCCTTTATTTATACGTAGTGGTAGTTATGGTAGGACTTCCACTGACTTAATACTCAGTGGTATTTATGGTGGTACTTACACCGGTAATTACGCAGATACTTAGTGATACTCAGAGCATCTGGAAGACTTTGTGTGTGGCTCATCAAATGACAGTGTTTTAAATGCATAGACGACACTCTTGAAGGTTTTGACTGAAATCACACAAAAAATACAGGATTTGGCAAACAGGTGGTGACATCAGCTTCTGCCCCGTTTTCGTGTCTCTCAACAGTAGAAGGGGCAGAGCAGGGGGTTGCCACGGTTACCACCACTGCCAGTTACAGGATCAGAACTGTCAAAATAAAATGGGGATGTAACTGATATATATTTTGATGATATTCAATAATCCTTTAACCTTGTTACATTGACATCAATGAAATATAATGAAATAGTGTGGAGTAAAAAGTGAGTTCTCTAGTGGAGCAGGCCACATTCATTTATCCCAAAAAACTTTAAATAACTTTTAATAAATTGTGTTTAATTAAGGTCCCGTATGTAAGATGTGATATTTAAATTTATCAAATTATCCATTTGAATAGGCCATGCAAAATATATATATTTTTTGCTTTTTAAAGAGGAGCATATTCATTTTACATTTCAACTAGTGTTAATGGTTTCTTCTGGTCCTTTTCAGAGCATGTGGTTTCAACTTTAGTTTTGGGTAAATAAATGGGCTTCCTAGTCAAATATTGTCAATTATTACTATAATATTTATTTTTTATTCGATTTATGATCCAAGATGCTCCAAAAAGATGCTAAATTTACAACTAATGACACTTTTTATTCTGATAAAAGTACATTTCATATCACTATAAGTATCACATAAAGTATCACTGTTATTCACCAGTGTAAACCTCACCATAAGTACCAGTAACCACTAACTACGTAGTGCAAAGTAATGCAAAAAGTACCAGTAAGTATCAGTACAAATTCCACTCCACTGTAACTACCATTGTAACGACCACTGAAAGTACCACTGGAAGTATAATACAAAGCTCCACCGTACTCTCTTTACCTTTCTCTCTCGACAAATCACTGAAGACATTCACAGAAATGCACTCTCTCTTCCTTACCTCTTCCAATTGCAAATGTTTTCACAATTGGAATATACATTTTTCCAAGATTGGGCACCTCTTTAGCAGATCATATTTCAGTCTCTCAAATTTAGAAGGAAATATATATGCAAAAGAATACTGTTACCATATTATAATTGTTTACCCTTGTTCATTACTCACTCAAAACTGGACTGGATTGGAGTGATTCATGCATGTTTGAGTTATCTTCATTCAACTACATTCAAGACACCATTGCTCCGAAAATTCCTGTTTTTCCCAGTCCCTGATACACACCCACTAAACTATGACGGTTCAGTGTTAGTGTTCCATCTACTGGCAGCCCACATGCTGATACACCGGCAGAAATGCTCACGGTCAGACAATGAAATATGGACTTAAAAACAGAGCAGAACATCTCAGAGCTCGACCTTTGATGTCACAAATGTGAGAAATTTGTAACCAAGTGTTTTCTGAGCTTCAGAGGGAGAGGACTTATGAAACAAGTTAAATACAACTCCAGGTAGGTTCTTAATGAGAGGACTTTGTTATAACATGGTTAAAAGCTCAAATAAGTCCTTGAAGGATCTTTCATCATCACAATAGTTGTCAGTCAATTTACAAATAGATAGCTTTCCAAAAACTTCTTATTCCATATTGAAAACAGAACTCCCACCCTGCGAACATGTTTAGTCCTGCATTTAGTCTCCTATCTGGTTCACTCCTCGCCGCTCCCCTCTCTGATGTAATCGTGGTTCAGTATTGAGGTCACATGTCCCTGTGGTGTCTCCCTGTGTGGTGGCTGTAATTGCATGCGTTTCGGAGCTCCCAGCTGAGGGCTCCTGCTGACTACTCCGATCCCCCACACGGAGCTCATAATGCGGGCTGGTTTGTGCTGAGGCTGGGGCTGCACAGAGGGCTCCTGTGGCTCTTCGCAGTACAAATGTCCCCCCCGTGGACTCCCAAAACTAGAGCTGGCAAGCACAATGCACTCAATTACAGGCAGACCCTAGTCATTTCATATAATAGCAGATTTGAAAGTAGATTTTCTTTTGCTTTTTGTCACGTTGTAACACTGTTCCCTCATCAAAAACATCACAGCTGTATCTGTTGTAGCTTCAGTCATGCTTGTTTGATGAGCCTCAGTAAACACTCGGTTCTAAATGCCCAGATTTGTGATGTCAAATCGCATTCATAATATGCGTGGTTACATTATTTTCCATGTTAATTCCCTCTGCTGCCATTCGATGGCGTGCTAATACAAATCCTGATCAGGGAATGCCTCACAGATATAATATAGTATAGTATATAGTAATGTCCATTCTGTGGACATTCTTAAGTTCTAAATCACAAGATGCCAAAGTAAAGGTACTGGAGAGAATGTTTAAAGGCCAGTAACAATACAAACAATGTATAATACGCCCTTTTATAATATTATTTTGTAGTTTTTATCAGACAGGCAGGTGTCTTAAGGCGAGACACTACATGCAAAACTAATTTTACATTTTTTTAGTTTTTTGGTCAGTTTGCTCTCTCAACATTTCATGTGGAAACAACAAACTTGTCAAATCTGTTCCTAAAGCTGTATATTGTTCCATTTATTCCACTTCATCCATAGATTTCTATGGGACATTGTAATTTCCCATTTCAGACCATTCTTAAAATGCATTTTTCTCCCCGAGGGACATAAGGATCAGCTTTAAAGTAGCTCTCACACACACCAAACTGTACAGTCTTGGATTCAACAAGATTTTGACAAAAGATATCTAATTATAACTGATTTATTGAAATTCAAGTCCAATCTAGTTTACTTAAAAACTAAATAAGATGTTCAAAATCCACTCTAATATTTGTACAAAATGAACCAAGAAATTTAAACCTGGTTCTATCCATTTTTCAGTTTTATATGTCCCAAATATGTGGATTTTTGACTTTTTACACATAAAATGCTTCATTTCTACATGAAAACATGACATGATGAAAAACGTGTAATATCCTTTATTATCATTATCATTGACGTGAGTAATCTACAGGAGAAGTTTCAAATTGATAACTTAAAATGTAATATTTTTTCCTATTCACCTGCAGCGTCTCACCTTAAATACAAACCATTTTTGTTTGTTTAAAGACACACAGTATTATGCTTTTGTCTGTTTGTATATAGTTCTAATCTATGACACTTGTGCATCATTATTTGATACGTTGGACATGTTAGATTGCGATATTGCTCCAGAATAACTTGAAAGAAAGAAACAAGTCCACTGACTTACAGTTGAAAACTGTAGCGCTGTTTTCCACTTTCACTGTTCTATAGATAGCTACAGTTCACGGTAGCAAACAGTGTTTTTTTAACAAATGAATTATTATTTTTTTTTTTTTTTGGGGTGCACGGTGGCAGAGCGGCTAGAGCTTCTGCCTCTCAATAAGGAGATCGTGGGTTCGAATCCCGGACCACCCCAACATCGTGGTTTCGAATTCCGAACCACCCTAACATCACACGATCTCTCTGGGTGGAGTCTGCATGTCCTCCCCGTGTTACCGTGGGTTCTCTCCGGGTTCTCCGGCTTCCTCCCACCGTCCAAAGACATGACTGTGTAGGTTAATTGAGGACTCTAAAATTGTCCCTAGTGAATGAATGTGAGAGTGAATGGTTGTCTGTCCTTGTCCATGTCTCTGTGTCAGCTGCGACGAGTTGGCCACTGTCCAGGGTGTACCCCGCCTAAGGCCCAAAGTCACTGGGACAGGCTCCAGTCACCCGCGACCCCTAACGGGAATAAGCGGTAGAAAATGAATGAATGAATGAATGAATTATTTTTTATATATTTGTGCCTAAATGGCAACGCAGTGCTGCTGATTTGTATGTGTAGCACCGTTTAAGAAAGAACGAAGGAGAACACATTGAGTAGGTGAAGAAGAAGATAGACTTGATCTGTAATTTTGTTGTTAAAAGGCATACATGGGATGTAGAACTGCTCTCATTCAATACAACGAATGTGTAATTACTGCGGGGGTCGTGGCGCATTCATGTAGTGAAATCAGCCTGTTAGTGTTGGGTTGAGAGAGAGTTGAAGACAGAAAAAAGCCTCAAATGTAGGACAATACAGGATTGTTCAAACATACACAAATCAAGCGAATGATGAGGTAACACTGTTATAACATTGTTTAAAGCTCATAAAAGACTATTTTGCATTATTTGTAGCAGTAGCAGCAGCGGCACAACTAAATGAGTAAAACAAAGTATTATGCGGTAACTATTATTCTAGTCTCTAACAAAATTTGAGCCATACAATTTGATTACTCTGAATATGTAAAGAAAGTTGTATTATGTAGTCAACATTAACACACCACACTTATAACAGCCATGGATTTTGCTGATGCTAGGATGCTACGGCGCTGCTTTGGCCCATGGCTGTAAAAAGTCTCCCTGGTGGACCTCCAAAACCAGCGTCGGCAGCACAACGCGATCCCATTTACGGACAAGACGGTCATCAAGAACAGCCGACAGGAGCAAGGCGCTAATGACACTGGGTATTAACTTTGTACGGAGGTCCAAACCGCTCCCAGTTACATTGTTAGCAAGTTCCAGTTTAGATTGGATTCAAAGTAGTCCTTATGGAGAGCCAAAACTGTTCTTTTTGAGCGGTCAGCAGTGTAACAGTGGAAAGAAAACACTAGTGGATAAAAAACATGGCTCTGACTCTGTCTTAATTGTGCACTATGTAACTTGTGTCCTGCACCTGCATGTCTCTATGGAGTTCTTAATGCTTTGTCTGTAATGTTGCACTGTAGGGCATTATCTGTCTGGCATTTTAGTTATTTGTACAGCTAAAGAATTAGCTCTGTAGAGTAACTTGTTTGTAGAGAAATGAGTGAAGCCGTATTGTAGAACATTCCAGGAAAAGCAAAAGGTTTCCAGATGAAGGGTCCACCAGTTGCTTTCATCCTTAGAGACGTTCTTGCGTTGCCTAGAATGGCATTAAAAGTGTGTGTGTCCATGGAGATAAGCTGATGATTTTTTTGTATTATTTAAGTTTCTTCTAGTAAGACAGTTGTAAATAGCTATTCAGCTTATTCCGCCCCGCCCACTTTTGCCTCTTTTTGCCACAGATACGCACTTCTGTTGTAAACGCACTTCCGTTTGACGAGAACTCCATTAAAGCTAGTGGCAAACGAGGGTATGGTCTCGCCGCTAAAATGTTATTAAAAGTAGATTGATTCGTGTAAAATGTTTAATGTTCACGTGCAACAACAAGTCACAATACACCAATTTCCTGGGTGGCTTTAAAACGGCTTTTTAGTCCATGTGGAACTTATTTGCTGTTGAGCTCTAATACAACTAATACAACGGAAACAAGATGGCGACGCCCATGGCAACTTCCGGAATAAGGTGAATAAGCTCATTTAAAGATAAGCTGATGACACGACCAAGCTAAGTCTGGTCTGTAAATGTATTCATACACAGGCGTACACAGACACCGGGGATGACAAGGGTTGATTGTCTTGCCCAAGGACGCAATGGCAGTATTCACCTGAGGGATTTGTTAGTGAACTGTCTACCTTCAGATCAGAGCACTCAACCAACAGTCGCTATCTGTGGAGAATTTGAATTTTCCTCCTCCTATGCCTCATCTGGCCCTTGGGCCTCGAGTGGAATAACCTTGGTCTAAATCAAACTTCTCCCACGTCAGATTTAGTCCAGCGCTTCACTCACTGATTCTGCATAAATCCACAATGTTTTCCAGTCCTCTGTGGAATCCTTTCCTTTCTATTCACAGCCATGTTTGTTTGGATACAGATGGACGATTATTGTCCTTGATTGGCTAATCCACCTGTCAAGTCACACCCATCTGACCAGATAAGGAATATTTATCTTGTCCTTTTAGCTGATCAACCCATTTTGTTAGATATAGATGAACAACTAAATGATCACACCCATCTGAACTCGTGAGATAACACCGGTGTACACACTACACCACTTTGCCACGTACGGGAAAAGCGTGTATTCTTGGCTGGCCGGGCACCTCTAAAATTATAAACCCCACATACACGTGCGTGATTTATTGGACAATTGTAGAAATGAGCTTGGCTGTAATTCTACACCTCACAGAGTTAATCCTTTGCTGAGGTCATCACTCCTCATTGATTTATCGACCGGGTACAATTCCTATGTACAAATCTCTCTGTCACAGGCCAAAGCTCATTTCTATTGCCTCAGTACAGCGTGTGGGACATACATGAGGCTCCACAGACCTATTAACCAACCCGCCGCGTGGTGTTACTCTGCTCTGATGGGTTTAAAAGGACAGGACACAATGTACGCGTTTACAGTCAGGCAGAGGATAGAGTAACCGAGGCAGGGTATTAAGTTTTCTGCACACTGGTCGCAACGGTTGGTGTCGTTATTGGCCACATAAAAAGAATAGAATGACATGCAGCAAATTGGTGGGGTGTTTACTGTTGTGGTTGTTGGTGGAAAAGGTTTCAAAGATTGTCAGGGGTCTCATTTATGAAGCACGCGTACGAATAAAAATGTTATGTACGTGACTTTCCACTTTATGTCTGGAAATGAGCAGTTTGGGCCACAAATTCAGAACTTCAAGGCTTTCAGAGATGACAAAGTGGGTGAGGGTTGTGTTTAAAGAGATGATGGATGGATGGATGGATGGACGTTTATGTTTTGATCGTATATACTAGTTTCATGAATAAGGTCACATTGAAATCGAGAAATTTCGACGGCCATTCAAGTAATTTACAATTTGCAGTCGAAACGTCTCAATTTCAAAAACAGTGTCCAGATGATTACCTTTGAAACCTTTTCTACAATGGATCTTGATGGAAGTTGATGTAAACCCTCAACCGAGACTCAATTTCAAAAACAATGTCCTGATGACTACCTAAGAAACCTTTTCTACCTGAGTTGATGTTATCCCTTGTTCACACCATTCCAGGACGAATGAGAAATTACACTGACTCAGTTATGGTAGTGCTGGTGGAGGAAATGAGAAGGTCAATTCATCAGTCAAGCCACTGTCCTACTCAAATTTGTCAACAAACTTTGTCACTAGATATTTTAACAAGATTTTTAAGCTCTAGAACAGTGGTTCTCAAACTGTGGTACGTGTATCACTGGTGGTACGCCAACTTCTTCTGGTGGTACGTGGACACCTCTTCAGTTTGAGTACATTTTATTAACATTCTTTGCTCTTCCTTTACTAAATTTTGTGTTAAAACTACTGTGGCTATGGTGTATTCATACTTAAGGCCTGGTTTATCTCCAATTTAAACCTGAAATAGTCCTGTTATAGACCCACTTTAGACTTGATGGTACTCAGAAAGCCAAATCTTTTCTTTGGTGATACTTGGGGTAAAACGTTTGAGAACCACTGCTCTAGAAGTCAATAAAAGAAAGTAAACATGCAAACACTTTAGAATGATCTACAGCTGATTTATTTAATTATGTTTTCCAAGCTATAGCAATTGCAAGACCCAAATTGCAAATGAAAACTATCAGCGATCAATTGATAGATAGAAGGTCCACATTGAGGTTCTTCTTAAAAACAATAAATTAGGAGATGTATTTACCTTGTTGACATGTTTGGCTGCTTCACTGTGAGCCATTTTCAGAACTGTCACTGGTGATCCCAAAGGAACATCAACAGTTCAGCAGTAGACATATTTCCTCTGTGCTTTCCATTTGCCTTTGAGTCTCATTCAAAGATATCAATGCAGTGTGTCAGGAGGTGTGTTGAGAAGGGTAAAGACTATTCGTCCGTTCTCCGTTCTTCTTGCGGTAGTTGGTGAAGGGCGATTCCCTTTAAGCATTTCCTGGACTGTCTTTTGCCACAGTTGGTATAAAAAGTGTGCAGCATCTCAGAGATACAGTACATAGAGCCCAGGCTAGCTCCTTGCCCGGCCTCCATGGGTAAAGGAAAAAAAAGCTAATTTGACTCAATTGAACAATCCTGAGCTCCTGACTGCCTCCATGTCCTCTGGAGCGGTTCTGAGCACATCGTACTAGAAGGCCAGGGGAAGACTTACGCCTCGACGCTGGTGAATCAAACCACACAGTTGCTCTCTAGTTAACGAACCACCATTTAATTATCATTTAATAGCTTTCTACATGGACACACCAGTATAACACGATCAATACATTTCCTCTGAGTTTTCAAAGATGACTTTAAAAAGAACCATCTCCCCACCACAGCTCTTGAGTGAAGACATTATCTCTGTCCCAAAGGCTCATGGGAGCTGTACTTGTTGAAAGGCGTTTGACCATAAAATCCAAGCGTTCACGTGGGTGTTCTGGTCCATCTGTGTGCTCGCCCGTAGCACAGTCAGACATATACCACACCATTGTCTGAGCAGAGATGGTTTAAGAGTCATTTTGAGCCATAAGAAGAGAACCCTCGCTCTGAGACTTGGGTCAGAAATAATGTTTGCCTATTTCATATGTTCACCGGCCCACTGCAGGGCTGAAGGGTTATTCAAATAGAAATCACAATTTGAAAGGCTGGAAAAGCAGTAATTATGTGGGTAATATTGTGTCCTTTGCAGTTAACAAAGCAAGCGTCTCCACAGGGTGTTTTATATATAATGTGTTATTATGCAAACCCTGTAGTTCAGACCTCTGCAAGCTTGTTCTGAAATGATTCTTGTAACAGTTTGCAGTTCACATTTGAGAGTTCTATGTTAATGCTCTTGAATGTGTATAAAGTGGATGTATTATGCAACATCAACTTAAATGTTTATATAATAGTATGTAGGATTTATGCATATTAGAGTGATCTTGTAATGTTCTGTACCTGAGGCTTGAGTGCTAGTGTACTTACTTGCGATTATTCAAAAATTCAGACTTGGGCTGCTCTTTGGCCAAGTTCAGGTACACAATTTGCTGAATGTCCTTACCCCTGCCTTTTTCTCACCACTGTCCTGTCCACTGAAGCCTACAGGCCAAAAAATTCTCCTTCAGTGAAATTAAACTATAGAGAGACGTGGCCTCTGTGTTCTGCAACAGGAAGTCAACAGACTTTTTTTCCGATTTAAATAAAAATTGCTCTCTACTATGAACAAAATATAAAATAATATCTACACGTGCTACACTTTAGTACTAAATATCTGAAAAAACATCTTCTATCTAGTGAACACTGAAATGTTTTCAAGTTCTACATAAATCTACAATAAATTTCGTTAGATATTTTTTTATGTTCAAATCCAATCTCCAAGAAAAACAACATAAAAATGTTCCCCGTTTTAGTATTTGCAGAAAAAGTTCACAATTAAACATGTATACGCCATTAGGTCAGCACAGAAATGCAGCATTCAAATAAGAGCAACTACTAGTACTTAATTCGGACAGCATGTCTTCAAAATTACACACCAATGTTTTTACAACCCAATCTAGATATTTACATACTATTTGATAGTATTAACATTTACATCCCCACAGTGACACGGCGCCTGACCTTGGCAGATAAATTCAATTGGATTTGGTCATGGATCCAACAGCAGGCGTGTAATTGGTGGGATTAAAAGCACATAATCAGATCAATCCTGGTGATTATCACATTAGCGGCCGGGCAGATTAAGACCGCGCGAGCTAGCATCTCTTCATTTAAATCATATTACTCCAACGCGAGCCCACGATGCTAGCGCTAATTCTATACTCGGGATAGCGGTTAATATTCTCATCACGGCCCACACTCCAGATGTGACATACGGGCATGTCGAGATTAGCATACGAAGCGCGGGAAAATAAATAAATAAAATACAAATTCCCGGACCGTAAAAGTGACAACAGTCAGGGGTCGCGGCACCGTAATAGATTACTGAAGGATGACATTTAAAAGCAAAATAGAGAGGACTTATTGGAACGCCACCAATCAAATGTTACTGACACAATGGTTTATTCATGAGATCAAGTGGAGTGGTGCCGGATGTGTGCGGTAAAGGCTGGAGTCAAGGAGTGGCAGGCGCGCGGAGGGTGGCGAGCGCGGAGGATGCATATTCATGGTGTTATTCAATCACACAGGGATAGGGCAGCGGGGCCTAACCTGTTTTGTCAAAGCTATATGTCAATTCAAATGCTCTATGTAGGGTATTTAAACTGAACATACTGTATGATGACTTTTTTTGTTCTGTCATTAACCTGTTGCATTTAGCTTCGTTCATGCTAGTTTGAAGAATCCTGGTTTTAAGTCCTTAAATCTTTGCCAGACTCGCTCTGAGCTTCTCTGCGGTCTAAAAACGATCACTGTAACTGCTAGCTTAACTCGTGCACTTCACAAAGGCTCGAATAATAAAATGTTGAGCTTGAGTAAGTGCTATGGAGCCAGTAGATGCCGTCTAAACTCAGTGAGTTCCGGGGCAAACAGAACCAGATATAGATTATCATTTTGTTTTTATAAACCTTTTTTTTTATTTTTAGTACAGCTGGGCGATATGGCAAAAAATAATCATCACGATTTTCTTGGGACCAGATCATGTTTTCGATTTTATCACTATTCATGTTCACTTTGTACAAATAGAGCTGCACGATTTAGGAAAAATATCTAATTGTGATTTTCTTGACCAGTGCAATTGTTATTAGATTTGGGATTTATGTTTTAGTAATGAGAAGGATATCATGATAAGGATAGTAAGGCTTAATTCACACTTTAAACACACTTTTGTCACTTTTAGTTGTGTTTTTGTCACGTTCGGTTGTGTTTGTCATATTTCAACGGGTCTTTGTCACTTTTAATCGCGTCTTTGTCGTTTTAAGTCGCATTTTAGTCGCTTTAAGTCACGTTTTGGTGCATTGAGTTGCTTTGTTTTGCTTTTGGTCACGCTTTTGTCACTTATTTCAACAATTCCAAACTACAGTGCAGTTTTTATTCAAATCAAAGCAAGACATTTTATTGTTTGTGGAAGAAGCCTTTGTGATTTCTTAAGTGCATCCATTAAAATTGCAATTTTGTGCGGATTTGGTTTAATTGTGCAGCCCTGACCTTTAGCTTCAGAGGCTAAACAACAGGAGAAAAAGTGTGTTTGAACAGACAGCTGCATTAAAGAGACAAACAGTGAATCACGATACGACAATTTCACAAAAATAGTACATTGTCACAGGGACGAGATCATGATTTGATTTTTTTCATCATATCGACCAACTCTACTCAAGAGCGTGTTAAAGGCTAATAACGATACAAAAACATGCATCATATTTTTCCTTTAAAGTCAATGACAGGTTGTCAAAACTAATTATGACTAGGTTTAATGGGATAGCACCTGTGGCAATTATTTATCATAATTTTACACCTGTGAGAGAAATTTAAAAGGTAAGAGTAAGTAAAAGTAAGTTTAAAATTATAGGAAGTAGTGCTGAGTTCTAAAACAGAATCCCTCTGTGATGTCATCAAAAGCGACGTGCCATTGAAAATACAGAGACAATTTACAGTTTAGTTTAAACTGTTAAGGTAAGTAACCACACTGAAAAAAAGTATACAGCCTCGCTTAAAATGACTTGAATTTATAATTTTTATCTGGATTTGAGTAGTTTTGACCCGATTAGATTTAATTATTGATGTGATGCAGAATATTTCACTGTATTGAAGGTATTTCTGACTGATAATGCGCTAATTAAGCTTAAACTAAGAAAAATAAAGTAAAAATGATCTAGTTCCATCAAACAAATAAAACAAATCTTAATTAACTAATCTTAACTTGTCAAAACATTTGAAATGAAGACTAATATCCTGAACCAATCTGGAAAAGCATTTTTTTGCTGTGTAACGCTCACACAAACAATTCTACGCGTAATTTATTTGTTTATTTATTAAAATCATGTCACAGAGCTCTGTTAAAACAACTCTATCTGCTTCATTCAGTCGTGTTGTGTCCAGTTAAGAGACCGGTCGCTGTCCTCTGTTGTTTTTCCACCTCTTGCAATGCATTGTGGTCAATATTGAATGTATGAAAAGCGTTTTTTAAATAAACTTCATTTGATTGCATGGTTAGGTTAAAAGCTTAAAAAAGTAAATTCAGCATAATCTGTGTCCTTTAAATGGGCTGCTTAAGTTAAATCTGTTTTGTTCCAATACAGATATTTTGTAAAAGCAGCTTTTTGGTTGAGTTCATTGTCCGTGTCTGCAGCTAATTATAGAACATTTTATTATCTGCGAATTGTGCCGTTAGCATGGTGATGTTTGTTAGCTTTACTGCGACAGTATAGTCTGCTCTGGCATCTGAGAATTGTGGAAAGTGCTTATAAACTCATTTGGGTAAATAATCAGGACGCTCAAAAGGCGTTAGGTAAGCGAGCACCACATTTGGAACAGTTTAAAGTGAATAAACTAGTTCTATTTGTCACATTTTGAGACTAGAAATTCATTTATAGCATCTTTAATGTAAAAAAGAGAGGAAAAAAGAGAAATTTGAACTAAATTGGAACGGTATAACAAAATGACACACTTGGCCGTAGGTTGTAGCTGCTGATGCCTTTGGGGAGGACAGAGAGGTCACAGGTATGAGAGGATGTGGTGAGGCGCTGAGGAGTGAAGCGACATGACAGGGAAAATAGGATGTGTCATAGAGAGGAGGGAGAGAGAGCGGGCTGTGGATGTGGCAGCACCTGTCCAAGGCTCAACCATCGGCAGACAAGTGACAGCAGCCAACCGACACTCACTGCACTCACGTGGAGAGGGGGCAGAGCTGCCGTGGATTTAGATTTACCACAAAATACTGAGTAGAAAAACGCACCCCATGAAAGTGGATTTTGTCGATTCTTTTTGATTTTATCCATGTACATTTAGTAAACTTAACGGCAAAATATTATGCTTTTTTTTTTATGAAGTGCATATTTACATGAGTGAAAGAACCATTTAGTATTTTACAAACGTGTAGGTAACACAGGGTACAGGAGGTTGAAAAAAAGAAGAAAAATTAAAAAAAACATGGGGCGCAATAATACACATCCCAAAGATGTCCAAAAGATGTAAATAACTAGCATGATAAGACAATTGCACAACTATTTGCACTACCACATTTGCACTATCTGCAACTGTACATTTCTGTATATAGTCTTAGTCTATCTATCTTAGTCTATTTTATTCTTAATCTTATGCATGCCTCTTTTATATATTTTATTATATTTTATTCATTATTTTATGTTGCACCTTACGCCGAAGCAAGTTCCTATGTTTGTGAATTTTTGATCACTGACAATGGCAATAAACCGATTCTGATTCTGAATTGTGTTCCATTTACATTTTGTTATTAGTCTTTTAAAAATATGTTCTTGAGTACCTTACCTTGCCATCTCATGTTTTGAAACAAAAAAAGTTTAATTTTTATAAATGAACATGTTTCTCTGCTGTTTGCCTGACACTTACTGAGTGTATGCAGCCAGTAGATGGCGCCTAGTGATATACACAATTTAGTTATGTTATGACTTTAACAGATGCTACGATCAGGTTAGCAGTTGCAGTGATCGTGTTTAGACAGCAGAAATGCTCAGAACGGGTCTGTTGATGTGTGAAATCTGAAAAAACCTCAGCAATTGAGGGGGTTCAGCAGGGAGTGTTTTTGGTGGTCGGAGGGAGAGGATTTTATAAACAGGTCTCCTCGAACTAGCGTGAATGAAACTAAATGCAACTCCGGGTATGTTTTTGATGATAGAACATTGTTAGAACATGGTTAAAAAAGTGACTGTAGCAGAATATGTGTCCTTCAACATTTAGTTGTTAAGTTAATTGCAACTAATCTTAAACTAATTTGGTAATCAAAGTATCGTTTTCAGTGCTATACATAAACTTCAAACCATGCCATGTGATGAGAAAAGAGCATCTTTACCCTCATTTTATTCATATATTTAATATATTTATTCACATATATTTACCAAAGTCTGTGCAGAGCTTGTTCACAATTATAAGTAGAGTAAATAAGACTTCAGAGACCAAAACTACTGAGTCTCAGCTTCAACATGAGTCCAGCGCATTGTTTGTCCAAAGGGTTCCAGAACAGCTCTAGTTTGAAATTAGGCTCCGTTTAGTCAGACGTTTTGGGAAAAATAGGCCCACTTGGTAAGGGGTTTTAAAGGGTCTATGAGGCTTACAATACTTTCATAATACAACTCAACCACACAGAATAAGTCACCGACATCTCCGAGCGGACCAACACCAGCCAGCGCCTGCCTGTCAGCTCCATCCATCTCACACTGCATGACTGTTCACACCGCTCCCCTCAGGCTGAAGTCTTGAGTCATTCACAACTAGAATAAATAATGTTACGTCTTGCAAGACACCAGAAGAGAAAGAATGTATCCCCAAAGCCTCAATCACCCACCGCTGTCATACCTTCACCTGCTGTAACAACAGTCACTAAGACTTGTTTTAAAGGACAAACATGCAAAATTAACCTTTTTGAGCTTTTAAACATGTTCTAACATACCTGGAATTGCAGTTAGCTTCATTTATGCTAATTTGATGAATCCTGGTTAGAAAATATTCTCCCTTCCGACTGTCAAAAAAAACTCCATTCTGCATTTCCTAGATGTGTGACGTTTTTTCCGATGTGTGATGTGGCTTCAAGAATCTTTTGCACTGTTTTTAAGTCCACAAATCATTGTCGTCCCGCGATAGCTCAACAAGGTGGAACACAGCTAGCATTAACAAGTAGTGTTTATTTTAAAGGACACTACAATGCTACAGTGACTTTTTTTTTTTTTAGCTTTTTACCGTGTTCTAACAATGTCCAGTCATCAAAAACATACCTGGTGTTGCATTTAGCTGCAATCGCGCTTTTTTGAGGAATGCTGATTAGCAAATACTCTCTGCTCCGAACCTCAAAAGCACTTCCTGCTAAACTCCCTCGATCAATGGTGTTTATTTCCAATGTTAGACGTCACTTCTCTGAGAATCTTCAGCTGTTATAAGTCTTTAAATCATCGCCAGACTCGGTCTGAACATTTCTGCCATCTAAACATGATCACTGCTACTACAAGCTTGATCATAGCATGTCACCAAGTCCCTTAAAGTGATAACATAACTAAATTGTGTAAGTGATATCTACTGGCTGCAAAAAAGTGCCAAGAGCAAATGGCAGAGAAACATGTTAATTTAGCCCATTAAAAATAAAGTTTCAAAACATGAGAGTGCAAATTTATGGTACTAATTAAAGAGCATGTTTAAAGGCTAATAACAATACAAACAATGCATAATATTTTTCCTTTAAATGTGTCTAATTCCACACTGTGTAATGTTGGTTCAAAAAATGATTTTTAACCAGTTTGTTAATTTTAGTCACTAGCACTAGCACTAGTGAGTGCTGTTGTAGATAAGAATAGCATTGTTGGTATAGTTTTATAGCTGCAGTGGGAACGTTTCTACACAAGGCTAGTACAAAGACACGTTGGGAGACATGAGGAGATGAGTTGTTGCCCTGACTCAATGACAGGAGTGGGGAGGTGTCTAATCACTAATCAGGGCGGGAATTGAACCACCAACCTTCAAGTTGGAGCACTCTAACCTCTGAGCTACTGTCTATTGCTATCACAGCCTTTACCTTTCGATCAATAATCTTCAATCAAGAATAAGAAAATCATATAGACCATTCAGCTGTTGTCACTGATTAGATAGCTGGCATGTAATAGACGTTCACAACTGACAGTGGCACAGCTAATGCGTCCACTTGGCTGCAACATATCACTATTTTCAACTAAAACTCATCTTGTCTGCATCTTTGAAGTGACACAAGAAACGGCATGCGGCTGGGTCTCTGTTTACTGACTTTTCATTTGTTAAACAGCATCATGTGATCACTTGCTGACCAAAACAGAACGTTTGATACTAACTCTCTCAGGATTTCTCAGGAGAAGAAGTCAGAGTCAGAGGAAACCTTTGTCATTTAGAGCTGTGTTCAAACAGATGACAATGACAGAGGAAAAGAGGAGGACTGATAAACCGTGAGTGCGATGAGTTATGTCTGATGCGCTTCAGCTTTGGATATAAGTGTAAAAGAAGTGTGTCAGTACTTTTGTGGCATACATTTGATGTTTGGGCAGAAATATCACCATGCGCCTCATTGTTGTCACATTTTTGCATTTCTCTCTTCTGAAAAGACCAACATAGAAAGTTTTAGCTCTGACTGTGTTTCCAGTGTCTTGTGTGTGCGAAAGTGTCAGTAAACAGTAAACTGTGTTGGAGTCATCATTTTTAAAGGACACATTCTGCTACAGTGACTTTTTTGAGCTTTTAACCATGTTCTAACAATGTTCCGTCATAAAAAAAAACATACATGAAGTTGCATTCAGCTGCATCCACGCTGTTTTGAGGAACGTTCATTAGAAAATCCTCACCCTTCGATTTCGTACGTCATTTCTCAGATTTTATGTCACTTATCCGAGAATTTTTTTACTGTAAGGTACTCAAGAGCATGTTTAATGGCTAATAACAATATGAAAAATGTATAATATTTTTCCTTTGCAATTCAAACATGCTTGAATGACTGCTACTGGGGTCTGTTCATATTTTTCTGTGTTCCACACTTTGTGATTCAGATGTGTGTCGTAACAGCTCCACACTACAAGACTGAAGCAGCTGCGACTGACTTCATCTAGAGGTGAGTGAGACTGACTTGGCTCAAGAGAAAATCAGACGAAAACTGAGCAAAAAATGCCTCCCTCAGCTCTAAATGAGAGAAACTGCTGTTTATTTGCCACCCAGTCAGTTAGCAAACACAAACGATGTGACGTCAGAGAGAATGGTTTATTAATAGGTCTTGAGTGAACAAAATGTGCAGTGATTTCATTGAATATCTTGTGTTATTTGTGTATTTTATATTATTTCTTTGCTCTGTCTTTATTATTAAGGATAATTAAGGTGTAGCTATTATAAAGTGGTACCTTCTTGCATGTCAGCCATTTGTTTGTGTCTGTTTGGTCTCATACTTGAAATGCCGTTTCCATGGTAATGCTGTTGCACCTTGAGAAGAATTGGGACCGATAGCCCGTCCAGCTGATGCCATGAGCTTGATGACCATTCTGCCAGAGGTTGTTACATTCTACTTTATGTGCATTAACTCTCAAAGGTCACAGGTAAGACTGTTATAAAGCCACAGTGACACAACACAATGAAGAAATAGATGATGTCACAAACAGCAGAGGTGACATGGGGCGTACCTGTCGACAGCTCAGGGATCAGCAGGTCGAGAGGCAGAGGAGAGACAGCCAGGAGGAGACAACCAGGAAAAGAGAGGCAGAGGAGAGACAGGCAGGAGGAGAGCCAGCCAGGAAGAGACCAGGAATACAAGCTGTCTAAGTGGGTTTAGTAATTTGTTTCCAGTCCAAGACAGGTGTGTTTTCTCTATGACAAGTACAATAGTGATTGCTGTTGTGATTTGATACCAATTGGATCATGTCAGATGCGTGACCTATACACCACCAGCAGTCATCTTGGTTCTAGTCCTAATCTAAACAAATGACAAAAAAAAAAAAAAGAACTCCAAAGGAAATCTGTATACGCTGTTCAGATAACATTTACACAAAAACAAATTACAACATCCATCAGCATTTTATTGCAGATAGTTATGTAAAAAAAACCTTTCCCTGTGTTGGGTAATTGTGCTGCCCTAAATATGTATGTTTTTGTGTGATTTTAAGTGTTTAGTGCTTAATTTGACGGAGGTCTTTGCCAGTTTAAAGTCTGCCTAAAGTTGTGTAAAAGTTTTCGATAGATTTTTAAACCTGTACTTATAATTGTAATTGAGTAAAATTTTTGCATGAAATGTGATCAGTTTGCTATGTATAGTGTAAAGGGTTTTTAAAGGAAAAATATTATGCCTTTTTCATACTGTTATTAGCCTTTAACCATGGTCTTAAATTTGCCATCTCATGTTTTGAAACCAAAAATTATAAAAGTTTATTATGGACTATATGAAATGATTACTCTGCTCTGTGCAATGAGACTTACTGAGTGCATCCATGCAGCAGATGGCGCCTAGCACTATACACAATTTAGTTATGGTAGCACTTTAAGACACACTCAGGCTAGCAGTAGCTCGGCTAGTAGTGTTTAAATGGCAGAAATGCTCAGAACAAGTTTGAAAATGATTTTAGGACTTAGGGACACATTTCGGAGCTTTTAATCATGTTCTAAGCATGTTCCGTCATCAAAAACATATCTGGAGTTGCATTCAACTGCATTCACTGTTTTGAGGAAGGTTTGGCAGAAAATGCTCTCGACCGTCAAAAACGTTTCAATCAGTGACGATTTTCAGATTTCAAACGTCACTTATCTGACGTTTGACGTTATCTGTTTTAAATCATTAAATCATCACCAAACTCTAAACGCGATCACTGCTACTGCTAACCAGAACGTCGTGTGTTTTAAAGTGCTAACATAACTATATTGGGCTAAGCGTCATCTGCTGCAGGATGTACTTATTCATTCATTCATTTTCTACCGCTTGTTCCCGTTAGGGGTCGCAGGTGACTGGAGCCTATCCCAGTGACTTTGGGCCTAACGTGGGGTACACCCTGGACAGTGGCCAACTCATCGCAGGGCAGACACAGAGACATAGACGTTGACAGACAACCATTCACTCTCACATTCATACACTACCCAATCTTCCCAATGCACAGTTGTCTCAGCTCTGTCCTAAACCTGCAAACACTCAAAATGACACTGTATCTCCTGCTCTGATTGTACAAAGCTCTGAGAATTTGTTAATAGTGCTTTAAGACTTATTTCTGTTTAAATAATTCATTTTTTCCAATTAAGTCTAAAATATAGATCCAAAATTCTACAAAAATATGCTAAAAAGTTACCTGCAACTAGTACGCTAAATTGTATTTTTGCATTTTTTTTTAACCTTTACTTACTAGTATAAGCCATGTAACTGTACTTTTAATTGAGTACAGATTTGTTGTACTCTTTCCACTGCTTAAAACTCACCACGATTCAATCCAATCATTTAATGTCATGTTTTTCTTTTCATTGAATGTAAAGCATGTCTAAAGAAAGCTCTATATAAGTCTGATAAATTATGTATAAATATAAATATTATAAGTGATCAGTATAAGTTTTCATTTATAACTTCTTTTTCAGCTCAAGATGACTTTATGTACATGCAATGAAGATACTAATATAAGCAGTATGATTAATTTTCAGAGTGCATTTGAATTTATTTACTTTGAGCGCAGAATAGCAAAACGATCCCGTAAGGTTTAATGACTAATTTGACAATCTTACTGTTCCTTTCATATTTCAGTACATACTTGACTCACTGCTAAGGCAAAGTCTGAACTGGCCACTCTGTAGTCTATGCACTTTATTGATCTTGGCACTGAGACACATATTTGGCACAGATATAACTTTATTTCTCCACATTGACATCAAGTGGACATTAAAAATCGTGCAAAGTCATACTAAAAAGCTTGTGTTTATATTTCCCGTTGCTTCTGTGTAGGAATCCTCAGCATACAGAACAGATTGGACTTTCATCACCATGTGGTCAGAGAGGGAGTGAGACAGAAGGACCACCTGATGTTGTTTTGTTTTTATGTATGGGCAAAACTGTTCTTTACCAAACAGGACCAAAGACAAGGTCATACTTACTTGTTTTGCCAAAAGAAAAGACAATACAGTACGATTTAAAGTAATTACTTCAAAAGACTTTCAGAACAATCATGCTGACTCTAGGGGAAACTAAATGTGACAAAAATTGCACTCCAAGCCGTTAATCAAAGGTGATGCGTTAGGAAGTTACAGACTGGTGACTGTGAACTTGTTATTTCAATAATTACAGTAATAACTGGGTGGGGTTTAGTTTAGTCTCATTGTGGCCGAGTGTTCTTACCTCACATTAAGAAGGTCTCGGGCTTGAATCCTGAATGGGGCTATTCACAGTGTGGAGTTTGCATGTTCTCCCCGTGTCTGCGCGGGTTTCCTCCAGCTGTATGTATTTCAGACCAGGCATGGTTGGTTCTTTGGCTGGATGCCCACTAGATGATTTTAAAATCACAAAGTGTACAGACTGCAGACGTTTTATCATTTTGGTTTTATTTGGTGTGTTGATACCTGTTGTAAATATAAATGATAGTTTCACACCAATCAAGCTGCTGTTTGAGGAGAAAAGTCGAAAAATCAGTTGTAAATGGCAAACTGATGACATCACTCTGACTCAGATCCATTACATTCAAAGGTTAAGTGTAATTTGCACAAAATAAACAACTTTTTTAACCCTTTAAACGTGAATTTAAAACTAAAACTACAAACAAAAACTCGTAGACATGAAATTGCTGGCTCTCTACAGTTGCTACGATATAGACAGCACAGCAAACAATGGCAAATGTATATATATTTAACATACTGGCTGCATCATTTAAGTTGTATATTAAGTGTAACGCTCTGCATTTGGGCATAACCACCAATGCAGTCGGCATGTAGGTTATTGCGCTTTAGCTGAATGCTTTATAGACCCTACATTCATAATTGCGTCTCTATCTCTGTCCGTTGCTCAGACTCGGACTTGGACCGGAGTTATTTCTGATTGAATGCTCCTTCCCGTACAATCAAACGGTGGGGCGAAATCCCCTATAGAATGTTTATTTCATGATATTATATATACTATATATACACTCTCTGGATTATTCATAATTTGCGATTTTGTGGCTGTAAGGAAAATACATGAGACCGCCGCCAGAGTCCTTCAAATCATAACGGACTAGCCGTGTTGCTAAGTGGTTGAGAGCATTGAACACCACGTGTACTTAATTATATATTTATGCAAAAAATTGCTAACCCGGGACAAAAATGTGTACTTTGTTAGCTAAGTATGCCAGCATGAAATAACAGCCAGCAGATGGCGCCAGCGCAATTTACAATCTAGTGAAGTTAGTGCTGAAAAGACGTTGTGAAGTGGATTTGCTGCCGCAGATATCGTGTTTAGATGGCAGAAATGCACAGAACGAGTTTACTTAAAACAGCGGAATATTCTCAGATAAGTGGTGTAGATGATCTGAAAATACGTCCTGGAACGAGGGAGTTCGTAGGAAGTGTATTTGATGTTTGGAGGTGGAGGATGTTCTGATGAACATTCCTCAAAACAGCGTGAATACAGCTGAATGCTACTTCAGGTGTGTATTTGATGTTGGTTAATTGTTAAAACATGGTTAAAAAAGTCACTGTAGCAGAATATATGTCCCTTAAATGACTCCAACCTGGCAGAGGGACTTAAAAGATATTTAGCCTTGATTAGGTCTCACACTTACATATAGGACAGCGAAACAAAGAGATTCTACAGAGAGGACTATGAACGTGTTATACATTTTTGAGGATACGAGGCGAGCAGGGTTGCTGCATTTCCACTCATTGTAGCGGTGATGATGAATTCAAAAGTTTGTGTCCTCCCCTATTTGTACAGTTTAAGAGCCATCACAAGCAACATGGCAGTACTTTACGACATGTTGAGTTTGAATTTGAGGTTTTGGAACTGTGACCCAACAGAGAGCGGAAACAGAATCGCATTTACTCTACAGACTCTTGGAGAGGCAAATAAGGCTTAAAATCGGGCTAAAAATCCTCTAGTGTGCAGCTGGCCTAACAGTTCTTGCATCTGCGCTTATAAATTTATCACATAAGCTGCTCATTTTTCATTTCAAAATGCTCTACACAAGGGACAGACACCTACTCCAGGCATTCTCAAAGAAAATTTAAGTTATGAAAGAGTGCAATGTTACTATGCAGGTGATCACAGTGTGTGACTTTTAAAGTATGTTTGGTGTAGCATCTCGAGGTATGTTTTTGATGATAGAACAACAGAATGGAAGACTAACATTTGTTTAACTCCTTACACTGAAGGCCTGTTTTTCCTAAAAAGTCTGACTAAAATGAGCCCTAATTCAAATCGAAGCTGTTCTTGAACACTTTGAAGCACAAACGATTGTCTGGACTCTTTGTGAAGCTGAGACTCTGTAGTTTTTACCTCTATCTGATTTACTCTATTTACAAGTGGAAACAAGCTCTGCAAAATGTAAGTCCACCTACATTTTCTTTGTTACATATGAATGATTAAAGCTTGTATCTGGAGGTAGGGTTTGGGCATTTGTTGGGTTTTGACAACTCCTTTTTAATTTAATTTCACTAAAAATGAGTTTTAGGGACTTATAATAAAGTAAAACAGTCCAGGTGGAATCCATATCAGAGTCCTATGAATTGTTTTTTAATGTACTTTTTGAATTTGTGAGTTTGAATCCATATAAAAGTCCTATTCAATTAAAACAATTTGTACTTTTTAAATGTGTGCTTTTGGAGTATAAACTGACTCCAATTCATCCCACAATGGTTGATTTGACTGGAAATAAGAGAGTTACGGCTTTCTTTTTATGTCTAACATTTGTAGCTGCTTGATAGTTTCTTTTTATCAGATGGTGGACAAAATGAAATAAATAAAGAAAAAGTTCAATGTACCATGGGTGGAACACTTCAAGCTTAAGTGTTTTGTTTTTTTTTATTTGGTAATTGGTGTGTTAGGAAAAGAATATTTATTGTTCCTACCCTCAACTTCACCTGCGATTGATTCTGTCTGGCTTTGGTGTTGCGTTTGGCCCGGTTTGGTTCCTCCGTGGGGCTGAGCTTCAGTCTGCAGACGCCTGGCCTACATGAAGTAAACATCCCCCTCTCAGCCCCTCGGCTCATCCATATTCATGCGGCTCTAAGTGGCTCTGACACAGTTAAAGTTGACACAGAGGAGACGCCGAGTGCTGAGCTCCGCAACAAACCTCTTTATTATCCCCAGCAGCAGCGGCGGCGGTACGGCCATAAACGATCCGAGCCAGAGGTGCGGGGCTTTCAGACAGAGACAGGCCGGGATTAGACCATCAACTTCACCAAGAGGCCACTTTGGAATGACACTTTTGACTTTTGGTTTGCTGACAGCTTGATGAGTTTATTGAGTTGTGTTTCGCAAAATTTTAGGAAAAGATGTCGCCTGTTCAGTAGAGTAGTGAAAGAGCTTGTGTAACTACGTCAATTCACTGTTTTAGGAAGAAATAATCAAACTTGACACTCACAAATGTTGAACCATGTCATTTTAGCTGAGCTTTTCTTTGGGCTTGAATAATGGTATCACTTCTTAAAGCTTGTGAAACATAGATTTTAATTATTTCATCTCCAGCAATGTATTTATGATGTCAGAGAAGACACCAATTGAACCAGTTTCTGTTCCATGAGTTTTGGCCCAATCATTAAAAAAGACTATAGCCCAGGGTAAAAAAATAGATACAAATAAAATCAGAAATTTCACCACACACTCGTAAAGTCTCGGTAGTTGTCTCAAATTCATTTTTATGCAGTTTTAATGCACTGCTATTTTTTTAACTTGAGGTCCAAAGTTGCTCCTCACAATCCTAACGCGTCCTAATTATTCACCGCATTTAGTTTTCGCAATTTTCAGACCAGACCAGAATACTAAAAACAACTAGCATGCTAACACTGCACCACAATTACTTCCTGGTTCGCGGAGGATACAAGAGTTGATCATTTATTGATTAATCATTGTATTTATATAACGTCTTTCATGACACTAAAAGCGCTTTACGGTGCATTATTCATCCAGTCCACCACTGATTATTTACACACACACCAGGCATACACTGCGCCAAATTATTATGCAAATGATATTTGTCTCTGATTTTGCCAAATAGCCAATGTAAATGACAGCCATCATACTTTTTTAGTCGTCAACCTTTACAGTACGAATGTCAGTGAACAAATGTCCCAGTGATAACAGTATTTTTTTTTTCAAAATAAAACCTTAAAATGCACTGTTCTCCATTGGAATGAATGGGAAAAGAATCTAAAACCAGGACTTAACAGGGTCACACAGTTTGAGATGTCAACTTTTGCTTTTGTTTTTTTATGGCGAGACACCTTTAGGTGAATATGAAACAATCTTAAATTGAAAGATATTGATTTGAAACTTCTCCTGTAGTTTACTCACATAAATGTAAGAAAAAAATATATAACAAGTTTTGCATCATGCCATGTTTTAATGTGGAAATAAAGGATTTTATGTGGAAAAAAACGGCCAAAAATACACATATTTGGGACATATAAACCTGAAAAATGGACAGAACCAGGTTTAAATTTCTTGGTTCATTTTGTACACATTAGATACAAAGCATTTTCAGAGGGGATTTTTTGGATTTCTTATTTAGTTTTTAAGTAAACTAGATTGGATTGAAAATTGTCCTAAAACTTCTAACTAATTTCGCCTCATTTATTTTTACTTAAAACTTCAATAAATCCATTTTAGAATTAGACATCAAAAATCCTTCTGTACGTTTCGTCAAAATCTTGTTGAGTCCAAGATTGTAAAGTTTGATGTGTGTAGGAGCTTATTTAAGTGGTGATCTTTATGTCTGTGGGAGAAAAATGCATTTTAAGAAAAGTTACAATGTCCCATAGATTTCTATGGATGAAGTGGATTAAATGGAGCAATAAAATATTTTTAGGAGCAGATTGGACAAGTTTGTTGTTTCCACATGAAAGCCAATATGTTCAGAGAACAAACTGACCAAAAAAAAAAAAAAAAAATAAAAAAAAAAAGAGTTTTGCCTGTAGTGTCTGGCCTTAAATGTGTGATTATTGTTCCATTAGTTTTACGACGTCTCAGGTACATTATTACATTGACAAGAAACTGAACGACAGTTACTCGTGGAAATGATCGTATTGAAGAGGCTGGTGATTCTGCTGCTGCGTGAAGATGAGGACTTTTAAGATGACGCAACAATGATGAATTCATATTATGATGTTAAACTGGTACTAAACAAGAACAAAACCCGCAACTAAACCCTGACAGGAGCAAAACAAGTCAGGACCAAACCAGGATAAGTTTGAACGCTGCCTTAAGGGACTTAAATCTGATTGGTTGAGAGGAGAAGGCAGTGACAGACAGGTGACAGGAGGGAGGTAGAACATCAGAAATAGTGTGTGCTCCTGTTAATCATGAAGTATAGACCTGCTTTCACTTTTCTCTATTTTTGTAAACTCCTCACTTCTTGTTGTGGAGGCATTGTTTGCACTTGTTTTGTTCCTGTTTTTTTTTTTTTTTTAATATATATATATGGGCTCAGGGCGGTGATATAATCTGCTTTTTAGTGTTTAGAGTCTCCAGAGATCGACGGAACCGTGTGACGTCAGCTCTCGTTGAAGCAGCACTGTCCCACATTCACCACGCACCTCCCACGCTAATGAGATAATGGAGCCAGCGTGTGAGATATGCACCAATGTCACATAAGAGATATTAAATCCAACAATCTGTTACCTAGGATACAAGTAACAGCGACAGAATGGCACATATCATGCTAAATTGTACTTTTTTTTTATTTGTTATATTGTTGTTCGCGAGTCAAAACCTGACCTGGAGTTGTATTTAGCTTGTCTATATGACAGGTTCGATGACACATTTCACTTAAGTGTAGTGAACATTATTATATTTAAAGTTTCACGAAATATTTTGCCCATTTGTTCCCTGAGCAACATGAGCAACAAATATGTTATGTGTAGAGTTAATTCCACAACTGTTACCTAGCAACATAAATGACACAATTGTTACGATTTGAGAAATATTTATACCTGATAACAACTTTATTTGGTTGTATGAACGTTTAAAGCAGAACTAAGTAACATTTTTACCTTATTGAATGTCTTTGTAAGTTCGTTTGGTGGTTGTAAATGTATTTTCGCGGCGTTTGAATCCCTCGCCGTCGCCCCCTGCTGTCTCGGCAGTCTTTTTACTGGCAATCTATTTTCACAAGCGAGCTGCAGGGGGAGCTCCGATGCTGAAGTTACTTAGTTCTACTTTAGTCAGTTACTGTCAGTTTTCTGTAAATTGTTTCAATGCCATGTCGCTTTTTGATGACATCACAGAGGAATTGCGTTTTAGCACTCGGCACTACTTCCTGTGATCTAAAACTTTTATTTTTCAAAATTTCATCATCAAAATTTTGAGACCCTTGTAGTCATTTAGACTTTAATAGTGTTTACGAGTTTGTATTCTCCGAGCACTCACAAAGCACTCAGTTTGAATTTTCCCTGGGTTGTTGCATCACAGATAAAAACATGCACTTCTTTCGTACAGTTTTTAATTAAATCCATGAATCATTACCGGACTCATTTTAAGGTTTTGTGTAAACTGTGTTCACATCAAACCCGTGGCTCTATTACCATCGCATTCACGTAAATCGATTTAAAAACATGAGATGCCAAAATAAAGGTACTCAAGGGCTTGTTTAAAGGTCATTGGGCCGTTAACAATATAATAACATAATGCAGAATATGCGTTGTATAGACGTTTTAAGTCTATAACGACTCAAAGAAAATAGTCCGTAGACATCTGGTTCAAAACTGGGGCTTGCGCTGCGTTCCAGTCATCCTTAGAGCTCAGATTTTCAGTTCATTTTAATTCAGTTTAATTTTGTAGCAACAGTTGCCTCGATGGGCCACAGGTAGAAAGCGGTTTAAAAAATAGAACAGAACTGAAAAATAAATTTATTGTCTATCAAATGCAGTGATGACAGAAATTTGTCCTTGACTTTCTAACATAAAAAACAACACAGTACAGGCACACAGGTAATAAACATTTCAATAATTTAGAATATAATTTATAGTTCAAGTATAAGTTCAGACACAACAGCAGGATGGGCACCGACTGAGCAATGTTGGGGAGACTAAGATTGATGTAGCTCCCTAACGGCGGACGGCACAAAAGACTTTCTCTACAAGTTTTTCTTAAGGCAAGGAAGTCTGTATCAATGTTCCAGAGAATTTAGCAAATCCCCTAGCATCCCTTGTCCTTGACCCTCCTTCTCAGTAGGAAAAGACTACAAAAAACCCTGTGAGAAAAAGTAGAAACCTCAGGGAGAACCACAGTGAAGGAGAGATCCTACTCCCATGGACGGACAGACTGCAGATGGACCAGGACTGACTGATTTTCTGCCTTCCGACATGTAAATTCACACTGGAACGCCCTCACATCTCCTGATTCCATCTTGGATACTCAGGCAACATTTCCAACAATTCAGAGTCAGACAATCCAACATGTCTGTGCCCTGTCTTTTCATCAAGTTAAACACCCAACAACCAACGTATTGATAGTTCTTTGTCTGTTTTTCCAGTTTCCAAAAAGAGGAAAGCTGGCGATAAAAAGACGGGCTTTGAAAACTCGCCCAAGAAATCTTGTTCGACAGAAGACAGAAGACGAGACGCTGCAGAGTCCACAGAGCGAGCAAGACAGGATCAAGAACAAGGCACTGCCCGAAAACCAGGACTGATTAAAGTAAATCAGCACTCATGCAGAAATCCATTTGTGTTTAGGTCTCGAAGGCGGCTCTGACAGCGAGCCGAGTGAGTGCAGAAGAGGGAAAAGGGAAGCCGGCAACGAGGGGTTAGACTTCGACAGCGAGCCCAGAAAAAAACTTGGTCTGAAAAGTCGACCGAGATTTCATCAGGACTTTAGAAAGAAGTCGAGAGAAAAAAACGAGAGAATTGTAAAGGCGGCTACAGCAGGAAGTAAGATAAATACTGTATATACGTTAAACCAGGCCTAAAGTAGGACTAGAACAGATCTAAGACTAAACCAGGATTAAACCAAGACTGAACTAGGACTAAATAAGGACTAGAACAGGACCAGAATGTGTGCAAATCTAAGACTGAACCAGGACTAAAGAAATAGGCAAGGCAAGTTTATTTGTAGAGCACAATTCGTACACAGGGCAATTCAAAGTGCTTTACATAAACAGGAAAAGTTGCATTAAAATCACAAAACACAAAAAAAACACAGAATCATTTTAAAATAAAGTGCTTTAAAAGAGAAGAGTGCAGATAGATCTTTCAGTCGTTTGCACGTCTAAACAGAACTGTTTTTAGCCTGGATTTAAACATTGTCAGAGTGGAGGCCTGTCTCACATCTTCAGGGAGACTGTTCCAGATTTTAGCTGCAAAAAACTGAAATGCTGATTCCCCATGTTTAGTCCTGACTCTGGCACCAGCAGGAGGCTGGTCCATGTTTAGTCCTGACTCTGGCACCAGCAGGAGGCCGGTCCATGTTTAGTCCTGACTCTGGCACCAGCAGGAGGCTGGTCCATGTTTAGTCCTGACTCTGGCACCAGCAGGAGGCCGGTCCATGTTTAGTCCTGACTCTGACACCAGCAGGAGGCCGGTCCATGTTTAGTCCTGACTCTGGCACCAGCAGGAGGCCGGTCCATGTTTAGTCCTGACTCTGGCACCAGCAGGAGGCCGGTCCATGTTTAGTCCTGACTCTGGCACCAGCAGGAGGCCGGTCCATGTTTAGTCCTGACTCTGGCACCAGCAGGAGGCCGGTCCATGTTTAGTCCTGACTCTGGCACCAGCAGGAGGCCGGTCCATGTTTAGTCCTGACTCTGGCACCAGCAGGAGGTGTACAGAGATGTACTTTGGTGCTTGGCCGTGGAGAGACTTGAACACAA
Organism: Rhinogobius similis; assembly: GCA_019453435.1. Taxonomy (NCBI): domain Eukaryota; kingdom Metazoa; phylum Chordata; class Actinopteri; order Gobiiformes; family Gobiidae; genus Rhinogobius; species Rhinogobius similis. The sequence continues at coordinate 34,206,319 of CM033633.1, read as the reverse complement.
TCAGAGCTGCTTTAAAGTCTATTCTCTGAGCCACAGGAAGCCAGTGCAGAGACCTGAGCACAGACTAATGTGATCGTACTTCCTGGTTCTAGTCAGGACGCGAGCAGCAGCGTTCTGGGTGTACTGCAACTGTTTTACAGCTCGTTTGGAGAGGCCAGTGAACAGTAACAGTAGTCTAACCTACTGGAGACATATGCATGAATAAGTCTCTCCAAGTCTGGTTTAGACACTATACCGTTAATTTTGGCAATGTTTTTTTTTTTTTTAGGAAATACTAAACCAAGACTAAACCAAGGTGATAAATAAATCAGGACAAAGGTGGACTAAATTTCTACTACACCAGGCACCAGGACCAAAGCGAGTTAACATCTTGAACTACACTTGGACTTACTTAACCAAGACTAAACCAGAACAAAAATGTAAAAGTAGGACCAAAACAGGACTAAACCAGAACTGAAAGCAAGAAATCCACCAGAATTAGAACAAAACCAAACAGTGTTGTCGTGCTCTTGGGCAGGACACTTGCCCATGTGTACATGTTATGAGTGGTTTCATAAAAGGATGATCATACTAATGTATATTTTTGGTGTAAAACAATCTCAGATGTGATGGACTTTGAGCAGAAGTACACGCGGTGCAGGAGGCTCAGAGGAGGCGTGTTTGGGACTGTGTTTGTCAGAGTCCAACAACCTGTTATTAATTCAACTAAAACCCCTTAAAGGTGCACTGTGTAACTTTTATATACATCTATCATATGTTTATTAAGTTACAAGTGTTTTTAGCGCTCAAAAACCTTGTAAAACATGCATTCTTACTGTGAGGTGAGTTGCCTCTCCACAGAGCTGACATGTCACTTGGAAAGGGTTAACACCAGACTGTGGAACATTAATGTTAAACCAATCCATTGGTTTCAGAATGATGGACTGTTGCTGTAGCGATGAACTGTCTAAACCAAAATAGTCTGTCAGTATATGTCTCTGAAGTTGAAATCTGAATAACATCACCATGACAACCAGGTGGCCAGAAAAGTTACACATTGCGCTTTTAAAGTCAGAATTAGTATCTGACTGGTTTCATACATTCATGGAAATCAGTTTTTTTTTCCTTGAATTAAATAAATTCATTAATTAAATTAAATACATTCCTTCTTCAAACACAAACCAAAAGACATCAATGTAGCATTTTAATAGCAATATTATTACTATATAATTAATATTATGTATTATGAAAATGTTAAAAGTTTGCCAACTAGTAGTTAATGATGTTCTCTCTGATTTTCAGGTGGTCATCCAAGACCGGAAGTGAAGTTTGTTCCAGTGGTATGTGTTTTTTTTATTTGATCAATAAAAATATTATTGTTATTTATTCATTAATTGATTTATCTGTTTATTTGCAATTGTCCCCATGGAAATACAGGGATATTTTGGTGTTTGTGGAGACTCTTAAGAGTTTGATAATTGTGCATTTTGATTCTCGCTGCTCAACTTGAAACTACATTTAGCACTGATTGTGTCACAATGTCCTCTTACATTTTAGACCATTGAGTGTACAACGTCCCTCTGGAGGTCCTTGCTCCTGGTCCAAAGCTGCCCCGGACCAGGAGTCGATCGGACTGAACCCTGCTCTGTCTTTCCTGGACTGGTTCATCCTGGACCGGAACAAGATGGTTCTGGTGATGGAAAGACCAGCTCCATCAGAGAATCTGTTCAGAAGAACAAGCAAAAGTACAAACACACAAACTATAAAAATTTTTGGTGGTTTATTGGAAACAGAGAGTGAAAATAGAGTGAAAATATGCTTGTATATTCTTGAAATTTAGATTATTTTTTGGGGGGGGACAAAACTAGTCCTGTTTGGGCACCCATAGCCTGAAGGCAAGAAAAACATGTATTTAGTGCTTTTTTATGCAATTTTTAAAAATTTGTTTGTCCTGTATTGCTTTTTTGGGTTGCGCTGTGGCATGAAATCAATGCAATGAATGAAATGAATGCTTTATTGAAAAAAATAGCTTCCCAACAATATATAACATGTCTATAGCTAAAAACATAGCACCGGTTTGAGCTTATTTTCCTGTTTTCTCCATTGGAATGAAAAGAAAAAGAACCTCAAACCGTTGGGTCTTAGCAGGTTAACGGGTCCGACGCCCATCGCCAGAAGTACCACCCCTGTTACTTTTTCTCAGCTGGGGTAAATAAAAGCGGCGGTCTCCTTGAGGTGAAACTGCGGGCGATAAATCAGGCGAGCAGGGGCTGAGGGCGTCGGTGTTTCAGAGCGCTGTAAAAGGTCAGCTCCAGACAGTCAGTGCAGCTGTGTGAAAGTCGCTCCACTCCTCAGCGCTCCCGTCCACCTGACCCGGGACGCTTTCTCCTACACGGCGTGTTAGAGACGTGGAAAAGTTATAGAAATGTCACGCCGACTTCGTTTAGAGGCGAATGGAGAATGGGATCGCGTTTGTTTATCGTAATGATGAAGACGACTGCATGAACTCGATTTGAAATGAAATACAAAAGTTTAAAATAACCTTGGTGGACATAGTATGCTTTTTGCTTTCACTGGCTTTTAAACATGCTTTTAGTCACCATTTGTACTTCATGTTTTAGAGCTTAAAATAATGCCTAAACACTTTTAAAGGAACAATATTATGAATTTTTGTAGTGTTTTTAGCCTTAAAACATGCTGTTCAGTACCTTACGTTTGGCAGCTCCTGTTTCAGAAATAAAAGACATGAACATCTAAAAATATTCTTACGGAGCGTTGGTGAAATGCAACTAGCCCAGCAGTTACAGTGATCATGTTTAGACGGTAGAAATGCTCAGAACGAGTCTCGGAGCGTAAGATTCTCGGATAAGTGACGAGGGACTTCAACCGGGAGCGAGTGGGTGAGAGGATTTTCTAACCAGGATTCATCAAACTAGCTTGAATGCAGCGAAATGCAACTCCAGGTATGTTTTTGATGACGGAACAATATTAGAACATGGTTAAAAGTTCAAAGAAGTCAAGGTTGCATAATATTTGTCCTTTAAAGCTTGTCACTAGTTGTATTTCCTCTAGCTGACCAGTGTTAGGCCACATCGATACGGACACAAAGCGGCTATAGTTTTCTAATTGAATAGAGCACGTAGCACATAGGGCACTCAAAACCACTGTAATACATGTTCCAGACCTCCATTCTGTGACGCTGCCACAGAATGTGACAACTAGAAGAGAGTATGTTTAAAAAACTGTTTAAAAAAAGGAGAGATTACACAGAGTATGCGCAGAAAAGTTGCAAAATGTAAACAGAAACTCAGAGCGGCGGAGAGTTGTTTTTTTTTTTCAAACTTAGCAAACATTCTCAATGTACAGCAGGATGTAAACTTATGCTTCAGATCTCATTGGAACTTAATGACATAAAGCTTCAGAACGGACGTAATGGAGACAAACTCCGTGGTGGGTTCCTCCTATTTATTTCCTGTGGCTCGTGGTGCTGCGGAGGCACGTGGATTCTGCGGTAAACATCATGTAAAGGTCAGTACGTTATGATGTCGTCTTGTAAAAATAGCGGCGGATTTGCTGTAACTACGGAGTTTCAAAAAGTGTCGTTTTCAGAGCCCTTCAAAGCCTGCTCCGCGTGGATGACGTGCACTTTAGATAAGATTCAGCTCGGGCCTGCTCCGTGCGGACAGGGCCTTGGTTCGTTGTCATACCATGTATGTCATGATGTCGCTGTGACGTGCCGGCTGATTTACACAGCGTTAACAAGGGTCTGGTATTGTATTTAGTGTTTGTGTCTGATGGATGTGTGCATTGATAGTTTAGTCTCTAGCTTGTTGTCATTTTTTTCTGTTACTACACGGACATCTGAAGTTCAGCAACAGCCCAGCAACCAAACAACCAATCACAGCTCCCCATTATCAGCCAATCAGCATCGACCCTCCACTGTGTAAGTTAGGAAAAAGTTACTTTGCCGTTTTCTTTGTCTGGGACAGTCGCTCTCCGCACTCTCGATCTCCGGTTCTGACACTTTGCCTTTGATTCCTTTATTATCAGAGTCTGAGCGATCATTTATTTTGAAAAAGGACCGGATTCTCTACTCTAGGATACATAAGAGCTTAGATTCTTGGCCGGGTTCGGACAGTATCCGCGCGGTCCCGGGTCGGGTTCGGGTCGAATCTTGCAGCAAATGACTCGGGCTCGGACAGTATGCGCACGGGCTCGGCCCGGTCGGGCTTGAATTTTTGGGCCCGATCGATTGTTACATCTCGGTCACTTGAGTGCTATAATTTAACCCACAAGCAACAAAATGAGTACGAAAAGAGACAAAATCAGGAATCCTATGTGAATCCTACGGCTCTAATGAGGCAATGAAGCCTTCAAAGCTGCTTTGCCACTTAGAGACCAAGCACCCTGGATTAAAAGACAAGCCCCTGGACTAGTTTGAAAGAAAAAAACAGGTACACAGTGGATTCACATTTATTATGATAATAATAAACTCCCCTACCGGGCTGCAGTAAAAGTGTTGACCGGTCCGTGGTGATAAAAAGGTTGGGGACCACTGCTTTAGAACGTAAGTGTTTCATTGTTTAACCTTGTTTCTGTTTGTTCTGTTTCAATCTATTATCGTACTGGTCGTCATTTCTTTTAGTGAAATTGCATTACTTCCACAATAGCCAAGCTGCATAAACCAGTAGTCTTGTAATTATCCATGATGTTCTAGCCACTCGTACTTGTATTTGCCTGTATTTTGCCGTAATTAGCCATCCGTTTCATCCCGCACATCTCGGTTGCGTAGCCCGCGCCGATGATGCATTCAGCCATAACCACTGTCACCGTTCGCGTCCATCCAGCATGGCGCGTTTAAGTAAATTTAAAGTATTTAGCGAGAAACTGCCTAAATATTACTGCATCGTTTATAATCTTGGAATTGCATTTCACCATTTATTGCACCTCATTTGGAACCACTTTATAATAACTACATTTTATTTTGCCTCGATAAAGCATTAACAAAGAGTTATATAGTTTATTAAACATGATTCAAGATTAGTAACTATTTAATTAAGGTTAGGGTTAGAAATTAGGGTTAGAATATTTGTTAAATAGTTACTAAGCCTGAATCATTCTGAATAAACTATTTGTTGATTATGAACTAAGTCTTTGTTTGTGCTTTATTAAGGCATGAATAAGTGTAGTTATTATGTGTTACCCATCATTTCTCTTGTGTATTTTATATGCTCACATTATAGTTATAATGTTGCTGTTTGTATACATCTTAAGTCATTGTGTTATGTTGACTCCATTCCCTCCATCATTCCTAATGTTGATTTATTTCTGTTTAGTAGAAACCACATGCTCTCAACACACACCCATAAACTTCAATAAAGCTGAAGAGTGGTAGAGTGTACACTGGGGTCCTCGTCTTCCTTGTTCTGGCCTGGGACGATTAGGAATATTGTAAACCAGCCCTAGAATACTGTCCCTTCAGAGGTCACAAGTGTGGGTTCCCTTCCCAGCACCTCACAGTTCAGAACAGTATCCCGAGTATGAGACAGCAAGAACGCCCCCTTGTCTCGGTTGAGTCTTTTATGAGCATGTTTCTGGATTTCTGTTCTATTTTGTCCAGTGATGGTGTTTTTTGTCCTCACCCGACTCTTCTGAAAATGGCAGCAGACACACAGTCGAAACATGTGAACGTAAAACAAGCTAAACTTCAGATGAGGAAATACAAATATATGCTCTATTTACAACACAACAGACGTAATTTTGAATCTAAAAGCCTTAGAAGATGTATTTGTTATATATGCTAAAATAGAAAGGCTGTAATAACATCTTGATAATAGACCATAGTTGGGTCCCAAGTGGAGTCCCAAACTAGATCCTTGTAGATTCCTTCATGAATGTAATTAAGATAACATTACCTGTGTGGCAGCGCTGTTCAGGGGGTTATCAGACGCAGCGCATTCTCAGTACGCCAGTGTTTGTGCTTCCTTTTCATCTCCGTCTTATAATTAATTCCTCTATCAGAACATGTGTGCGGCCGGAGCGATGTCATCATTTTGGAAGGTTACACAGATCTGATATAGAGACGCTATTGTGACTGGGTTTTGTCCGGCGCACCTGAGAAAAACAGGAAGCAAGTGAGATGAATGGGGCCATTAAACCTAGCAATGCCATTTGGAGCATTTTATTACTGAAAATGAAAGAGGGAAAAATGAGGAATTCAGCACCAAACTCAGATGGATCTCAGTAAAAATGTGTCGAGGTTTAAGCCTAACACCATGCTAAGTTTAGTGTCGAAAGGAAAAAAAAGGTTGAAAAAACTTGATTTCTTCGATCAAGTGCCCATAATAAGCATTATATTATTATTATTACGATGCATTTTTTAATTATATATATATATATTTTTTTTTTCTTTTTTTAAGGCAACACTGCAGGTGAATAGGAAAAAATCTTACATTTAAAGATCAATTTGAAACTTCTCCTGTAATGTAAGGAAAAATATATTAAAAGTGTTTAATCATGTCATGTTTTCATGTAGAAATAAAGCATTTTATGTGTAAAAATGGACAAAAATACACATGTTTGGGACATTTACATCTGAAAAATGGACAGAACCAGGTTTTAATTTCTCGGTTCATTTTGTACACAGATTAGTCACAAAAGCATTTACAGAGGTGATTTTGGATTTCTTACTTTGTTTTTAAGTAAACTAGATTGGACTGAAAATTGTCCTAAAAATCCAAATTTCATCTAATTTTTTTACTTAAAGCTTCAATAAATCAGTTTTAGAATTATATATATATATATATATATATATATATATATATATATATATATATAAATCCTTCTGTACGTGTCATCAAAATCTTATTTACTCCAAGATTGGACAGTTTGGTGTGGGAGCTACTTTAAGTAGTAGTACTTTAAGTCTTTGTGGGAGAAAAATGCATTGTAAGAAAACGGCCTTCGAAATGTGTCCCATTGAAATCTATGGATGAAGTGAATTCAATGGAAGAGCAAATCATCTTTAGGAGCAGATTGGACAAGTTTGTTGTTCCCACATGAAAGCCGATATGTTGAAAGAGCAAATAGACAAAAAAAAGAGACAAAAGAGTTTTGCCTGTAGTGTCTTGCCTTAAAGCTAAAAATCTGTATTTTTCTTCATCAAAAATGCTAAGAGTATATCATAATCTCTTAAAATACAACAGCAAACGTCTTTAAAGCAGCTCTGATGTCACTCACATGTGTCTGACTGGTTTTCATTTTCCAAAATCATCCCAATTTTTCACATTCCCAGTTAAATCCCAGTTTCTCCAGTGAAATCACATTATGTTCCACTTCACTTTTGCCTCCATTCCAGAATTTAGAAAGTTTTTGTTGACAATCGTTTAAAGGGTCTATTGTAGAGGACTTGCAGCACACTAATCCATATTGAGCGCACATCCACAGAGTATCTGCTGTCTGGGCAGGTACATGGCATCGGTTCCTCTCCGCTGCTCTTGTCCAAGTCTCCGAACCTGGCGACTCTTTAGCCCATCCTTCACTTTCTGTCTGCGGAACCACACACCTGTTTCCACGGTAACCACAAAGGCAAGGCAGGGCAATCCATAGACCATGACTGACTCAAAATGACATCTTTCTTATGTACTTCTTGTGTACTTCGGCTCTTTTCTTCAGAGTTGCACATTTTATATGCACATATTTTGTGCTACTTTTTTCAACCTAAACCAATAAAATTTTAAAGTAAAATTTTCATAACTGTTATCAGACTAATCCAATAGACCCTTTAAAAGTTTGTAAGTAATGTTTCTAAATTCAGAATGGAGGCAAAAGTGAAGTACAACATAATGTGATTTCACTGGAGAAACTGGGATTTACCCTCAGAATATCACAAAATATGAAAAATTGAAATGATTTTGGAAAATGAACACCACTCAGACACATGTGAGTGACAACAGAGCTGCTTTAAACACATTTATTATTTTATTTTATATGATGTATGTATGTAAGAAATTATGATAAACTTTTTGCTTTTTTGACGAAGGAACAATCCAGATTTACGGTTCTACTGAAAAAATACTCACAAAAATGTTGAGCCCACATTAATTTGTCACTTTATTTAGAGATATATTAGATACTACCATAAATGACATACTTTTGAAGCGAAAATACAATTTTAAGGCTAGAACATTGTATTTTGTTTGTTATAGAAAAGCAAACTAACTGACCTTTCTATCCTGGAAATGTGTTAATTTTTTCCAACACAAACACTTAAAACCAGAAGAATTCAGATCTAATGTGAACTAATCATTGAAAAATTTACAATCAACATCATTTTGCCTCCACTCTGGAATTTTGATGATCACATTTTAAAGGGTCTATAGCTTACTCTATCGGTTCATACCAGCGTACATCCCATCAAGAATGGAGTTTAATTGTGGCTGGCTGAAGACACATTGTTTCTACGGGAAGCAACGTTGGGTCACAAACGTGGACAGAAAGGTGTTTTGCAACTGACGTCTCACACGGAAGTTTGTGCCAATTTTGGAGACTTTTGAAGAGCTTTTTCACCACTTTCCACAGACTTTTAACTGGAAAAGAGCTTAATCAATGTCAAAATCACACAAAAACGTAAAGGAAAAGGAGGCTCAGAGGATGTGTGGAGGAAAAGAGGAGAGAAGTCACACATGCACACACCCAGCTGAGGCTCTTCTACACTGCAAAGGTGCTAGTGCGAACACAGTCACATCTCACCACGCTGCTATTTGTGTTTTAATATATTCTGTTTTATACAAGTGTTATTACCTGATTCTGATTTAAAAACCCTCAATGCACACACTCGATGTCAACCTGAATGCGTGAAACGGCCGTACAGCAGGCGGTCTAAACGAGGCGTAAATGTCAAGCACCACGGCTGACAGTAACGATCAGGACTGCTCTGATATTTGAACAGTTTATGCAGATTTTCTTTGGAGTTTGTTTACATCAGCGACCAGAATCAAGATGTCTGCAGGTGGCGCACAGGTCACGCGTCTGGCATGATCCGACACGGTATTGGAAAATCTGAACTGGCGTCGACGACATGGATTGAATCAAGACCTTTTTGGTGGTGGGTGAAGGTGGATTTTAGAGAAATTAGACACATTTATTGTCCAGATTTCATGTGAACTCCACGTAGATGCTTTGAGGTGAGAAAGTGCTAACCATTCTGCCATTACTGCTCATATTGTGGACTTCTAACCTACGTTTCAGACTGAGAAACTTGTTTACAACTGAAAAACACAACCATTAACTTGACGTAGTACATTTCTCATTTATTCATTTTGCTTTACTCATACTTGACAAAACAAACTACTGACTTGATTCGATAAGTACGTTTGAGTAGTAAATTTCAATGAAAGCATTCAAAGGACCTTTCACCAGGCAGGAAATTAGTCGAGAGTATTTAGATTGAACATATTACAGGAATAAATCTCCCCACTTCTCGTTGCGAAAAGGACAGGCTGAACAGGACTATTTGTAAAAAATTCTATCAAAAAGTACAAGCTGTATTCTGTAATTTGGTTTTTTGGCCTTTGACTTGTCCTGATCTTTTGTGAGCCTGCACAATGGGCTAACTGGACTTAAATGTGTTGGAGGTAGGCTAAACACAGCACACAGAGGAAATCGCAGCAGATATGGGAGGAAACCAAAGACATTCTTAGGAGCAAGACTATACTCCTGGCCGTTACTCGAACCCAAGCCCAAAACTTGGCTGATGCTAACCAGAGTTACGTTAAATCAAACGTCAATCCCTATTTTAAAGTAGCCTATATACAATGTTTATTTTGTGATATTTATGCCATTTATCTGCTCCTCACCAGTGACATGTAAAAGAGGAAGTTTAAAGTCACTAGATTCTAACCAGAAACATACATCGGAAATCTCAACTGAAAGTGAGTTAGCCTTTAGCTCAGATACCAGTTTTACATGCTAATTATCATCTAAAACGACAACAAAAGGGTTTACACACTCAACAATGACTGGTAGCAATACTTTGGCCTCTGGTAAATGTGGTCGATGGATTGGTACCAGTCCAAACCCTCTTGATTTTTCCTAATCAGCTAATGCTAACAGGTACAAGAAAAAATACAGGAGACTGGCTCTGAAGTTCTAAAATCTTCCCAGAGTAACCGAGTGATACCATGGTCATAGGAGTGTCTACTAATTATATGTAACATGCCAAGTGCACACAGAAACCAAATCCAGGACTTTCTTGCTGTGAGGTCAGAGCATTAACCAAATTATATGTAGGAAGACAAAGCATCAACTAACTTATTAGCCGTCTTTGAGATATGCCAACTGTGACCAATCAATTTGAATTATTCTTTCTGTCTCTCACTTTCATCTTTGTTTCTAAATCCAACTGTAACGTTTGGACAGTGACTCCCCGCCGGCGTCCCTTCCTGCTCCAGACATCAGGGATAAAACTCCATTTAAATAAACCATGTTCGGATGAAAACAAGCAGACGGACATGTCCTCGCCGTGATAGTTCGTCTGTGTGTTTGCGACAGAGGCAGTTGTCAGTGTGTACGTCCTCGCGCCGACAGCCTTCACACTTCACCAAACCGGAGACAGCTTCAGCGCGACCTCTGACCTCCACATGAAATGACTGACTGATCGCTCCTGTCCCTGCTTCTCACACCTCTTATTGACTTAATGCACTGCTCACACCCGCCGTGGCTCACTGTGTTGCTAAGTTAACCCACAAGGAAATCCATTTATTGTATCTATGTTGAATGTATCTGCACAGGCTATTTATTTTGTATACCTATATGAATCTATATGTTGTTTGTGGCATTTAATGATTTGGGGAGATGTGAAATTGCTTTGAAAAATATTATGCATTTTTCACATCATTATTATCCTGTAAACATGTTATTGAGTAATATATATTATGCTCTAAATGAACAAGTTTCTCTGATGTATAACCTGACATTTTCTTGTGTATGCAGCCACTTTAAGAGACTCCATGAGACGCGATGATTAGCCTCGCAGTAGCAGCGAACGTGTTCAGAAGGCAGAAATGATTTTAGACAGCGACGATTTGAGTACTTAAAACAGCAGAGGATTCTCAGGATAAGAGACGTATAAAATCTGGAAAAAAAAAAACGTCACTGATCGAGAAAGTTCTGCAGGAAGTGTTTTTGACAGTCACAGAGGAGAGGATTTTCAAACCAACGTTCCTCAAGCCTTCCTCGAATGAAGCTGAATGCAATCCAAGTATGTTTTTGATGATGGAACATTGTTAGAATACAAATATAAGCTCAAAAAAGTCACTGTAGCAGAATATATGATGCAATGAAGGGGCGGAAGACAACAAAATTGACTTTTTTAAAATCGATTTTGGTCTGGTCACTGTTTTCATCTCGGCGAGTTCAGATGGGCGTGATTGACAGGTGGATTACCCAGTCAGACACATGCATGGTCCGTCAGTATCAAAACATACATGGCTGCTAACGAGGAAAGAATAAAAGGGAAAAGAAATTCTGCAGGATCAATGAGTGAAGCCCAAAACTCTGTTCATTTGAAGTGAGAGGAGTTTGATTTTGATGATGAAGATGGCCAATGAACTCCTTTGTTTCACACACATGCATTGAGTTTGACTAAAGGCACGACAGAGGACATGGTGACCAGACTCGTGTGGAATCTAGTTCCCAGGCTGGTTTTATCATTGTTCCCCCATCACATCATATCTCGAGTTGTATTTAGCGTCATTCAGGCTTATTTGAATCCATATCCTTAAATCATGCTGAAAAGGTCCTCTTCCTTTGAGCCTCAAAAAACACTTCTAAAATTCCCAAATTTGTGATGTCATGTCTGCACTGTTTTAAAGTCCTTAAATCATCACCAGACCACACCAGATCGTATTCATTACAACTGCATGCTTACAATAGCATGTCAGGGCAAGCTAGCTTTACTCTCTACTGCCAGTAGATGCAGGTCTAACTCAATTCCTGACATGTTTGTGTTCGCAATGGCTAATTTGATGTGATCTCATAAATTTGGAAGATCTGAACTCTGATTCGCAAATAATGGCCTTCAACACCAACTCAGATCAGAATTTGTTGGAAACTCATATGGAAGTGTTGAATTCCAAGTTTCCGAATTTATGTCACAGAGACTGGACTCTTTGTGATTGGTACAAACTGCAAGGGATTTTATTTTATACTACAAAGACTTCTATTTCAATTCATGCAAATTAAACACATTTAAGCTCAAATTCTGTGTTTCACGAACTGCTCTCAGGAAAAGTCTGATTTAGTACAGTCAGATGTACGTAGATTTCCGTGATCACATGAATGCGGGATCATTTCGCCATATGACAACTCTTCGTAAAGATTCCCACCCCAAAGTTTAGGCATGTAGTTCCAAGCAATGTGCTGCAAATGTTTGTGAGAACCAGGGAGCTGAAGAAGGTAACTGTTTAAACTCCAGCGTTGGCGCATTGAAAATCAGACTTTAATTTTTGGGAAAGTTCACTTCATCACCACCCATTTGAGTTTTGATTACATCTAACACATGAATGGCAGAGGATTAAAAAGCTGCTCAGGAAAGTGACCAAAGTCCATGATTTGAGCACGACAGCCTGTGATTCATGCAGCGGGTGGGGGCCCCTGGGGACACATCTGGGGCCACGACAATTAGAGCAACACCTCTCGCCTCGACCGCTCCACTTTTGCAAGACGCTATAATTATTCACGTTCTGTCATAATTGCACTGGAGCATGCAAGACCCGACCCCCCTCTGCCTCTTAAGCACACTTCACCGGCTTTCATTTAGCACTCTCTAAAGTCGGACCTGTGGGTAGCATGCTAACGACGTCAAGCTAAAGTTTTTTTTTTCCTCCGCTCTCTTTTTTATCGTCGCAATTAGCAGGCCTTTCATGCGCTCAATCGCTCTCTCACAATCGCGGCTAAAAACACTCAAGGACAGAGCTGAGGTTGGAGATGCTTTGATTGCCGGAGCAGAGAGGAGAGATGGGGAATAGAAGCAAAACTAAAAAGGTAAAGCTAAAATGAAAAGCGCTGCCAACAAAATGGTGCCAAAGTTGGAGTTTATATGCAAGAAACAAACAAATGTGGGTCATAATATCCATGACATGATGAAATGTTCTGACTTGATATATTTTGATTGTACTTATCATTCTGGCTGATTTTCCCTCCTGACTAAAATGTCTCCCATTTCAAACTGAAGCTGTTCCTGATCCCTGGAGCACAAACAAATGGCTGGCCTCTTTGTGAAGTTGAGATGCTGTAGTTTTGGCCACTGGTGTCTGATTTGCTCAGATTATAAGTGGGAACAAGCTCTGCACAGTGAGAAATCCAATTTCAAACCCTGCCTAGATTTTCTTTGGGAAATACAAAGAGGAGTAAAACTGCTGTTGGGAGATTCTGACGCACAGTACATTTGAAGAAATGTAATTATTGATGGCAATTATTGATGGCATTATTGATGGCTTTCCTGAAGTAAAGGAAGAGAGTTGGAGTGTATTAGAGAGTAAGGTCAAGCATGTTTTCTCCAGTGATCTGGATTTGGATGGTAATGTTGAAATAGAGCGTGTTCAGAGGATGGGTCAGCACCTGGAGAGAGGAGGGCCCAGGAAAAGAATGGTGAATCTGCTGCACCTCAAAGATAAAAAACGCATTCTCTCTTGACTGAAAAGTTGAAGGGGACCAACATCTATATTAACGAAGACTTCTCAGGACCAGTGCTTCAGAGAAGAAAGGAACTGTAGCCCAAACTTAAAGCTGCCAGACAGCGGGGAGAAAAGGCAATGCTGAGGTACGATAAACTGATTATTTTGCCTAGCAAGCCTCAACCAAAGGACACATAACTCACATAACTCAAAATCTATGACATTTTGTACATTGGGAATTGTGAATCTTTTTGATAATGTTGCTGATTTTGCACTAATGTGTAAATCTAAAACTACAAAAGGTTTGGTTTTGGCGCATTTAAATATTTGTAGTATAAAAAATAAATTACATGACCTGAAGGATTTAGTATATAAGTATTCAGTCAACATATTAGCTGTCTCTGAAATACATCTTGGTAATTCTTCTCATGATTCTGAATTAACAGTCAAAGGTTTTAATGTGTTCAGAACAAACAGAAATAAATTTGGTGGGGGAGTGGCTATCTTTGTAAAAAAGTAACATTCCCTGTAAATTAAAACAAAATCTTATGTGCAATGATATCGAAGCTATCTGGGTAGAAGTTCATGGACCCCACATAAGACCTATGCTGGTGGGATGTTGTTATAGACCTCCTGGTGCACACACTAACTATCTGACACGTTTAGGTGAACTTCTGGACGAAGCTTCAGATGCTAATTGTGAACTATTGTTGCTCGGTGATATGAATACTGATTGGAAGGACGACAGTTGCACAAAGAAAAAGAGCCTTCTTTCCTACACAAGTGTTTGCAATCTGCATCAGGTTGTTGAATTGCCAACAAGAATTTTTACCAACAAGCTAGGCTGTGCAACTGCTACATGTATTGACCACATTTATACTAATGTACCAGATCTGTGTAAAGAAGTTGAGTCAATACCAGTAGGGTTCAGTGACCATAATCTTATAGCAGTCACAAAGAAAGTTAAAGTCCCTAAAGCTAAAGCTAGTCTTGAATATAAAAGGATTTACAAAGCACCTGAAATCGATAATATTGTGAGAGAAGTAAGTAAGGTTGATTGGAATGCTGTGTATAATTGTCACCGAGCAGAGGGCTCCTTAGAGGCCTTTATGAGTTTACTTTTGAGCATTGGTGATAAACATGCGCCAATGAAAAAGATAATAAAAAGAACCAAAGCTAAGTGGATTGACTCGACATTGAAGGATATGATGAAACAGAGGGATGAAGCTAAGGAAGTGTTTGTACAATCTAGATCCCTGGAGGATAAATTAAAATATTGCAAGTTAAGGAACCAAGCCACCAAAATGAATAAGAGAAAGAAAAAAGAATACTACAGAGACAAAACTGACAATGTTAAACATGATGGTAAAAAGCTCTGGAACATACTAAATGAAATTATGGGTAGAAATCGAAATGCATCCCCTTTATTTGTTGAGTCTGATGATGCTTTTATGACAAACCCTAAAGAGATTACAGATTACTTCAATAACTATTTTTTAAATAAAGTCAGTGTTTTAAGAAAGGGTTTGGGCACAATCAATTAATTAATTGCAATGCACAGATTAAAGATGTAATCATGAATGATAAAACTTGTAAGTTTGGCTTTGACTGTGATGACACTGCTCAAGTCTCTTCCTACAGATGGTAGTTCTGGAGCAGAAAACTTGGACAACATAGTTCTAAACAAAACAGCTGAATATATTGTGGCTCCTTTGTGTCATATTTTTAATCTGTGTCTTCTGACAGGTGTTTTTCCCACTCGGTGGAAAGAAGGCAAAATCATTCCGTTAATTAAAGACCAGAAATTACCTTTCAATGGCCAAAATTGCAGACCTATAAGCCTCCTTCCTGCACTTAGTAAGATTATGGAAAAAATCATCCATGAACAAATCTATAGATATTTTCAATTTAATGATTTGATGACAATGTTTCAGCGCTTACAGCAAGGCACACTCTACATGTACAGCTCTTATGCAAATGACAGATGGATGGCTCAGAAGTATGGACCATTCTGAATGAGTTGGTGTAGTGATGTTGGACTTTAGTGCTGCTTTTGATGTAATAGATCATCACATTTTATTAGAAAAACTGAAAACCTATGGCTTTATTGCTCCTGCTGTTGCATTAATGCAAAGTTATCTCTCAAACAGAACTCAGAGAGTTTTCTATAACGGTCGTTCCTCTAACAGTAAACATTTAGAATGTGGCCTTCCTCAAGGCAGCTGTCTAGGACCTCTTTTGTTTTCAGTCTTTATTAACGATTTACCTTTAATTATGAAAAAAGCTTTCATGACTATTTATGCAGATGATTCAACTATTTATTACGCTGCAGAGTCCCGTGAAAAAATTAACTCTGTATTGTCTAAGGAGCTGGACTTGCTGTATGAATGGGTTAAAGGTAACAATCTAATTTTGAACATTAAAAAAACTAAAGCTATGATGATCGGGTCAAAACAAAAGTTGGCACGTGGATCTGACTTAAAATTGCTGGGGAGAATATACAGCAGGTAGTCAAGGCCAGACTGTTGGGTGTGGTTATTGATAGTAAACTGTCTTGGACTGAACCTATAAATACTATTGTTAATAAAATGGGTCGCAGCATTGCTGTTACTAAAAAAATTTGTCATTATGTCAAATGTGACACTTTAAATCTAATCACAAAGTCTTTAACATTATGTCACTTGTCATACTGTTCCGAAGTGTGGTCATCTGCATCTCAAAAAGATTTGGCAAAATTACAAGTTGCTCAAAATAAAGCAGCAAGACTTGTTCTAGGCTGCTCAATTAGAACAAGCAGAAAACAAATGTATTCCACTCTCTTGTGGCTCAATTTAAATCAAAGAATACAAGTTACTTTGGCAACTTTATTATATAGTACATTAACCCAAAAAATGCCGGCTTGTATATTAAATCAAATGGTTTACTGTGATTCTGTGCACAAGCACAACACCAGAACTGCAACTAATGGTAATCTCTTGCCATCATGTCCAAAATCTAATTTTATGAAAAAAACTGTGTTGTACAGAGCTATATTCATTTGGAACAGTGTTCCTTTTGAAATTCGCCAACTCAAAAGTAAGAAATTATTTAAAAACAGTCTTAAGTGCCATGTGTTAAACGGGATATACATTTTGCCATATGGACAGAAATGTTATTTGTATTTGTACTATGTCCTCCATTGAAAAATGTGAAATAATTTGTGTAATGAACTTTTATGCGTCGTAAGGAAATGTTAATATTGTAATGATAATTTATTATTGTGTTTGTTGTATGTTTTGATATGATTGCAATGGACCCAGGAAGACTAGCTGCTTTGCTTTCAGCTAATGGGATCCATTTAAATAAAAAATAAACAATAAACAGTAGACAGTAGACAAGAGCATTTGTTGGGTTTGACAATACCGTTTTCAAAGCTAAAGCAAATTTTACAACAAATTAGTTTTAGGGACTTGTATTAAATGAAAAATGTTTAGGCGGAATGCCTGTATAAGGTCTATAACTTTGTTTGAATAATAGACTTATTTTTTCAATTTGTGGGTTTGGGATACAATCTGACTGATTGAAATGGGTTATAGCTTTCTGTTTCTATTGATGCTTGATATGTATTTTTTATCAGGTAGTTAACAAAGGGAAATAAAGGCTGAAAAAACCAAAGGGGTCTGTACACTACAGACACGCCAAATTTGAAATACATATGTTTAAAGTCTATATGACAGGTTAGACTACACATTTCACCAACATGTCGAGAACATGATTATATTTCAGATGTTACTAAACATTTTGTCTATTTATCACCAGTTTTCGTAACACTTATAATTGTATGTTCTGTTCGCACATGGGCAGCAAATATGAAGTTAATTCCACAACTGTTACACATTTTTAAAGGGCCAAAATCCATATAAATTGCACAATAGTTATGATTTGACAAATAATAATACCTGGTAACACCTTTATTTTGTTGAACGACTGTTTAAGCTGTCAAAAAAATGCTGGTTGCTTGTAAATTGTCTCAATATTTTTAATGGTATGTTGCTTTTTGATGACATCACAGAGGGATTCTGTTTAGGAACTCGGCAATATATCCTGTAATTTGTTACGTGCATTACAATGTAGTTAACGTTACAGTTTAGTTGCTAAAAACATGAAAACCAGAGCTAGTTCATCATAAACTGTTTGCTTTGGTCCAAAGTTATTGCTCATTCACTTACGACCATCCAAATTATTCACTCTGATGAGTTTGTAAGCGCTTTCCACAACTTTCAGAGCTTACTGTCAGAGTAAAGCTAACAACACCTAGTGGTGCGAGAAAATATGCTGTGTGTGACGTCATCACTTAACAATCCCATAATAAATATTTACCACAGATGCCCTCCCAAGGACCAAACTAAGTCATAATGAGAAGTCATGTAGACTTTAAGGATCTATGTATTGTTTCAGTGAAGTCATGGCCTCCCTTCAGACAGATATAAGGTACTGACTCACCAGATCTCTATCAGAGGGACTGAAGAAGCTACTTGGATGAGTGTCAAATCGTCTTCAAGTTCACAGAATTACATTTTCTGTTACAATGGAACCTTCCTGGACGATTGAGAGATTACTCAGACCTTTAATGAATCTCATAGATTTACAGCAGTAAATGTTAAGGCTCTTAGTCCTTTGCTGAATATTCTTTCATATATTACACACTATAGTTTACATAAATTGGCAACAAATAAAGTAAAGTGCTTTGAAATAATGCTGTGTTTGTGGTAAATGGGGAGGTAGGTAAACAGCGCATCGTTTGAGCACAGCATATAAATCATTCTTTGGCATAAAAGCTCATATCAAGGGAAACACTGGAAGAGTAATTAATATGAAATGTCACTGTATTCCGTGTGGAGTTGCCGCGGAGAGCAACAGTCGGAAATAGCAGCAGCTTTAATGCATAAGGAAGGTGATAAAAAAACAACATGCACAACAGGCCCACCCTTCAGCTTGATACTCCAGACCATGAAAAGGTGATAGAACATGGCTCTACCTCCTGACACTGCAGATGATGTACAGTATGGCAAACCAAACAAGGACAGTTGGGGATACAATTCAAAAACTAATGCAATTGAAGGCTGCTACAAAAAGTTTGCATCGAAAAATGTGAGTAACCAAAGTCGTCTCATTTTTCAAACAAGACAATAAAGTTCTTGCAGTTCATTCATGCCAAGTGTGATACGACTAAAACCTCAACAAAGACATTAAAAAGTGCTGTACCTGAGTGTTGAAGCGCGAAAAACAGAACTAGTTTGTTTCAAAGTCTTTACATCAGTCACATGGATCACTCACTTTCCTAATGCAGTCCCAGCATCCTAAATATCCACTGCCTTAAGTTTCTAAGTATTTTTCACAAGTCTCTGAGCCCAGATCACTGGCATAACGTTTTGCAACAAGTATGGTGGTATTAGCTGCTCTTATTTACAACAAAAAATATAAACGCATGTGGATTAAAAGCTGCTTGTAAAGGCCAGAGGAGTGATGTATTCACTCTGTAGCGTGAGCTAGAGGTAAGGAGCCTCTTAAAAGTCATTACATCATAGTTAATGACAGAGTTTCTGTTGGTGACTTCTGCTATTTCTACAGTTTAAAAGCAGTCACTAGGTGCTTGCCGCAGTCTGGCTGCTGTGATTGGTTGTTTGAAAATAGACCGCAAGCAACCTTTAGAATCAGTTTCAACATGTTGTTTATCTTAAGATTTTAGGTTTTGGAGCATCACAACAAATAATCAATTACAAGAAGCGCTACTCAAGACATGCAAACCCCAAACAGGCAAATTGGGCTAAAAATCTTCTAGTGTGCAGCTGTCCTTAGAGAGACAAGAGACGGGCTAACTGCTGACCTAAAACCAGAAGATTACGGATACATTTTGTGTGTGTAACAACAAAAGAGCGTATAAAGTCTAGTGGAAGTGTAACACATTGTATTCATGGGATTCAGCTTTTCTTTTTTGAAATTGCTTATTGTTTGTTCTTCATGTCAACAGACAACTAAATTTCTCATTATTCTGAAACTCATGGATACAAATCACACAAGTGTTGACTTCTCATTGCATTGTGTAGTGAGCCATGGGAAGAGAAGACAGAGTCCACTTTGAATGCATCACCTTGCCCGGTGTATGGCAGTCTATTAGGACCACAACCTTTTGAAGCTGTAACAGACTTTGCAGTTTGAAACTATAGTCTCTGAATACCAATGGCTTTCTCTCATCTAAATCCAGTTACCAATAAACAGATCTCGGCCAAACGTAACCACTGTGCCAGGACTAAATATGCACATAAAGTAGCCTTCTTTGAATGAAGCAAGATCCTGTGGGGCATAAGTGAAAGGCAAAAACGTTTTGAGCTAAACTTATGGAGTATTTTGCAAGATATCAGTTTTCTCAGCTTTTAGCTTCAAGAAGGTTTTTGGTTGAAACTCCTCTTGGTTTTATCTATGTTTTTTGTTGTTGTTTTTTCAACTTAAAATCTTCAGTTTCTTGCATAGTTATACTAGTTATACATTTAAATTGAAGTTAGTTGGACTTTTAATCCATTTCTTTAGATTTGAAGTTAAGAAAATTTTTTAAGAAAATGTGCCAAAATATTTCAAAATAGACATGTAAATACTGACATTTCAAAAAACATGTATTGCAATTAATCATGATTAATCACATTTCAAAGGTGTGATTAATCTGATTACATTTTTAATTGACTGACAGCACTACTTAACCTGTTAAGCCCGCCCATACCGATATCGGTATGGGCGGTCTGAGTGCGGCAGCGTTTTTGAATGTAAACAAGTCATAAAACGTAGCCAAGAGATTTTCTTTTAATTGCCCTTAATCCAATACATAACAACGTTGATAAAACTGCATTGTATTTGCCTGAAGTCACAAACGTGTCTGTTTTTAAGATATACAAGTATATTGTTATGAAGTTAATGAGTGACATTGATATCGGCAACACGCAAACCTCAACACAACACCACACGCGGTGTTTTTTCACCACGCCGACAAAATACGTGTCAAACAAAACTACAAAAACACAGCTTTCCAAAAATATATAACACAGCTGAGTCTGCTATCCCTCCGAATAAATAAGTCCCAAAACAATCACCGCGCCAATGTATACATTTCACTCGCCTGCGCGTGTCATTGCGTGTTCGTCACAGTTACGTCAGCAAATACAAAAACTTTTCACAACGAACGTAAAAACCTTTGCTTTCTTACCTTACCATCCTCATAATCCGTTTATTCTCGCTCCACAAATGCTATCCTTTAGCTCCGAGGCAGGTAAGCTAGTCCCGGGCAGTGACGCGCTGTCCATGTGACGCGCTCGTTCATACAGCGTTATCCGCCGTCGCCGGGTCAAAATTAATTGGCACCCCGGTCAAAAAGGAAAGTGTGTTTACATTCTACATCGCGTAAGGATTCTTCCGGCATCTTGGACACACGTGTAGGCTCTACGCCGATGCGTATCTTTGTGCGTAAAAGTGAGCGAGAGCAGCCTCACCTTTCAAGCGTGAGCAGCACTCAAGAAAAACATCAGAATCAGCGTTTGTGATTTTTTTTTTTTTTACTTATATTTGCATAACTATGCTATCAAATCCACCAAAAGTCTTTGTTTACAACTATTTTGATTTTAAGTCTTTTGGCACAGTTGGTGCCAAAGTGTGCCAAACTGTGTCCGCCTAGTATTTTTCTTATAACAACCTTCATAAAAAGTGTATTCTTTGTTCTATTTGCATAATTTTTTGCACACATGTAGTCAAGTAGTTACTGAATGCTTGTAATAGTATGTTGGGCATTTATTGACAGCCAATATTATGGTTATCACAGTTAGAAAAAGAAAATAATAGGCGAGGATAAAGAAAATACAGTTTTTCTCCTGGGTTTTTCATCTTGTGTTCAAAAATAATAAGAGTCCCCATCTAACTGAGAATGGAAATGTGTTGATTCAGACCCTGGCTATCTATTGACCAAGACCAAGATTATCTATATGAAGTTCATAAATTTTGGAGTAAGTCTGAATTTATTTTGGATAGGTTGTTAAGGCTTATGCACCCTCTAAAAACCCATGGGCTTAACAGGTTAATACACTGACCCAAAAAGAATATCAGAACCATTATTCTCAAACCCAATCCAGCGATTTCTTTTTGTGGAGCCAAGATACCATACCCATATTGTATCGGTGCCATCCCAGTTCTGAAGCAGAGATCAAATTATTAACTATATCTTTTCCTGATTTTTCATATTCTAGTTTCAACAGACTGAACCCTGGTCACATCTGCTTCCATTGGCCATTTCCTAGAGAAAATTTCTGATGTGCTTCCTCCGCAGACTTCATAACTTGTACTGTGGCAGTCTCATTATCCACCCCCTCCAACGCACACAGAATCTCAACAGCCAAGTTTCAGCAGGTACGGATTAAAACTGGTATCAAGGGTAAAGCTGAAAGAGTCATTCATTTTAAATGTCAGGAAATCCCAGCTGGTGTTGCTTCATAAGGCAATAGATCTGGTAATGTCATTATCAACTTACATAGATTAATACAATAGAACAGTTAGCTTATTTGGGCCACAGCAGTACGGAAACATTAACAGGTCCTCGATGTGCATTTGCTGGCTATATAAAGTAGCTTTGAACACCTTACTATAACTTAAAGGTACACTGCATTAATTAGTGTAGGGTTGATGGTAAATACAGAAATTGATTTGGATATCATCATGAAGAAATATAAAGGCAGGTTTCTTTTCAATGGTATGGGCATCCATTTCATTGTCCAACTTGAATTCAAACTGAAAATGACAAATAACTAAATTGTTGTCCAAGTTACTGATGTGGTGTCAGTTTCAATCAACAATATTAGTCTTCGTTTTGCAATGTGTTTTCAAGGTTTGCAATGTAATCAGCATTAAGCAAAAACCTATTACAGACGCACAACGCATCACAAGAAGCATATTGTCCGATTTAATACCTCGGCCCCATGTCACTTGCCCTTGATATTATTCTTATTTACCAGCATGGCTCTCCATCACTTTGCGTTTGACACCACTGTGCTGGGAGGTTCTGGGACTGCAGGGTTCCACCAGTGTCTCGGTGACAGCTGTAGGTCGGCTGTGGTCAAACACAGAGATGAGGTGTCGCTTCTCATTTGTCCAGTATCAGCGCGGTCTCAGAGCTGCCACATCCACTTGAACACGTCTTAAAGAGCAAACCGACAGCTCAGGCGCCTGGTGCCTCCTGGCTAGCTCGCCATGTTCATGAGCAGACAGAGTGAAGGGCAGACCTGATAGGAACGGTCGGAAAGTGTACTAAAGTTGGGTCGTTATGAACAGTAACAGTCTGGAGGTTTTCTCAGGTGACTTTGTTGCTTGGGGAGTACTGCTCTGGGGAGGGGGGAGAAGAGTTGCCAGTTCTGAAATTCAGTAGATAGATACTAAGGGATATTAGCAATTCTCCAGTCCTTTTCTTATCACAGACAACTAATAATAAGTTTCATGTCCAGAGCTGATACAGATTTGAAAACTTTGAGATGACCTGCTTCAGTTTGTGATAAATGCTTTCCAATCTGTTGGTGGTGTTGTTGTAGTAGCAAAAGTGTTTAAGGTCAATTACTAACTGCTCTGTAATTGGATGCGAGGATTTTTTCCACATACAATAGTTAATCTCTGTATTTTTGTATTATTTCAAGACATGCATGCATTGTCTTTTTGGTCTTTTTTTTTTTTGGTGATAATCATCTTATCCACATTTATCTCCCTTTTCAGGCTGTGGAAAAATGGTTGTCCCATTTTTTCCACACAGCACAGCTGAAGTTCTGCCCATAAACACATCTTTCTCTAAAGTTCTTATCAGCTGAAACAATCTCTGTTTTCTCTCAAGTCCAATTCAGGTCCTTGAAACTTGTGACAAGCTTTGTCATTGTCTGTGTGTTTTCCGAAATCACTAGAAAAGCAGCCACGACTTCTCTTTCAACATTACCACCCATGGTTTATGATTTCATTCTACTGCTCTTCAGGATTTCAAACATGGCTCTGACTTTTTCGTCATATCAAAGTTTTTACTCACAAGTTGTCCATTCCACTTGTACTCTGTTAATCCACTTGACTCAAAAAATTACAGTGCACACTTGACCTTATTTAAGTTCTTAGAATAGAAGATACAAACATGTATAGATTAAATGTTGCCTTGGAGTCTATTGCAAATGAGATTAGAGATTTGGAAATGACTGGGATTTGGGTCAAACAGGCATGACTTTTTTCCTGTCTCATTCTGCTGATGACGATCCTCAGGTTAGAACAATATAGAAGGTTAAAGGTCCCATAACATGCAAAATCGACTTTTCAGAGGTTTTAACCTTCCTACAGTGCTATTTGGGCCTCGTATGTTGTGCCCAAAATGGTTTTTTGATTGATTCCCGCATGTTTTCGCTAGAGAACTGTCTTTTCCGTCCCCCTCGGCTGAGCAGCAGACGGGGGCTCCTCACTAAGATGACGCGCTTCACCAGGATGACGCGGTGTTTAAGCCATGCCTCCGGGAAGCGCGCAGCCGCAGAATAAAAACAGCTAATGCTACACAGTAATTACACGATGGATACGACAGATCGAAGAGTTAGCTTGTTATTTACCAAACGGCAACGTCCGTCGTTGAGGTACTGGAGCACGTCAAACTCCAGGTCAAATCCAGGACGTAGGACTCAGCACGACGCACCGTCAGGACGGATAAAATGTTTATTCCCGTGTTTGTGTATCGCTGTTTACCGGAGCACACGGCGCATGCGCAACATCTCCGCTCTAGGCTTCGGCACAAGTTGGGCGGGGGAGGCGCGCGAGTTGGGCGGTGGAGGCAGCCTGCTCTCTGTTCGAAACTGTTAAATTATGGATATTGCACAACGCAAAATTTTATCAACAAAGCCCTTAGAATAGACTGTGTAAAGGGCAAAATAGCAGAATATGGGACCTTTAAAGTAATGGGCTCCAAGAAGAAACTTCTTGTGGAAAAAAAGGTTAACAGCTTGATTTGATATACATGTACTTTTGTTTCTAGCAACTAAACGTGAAATAGTTCAACCTACCAATAATGGCGGCTTGACATACCTGACCAAGGTGAGAGGACATTAAATGAGATCCGTAAATCGTCAATCTTCTTAGTGTCCATCCCTTGCCATTTGAATGGCACATGTCACGATCGTTCCACTCCTAAGAACACTATGCTAATCTTAGGAAGTATGACGCCACACCTATCTATGATACACCGTACTTATCGACTGCAAGAAGTGTTTGAGAATACACGCTCTCATTTCAAATTATGCTACGGAAAGAAGTGTTTGCTTGTTTTTACTAATTTGTATGTAAGGATTTTCTTTTAGTTTTATAATTCAAGTCTGTTTACTGATGGCTACTTTATAAAAGTTGTATTATTTTAAAAAGCTCATTTTTATTGTAGGCACAAATAACACCTGATGGGGCATTGCAATTATGGTCAAACAAATAAAAACTAAACTAATGATACTAACTCTAATTTAGTGCCTTACTAATTACTTGGTAAGTTTTCTCAAAGATCTGTAAGTTCTAAATGTTTAGTACAGTTTGAAAGTACAAAATGAAAATGCTTGTAATCCTTCATCTACTGGGATTATACTGGGACTGGGATACTTTAACAATGCATTTTATATAGCACGATTGAAGGAGTTGTATTTGAAAAAGTGTATATTTTTAGCCGTACTTACCACGGAAAGACACAGAAATTGCTGACAGAAGAAAATAAGGGAATTTTACTGTCACCAGGGCCTCAGACAGACAAACTGAAAGTGCACTCAGAAATAGGGGCTGAGGCCAGTTTCCGTTTTCTCATCTCAGCTTTTTCCTTTCACAGCCGGAGGAGTTTCCAGATGAAGTCAAGGTCTGTGGCGGAGGTGAGGAGTTTGGATAAATGCTATCGATCTGTGGGGCGGCTCCATTCATCTTCAGGCCATGTTTTGGAGGAAGGACTGCGGCTCCGTCCGACCAGGTGACATCCACAGACTCTGTATAAATGATGACACACGACTGTCCAAAGACTGACCTTCACAGCCTGGTCTAGACTCAGCCCCAGAGGAAAGACCCCGCTTTATGATGGCACAGCGGCTTCATAATGCAATCAATCAAACTTATTTTGTAATTGTTAAACTGACGAGTATCATTATGAAGAAGGTGGGGATGTAAATAGAGAAATCTTAAGGTTAAAGTACTCTACTGGCCTTTGACCTTTCTGTATGGATGAAAGTGCTAGATCCCGGGATAATGAAAAGTATGTGGAGCAATGGCAGCAGAGACAAGGGTTTGTTGAATCCCCAGCGTGCCTGTGTTTTCCACAGTTTTTGTGAACATACTGCTCCTCCGGTGACACAGACCTGCTCCTCTCTCTATAGAGCACGAATGGCTTTGGATATGAGGATATTTTTTACTAAAATTGAGGACTTTTATAAGGTTTATTCTAAAATTGGAAATGAAAATTGCTCTGTCCAAACCTGCTGACAGTATTTTTGACCCACGGCAGGTCTTAAAAAGCTGTGGACTTGGAAACATTGGTGTGATGTGGCTCTGACATTCTTTTGGGCTGTTTTCAAGTTCATAGATAATCACCAGACACATTCTGAGCATTTCTACGGGTTTGGCCAAAGCAATTTTCTATATAAAATGTATTAATTTTAGAATAAATCTAATGAAAGTCCTGCATTTCTGTGACAAACCCTCATATTCAAAGCCATCTAGGCCCCACAGCAGCACTTAAAAGCCAATTCCGCGGAAAAAACGTGGACCTGGCCACGCTGTTTCAGGCACTCTTGTACAGGTTTGGCTGCTGAAACCAGGCAACCCAGATTTTCTGTGACTTATTCTGTTTTTATTTTGTGTTACATGAGAAATAATTTTAAAAATATGTAGAGTGTGCCAAAATGTTGGGGAGGGTCAATGGTTGGAGGATAGGCTATGTATTGTTTGAGTTTCTATTATAGTTGTTGTTTGGGCCTCCTTGTGTCCCCAAGCACCGGACCACTGCTCCTGACAGGTTGCCCCAGCAGCATTGAAGGATGGGTCAAATGCAGAGGACAAATGTCCTTACAGAGATAATAAACGGTAATCTAATCTGTCTAATTTAGTATCATTTTTTGATCACAGGATTTATTTATGGTATGTATTTATTTAATTTTTGTTTGCTCTTATTTGATAAATTTCTCAAATTTAAAGGGAACATTATGCTACAGTGACTTTTTTGAGCTTTCAACCATGTTCCAACAATGTTCTGTCATTAAAAACATACCTGGAGTTGCATTAGCTTCATTCACGCTATTTTGAAGAACACTGGTTAGAAAATACTCTCCCTCCAATGGTCAGAAACACTCCCTACTGAACTCTCTCGATCAATGACATTTTTTCTGATTTTGGAAATCACTTAACCGAGAATCTATTGCTGTTTTGAGTCCTTAAATCATTGGCAGACTCGTTCTGAGCATTTCTGCCTCTTGATCACTAAAAATGAACTTGCTCACTCAGATTTCCTGACAAATGCATTTCTGGCTTGTGTAAACGCTATGCATCCAGTAGAAACCTAAACTCAGTAAGTACCAGGGCAAACAGAACCAGATATAGATGTTCATTTTGATTTATAAACTTTTTTTTTCAATTCTAAAACATGAGATGCCAAACTTAAGCTACTCAAGAGCATATTTAAAGGATAATAGCAATATGAAAAATGCATAATATTTTCCTTTAAGTTAAAAATGTTATGGTTAAGATAAGATAAGGACCCTAGCTGTCAGGACCGTAGCCCAGAACCGTCTTGCTGTGAATCAAGGGCAGCATTGGTTTGAGATGCAGCTTTATACCACTATTTATTTCACATTGTGAGTCATAATGCAATTTATTTTAATTCATTGACTGTCCCAAAAACCCTGATAGTCAGACGCAGAACGCTGTGGACCTCAAAGCCAGCTCTTTTACTGTTTCCCCCATGTGCGGCGGACATCTTGGCTCTATCTACAGCAGTACAAAAATGAAAGTGCTTTATTTCTCCATGTTCCCCTGGAGCTTGTGATCCTCTGTGGCTTCCCATTTGTATTTCCCAGGTAAAGCTGTGCGCAGTGGGGCGTTAAACTTCAAATTAGGAATCAGGAAGCTGGTTGTTTTCATCCTGGGCTTCAAGCATCTGCAAATAACAAGCGAGTGCATCACACTCAATTTACCCATAAACAACGTAATAGGCTGGTTCAGAGTCCGCACCAGAACCAGCTCCCTCGGACAAATTATGCATAGTTTTCACGTCTAGTTTGCAAGTGCCGACTCTCCGGAGGATTCTTTTTTTCCGAGCGTAGAAAATTGGTCTGGCAAACCTTGGATTAGACGTTGCTCCTACCTCCATTATGTTTGCTGTCTATGAGCGATTGGCTGCATGCTGAGATGAAAGCGCAGCCTGGGAACCGAGGAGATGAGGCGAACGGGACGCGATAATGAAATCAAATGAGGCATGAAGAGTGGCTGCGGCCGCTATCACTTAAGAGCACAGGGGAGGGGAGCAGGAGGTTAGGGCCACGCGTGTCCCCCCCGCCTGGCCCACGCGGGGAGGAGGCCGGGGACGGGGTACAGTTCCAGTGCAGCGTGGAGGTTTATCTAAATGGCTAATGTGTTTTGGTTGGAGGGTCAGCACTGCTCTGCCTTGTGGGGTCCCGCTCTCCGACAGTATCCACAAAGCTCTGGACTGGAGCCAACCGGATAATGCAACAACGGGACAGTGCAGAGGAGGGAGACAACAACACAGCAGAGGAGCTTTACTGTTCAATATTAGCTTAACGCTCCCATGATAGGTTTTATTGGAGCTTGTAGAAATAACGTGGGGCACCTTAGCATGGGTATTTCATGCTTTATGATCTAAAGGGATGTTTGAAAAACTAAGACAGGAAGTTGAGGATCCCTTTAAAGTCTCCATGACAGGTTGGACTACTTCTTGGACTAAAATGCAGTTAAGATAAATATATTTCAAAGTTTGATAAATACTTTACAAATTGTATCCTGGTTTAGCATTTTGTTAGGTGTTTAATTTTACTTCCTGGTTGTAAATGATGACATCATATTGGGAAATTACCAAGTGACCATCCTGTACACTAAACTCATATCCTTTTATTTGACAAACAAAATACCCCTTTATTTTCTTGAATTCATGTTTACAGGGTCAAACGCATAACCATTGTCTCCCTAGTGTGATGTCATCAATCGTGTTTATTTCCTGTAACTTTCGACAGATTTTACATTTTTCTCCACGAACGGCTGCTTCATTGTTGTAAAACTTTAATTTATATTTACAACAAGTATTAATACACCAAATAAAGTCAAAATTAGAAAATGATAAAACCCTGTCATAGGCACTTTAATAAGTAAGGGACCTACCAATGCGCTTCGACCAACGGATATTCTTCAGGGCAAACAATCAGGGAACAAAATGAACAATCTAGGAACTTGCTTCGGCAATAGGTCCAATATAAAAAAAAATGTGTAGTAAACGTAAGCAGGGCCGCAAACAGATATTTGGCGGCTCAGAGCAAGAAGCCTCACATGCCTCTCAATATAAATAATAAAGGCCCCTAAGACCCTGGACCTGGGACAATTGACACCTTTGTCTTCCACTCGTCTATTTCCCTGAATGGCATCAACGGAATCAAACATACAATATATACAAGCATTTCTGAACACAATATTAAAATTCTTTGGGAGAGGTAGGTACAGTTTTTACATTCTGACAATAAGATTTACTGAAGGAGCAAGTAAGTTCTGCTCTTATCTCAAGTACAGTGGCAGTTTTTTCTAATTCCAAGTTAGAAAATTCTTGTCTTTTTTTCTATTTTAAATAAAACAAGATATGTTCTACTTGTTCCCTTGGTAATTGTATTATAAAAGTAAAAAAAAAAATACTCAAAACAAGATAAATACTACTTATTTCGAACATTTATATATTTGTTATCTTGTTTCAGAGGGACATTTTTTCCAGTGTACAGTAGTAACTTTTCTCTGAATAAACTAATGTTTACATAATAACAGATACTACAAATTATCTGTTGAATGACCAGATAATATAATGGTTAAAACACTCAAAAAGTCAGTTTAGTAAAATATGAGACCAATCAAATAATGTATCAATATATCAGCGTGTATTGAGTCTTTCTTCATCTCAAAAAGGTGGTCTTGCTTCTGGACAAGTCAATTCAACTTCATCAGAATTCTGTATTAAACTGGTTCACTTCACTTCACAGCTTATTGGTCAATGAACAAACTCCTATCAGACTCAGTTACTCTTCCTTGATTTCCATACATACATAGTTATTTATAAAACGAAATACCAAACTTAAGTTGTCCAAACGTAAAACAAAAAGGACATTCAAAAGACTTCAGCTTGATTTTGCGGTACTGGTTCAATAAAACAAAAGGAAAGGAAACCAGACCAGCTTTAGGATCCCTGCTGTCTGTGTCTTTGCGGCTCTCTTCACTCAGCGACTGTAAAGCTGTGGACAGTGGGGCTGTAAAGCAGGAGTCAGCTCAAGGACTGTCTTTACTGCAACTCCGACCTGGAACACCAAACACAGCTGAATCAGACAAGTACACAGCACCAACGCCACCTCTTCAGATTTACAGACATCCACAGAATACAAATTTCAAGTCAGAGCAAGTTTTATTTACTTGAAGTGTGTAAAATATGGGGCTATTTACTCTACAATTAAGTCTCAAAAGATTGATAAAGCAGGGTAGTTTGAATGAGTTCACTGGTTTTGGGTTACGCCTCAGTTTTTTGAACAATAATAATAATATATTTTATTTATGATGCACTTTTTGTTACAAGAAACTTTTGCACAAAATTCACCTCTGCTCTTTTTTGAAATCTTGACTTGACAAACCTGTAGCTCGGGAGCCACCAGTAGCTCTCCATCCCCCTCCTAGTAGCTCCCCAAAGGATTTAGGAATAACACATCTGACGCTGAATCATTCTAATTTCATTAATCACAGTTCTTTTAATGCCTAACTAATAAATAGATAATGGTTTATGTCATGTTTCTCAAACTGTAGTACTCCTTCAGATGGTCTTCCTCTGCAGTTCTAGTATAGAGGACATTTTATCCACATTTTCTACATTTTTGGGTTAGGTCTTCGTCAGATTCATCCTAGTTTAGACCTGAAAAATGACCAATTTAGACCAAAAATATAGTTATAGTTTATCTTATAGAGGTGGTATCTTTAGTTGATACTTGGTGCAGAATGTTAGAGAACCCCCTTATGTTTTATGCATCTGAGGAAGTAGCTCACTGTCGATTTTGCTTCGTAAAAGTAGCTCTTGTTGTGGCAATTTACTGGTCACTAGTCTAATTAAGGTTAATGGTAAACTCAGTCCTGCTTCATGTGCCTGATCGCACTAGTCCAGGGCCTCTTGTTTCCATGTAATCTGTACTGTCAGTCCTCTTCTCTGAAACCTGGTTTGAGCTGGAAAACCACCGATAACACTGTTTTCTGCTTATATTGTTGATATTACTAATCTTTGTCCTTGTTCCAGTTCCAGTGTCTGCCATGTGTGTTCCTAATGTCTCCACCTCTGTTTCTGTATAAAATGCTTGTGTTCTGATGGTGATGGACCGTCGACCTGGGAGCGCTCTGTCAGGGACGGTCATTCACTCTTGATACCAGTGAATAAATTAACACTCATTCTCTTTGTATCTTTATTTGTTTAACTTGGTTTAGAAATCTACAACAGTGATTTTTCCACAACACTCTCCAGACTCCTGCTCTTATCTATAAGAGAGCACCACTGTCCATCAGAGTCTGGATCCCTGTACAAGAGACGAGAAAAGTCTCTAATCTGATCTTGTTCTCACAAGATCAGAGGAGCATGAATGTGTGGAGGGAAATATTTAGATGCCATGCAAAATACCCTTCCCGAAAAGGACACCTTCTGAGTGCAAATGAAAAGTTAGATTGCCCATTATCAAGTTTCTAGTATAATCATTTAGGAAAAGTTCATTTTACTTCCTGGTTGGACATGAGGAGCAGATGTGATATACGTAGGGGTAATTTCATTCCTTTTACCTGGCAACCATTAAGTTAACAAAGGCCAGAGAGGAAAGGTTTCAAGGGTACTCACCTGGACAATGTTTTAACAATCAAGCTGAATGTCTACATTTTCAAAACAGTGTCCAGAACTACCCTTGAAACCTTTTCTACGATGGAACTCTCCTGGACGAGTCAGGGATTACGCTGACTTGTTTTGGGCGAAAAAGCTTGGATCTGATTCAGGAACTTAAACACAGTGTCCAGAGGACTAGCTTTAAAACGTTTTCAAGAATGGAACACTCCTGGACGAATGAGGGACTTGTTTCTGACAAGGGCCAAAGCTTGTCTAATTTACCCAATATTTATTATCTGACAGTAAAAATACACAACAATACCTTTATTTTGTTAAATGAACATGAAAAATGTGGTGATGAAATGTTGGGATGTTGTGAGAACGCAATCTATTGTTCCTGCATTTTGAATGGAATTTTGTGTACTGATGACAGATCAAGGGATTCCTTTTTAGAACTCAGTGATACTTCATGTATTTTAATAATATCATTTTTTCTTCCCAACATATCGGCTTTTATGTGGAAACAACAAATTTGTCCAATCTGCTCCTAAAATGTTTTATTTTTTCATTTAATCCACTTCATCCACAGATTTCTCCGGGACAAGATTTTGACGAAATGTGCAAGAAGGATTTTTTATGATTCCTGATTTACTAAAGCTTCCATAATGAAAAACTTGTAATACATTTTTCTCTTACATTCATAAAACTACAGGAGAAGTTTCCAATTGATATCTTAAATTTTAAGATTTTTCCCTATTTACCGCCAGCATCTCACCTTAAAAACAGATTACTTACAAGAAGCCAGAATAGAACGGCGGGGAAAAAAAACAAGTTCAGCGCAGGATGCCATTAAAAATACCGACTGTATTGCGCTGTAGTCGTAATGAGGGGTTGTAAGGATTAGAATACATATGTTACAGTATTGTGTTTACATCCTGTTCACTGCCGTTTATTAATGCACCGTGAACCTCCTTGCGACTTGACTAAATGCCCTCAAATATCCAGTATTAATCTTTTCCTATAAGCGAGGGGAGTATAATAGCCACAGCTGGGGGACGTAAATGAACAGAGAAAGAACAAGTTTACCGCATTTGTCAACCTGTCCGTTTTAATAAGAGCGTACAGCGCTGATGTGAAATCCACAACAGCTGCTCAACAACTCATTTTCAGCGTTTATAGAGGTACGCGCAATTTAGTCCGGAGTGACGCTACGGTGCACACTGTTTGGGAGATCGATTTGCAAAAACTTTCGCAGTTATAACTTTGTAGGGTTAGTTTCTTGCCACTTGAAAGCATCAAAGTGTGGATTATTGATTTTGATGAAGAGGTTTGAATGGCATTATAGGAAGGCTTGGGAAAACATTGACTTTGAGTTGAGAATTTTGGGGCCCAAGGCAAAAATGAATGATTTTTCTGTCATGTCTGTTAGGGCTGGGCGATATGGCAAAAAATGATCATCACGGTTTTCTTGGGGCCAGATCATGATTTCAATTTTATTACGATTCGTGTTCACGTTGTATAAATAGAGCTGCATGATTTAGGAAAAATATCTCAATTATAATTTTCCTGACCGGTGCGATTGTGATTAGATTTGGGATTTGTGTTTTAGTAATAGGATTCGGTTCAAATTCACATTTTAAGCACAATTTTGACGCTTTTAGTAGCGCTTTTGTCATGTTCAGTTGTGTTTGTCATATTTCAACCATTTTTGTTGTCTTCAGTTGCGTTTTTGTCACTTTTAGTAGTGTTTTTGTCACATTCCGTTGTGTTTGTCATATTTCAACGCGTCTTTGTTGTTTTTAGTTGCGTTTTTGTCGCTTTTAGTCGCGTGCTGGTGCAGCGAGTCACGTTTGTTGTTTGCAGGTGCGTTTTTGTCGCTTTTGAACGCGTTTTTATCACTTTTGGTTGTGCTTTTGTCACTTGTTTAAGGACATGTTTGTACAAATCCATACTACAGTGTTAGCAGTTTTTTATTCAAATCAAAGCAAGACATTTTATTGTTTGTGGAAGAAATTAGCCTTTGTGATTTGCTAATTGCATCCATTAAAGTTGTGATTTTGTGTGGATTTGGTTGAATCGTGCAGCCCTGGTCTATAAGAGGTAAATAAAGTCATCTGCTCAGAGGCTTCAGAGGCTAAACAACAGGAGAAAAAGTGTGTTTGAACAGACAGCTGCATTAAAGAGACAAACAGTCTCTTTAATGCAGTCTCAGATTTCACACAAATAGCAGATTGTCACAGGGACGAGCTCACGATTCCATTTTTATCACCGTATCGCCCAGCCCTAGTGTCTCTTGAATTGTTCTTGGAGGAAGGTTTTAGTTTTTTTGTTGTTGTCTTTGTTGTATTGTTGTTGTAACGTGTGGGGGCCAGACAGATGCATACATTTGGGGTGGAAAGTGAACTCTTGGAAAATTCAAATGTTCAGCTTTAAAAAGGGGGGTTTGGGGGCCCTACCCCAGAAAAAATATTTCAGAAATCCGACCATATTTCCCGTTTGTTGGTGCATTTTAACACATGTTCAGCTGATTTAAATACACATAATTCATTTGTAATTTTACTCACTTTTTAGCTTTTTTTATTCCAGACTATTTTGTCGGTCTTTCTCTTCTGTGATATTGCGGGAAAAGCAACGGTTTCAGAGTCTTGTGCCTGTGATGATCAGGAATGGTGTCTTATTTGGGGCCCCTTCAGGTTTGGGGCCCAAGGTAATTGTGGCCTGTTGCCTAATGGTTAGTCCGCCCCTGTTTGGAAGAGTAGCTATGTCTTTCGTATGATCCAAAAAATGACAAAGTAGTGGTCCAGGAAATGCTCAACTAGGAGTAAAAAGGCCTACTCAAGTAATTGTAGAGAAATTACGAATTTACACTCAATACGGGGAAGGTTTGGCACTTAATTTAGGGCGAGTTACTGACTGTTTCATCAACTCCGGTGCACTGTGGTGTGGATTTAACCATAAAACAGCAAAGCACTCGTCTAAATGACTCAAGATCACGGTCCTCTGTTGTGTCCTGGAAAAATAGACTTCTTGTAACTAGACCCAACTCGAATTTGGTACAAACACGAAGTAACAATGTGGACATAACATCTGATTTATAATTGGAAGTTACTGTAATTGGGAGGACGAAACATGCACACAACAAATCATGCACAAAATCAAGTCTTTTCAAAGGATAACCACACAAAAAAATCATATCTAAGAGAGCAGTGCAAGAAACACAAATGTTCAAATCATTTACAGGGGCTCTACCTAATTTTTTGGGTCAGTTTGCTCTCTCTATTCACCTTATTTCGGACGTTGCCTTACGCGCCGCCGTCTTGTTTCCGTTGTAGTTCACATGGAGCAGACGAGCTCAACAGAAAATAAGTTCTACATGGACTAAAAAGCCGTTTTCAGGCCGCCGAGGAAATCGGTGCGTTGTTGACTTGTTGTTGCTCGTGTTCATTAAACATTTTACACAAATCAACCTACTTTATGTAACATTTTAGCGGCGAGACTTTTCCCTCGTTCGTCATTAGCTTTAACGGAGTTCTCGTCAAACGGAAGCGTGTTTACAGACGGAAGTGCAGAAAACTGCAAAAGTGGGCGGGGCAGAATAAGGTCAATATATAACTTGAAGGTCTTTGTTATAAAATGTCATTATAATCTGTATCTACATTATTTTTCATACTCAACTAGTCCCTAAACAAAACCGATTTTGAACCAAAAAATCTGGTACAGCCCCTTTAATATTGTTTAAGGACGCATTTTCTGCTACAGTGACTTTTTTTGAGCTTTTAACCATGCTCTAACAATGTTTCATCATCAAAAACATACCTGGAGTAACACTCCAGTTCACACTGCATTCACACTGTTTTGAGAAATGTTCAATAGAAAATTAAAAACTCTCCCCTCCAAGCATCAAAGATACTTCCTGCTGAACTTCATTTCATTTGTCACTTATCCGTGAATCTTCTGCTGTTTTACATCCTTAAATCATCGCCAGACTCGTTCTGAGCATTTCTGCCATCTAAACATGATGACTCAAGTGCTAACATAGTCGCCGTCTACTGGCTGGATGTACTCAGTAGGTGTCATTTCACACAGGGTGATGAATCCTGTCATTTAACGAATAATACACTGTTTTTGTTTCAAAACTTAAGATGGCAACTGTACGGTTCTCAAGAGCATGTTTAAAGGCTAATGATAATATGAAAAATGCAAAATATTTTGTTTCAAAACTTAAAATGGTAAATGTACAGTACTCAAGAGCATGTTTAAAGGCTAATGATAGTATGAAAAATGCAAAATATTTTGTTTCAAAACTTAACCCTTTAAGCGCCCTCGTCGCAGTAATGCGACTTACTTTTTTCAAGTGCAAGGAAAATTATGAATAAATAATAAACCACAAAACATTCCAATCGTTGATAACAAGCTTTCATAGTTTTGATACACACGTCACATCCGTTTGAAAACCTATAAATAACGGCCGGCAGGGGGGAAAAAGAGAAAAAAAACCCAAACAAACATGGCTGGAAGAAGTACACACGATTCTCTTGTTCACTACACAGCAGACTCAGATTCTGAGGGAAATTATTTTCCTGAGACTGACAATGATTGCTCAAGTGAAGAAGACACACCGAGTGGTAGAGGCAGAGGCGGAGGCAGGGCAGGGGCAGGGGCAGGGGCAGGGGCAAGGCCAGGGGCAGGGGCAGAGGTGGTGGACAGCCCCACGACACTAGTGGGGATGAGGGCTGGGAGCAGCTGAGAGAAATTGCGGATTTTCAAGGGTGGATCAAACCATTTGATATGGTTGTTGGCTACACCGGAGACAGAGATTTGAGTGATGCCAGGCCAATAGATATTTTATCACTATTTCTAACAGATGAGTTTTGGAAACTGATCGCTGATGAAACAAACAGATATGCAGCACAGGTCATTTCAGCAATGGAGATGAAGCCACATTCCAGATTTTTAGAGTGGTATGATGTATCCATTTCTGAAATGAAAGCTTTCATTGCATTGCATTTGTCTATGGGCCTTGTAGATAAACCTGAAATAGAGGATTATTGGGCAACATTTTGGCTCACACAGACGCCTGGTTTTGGGAGTGTAATGTCTAGAAATAGATTCGAAATTATTCTTTCATGCTTTCATTTGGTCAACAATAACAATTATGTAAGACAAGGTGAACCAGGGCATGATAAACTTTTCAAAGTCCGTCCAATAATACAGTTGATTATTCCCAAATTTGCAGCAGTCTACAGTCCACTCAAGGAACTTTCTTTAGATGAGATGACAATAGCATTCAAGGGAGGTCAACACTCAAATGTTACAGTCCCAATAAACCAGATAAATATGGCTATAGAGTGTATGTTTTGAGTGAGAGCAGTTCAGGGTATGTTTTGCGTTGGTCCTTGCACACAGGGCAATACACAGATAATGCCAGCGACATCAGTGCAACTCATGCTGTTGTTCGTGAACTTGTCGATCCTTACACTGGAAAAGGCCACGAAATTTACATGGACAGTTACTATACCTCACCAGCAATTGCAAATGAATTAGCTGATTTGGAAACCGGACTATGTGGTACAGTGAGAAGTACAAGGAAAGGCATGCCTAAAAGCCTGGGGAAACCTATCTTGCATCTAAAAAAGGGAGATGACCCTGTTTTTATGCGGAAAGGTAAACTTCTGGCTTGTGCTTGGCAAGACACTAAACGTGTCACTATGCTCTCTACACTGCATGGCAATGCATGTGTTCAGAAAAGAATCAGGTCCAAGACAAATGCAACTGGCTTTCGCGCAATAAACAGACCACTGTGTGTCAACCAGTACAATATGTACATGGGGGGTGTAGACACATCAGACCAGAGGATGAAAACCTATCTGTTTCCGCACCGGTCCAGGAAGTGGTATCACCGCATCTTTAACGCCATCCTCAGTATTTCTGTTGTCAACTCACACATTATTTACACTAAATGCACCCCGGGCCCACACAAAGCCCTGAAGGCCTACATCCAGGACGTTGCTGATGCATTGCTGGCTGGTTACACCAAAAAGGTGGGTAGCAAAGGTGGCCGGCCTTCAAGAGCAGGGAGGGTAATACCACAAAGGCTAACAGAACGTCACTGGCTTTGTGAAGCAGAGGGCCGTCCAGACTGTGTTGTCTGCTCAGACCGTTCTCGTGTAAAGGCAGGCGCCAGACAAAGTACAGGTGCCGTCAGTGTGGTGTCGGTCTTTGTGCTGTACCCTGCAATGAGAGATACCATACTGTCAAAAACTATAAACTGTGTCATTTAGATATGTGATATTTGAGATAATGGCCCCCAGGACCTCCAGCAGCCCCCGTGAAAATCCCCACTCACACTGGCCCAGGACGGGTTTACTTCTAGACACTTCACTCCCAAAACCAGGCGTCTGTGTAAGACAAATTGTTGCCCAATAATCCTCTATTTCAGGTTTCCAAAACTCATCTGTCAGAAAGGGTGGTAAAATATCTAATGGCCTGGCATCTCTCAAATCTCTGGCCCAGGACGGGTTTACTTCTCCCGGGTCCCACACTTGACCTAATGGCCCCCAGGACCTCCAGCAGCCCCCGTGAAAATCCCCACTCACCCTGACCCAGGACGGGTTTACTTCTCCCGGGTCCCACACTTGACCTAATGGCCCCCAGGACCTCCAGCAGCCCCCGTGAAAATCCCCACTCACCCTGACCCAGGACGGGTTTACTTCTCCCGGGTCCCACACTTGACCTAATGGCCCCAAGACCTCCAGCAGCCCCCGTGAAAATCCCCACTCACCCTGACCCAGGACGGGTTTACTTCTCCCGGGTCCCACACTTGACCTAATGGCCCCCAGGACCTCCAGCAGCCCCCGTGAAAATCCCCACTCACCCTGGCCCAGGACGGGTTTACTTCTCCCGGGTCCCACACTATACATCATGGCCCTTGGAACCAGGTGCACCACTTGAACCCGGGTACCCACCCTTAAGCACCCCTCCCCGGGCTACACACCCTTGGACCGCACGCCTGGAGCCCAGCGACCCTGGTACTCCGCTCTTCTGGACACCGTCTGGAGACTCCAGACAACCAGGTGCACCACTTGAACCCGGGTTCCCACCCTTAAGCACCCCTCCCCGGGCTACACACCCTTGGTCCGACCCTGTTACTCCGACTGGAGTAGAAGGCACCTGGTACTCCGCTCCACACTTTGAAATATATCGATCAGGGCCCCGCGACCCTGCTACTTTGCTCTTCTGGTGTCCAGAAGAGCGGAGTACCAGGGTCGCGGGGTCCTGATCGATATATTTCAAAGTGTGGAGCGGAGTATCAGGTGCCTTGTCTGGAGACTCCAGACAACCAGGTGCACCACTTGAACCCGGGTACCCACCCTTAAGCACCCCTCCCCGGGCTACACACCCTTGGACCGACCCTGTTACTCTGACTGGAGTAGAAGGCACCTGGTACTCTGTAATGTAACACACACCTCAAAAACCACGGGATGCACGTGGTTTAGGAAGTGGCCACAGACATTTCTACCTTCCTTGGATGATTTGCCATTCTTTTGCATCCATAACTCTTCCTTGGATGTTAGCCATTCAAATATTTCCCATTCCAACTGTGGAGAATCAGGTCCGTATTCCCCATAGGGGTCACCATCCCTGCTGGATAAGTATAGAGATATGGAGGTTTGAGAAAGAGTCCCGCGACTCTTATTATGCCATTCTTTTACATCCATAACTCTTCCTTGGATGTTAGCCATTCAAATATTTCCCATTCCAACTGTGGAGAATCAGGTCCGTATTCCCCATAGGGGTCACCATCCCTGCTGGATAAGTATAGAGATATGGAGGTTTGAGAAAGAGTCCCGCGACTCTTATTATGCCCTTCTTTGTCATCCATAACTCTTCCTTGGATGTTAGCCATTCAAATATTTCCCATTCCAACTGTGGAGAATCAGGTCTGTATTCCCCATAGGGGTCACCATCCCCTGCTGGATAAGTATCAAGATATGGAGGTTTGAGAAAGAGTCCTGCGACTCTTGTTTGCAGCACTTCAGATTTTGACACTCGACATGAGCACCAGACTTACCATTGGATTATCCAGAAAGCCTGTAAGCAACAAGGCATAGGGGGGATTTGTTGCCAAGACATGGCAGACACCCAGAGGCAGGCCTAGGGTGTTCACACCAATGTGACCTGCCCATTGGCAGGTGTCCGAGCGCCCCAGGCTAGGCTGCTCTTAGTAAGGGTTTGAGAAACATTGTTTATGTCGGACCGCTAGGCAGACTGGGCAGCTTGGTCTCGCTTCCAATAGGACTGTGGTTCTGAAAAGCACATAATTTCTCTCCAAGGCGCAGTTATCCCAAGCCTACCTGTGTAGACCGACGGACATCGCAAATCAAGGTCTGGTGCCACCCCAAAGGAGTAAGACAACCAGCCCAAGGATCTGCAGAGGTCCTGCGACAGAGGAGCCCAGGTTGCCAAACGATCCAACGGCAAACGCAGATACCTCCAGCTTACCTGTGTAGACCCACAGACAACGCAAATAAAGGTCTGGTGCCACCCCAAAGGGGTAAGACAACCAGCCCAATGATCTGCAGAGGTCCTGCTACAGAGGAGCAAAGGTGCCAAACGTTAAGCACAGCCAACCTTAGCAGATGCCACAGACAAAGGTCTGGCGCCACCACAGGGTAAGACAACCAGACCAATGAACTCCAGCACTGCTGCAGGGACCCGGTTTCCCCATAGGGAGGCCAGGAGGGCTAAGTAGGAAAAATTAGGACTCCCATTCCCACATAAAACTAGACCCACAGTGCACAGGAACCATCTGTAAAGAAAAAACAAGACAGAGGCCCTGCGATGGTGGGCCACATTTGCACATCGACCAGACAGTAGTCCCACCAAGGCCCAAGTTGGAGAACTCCAGCTCCAACACCACTGCTCCCAAATCACTACCCAGGACCAGACACTGCTCCTGGGTCACACACTTCACACCATGCACCCTGCATGGGGCTGGCCCCGTCCCAGCCACTCACTGTACCCTGGGCATGACTCATAATGAGAGCAGCGTTACCCAGGCACATTGCACCAGGGTCCCATTCCATTGGCATTCTGCTCCTTGTTTCTTTTTTTTTTTTACCCCAGAGACAGTGCTTCAAAGTTGGGACACATTTTTGGGACATTCAGGGCCAATAGAACCAGAAAAAAGGCCCAGGAAAACGGATCTCTCATGCCCACAGACAGAGCTCAGTGCCAGGCATGCATAGAACCAGGATTTGTGCAAATGTCAATCGCAAAAAACGTCGTTTCCCAAAACTGCCCGACTATCCCTTGGAACAACGCAAAATGTCAAAGTTCGCGTGGGAGCAGCGGTGGGATTTTCGCGTGAGCAGCGTTAATCAGCCCGGGACTCCCGGGCTGAACCTTGTCTGCACAAACTCAGAAAAATGACTAAGTCGATGGGCGGCATATGGTACTCTGGATATGGTACTCTGGATATGGTACTCTATTGGGACTTTGTTATAATCCATCGGTGACATGGGGTACTCTGGGTTTGACTCAGAATGAGAGCAGCTTTACCCAGGAACAGGTACTGATCCTGGGACTCAGCTCCCCCCCAGCGGCCCCAGTTGGAGAACTCCAACTCCAACACCACTGCTCACAAATCACTACCCAGGACCAGACACTGCTCCTGGGTCACACACTTCACACCATGCACCCTGGTTGGGGCTAGCCCTGACCCAAAACCAAAACCTAACTGATCCTGGGACTCAGCTCTCCCCCAGAGGCCCAAGGCGGAGAACTCCAGCTCCAACACCACTGCTCACAAATCACTACCCAGGACCAGACACTGCTCCTGGGTCACACACTTCACACCATGCACCCTGGTTGGGGCTAGCCCTGACCCTAACCCTAACCCTAACTGATCCTGGGACTCAGCTCGTCCCCAGAGGCCCAAGGCGGAGAACTCCAACTCCAACACCACTGCTCACAAATCACTACCCAGGACCAGACACTGCTCCTGGGTCACACACTTCACACCATGCACCCTGGTTGGGGCTAGCGCTGACCCTAACCCTAACCCTAACTGGTCCTGGGACTCAGCTCTCCCCACCAGAGGCCCAAGTTGGAGAACTCCAGCTCCAACACCACTGCTCCCAAATCACTACCCAGGACCAGACACTGCTCCTGGGTCACACACTTCACACCATGCACCCTGGTTGGGGCTAGCCCTGACCCTAACCCTAACCCCTAACTGGTCCTGGGACTCAGCTCTCCCCACCAGAGGCCCAAGTTGGAGAACTCCAGCTCCAACACCACTGCTCCCAAATCACTACCCAGGACCAGACACTGCTCCTGGGTCACACACTTCACACCATGCACCCTGCATGGGGCTGGCCCCGTCCCAGCCACTCACTGTACCCTGGGCATGACTCATAATGAGAGCAGCGTTACCCAGGCACATTGCACCAGGGTCCCATTCCATTGGCATTCTGCTCCTTTTTTTTTTTTTTTTTTTTTACCCCAGAGACAGTGCTTCAAAGTTGGGACACATTTTTGGGACATTCAGGGCCAATAGAACCAGAAAAAAGGCCCAGGAAAACGGATCTCTCATGCCCACAGACAGAGCTCAGTGCCAGGCATGCATAGAACCAGGATTTGTGCAAATGTCAATCGCAAAAAACGTCGTTTCCCAAAACTGCCCGACTATCCCTTGGAACAACGCAAAATGTCAAAGTTCGCGTGGGAGCAGCGTAGGGATTTTCGCGTGAGCAGCGTTAATCAGCCCGGGACTCCCGGGCTGAACCTTGTCTGCACAAACTCAGAAAAATGACTAAGTCGATGGGCGGCATATGGTACTCCGGATATGGTACTCTGGATATGGTACTCTATTGGGACTTTGTTATAATCCATCGGTGACATGGGGTACTCTGGGTTTGACTCAGAATGAGAGCAGCTTTACCCAGGAACAGGTACTGATCCTGGGACTCAGCTCTCCCCCAGAGGCCCAAGTTGGAGAACTCCAACTCCAACACCACTGCTCACAAATCACTACCCAGGACCAGACACTGCTCCTGGGTCACACACTTCACACCATGCACCCTGGTTGGGGCTAGCCCTGACCCTAGGCAAAAGTGTGAAAAATAGGCCATGGGTCTCATTGGCTTTTCTGATCAGGAGGCCGTCTAGGAATTGTCTGCAAATTTTCACTAATAAAAGTCAAAGTAATTGTTTTTCTCCCCATTGTAATTTAGTGCGCTCCTACAGGTGGCGCCGTAGGGTTGATTGTTATTGTGCGCATATAAATGGATTAAGCAGCTTTACGTTTACGAGTGTTTCAAATTTCATGTCGATCGGAGTATGCATGTGCGTGCAGGAGCTATTGAAATGATTTGGTGAGCACTCGGGGCTAGCCCTGACCCTAACCCTAACCCTAACTGGTCCTGGGACTCAGCTCTCCCCACCAGAGGCCCAAGTTGGAGAACTCCAGCTCCAACACCACTGCTCCCAAATCACTACCCAGGACCAGACACTGCTCCTGGGTCACACACTTCACACCATGCACCCTGCATGGGGCTGGCCTCGTCCCAGCCACTCACTGTACCCTGGGCATGACTCATAATGAGAGCAGCGTTACCCAGGCACATTGCACCAGGGTCCCATTCCATTGGCATTCTGCTCCTTTTTTTTTTTTTTTTTTTACCCCAGAGACAGTGCTTCAAAGTTGGGACACATTTTTGGGACATTCAGGGCCAATAGAACCAGAAAAAAGGCCCAGGAAAACGGATCTCTCATGCCCACGGACAGAGCTCAGTGCCAGGCATGCATAGAACCAGGATTTGTGCAAATGTCAATCGCAAAAAACGTCGT
Organism: Rhinogobius similis; assembly: GCA_019453435.1. Lineage (NCBI taxonomy): Eukaryota > Metazoa > Chordata > Actinopteri > Gobiiformes > Gobiidae > Rhinogobius > Rhinogobius similis. The sequence continues at coordinate 34,162,669 of CM033633.1, read as the reverse complement.
TTCCCAAAACTGCCCGACTATCCCTTGGAACAACGCAAAATGTCAAAGTTCGCGTGGGAGCAGCGTAGGGATTTTCGCGTGAGCAGCGTTAATCAGCCCGGGACTCCCGGGCTGAACCTTGTCTGCACAAACTCAGAAAAATGACTAAGTCGATGGGCGGCATATGGTACTCTGGATATGGTACTCTGGATATGGTACTCTATTGGGACTTTGTTAGAGACCCCCAGCAGCACTCTTTCTTTCTTTCTTTCTTTCTTTCTTTCTTTCTTTCTTTCTTTCTTTCTCTTTCTCTCTCTTTCTCTCTCTTTCTCTCTCTTTCTTTCGTTCTCTTTCTTTCTCTCTTTCTTTATTTTTTTTCTTTCTCTTTCTTTCTTTCTTTCTTTCTTTTTTGAGGGGGGGTTTGTTTGTTTTTTTCCACTAAATCCCAATTGAGGCTTAAAGTAGAAATAAAAAACTGTGGCGCTTAGAGGGTTAAAATGGTAAATGTACGGTACTCAAGAGCATGTTTAAAGGCTAATGATAATATGAAAAATGCAAAATATTTTGTTTCAAAACTTAAAATGGTAAATGTACGGTACTCAAGAGCATGTTTAAAGGCTAATGATAATATGAAAAATGCAAAATATTTTGTTTCAAAACTTAAAATGGTAAATGTACGGTACTCAAGAGCATGTTTAAAGGCTAATGATAATATGAAAAATGCAAAATATTTTGTTTCAAAACTCAAGATGGTAAATGTACGGTACTCAAGAGGATGTTTAAAGGCTAATGATAATATGAAAATGCAAAATATTTTGTTTCAAAACTCAAGATGGTAAATGTACGGTACTCAAGAGGATGTTTAAAGGCTAATGATAATATGAAAATGCAAAATATTTTGGCTTTAACAGAAAGTGTCACTTGTACACTCACAGTGAGAAGAGTGAATAACACAAGTAAGAGTGAAAATATTGTGTCTGAAAACTAAACTGAAAAAAATGCTGTACTACATGCAAAGTGTAGTCATTTCCCCTGCAGAAACACTCAAATTAATAAAAAAAAAAATTGAACAGCAAACCAAAAAACTAATCTCAGCTTAGCCTCCTCCAAGACTTTCCTAACCTGACAAGCATTACATTATCACATGTCATTTTGTGTCATGAGTGAAACGTGTCGTCTAATATCTGCTGATGTTAAGAACAGAGGTCAACACTTAACAATCTTCAGCGGATGAGAAAAATTCAAGAATCAACCTCGCTTATTACCAATTTGATTAAAAATAATTCAAAATAGAAAAATCAATTAACACTCAAATAACATGCAATTTATTTTTCAGTTCAGAGTGTTACTGCAGTTAATTATCCAATACTTTGAGAGTGTGAGGAAGAGTTTGGAGAATGGAGCGTTCGGTAAATCATTAGCGAAAGGTCAGAATATTTTACCAAAGAGTAATCAAAAGAATTAACCTTACAAAGAAATAACTTACAATTTCAGGAACATTGCAAACTTGTTAAAGAAAGACTAAAAGAAAGTTTGAAATTAAAATTTGGCTGCTTCATTTTTAATTTTTACTTGATCGATCATGGAGGAGTTCAGAAAAGACACGCTGACTTAAGGCCTTTTATTACGACTGTGTATTTTACTTTCACTGGATTTGTTTCCCCGAATTTGTCTACTTTTGACCCAAACTTTTCTGCCTTGGTGTAACTTGTCAGGATCAGAGCTTTCACACCAACCTGCACTTTTTGGTACACTTAAAGATAACTTTAAGTTCAGAACCCCTGCATGTACTGTTTGTTTGGGCTGGCGAACCATAATGTTGTAAGCAGAATCTGCTTTGGGTCGTTTGTGATATGAACACTTAGCAGGAATAGATTTGGACCAACGTTCACGTTTTGAGCTAATTAAGCTTCCGTAGAAATAGATCATGAGATGTACATGTATTTCCTTTGATTTGCATCTTTATATTCCTCCTTATCAGGCTGGACTGACCTCATGAGGCTGGACTCTCCTCATCAGGCTGGACTGACCTCATCAGGCTGGACTCTCCTCATCAGGCTGGACGCTCCTCATCAGGCTGGACTCTCCTCATCTGGCTGGACTCTCCTCATCAGGCTGGACTGACCTCATCAGGCTGGACGCTCCTCGTCTGGCTAGACTGACCTCATCTGGCTGGACTCTCCTCATCAGGCTGGACTGACCTCATCAGGCTGGACTGACCTCATCAGGCTGGACTCTCCTCATCAGGCTGGATGCTCCTCATCAGGCTGGACTCTCCTCATCTGGCTGGACTCTCCTCATCAGGCTGGACTGACCTCATCAGGCTGGACTCTCCTCATCAGGCTGGACGCTCCTCATCAGGCTGGACTCTCCTCATCAGGCTGGACTCTCCTCATCAGACTGGACGCTCCTCATCTGGCTGGACGCTCCTCATCTGGCTGGACGCTCCTCATCAGGCTGGACTCTCCTCATCAGGCTGGACTCTCCTCATCAGGCTGGACTCTCCTCATCAGGCTGGACTCTCCTCATCAGGCTGGACGCTCCTCATCTGGCTGGACTGACCTCATCTGGCTGGACGCTCCTCATCAGGCTGGACTCTCCTCATCTGGCTGGACTCTCCTCATCAGGCTGGACTCTCCTCATCAGGCTGGACTCTCCTCATCAGGCTGGACTCTCCTCATCTGGCTGGACGCTCCTCATCTGGCTGGACGCTCCTCATCAGGCTGGACTCTCCTCATCTGGCTGGACGCTCCTCATCTGGCTGGACGCTCCTCATCAGGCTGGACTCTCCTCATCTGGCTGGACGCTTCTCATCAGGCTGGACTCTCCTCATCTGGCTGGACGCTCCTCATCTGGCTGGACGCTCCTCATCAGGCTGGACTCTCCTCATCAGGCTGGACGCTCCTCATCTGGCTGGACTCTCCTCATCAGGCTGGACGCTCCTCATCAGGCTGGACTCTCCTCATCAGGCTGGACGCTCCTCATCTGGCTGGACTGACCTCATCTGGCTGGACGCTCCTCATCAGGCTGGACTCTCCTCATCAGGCTGGACGCTCCTCATCAGGCTGGACTCTCCTCATCAGGCTGGACGCTCCTCATCTGGCTGGACTGACCTCATCTGGCTGGACGCTCCTCATCAGGCTGGAGTCTCCTCATCAGGCTGGACTCTCCTCATCTGGCTGGACTGACCTCATCTGGCTGGACGCTCCTCATCAGGCTGGACGCTCCTCATCTGGCTGGACTGACCTCATCTGGCTGGACGCTCCTCATCTGGCTGGACTGACCTCATCAGGCTGGACTCTCCTCATCAGGCTGGACGCTCCTCATCAGGCTGGACTCTCCTCACCTGGCTGGACGCTCCTCATCTGGCTGGACTGACCTCATCTGGCTGGACGCTCCTCATCAGGCTGGACTCTCCTCACCAGGCTGGACGCTCCTCATCAGGCTGGACGCTCCTCATCAGACTGGACGCTCCTCATCAGGCTGGACGTTCCTCATCAGACTGGACGCTCCTCATCAGGCTGGACGCTCCTCATCAGACTGGCCTCTCCTCATCAGGCTGGACGCTCCTCATCAGGCTGGACGCTCCTCATCAGGCTGGACGCTCCTCATCAGACTGGCCTCTCCTCATCAGGCTGGACGCTCCTCATCAGGCTGGACGCTCCTCATCAGGCTGGACTCTCCTCATCAGGCTGGATGCTCCTCATCTGGCTGGACGCTCCTCATTGGTTAATCTGCTCCTCAATTAGTGACCAACAATATTTTCATTGTTTGATTTCGTACGTTTCTTCTGATAAAATCAACAATTTTGTGTAGCCCTGCCAGGCAACTGCTGTCAGGATTTTGGACTTTACAAAAATAAATGGAATTGAATTAATAAACTTGTCATAACTTCATGGTTTGTTCTCCTGATCGTATTATGCAGCCAGCAGATCCCCTGAAGTAACTTTCAGAATCAGAATGAGCAAGGCTTTTATTGCCATTGTCAGTGAGCAAAATTCACAAACTAGGAATTATCTTCGGCAGTAGGATGCAACAAATGGCAATGTATAATAATAGTAGTAAGATAAAAAAGTATAGATTATGCTAAAATAAGAGAAAAATAAGGGCATGGAAAATAAAAGCTGTTTAATAAAAGTTAAATATAGCACACTCCACTGCTCCAACACCTCTACAGCGCCCCCTGATGACCCAGTGTGGAGTTCAAATGTGTGACATGTTTGTAAAATCCAAATACAGAAATCCAAACAGTAACATATGATGCAGCTCAACTTGTGGTGTCAGGTAACAGATCAGGGAGAAACTTTCCTCTAGACGATCACAGTTTCTAGGGATCTTCCATTTTCTTTTGGTTGGGTTTATTTGATCTGTGGTGAGAACATGATCCTCACCAAATGAAACTGCAACCGTGTTTCACCTTTTAGGGTGCTTAACTGGTTCGGTTTGGGAATAAAAGTTGAAACATTATGTCAGTTTCTCATCACACTTCAGCTCAAATGAACTGAACCAAAAGACAACAGAACATCCCCCCTGCCTGAGGTGGCGCTGCATCACATATAGGCGGAAGAAAGTGCACGAATCAACAACAAACTAGCAACTGTGTTCTTCCACTGTCCAGAAGAAAGTCTCTGATTTAATTTGTCAACAAAAACTGAGCTGTATCAGATTTTCATATTTGGATATTTGATTTGGATTTTACAAAGAGGTCGAACATTCATACTGGCTCATCGGGCGGCGCTGTTGAAGCGTCGGAGCTGGATAAAGTTTACTTCAGATGACGTGACGGCTGCCTAATGTGAGCTGCCGAGTGATGACAACTTTCCACATTTAGATTCTTAAAGACAATACATTAGGAGATGTATTTATCTTGTTGATTAACTGTGGCCGTTGACAGTTCTGAAGATGACTCATAGAGGTAAACACATCTCCTAATTAACTGTCTTTAGGAACCTAAATGTGGATGTATAAGACATAATGAACATTGTTCCATCCATGTAAATATTGTTAGAATGAATCACATCGCTTTACTTTACCAGCCCGTGTTCACAAACTAGCCAGAAAACTATGCTATCTTTAGTGATCGTTGTCAGAAATTGTTATACCGTTTTGTCTGATTATTCAAAATAACAGGGTTTATTAATTCACTCATGGTCCATTTCTTTCCTTTTGATTGTCTCTCCCGGGATTATTTTGTGTTCAGCGTGCAACGAAAGCTTGCAATAAAAAGTGTTAGTCTGGTCGTATGGCGTCCGATTAGCATTCACACCACAAGCAAACCGCACTGGAGTCCACTTGAAATCGGACAGACACCACCTCCAAACGTGGGTCTTGGTACGGCTCTCTAGTCCGGTCCAAATCCAACTGATCTGCTTTCACACCAAACGGACTCACAAATCAGTCTATCTCCAGATCTTGAGCTCGGCTTGGTTTCCTGAACGATTTTGCCTACTGTGCATGTTTCAGGTTGTAAATATACAGCACCATTATCACGTTTCTTGCGCTGTGTGTAAAACGTAAAAAGTGCCATCTCAGTGAACCCGGAGCCGCGCTGGAGTAAATTATCCGGTGATGTGGGAGTGCGTGGCGCGGATGGAGGTCGCGGTGTGGATGTAGTGGCGCCCGGAGGTCAGCGGGTGCTCCTGTGGGGTGCTCCTCTGGGCTTTGGCTGCACTACGCTGACACAGTAACACGCTGGAGCGCATCCAAAGTGTCACCTCCTGGTTTTACTGTGGGAGAAAAACGACTCCGGGCTGTTCTCTGCACGCGCTCAGAGGGCACCGGCTCCAGCTCACAGCCAGGTTTTATTTCACAGCTTCGTAGGTTCAGAGGGATTTCATCTGAATGAGGTATGGCAAGTTTGTTATGTTTATTTATCAATTTGCAGGTCATGAACAACGCGTAAAAAACAATATTGGTGCATGTTCGATTATAAAGCAATATTGGGGAAACTTTAGGCATCACAGCTTCACTACTTTTTAACGGGCCTCGATGTCGTTGAGCTGCAAAAATCTGACTTTTCATTCTCTGGGCCATGATCTTGGAAGGATTTACCAAAAATTGGGAATTGTAATCTGTAGTCTCACTTGCTAAATTCAAGATGTGGTGAGCGAGATGTGTATGTTTTTGTTTTGTTTTTTGAGAGAGAGCGATACACAGATTTTGAATCTCAAAATGACTTCCTGGTGAAATAAAGGTAAAATAAAATCCCATCATTTGAAGACACAAAATATCCTTTTTCCAATGCTGTTTCTCCGAATTGTTGTTGTGTTACCATAAAATGTACACACAAATTCAGATTCAGAACAGAAAACTATTACCTACTTGAGGTATCTGCGGTCAGTTTAGATCAGGCCTATTCAACTTGCGGCCTGGGTGCTAGATCTGGTCCTCCAAACAATCCGAGCCGGCCCATGACCCTTTCAAATATTAAATAGTCATTTAATTGTTTAATTTAGGCCTGGTTTGGTCCTGGTTTAGACCTGGCTCGATTCTGGGTTAGTCCTGGTTCAGAGCAGATTTGCATGTATTACTAGTTTAATTCTGGTTCACTACTTGTTTGTCAGTTTTGTAGATCAAAGTTTTTATTTTCCCATAAAAATAACATAGATCTAAGATAAATCTAACATAGAAGTAGTAACAGATCTAATGTTGTGGAAATTTTGTGCTAAGCCTCACCCTTCATGCACATGGTCATGGCCCTCGAGAAAAATGAAGTTGAATCGCCCGGGTTTAGATGTTCCCTCACTAAACTGAAGATTAGCACTCTGATTCATGTTAGCGGAATTGCAGTGCCACTGTGTTCTCTTTGGTCAGTAGTAATTTTCTTCTGACTATCAACACTTTCAGCTGAAAATTCTACAACTGTATTTCCTCTGCTGATGAGTGTCAGTGTGACTGTGAACACTTCTGTGGATTATCACCGACTGTGACTGAGGAGGGACTGGAGAATGCAAAGCTCTTCAGTTAATACAGAAAAGCACTGTAAATATCCAACACATTATTTTTAATCCCTCATATTTGAAAAGCAAGATGAAAAACAACAACAATGTGTATATAAATGCTTACTATTGCAAGAATAATGTTTTACTTATGGTGAGACATTACAGGTGAATAAGAAAAAAAATCTTAAATTTAAAGATATCAATTTGAAACTTGTCCTGTAGTTTACTCACATAAATGTAAGAAAAAAATGTATTACAAGTTTTTCATCATGTCATGTTTTCATGTAGAAATAAGGCCTTTTATGTGAAAAAATGGCCAAAAATACCCATATTTGTGACATATAAAACTGAAAAATGGACAGAACCAGGTTTAAATTTCTTTATGCACACATTAGTTACAATTAGTTGCAAAAAGAATTACAGAGAGGATTTTGGATTTCTTATTTCGTTCAAATTGAAATTGAAAAATTGTCCTAAAAATTCAAATTTCGCCTCATTTTTTTAACTTAAAACTTCAATAAATCAGTTTTAGAATTAGGTATTAAAAAATACTTCTGTACGTTTTGTCAGCATCTTGTTGAGTCCCAGATTGTACAGTTTGGTGCGTGTGTGATGTCCCTAGAGGAGAAAAATGGCCTTTGTCCCAGAGAAATCTATGGATGAAGAGGATTAAATAATTAAACATTTTTAAGAGCAGTTTGGACAAGTTTGTTGTTTCCACATGAAAGCCAATATATTGTGAGAGCAAACAAAAAAAATTGAAAAAAAATTAGTTTTGCCAATAGTGTCTCGCCTTAAAATTTTTAAATAGTGACATGTACTGGTAAAAATGTGTCATAACCAAAGAGACTAAACCTAACAATTCTAATATAGGACTGAATAAGGACCATCCTGACTAAATCAACCTTTTTACATTTGTTACCCCACATTTTAGAACTGTTGTGTTCCATGACATATAAATAGTCTCATGTAATATGGATATTACATTAGCCACTATTTGTACCAGTATAGTAGTGACGAAAATTAAAATTAAGTTAATAATCCATGGTCTACTGTAAAATAGGTATAGCGTTCCGATTGAATCAACGTGAAAACCTCGTGCCTTCTGTTTTACACAATCACACGTGCTCCCGAGAGTCCAAAGATAACACTTTAGCCTTAGCTACGTGTGCTAATCCCTCTGACGTAGGCGCTAGAATACGCGCCCATCGCAGTGAAGATACAGCTTTCATTAAAGACGAGTGGATTTATGGTCCGACTGCGCGCCGCCTTCTTTAATACAAGTCTAATGCACCGCGCTGCTCTCTCGCTCTGATCAAAGCAGTGATTTATGGTGTCAGCCTCTCATTTGAATAATACACATGGCCTACCTGTCTGCAGTAAGTATTGTAATTTAGTCCTTGAATAATTCCCTGTGGTAATCAGCCAAGCAGTGATCGGCCCGTGATTTATTATCACTTAAAATGATAACTGGGCTCGACAAAGCATGAACGAAGGCTGCACGGAACTGCACTGGCCCCTCGATTTCGGTTAAGAAGTAAAGGTTTTAGGAGCAAAAGGTAATAAAGGAATCATTAGCAGATGGGGCCGTAAGGCAGAGCAATCACAGGTTTATTTAAAGTCGTCAAATGTTGTTCTGGTGTGAAATGGGTGTCTGCGAGCGTTAGATGCAATCAGAGAAATGGGACTGGATGGACATTAAAGGGGGTAGTGCAAAGGCGCTGGAGGTCGCTGGCGTTTATGTGGAGTACGGCTGTAGGACTTTAGCGATTCATTGGTGGATGGGGACTTCCTGGAGTAAATGTTTTATTAGTTGAGTAATTTTATTGGATGTATACTAGATTTATATGGACAGCAGCAAAGGAGGCATGTAGAGTTAGCTGAAGTTTAGGGATGGTGAACCTCACAATTAACTCCTTAGTTGTGAGGTTCATCATCATAGAGACACTTAAAGGACATATATTCTGCTACAGTGACTTTTTTGAGCTTTTTTTAACCATGTTCTAACATTGTTCTGTCATCAAAAACATACTTGGATTTAGCTACATTCAGGCCATTTTGAGGAATGTTGGTCTGAAAATCCACTCCCTCCGATAGTCAAAAACACTCCCCTCTGGGTTTTTTTAAATCAATTTTACATTTTTTTTTTTTTTTTTTTGAGAATCTTTGGTTGTTTTAAGTCCACGATCACTGCTACTACTAGTCTGATAATAGAGTGTCGCACGTTCTCTTAAAGCGATAACATAACTAAATTGTGTATAGCACTAGGCGCCATCTACTGACTGCATAAACTCGTAAGTGTCAGCAGAGAAACATGTTCATTTATTGCATTATTAACTTTTTTTTTTTTTTTTTGAAAGATGCAGAATATTCTTCTTTTTATAGAGATTTTGCCAGTGCCACATCCTTGATTTTCAAACAGTGTGCTGGCAAAACCTTGAGGTGTGTCTTGTATTTAAGGAATATCACAATCCAGCATAAATTCTCTCAGCTTTGTCACACTGTAGTAAGTAAAATGGCATCATACACACTAAACCATTTGTTAAATGAGTATATATTAATATTTATTTTAAAAGATGATGGTTAAGATTGTAAGTAGTGATTTTAGCCTTGTCTGACAGCATGTGGTTGTTTCTGGACAATTCCCAGTATCCAGAATCCAGCTGAAATTAAGATTGTGGGAAAAACAAAAAAATATCATCCAAGTGATTGTCAGTAGCAGCATATGATTAGCCCGTTAAAGCCTTATAGGTCCCTCGATGATTGGAGTATAAATGTACATTTGGCTGTCGTGTGATTTGTTGACGAGTTACTCCCAGTATATTTCATGTTTGTTTCTGACAGAATTCACTGGTGTACAGATTCATTTGCTCACTAATTGGATTCTGAAACAGAAGCCCTCTGACCACTCTCCCATTAATCACCAGCTCCCTCTGAAGAGGCTGGGACGTCGTCAGTCCGACCATGTGAAATTGCACCACACCCCAGCGTCCTCGCGCTCATGTTGTCGTTTTGGAGACTTTCACTAAATAGATTGTGCAGTTCTCCATAAGTACTTTCCAATTTTGCCCAGATACAAATCAGATCTCGTTTACCAGGGACATGCGGACATTTTGTGCGGCAGGTACTCCAATATTAAATATGGTGTCATTGAGGATTGTGCTCCATTAAAAAAAAAGAAAAAAGAAATGTAAATCCTATAATTGTGTGCTGTAAATTTTGCACGGGACATAAAGTCCCAGAGGTCTGCAGCTCACAAGCCTCACACTGGACTGTGGACCATCTCAGACGCCTCCAGTCTAACCCTTTGTGCAGTCTCCTGGACTCATGCGTTATGATTCTTTTATGAGAATTCGACTTCTCTTTTCCAGGAAAAATGCTGTGCACATCTGTAGTTATTCACATAATTGAATTGCCAGACATATTGTTGCATCAGCTATTTTGCTCATAAAATCGCAAATAATAGTAAAAATAAATAAATAAATAAACTAAAATCTGGTGTAGAACATCTTGGAACATCTTACGTCTTTCTTTCAAACTCACTACACTGTCTTTAACCAGACCACGCCCCACACGGGGACAGCGGCGGTCGTTGTGCGCCCTCTGCACTTTATGAATAGCCTATAGTGAAACACTGACTGGTTCTAGGGGTCTGCAGAGCTGTGGGACAGCAGTGGTCCATTCATCTGCTCTGCCTGGAGGTGAACTCTGGAGGCGAGAGAAGGAGCGAAGCAGCAGCAGAAGAGCTTGTCATAGTTGTGTTCATGTATGTGAATTCAAAGAGTCTTATCACTGTATGTAGAAATATAATCATACAAATTATTATTAATTTTGCTGGTTTGTTAATATATAATAGCTCAAATAATGTTAAACACTTGTATTTCAATGGTGTAGTTTGACATGTTCAAATGTCATACTACTGCACATAGAATATTTGACTTATTTCAGACTGGTTTCAATTTCAAATGTCTATCAAAATCAAAAATCTATCCCCTCCTAAAAGCCAGACTGATATTAACACTAACTATTGACTAAAATAATGTGTCGCATCATGTCTACCGTTTCTTACGCGTGGTAGTTATTAATAAACGTTTTGTGTCCGAAAATATACACTTTCTACTCTGCATCAAAAGTTGTGTGACTCAAACGGATCAACGTGAGTCACACAATGGATTCTAGACTTTGAAAACTCTAAAATTCGTCTTAATTCTCAAAGATATTCTGTTTTTTCATTGTAGCGTTTCTGCTCATACAATATTTGTCATAGACTCTGATGTGAGCGGCGCTGTATTCTCCGCTCGTTTCCCTCTGACATTTCACCACCATCCATAAGAGTCTGTGAGATCCAGAGAGGACCAGCGGCGCGGTGATGCAAGCGGCCGTCTCCATGGCAACAGACAAAGAATGCTCTTGTGAGTTAGTGAGTAGAGCCCAGATTGCGAGTCCAAAGCCCGCTGCTCACTGGAGGATTTTGACAGACTCTCAGATCTTAACTGCATCGGTCTCGCTGCGGATTGTGACCAAATGTGGGGCCCCTCCAACAGAAGAGAGATAAGTCCAACTGGCAGCTGAGCGTGTTGACTGAAGCGTAGAGTCTGAACCCAGTGTACTCTATCGGAAGTATCCAGCGCAGTAGAAAGTACTTTGTATAGTGTGGTATTTGTACACGGATTGACTGGAAGATAAATCAAAGATGGCGTCGCAGTCAATGGCCTTAGTTCGTTGGCGCGTGGAGTCAAAAAGACGTTTTCTTCCGAACGCCGAGTGACGACAGAAACGTGCTCCGTGTGACGCGTCCTGAGGAGCTAGTGCGGGCCCAGAAAAAAAAATAAAACTTAAACTTTTGGTAAGTTTTGAAACCCTTCAGAATCAACTTCTACCAAAGCTGTAGATCCCTGTCAGTGGAACAAGAACTGTTTACTAAAAAAAACAAAAAAAATAAAAAAAAGATTGCTCCATGAGAGATTTTGCTCTGGGCCTTTGGACAGACGGGGAGTGTCTTATTCAGTTCATATAGATCCGTGTGTCTGGTGGCACAGTGGTTAGCGTTTTCACTTCAAAGCAAGAAGGTCCTGGGTTCACCTGCCACTAAAAACATGAATTATAGGTGTGTGAATGAACATGGGACAACGGATGGAGACCTACTGTGACCTAACTCGGTCACACTTTGCTCTTCCTACTTGACCTTGATGTGTTTCCATTACTTTAAGCGCTTTGGGTGCCTATTAGGTGGAAAAGTGCTCTATAAATAAAAGTTCTTCTCCTTCTTTTTAGAATTTGTTACTTTATCCATGGAAACTGCCCAAAACAAGGGATGTGAAGATTATTATTTATTGTTGATAGTCTTGATTATTTAGGTCACAATATTCACCTTATTCTGGAAGTTGCCGTACGCGCCGCCGTCTTGTTTCCGTTGTATTAGTTTACACGGAGCAGACGAGCTCAACAGAAAATAAGTTCTACACGGACTAAAAAGCCGTTTTCAGGCCTCAGGAAATCGGTGCGTTGTGACTTGTTGTTGCTCGTGTTCATTAAACATTTTACACAAATCAATCTACTTTATGTAACATTTTAGCGGCGAGACTTTTCCCTCGTTCATCATTAGCTTTAACGGAGTTCTCGTCAAACGGAAGTGCGTTTACAACAAAAGTGCGTATCTGTGGCAAAAGTGGGCGGGGCAGAATAAGGTGAATAATTGTAAGGACAAAAACAATTTAAAATCAAAATCAATTTTAAATCAAAATAAAGCCTTTTGTAACTAAATCTACAGTCCAACAAATACATAAAAAATGTAAAGTACGTACTTATTTGGTTGTTTTTGTCTCTAACTTTTCTATTTTGTACTCTATGTATGTAATCTTTACTTTTCGCAACCATGGATTCTGCCAACATTCTGACCAATCAGTGTCCGTTAGAACCAGGGCCGAGCAGGTACTAATGAGTACCTGGAACCAATTTAGGCCTAGTGGAAGCGCGCCAAACCAGGGCCGAGCGGAGTAGGCCAAATAGGGCTGGTGGACACGCCCCAATTGACTGCTTTTTTCAGCAATTTAGTAAACTGTCACATTTAGATCCTTATTTTACGTTTTGTTCATTTTTAAAAAACAAATTGTGTATGTCATTGGAAATTGGTCCAACCTGCAGAACTGATTCTCTGCTGCTGGCCCCGCCCCTTCACACCAGGACAGATTTAGAAGGGTTAAAAACAAACACACACACGATATAGGTCCAGCTCGGTGGTGGAGTGGACAGCACATATGCCAGGCTCCATGTGCAGCCGGCCGCAGTGTCATGAGTTTGATTCCGGTTCCAACAGTTTGCTGAATGTCTTTCCCTCTCTCATCCCCAGTTCACTCCACGCTGTCCCGTCTAGTAAAGCCTAAGGGCCAAAAAAATCACGATAAACTCATATGACCAATCGAAAGAGACTGCCCTGTTGGATGTGCATGTTCTCTCTGTGTTTGGGCAGGTTTTCTTGGGGTACTTTGATTTCCTCATCAAAACAAAAAAAAAACATCCAACTACAAATACATGAGACTGGCCCCTGTGTTGTGTTTTTTTTAATGATTATTCTAAAAAGCAGAACACACATTTCTCCAAAAGCCACAAATAAATGATGATTGTGAGAAGAAACAGCACGATTCTAATGGCAAAAAGACAATCATTTGAAAAGAGGAAAATCTCATTAAAATGCAGAGATAATTTTAGAATTGTTTGTCGTTGTATGAGTCATATTTGGGAAATTAGTTTTTACTTGTCTGGACGAGAAACCGAACTCTCAGGTGGCGCTTCTAAGTCAAAATTTGGCTCCGTTCGCCTTTTTATCATGCAAAAAAAAAAAGATCAATCCGTGCTGCATGACAAAGCAAGCACCACTTCAAGAGGGAGCGGGGCCATACACTTTAGGGAAGAGAGAAACTAACGTGAACCTACCAATTCACAATCTGTTTAGTTTTACTCAAAAAAAAAAAAAAGGCTAAAAAAATGCAACCGAAACTATTAGGCACATAAAGGTTTGTAGCTTATGGATGCAAAGTGTCGACGAAGGCATTTCTTATAGAGTGAAAAGCAGGTCATTTGTGCTTATCCATCACGTCTTGGTTTTTCAGAGGTGTTTTTCAACCTTTTAGGGTCACGGTACGACGACTACACAATACTATGGCGCACCAAATACTTTAATATTAACAAATCAAACCTTTTTAATGAAAACCTATTGTGCTTTTGTATTCTATATGGATCTAATCTACGGCATTTGTGGATCATTACGTTATATTTTGGACATTTTAAATTGCAATATTGATTAAAATGACAAGTTTAAAAAATAGGACTGTCGTCTTTGGAGAGCTGCAAGGATTTGTTTTCATTTGTGCCAAAATGGCTACGCGACACTGCCGAATCGAACTTATATCACTGTTTAAGAAAATAGAATAGCTGAACAAAGTAACTAAAATCACTGGGTGCTGAGGACCTGGACTGATGGAGCAATGATGTGTTGTCCACGGGAGATTAAGGATTACCCAAATATGGATGAATCGCTCTGAGAACAACTTTGAACAACAATTATAGACAGTCAAAAACTCCAAAAAGTGGATTTTGTACAATAGGTCTCCTTTAAGTAAATAAAAGTGTGGTTTATAATGTATCAAATACAGTCCATGCCACTTTCTATTCAATGGTGATTGTTCTGCTTTCTCTCTTGGTACAGACGTCTGCTCTGGACACTTCAAAATGGTAAATTAATCTAATGAAGGTGCTGTACGTGAGTTTTAATTTTTTGAAACCTGAAAAATAGAACCACTTAATCAAGCTAACTCTAGTTAAGGCTTTACATCAATCTCATGTATCTCTCACTTCACTAATGCAATCCCAGCATTCTAAATATTCACAGTGCGTAATGAGTTTAGAAGTACTTTTCACAAGTATCTGAGCCCAGAGCATGTTTTGCCGACCCGGGTAAAGCAAACAAACATTAGCATGCTAACGGCACACTTCTTGCTTCTCGTAGAATAAAATGCTCAATTAATAGATGCAGAGAAAGCGCTGTGGTCTTATTTTCACTCGAAAATATGCTCTTCCAAAATATCAGTAGACAGATTTTACTACTACTACTCTTACATGAACTAGCTGTTTTCAAATTTCAAAGCAATATCAGGTACAGCGGCTTTATTTAAATTTAAATTTAATTTATTTTTGCAGCGCCCAAAATCACAACAGTTGCCTCAATGGGCCATGTGTGAATCCAGTAACTCAAATTAGACATTTTTTCAAAGCACATGTGTTCCCCTGTGCACTGGTAGAAGATTTAGGTAGAGAACCAAACCTGAGCTGTCTGAAACTGGGCTCTATATAAATGTATTTTTTCTCTAGTTCATGAAAAGCATGGTTGTTGTGCTAATTGTGGACATTTACTGAATTATATATTAAAGGACACATATTCTGCTACAGTGACTTTTTTGAGTTTTAAACCATGTTCTAACAATGTTCTGTCATCAAAAACATGCTAACCTGAGCGTACAGTCTCTTAAAGTGATAACTACATTTTGTACAGCACTAGGCGCCATCTGCTGGCTGCATACACTCAGTAATTGCCTGGGCAGACAGCAGAGAAACTTGTTCATTTGTAAATAAAACAGGTAAGTACTTGAGAGCATATTTAAAGACTAAGAATAACATGAAAAATACAACATTTTTCCTTTAAGTTTTAACTTAAAATAGACAAAATTTGAATTTTTACACCAGCCTTCAGAAAGATCTAGTTTACTCAAATAAGACATCCAAAATTGCCAGAGTACATAGTATATATATATACATTTTTGTATTGTATACGTCAACAAAATGAAGCAAGAAATTATGTTTCACTAATGTGCAACTTTGGCCATTTTTACACAAATATAGCCTTTTATATTACATGTCTTACATTTATTCAAGTAATCGACTGAAGAAGTTTCAAATTTAAGTTTTCCAAATCCCTCCACTCCAATGAATTTTTTTGCCTGGGTTTTCATTGTTCCAGTTTGATCCTTATTACTTTACTACCTTATTACTTTTACTGAATGGAAAACGTTTTCAGCAAACAGCAAAATCTTTGTGTTTGCATGTAAAAGTATTTAACAAACCAATCGCCAAAGAGAGACAATTTCATCCAACCCAGGACCGTGTTGGACGAGAACAACCGACTGTGACCGTCCCAGTCGTCTTTTCTGTGATGGTTCAACTGCTTGGACTTACAGCTCATTCTAAAACATGTTCTTCACTCTTGGTCCCGCTCTGTCATACCTGATTGATGTGTACAGAATCGACTGTGCAAATTAGTTCTAAAAAGGTTGTGAACGAGATGCACTGAGCCATCGGCTGATTTGACCTGGCTTCTATCCCAAAACTCGCACAGCACAGTTCAGCAAAATACTAATTAAAGGTTAAGACTATTAAACAAGGGTTAATGCTACAAATGCAGCGTATTGACAGGCAACAGTGACTTCTGTCCGATCCACTTTACGTAAATCAGGGTTACAAAATCTGCTGTACAAAGAGAAGTGTGATCCTATCTGTGGTAAATGTGAATCGTGGTTTTCCATCATGTCATGTCAGGGGCGGACGTACCGTTAGGCAACAGGCCACAACTGTCTTGTGCCCCCAACCTTAAGGGGCCCCCAATAAGATGCCCTTCCGGTCATCACAGACACAAGGCTCTGAAACAGTTTCTTTTCTCTCCGTATCACAGTAAAGTACATGAGGGTGCTTTTAAACAAGGAAAAGTCTGGGATTGTCAATAATGCTAGTAAATAAAATACAACATTTTAAAATTACAAATGAATATCATGTATTATATCAGCTGACCATGTGTTACTATGCACCAACAAACGGGAAATATGGTCTGGTTTCTTTCATATTTTCTGGGGAAGGAACCCCAAACCCCCTGTTTAAAGCTGTTTAGAAGCTATTACACATATGAATTAGTAAAAAAAAAACAAAAACACAAAAATCAAGTTTCCTTTCAAGAACAATTCAAGAGACACGACAGAAAAGTTATAGAAAATCACACTTGACGAGGAGGGGGCTGTACTTAATTTTGCCCTGGGCCCCCAAAGTCCTAGGTCCGCCACTGGTCGCAGTTTGTCAAGAAAAGTTGAAAGATACGAGAAGTAGCACTGAATTCTTGAATACACTACAAACTGAAGACTGCTAGCACTGTTTACAGTCAAATACACAGGAGACGCAAAGTACTTTTTAAGGTGAGATGCCGCAGGTGAATAGGAAAAAAATCTTAAATTTAAAGATATCAATTTGAAACTTGTCCTGTAGTTTACTCACATAAATGTAAGAACAAAATGTATTAAAGTTTTTCATCATGTCATATTTTAATGTAAAAGGGCATTTTATATGTAAAAATGGCCAAAACTACCCATATTTGGGACATAAAAAACTAAAAAACAGACAGAACCAGGTTTAAATTTCTTAGTTCATTTTCATTTTTAGGTAAACTAGATTGGACTGAAAACTGTCCTAAAAATTCAAATTTCGCCTCTTTTTTTTTCAAACTTAAAATAAATAAAATAAAATAAATCAGTTTTAGAATTAGATATCAAAAAAATCCTCTGTACGTTTCTTCAAAATTTTGTTGAGTCCCAGATTATAAAGTTTGGTGTAGGAGCTACTTTAAGGTTGATCTTTATGTCCCGAGGGAGAAAAATGCATTTTAAGAAAACGGCCTTTAAAGTTACAATGTCCCAGAGAAATCTATGGATGAAGTGGATTAAATGGAAGAATAAAACATTTTTGAGAGTAGATTGGACAAGTTTGTTGTTTCCACATGAAAGCCGATATCTTCAGAGAGCAAATTTACCCAAAAACAAAAAATGAAAAAAAAAATAGAGTTTGTTTTGTCTGCATCAGCACGAACCCTGCTGAAATTCCAAGCGTTCTACATCACCCTTTGTTTCCCTCAGACAGCAACGAGCCCAGGACTGAGCAAATAAGCGCCGGGTGAGGAGGATCGTGTTGCTTTTCCAGATGAAGACGCAGCCATCTGTTGTTCTTCCCCAGTCGCATTCATCAGACTCCACCTCCGCCATATTCACTTCATTAACACATCCTCAGGTCCCTGCAGGGGCACAGAAACAACAGCCAACATCGGAGTCAATCACACGGAGAGGACGCCGCCTGACTGTAAGCGATCCTGTGATGTGACTGCACAAATGAGGCGTCAAAAAAAGGCATTTGTTACTGTTGTATTCGTTATTTGTCATTTTATTTGTCGGTGATTGACGGCCGGTGTCTTTCACTGGACGTAGATCTCTGACATGTTAGTGCCTTATGAACCATTTCACATTCTGAGGACCTCAGGGACGGGCCTCCTGCTGGTGCCAGAGTCAGGACTAAACATGGACCGGCCTCCTGCTGGTGCCAGAGACAGGACTAAACATGGACCAGCCTCCTGCTGGTGCCAGAGTCAGGACTAAACATGGACCGGCCTCCTGCTGGTGCCAGAGTCAGGACTAAACATGGACCGGCCTCCTACTGGTGCCAGAGTCAGGACTAAACATGGACCGGCCTCCTGCTGGTGCCTGGTGAGTCAGGACTAAACATGGACCGGCCTCCTGCTGGTGCCAGAGTCAGGACTAAACATGGACCGGCCTCCTGCTGGTGTCAGAGTCAGGACTAAACATGGACGAGCCTCCTGCTGGTGCCAGAGTCAGGACTAAACATGGACGAGCCTCCTGCTGGTGCTGGAGGCAGGACTAAACATGGACCGGCCTCCTGCTGGTGCCAGAGTCAGGACTAAACATGGACGAGCCTCCTGCTGGTGCTGGAGGCAGGACTAAACATGGACGAGCCTCCTGCTGGTGCCAGAGTCAGGACTAAACATGGACCGGCCTCCTGCTGGTGCCTAGAGTCAGGACTAAACATGGACCGGCCTCCTGCTGGTGCCAGAGTCAGGACTAAACATGGACCGGCCTCCTGCTGGTGTCAGAGTCAGGACTAAACATGGACGAGCCTCCTGCTGGTGCCAGAGTCAGGACTAAACATGGACCGGCCTCCTGCTGGTGCCAGAGTCAGGACTAAACATGGACCGGCCTCCTACTGGTGCCAGAGTCAGGACTAAACATGGACCGGCCTCCTGCTGGTGCCTGGTGAGTCAGGACTAAACATGGACCGGCCTCCTGCTGGTGCCAGAGTCAGGACTAAACATGGACCGGCCTCCTGCTGGTGTCAGAGTCAGGACTAAACATGGACGAGCCTCCTGCTGGTGCCAGAGTCAGGACTAAACATGGACGAGCCTCCTGCTGGTGCTGGAGGCAGGACTAAACATGGACGAGCCTCCTGCTGGTGCTGGAGGCAGGACTAAACATGGACGAGCCTCCTGCTGGTGCCAGAGTCAGGACTAAACATGGACCGGCCTCCTGCTGGTGCCTAGAGTCAGGACTAAACATGGACCGGCCTCCTGCTGGTGCCAGAGTCAGGACTAAACATGGACCGGCCTCCTGCTGGTGTCAGAGTCAGGACTAAACATGGACGAGCCTACTGCTGGTGCTTGAGTCAGGACTAAACATGGACCGGCCTCCTGCTGGTGCCAGAGTCAGGACTAAACATGGACCGGCCTCCTGCTGGTGCCAGAGTCAGGACTAAATATGGACCGGCCTCCTGCTGGTGCTTAGAGTCAGGACTAAACATGGACCGGCCTCCTGCTGGTGCCAGAGTAAGGACTAAACATGGACCGGCCTCCTGCTGGTGCCTGAGTCAGGACTAAACATGGACCGGCCTCCTGCTGGTGCCAGAGTCAGGACTAAACATGGACCGGCCTCCTGCTGGTGCCAGAGTCAGGACTAAATATGGACCGGCCTCATGCTGGTGCCTAGAGTCAGGACTAAACATGGACGGGCCTCCTGCTGGTGCCAGAGTCAGGACTAAACATGGACGGGCCTCCTGCTGGTGCCAGAGTCAGGACTAAACATGGACCTGCCTCCTGCTGGTGCCTAGAGTCAGGACTAAACATGGACCGGTCTCCTGCTGGTGCCTAGAGTCAGGACTAAACATGGACCGGCCTCCTGCTGGTGCCAGAGTCAGGACCAAACATGGACGGGCCTCCTACTGATGCCAGAGTCAGGACTAAACATGGACCGGCCTCCTGCTGGTGCCAGAGCCAGGACTAAACATGGACCGGCCTCCTGCTGGTGCCAGAGTCAGGACTAAACATGGACCGGCCTCCTGTTGGTGCCTAGAGTAAGGACTAAACATGGACCGGCCTCCTGCTGGTGCCAGAGTCAGGACTAAACATGGACCGGCCTCCTGCTGGTGCCAGAGTCAGGACTAAACATGGACCGGCCTCCTGCTGGTGCCTAGAGCCAGGACTAAACATGGACCAGAGCCAGGACTAAACATGGACCGGCCTCCTGCTGGTGCCTAGAGCCAGGACTAAACATGGACAGGCCTCCTGCTGGTGCCAGAGTCAGGACTAAAAATCTGGAACAATCTTCCTGAAGATGTGAGACAGGCCTCTGCTCTGACAATGTTTAAATCCAGGCTAAAAACAGTTCTGTTTAGACGTGCAAACGACTGAATGATCTATCTGCACTCTTCTCTTTTAAAGTGCTTTATTTTATAATGATTCTGTGTGTCTTTTTGTATTTTGTGATTTTAATGCAACTCATACAAAACCCATTTCATGATTTTTTTTGGGTCTAGGCAATTTTTTTCATGTAATTAAGAAAATGTGTTATCTATGTATGTAGTGGAAAGGTGTGTTATAGTGTCTAATTATAGTGTTTTTATCTCAAAGCCTGAAGTGCCCTGTTAGCATGCCAGTAACATTGTTGTGATTGCCCCTAAAATGCTGCTGCAGACAACAGAACTACAGAAAATCATCAAAACAAAACAAAAAGATGTTTAATGGTTCAGGTTGTAGTGCGGTCTCTAGACTGTAAATAGAAAAAGGCCTAAACAAAGTACATTACTACAATATGGAGCACCTGCACATGATGTCACGCTATCCCAGCATGCACCACGAAGCTCCGCACTGGCAGTGATGGCGGCAAGGATTTTGCAGCTAACTGTGCAAACTTTATTGAAGTTTCAAAGATTGTGGATTATTTTTTATGCACAGAGATGGATATTTTATCAAGGGCAGAGCATTTTAGCCAGGCCCGCGTCTACAGGAAAAGGGTGCACTGCACCCTAATTTAAAAATGTCTGCACCCTCATTTGAGGCGTGAAAAATAATGACGCTTAATGGAAGAGTATCATCTTTGCACCCTTTTTCAACTCGGATGCAACCCTTAGTCCATTAGGTCTGGACCGGGGCCTCATTTGACCAGACTGACAAAGAGTGGATTTATCCAACTAAACTGGACTAGGAGTGAGTCAAGCCTCTCACTAATTAAGCTATAAATTCATTTCTGATTGTATTAATCTATGATCTGTTCATTAAGCAAGAGAGAAAGTGTTCTAAAGAGAAAAACAATTATGAGTAAACGACTGGTTAGTAAATGACAGTGTGTTTTGTCTGACCGTGTGGTTAGTTTAAATGTTTCCTCTGAAGCGTCACAAGCTGTTGTAGTGACGTGTCTTATGACCTGATAACACAGGTTACCAGACAGTAGGGAACGATTACGCCCCCTGCTGTCTGACAATAAACAAGAACAATAAAAGAACAAGTAGAGCAGCAAAACCTGAAATCATCCATATCAGACCTGCAAGAGACTGACCCACATCATGGACTGGAATAATGCCTGGGTCACAAACACCACCGCTGGACCAGAGGCCATCGAGGCCCGCAAAAGAGGTCCAAGGAGTCCAAATCATGATCGGGGGTCTACACCTTATCACACATGGGATGCAGTCCTGGAGGAGACAGTAGGGGGCGTAAGACTTCCCTGTCTGTCTGGGAAAGCCGTAAACAGCCCATAAGACGTCACTAGAACAGCCTTTGAGGCCTCTGAGAAAGGTAAACAAATCACACCGTCTGACAAAAGGCAATGGTCATTTACAGTCTTTGCACAGTTGAAGTGGAGTTGAACCAATGATTTTGGGTTTTTTATTTCATTGACATGAGTGAATTAGCCTGCCGTAATAACAAAAACATTTTCACTATTTTATTAGGATTACATCAATTTAATTATTAATATCAGTAAACTACATCTGCAAGGTGTTATAATAAAGCGTATTTCTCACAAACATCTCCAAGGACACTTTTAATGGAAGTGACAGTGAATGAGATGTCCAGATTTTGGGCACATTCTGCAGGATCTGAACTCTTGAACAGCACACTCCTGACACGTGAAGGTCACTAATGTTTAATCTGAACCGTTTTAAGATGTTTTCATTTAATGACAAAGATAAACTCTAAAAGCTAAATTTCATTACCGCCGTTTCTTGCCAATTGTAATGACGCCCTCAACAGTATTAGTGAGGCTGCATTAGGCGCTAAACTGGACAAATGTGTGATCTGCTCTTTCACAACATTGAACTGCTGATTTCAAAGCAGTCACCGCTGGCCCTGCGCCTTTCTCCTTCGCTTTTCTCCCAAATGCGCAAAAGAAGAGCGTGTCACTTCTAAAACTTTGCTAACGCTGTAGCATCCCCCTCCTGATTCTCCTTCGATAGCCCGTGTGAGGCGCTGATACATAATGCATAATCCTGTGTCAGACATCGCAAATTCAATCCAATTTGTGCCTTTTCTGGAAAAGAGGAACGCACCAGGGGGAGGTGGAAGAAATAAAATCGATTTTCTTCTAAACAAATGAAGGTGAACACCAAATTTTCTTCATTTATTGCCCAGCTCTAATGGCAGCAAAACTCCGCTCTGGCCTCCGAAAATTGTGAAAAGTGCTTATAAAAGCTTATCGCCCTGGATAATTATAATGCTTTGACTGCGCTGAAGTAAAAGATACATTTGGCCACTATATATATATTAATTTCATTTAATTATGCTAAATCGTGTATTAGGGCTGCACAATATATAGCAAAAGTACTGATAGAGCAAAACTGGCTGACACAATAACGATAAAATATACTGATAGAAATGTTCTGTTTTGAAAATGAAAAGACTGAAAGGGAAAATCCTGAATAAAATCTAGCTTTTTCAAACTAAACAAGCCTCAGTTTTGTATTTGTTGTCTTTTATTTTAATATAATAAACTTTATTGCTTTAAAAATAGGGCTGCAACAATTAGTAGAATGATCGTGACGTGGACTATAAACAATAATGTCAGTCGTGTTTTGATGACGGTTGTTCTCTGGACTAAACAGACTCTAAAACACAAACTTAAAGACTTTTATAACAAAGACAGTGATATTATTAAAGAAAAATTGAAAAAATGAATAAACCATTTCTGTAGCCTTCGTTCACAATATTTCAATATCGATTTTGTTAAAGTGTTAGTTTATTCTAAATCTCAATCTACAACAGAAATAATCGCTGATTGTTTTTTGGTCAGTTTGCTCTCTCAACATATCGGCTTTCACGTGGAAACAACAAATCTGCTCCTAAAAATATTTTTTCATTCCACTGAATCCACTTCATCCATAGAGATTTCTGTGGGACATTCCAAGGCTGTTTTCTTAAAATGCCTTTTCCTCCAATAAGGACATAAGGATCACCACTTAAAGTAGATCCCACAGACACCAAACTGTACAATCTTGGACTCAACAAGATTTAGACGAAACGTACAGAAGGATTTTTTGATATCTAATTCTAAAACTGATTTATTGACGTTTTAATTGAAAAACAATTGGTGAAATTAGAATTTTTAGGACAATTTTCAGTCAGACCTACTCAAAAACGAAATAATGAATCCCCTCTGTAATTTTTTTAACTAATATATGAACAAAGTGAACCAAGAAATTCAAATCTGGGTCTGTCCATTTTGAGTCAAATATATGTATTTTTGGCAGTTTTTCCACATAAAATGCCTTATTTCTACATGAAAACATAACATGATGAAAAACTTGTAATACTTTTTTCCCATTCACCTGTAGCATCTCACCTTAAACCTATGCAATGGCCCTGGAAATAAGTCTTGTGTAGTTGATTGGGGACAAAAACAATAATAACAATTTGCGTAACATTCCTCCCTTGAATTGATCGGAGTCAGAACGGTAACTCACTTGTAGTCCCTTTTCCCAACAGTTCCATCTGACTCGTTTTCTATTCTAAAAAAACTTGTGCGCGTCTGAACGGTGAATCACTAACAATCCCATCATGACGTGCTGGACGTAGGCGGTGAGAACAGATGGCCCGGTCGCCAAAGAGGAGGGCTAATAATAATACCCCCGGCTGTATGAATCTGTTGGCTTACACATATGATTGTAATAACTCGGCTCATCGTAAAATCGATAGGAGAATAATAGTTTCCATTTGTTGGCACGGCCCAGAGCTCCTCTACATCACGGTTGTGCCGGAATAATGCACGGTGAGCGAAGAATGCCCTTGTTGGAGAGAATAGGGTAATCCATCTCGACAACGGCTGATTTGGCTTCCAGAAAAGCAATGCATTACAATTGATTAATAGTATAATTACAGCTGCTATCGCCGTGCCGCAGTGACTTTGTAATGTGCTGAAAAGTGCGGGGAGGCGGCATCAATTCACCGCCACGACCTGTGAGGCATCTGCTGCGTCGCTATCTCTGTCCTCTGGAAACACGGGACGAGAAGACGATTCTAGTTCCCGTGCCAACTTTGCAGCTCAGTCAGGGCGATGGTGAACCGGAGTGAAGGTGAAGTGAAGCTGGTCAGTTCAGTCTGGTCTTTGCAGATGACGTGTCGATGAGAAGGGGTTTACGTTGACTTGTAGCTACATTTTAGATTCTCTGTCCTGATATTTTTTTGGGGGAAATTACGATGTGTTCGCTTAAAAAAAAAAAAAAAAAAAAAAAAAAATTTTAGTGTGGTTGTTAGTAATTTGTAACTTAATTTATGGTTTAACAGTCAACTTGTGATGCCATGATCAGGCCAGTGGTAGTAGTGATTGTGTTTGGACAGCAGAAATGCTCAGAATGAGTCTGGTGATGCTTTAAGGACTTAAAACAGCAGAAGATTGTTGGATAAGTGATGGATAAAATGGGAAAAAACATAATTGATTAAGGGAGTTCAGCAGGAAAAGTTTTTGACGGTCGAAGAGAAGAAGAAACCAAAATGGCGTGGATGCAGCAAAATAAACTCCATGTTTTGATGACAGAACATGATTAGAACATGGTTAAAAAGTCACTGTGGCAGAATATGTGTCCTTTAACACGTGTAAAACAGAACTAGTTCATTTTAAACTGTTGTCCATGTGCACATTTACCTTCTGCATTCAGAGCATCCTAATTATTCGCCGCAGTGAGTTTATAACATTTTTCACAACTGCTTTGGGCTGAATAAAACTCTATTCACCTTATTGTGTAAGTTGGCTGCCATTAATAGTGCCTATCCTTCTGCTTCTATCATTTTACACAGATCTGCCGATCTCAACAAAAAATAAGTTTTCTACAGACTAAAATCCTGTTTTCAAGTCGTCCAGAGACAGTGTTAATTCAGGGCGAAACTTTTCCCAAGATTTCTACTTAAAGGACAAATATTCCACCACAGTGACTTTTTTGAGCTTTTAACTCTGTTCTAAGAATGTTCCATCATCAAAAACAAACCTTGAGATATGATAAGTCCCTAAATAATCAACCCCCCTGAACCCGTTCACTGTGACTACGAGCTGGGACATTGCATGTCACGCAGTCTCTTAAAATGATATCATAACTAAACTGTGTAGAGCTTTAGGTGCAAACACTCAGTAAGTGCCAGGGCATCATATTTTTCCTTTAAGTGAAGAGAGTTCCTGCTCTATTGGTGTCAGGATCCTCAAGATTGTGCTCCCTCCTGTCTGCCCCCTCCTTCCTGAGTTTCCTGTCTCTCCTCCTCCCTGGGTGTGTCCTTCGGGGTCTGGCAGCAAACACACCTGCATCCACTTACATCATTACCTGCAGCATAAGAAGTCTGGTCCTTCATTCACTCATCGCCAGTTCGTCATATAACTACACCAGTTAGTACTGCGTTTTTGGCTCCAGAAAACTCAACTCACTTTTGTGCATTTTTGGAATTGTTCTTCACCTTGTCCTGTGTCCAGGTGTCCCTGCTGCCTCCCTCCTGTAACCACCTGCCTGCTCCTGTGTGCCTGCCTACTCCTACCTGCTTGCTCCTGTGTGTGTGCCTGCCTGCCTGCCTGCCTGCCTGCCTGCCTCTGCCTACCCTGGACACCCCCCAGCCCTGTAACCACTTACCTGTCGTTGTAAATAAACTGTGTTTCACCTGCCTCCGTTGTACTGCTCTTGGGTCCTAAGTCAAACCCCTGACAATTGGAAGTGCCACAGCAGACAAAGTGTGAACACGTAGCAAAAAGAGACAAAGGCTGTCAGGGTGGAATAAGGTGAAAGCTGAGAATGCACATCAGTCTGATTTTTACAATTCTGAGGCACAAGAGATTTGACTTCATTACATGAAAATTAAGTCTAATCTAATCTAAGTCTGTCTTAAATCTATTAAGTCACATTTCTGTTCATTTTTCCTATAGTTTTTTTTCTTTAGTTTTTTTATAAAAAACAAAAAACATTATGTAGAATCAACTTTTGAAGCTGTATTTCGAGTGATGCATGCTTCAGCAATGTATTCATCTGTATTCCAGATGGTCACTTTCACCTCGTGTTGATACTCCGCCCCAGCCCCGTAGTACAACAGTGTCTCACACACGGAAGAACAACTGAATCTGCAGGGTTTCCACGCAGCATTAAAAAGTATTTAAATTCATATAGGCAAAAATAAAGCCTGAGAATGCTTTCAATTCTATTCCCACAGGCACTTAACCTAAAAAAACATTTTGACAAAAGGTTTAACCACCAGAACAATAACTATAAACTATAACTATAAGCTCTTCAAGAGCTGCTGGAGCTGCCAATCTGAAGTGCCATGACATTCTAATATATTTTGAATCCCAGATGTACTGGATTTAAGTAAAGTAAAATATAGATAAAGTAAAAGCTAGGGTTAAAAACATTTCCATGGTTTAAATTTAATATAAAATAGCCATTCGAACATTATAAAGTAGTTTTTAATATTCCGCTGCCTAATGGAATGGTTAGAAGCCAGTAATTAACATGATAAAGTGTAAATGTCTTCTTTTGACGTTGATTATGGCATTAAAAATCTTGAACTGCTGCATTAAAAAGCATTAAATTTGATTTGCTCAAACCTGCATAATCCCTGATCTACACAAGATGAATATTCTTAATCTGAATATGAAGCTAGTATGTGTGGGAGGAGAAGGTGCTCAGTGAGTAGAAGCTTAGACGAAGGTGAAAATGTATTTTGAATTATCAAAGAGCAGTAAAGCCCTATGTGACTGTTAAATGACCGTTTACAGGCCCACGTGAGAGCTCTAAAAAACAATACCACCGAGAAATGCAAATGAATGAACAATTATAAACTAGCTGTCTGTCTTTTATTGTAGAATTGTACAATTATTGGTCTCACTTGGGTCTTCAGATGACTTTCTTATCAACATTTCCTATTATAACTGGTTATTGTATGAGTAGCCCATAAACATCCAATTAAACATTTAACACCTTTTATGTTATATGTACGGTTTCTATAGTTACTTCTCATGTGTTCTCCTCATGAAACGTTTGTTAAGTAGGCAAGTTATTCATAATTATATGATCAAAGGGAATATAGGAGAGGAAATATTGGCCACATGGCTTCCATAATCGGAGGTGGATAGTTGTTCTTTTGCACTGAGTTTTCAGACTTCCAGGTTTGCAAGTAACAAAAGCTTTGTTATCATTTTGATGCGTGTTTCTTGCTAATCTGACCCTGCCATATGAATTCTCATGATATTCATGTTTCACAAGCTCTTGAGAATCCACCAGGACCGTGTCCCGCTGTTGGGTTTGAGCGGCTGTGTGCTGGACCAATCACAGCGCTGCATTGTGGTTTGGGTGGAAGTCAAATTGACAAACCTAAACAACGCCGACAGACGTACTTCGGCCTATTTCAACACATTTCTGGACTATTTTGCGTTTGAAAACGTGCACATAGAAGTGCTTTGTGCATTTGAGGACGAGGAGGAAATCTGTTTTTTCAGTAAGAGGCTGTCCAGATGTTTTTTTTTTTAGTTTTAACTTTTTTTTTTTTTTTTAATTGGACTACTACTTTGCGTTACTCTTACTTGAATACAATCTTCGTTCCGTTCCACACCTCCGTCCATAACACCAGCCAGCGCGGTACAAGCCTCCTTCGTATTCTGATGCAGGAGCCATCCATCACGACAGACATTTTGACACAGTGACCATCAGGGGGAGTAAACTGCTTACCCTCTATTGATTCCACAGGTTCAGGGTTCAAACTGCGGCGGCGTACAAGGCAAACAGATGAGTGATCCGGACAGATGACCAGGCCCTGGGCTGCATGAGCTCCAGAGGGACAAAGGCATCCATCACCACTGCCCTGTGAGACTGTACGGCTAAACGACTGCTGCCTAAAAGGTGAGAAAATTAGGCTTAAACTGTTCAGCAGGGGGTATGATCATGCTACAAGGCCGTGGCAAGCTACAGAGTCTATAATATTTCTAGCAGGTTGGGTCAGAGATATTTTCCATGCGAAATGTGTTGATTTTCGAATATTTCCAAATAAAAGTCTTGATATTCGTTGACAAACCTTCATATCCAAAGCCGTACTGCTCTGCTGCACTATGACGCACTTCAAAAAGCAAACAATGACACGGCTGATGTTGTAGACCTCAAATGGGCCAATGCATTGAATAAACACTTTATTCAAATGACAAGAGTGGCCGTAGACATTTTGGTGACTCGATTGGATTTTCACCACTTTCAGTTCTGCGTATTGGACTAAATTAAACTTTTGGAGACAGAGGAAACAAGACTGAGCGGAGATAGAGAATGTACTCTGCTTCTGTAGAAATGAGCACATTTGTTTTTGTAACGTTTGGAATATACAGTATATATGGAGCACCGCCGCAGATAAATCCTGTGTAAAATGTGGTTGTGGTGTCTGTGGTGGCTATCGATGCCACGTGTTTTGGTTATTGTTGCCTTCTACTTCTGTAGTTACAACAGCCTCTTGAGTCAAAGTTTGTTGTGCTGTTTTTGGTTTGGCTGGTTGTGAGAGGTGTGTTTATTACTGTGTTGGAGATGCTGGTTAATGCGTATGTGTTTTGCTGTGCATTGTAATGTAGCCCATGGACTCATTCATCATGTCTGCCAATAGAATCAGAATCAGTTTATTGCCATTGTCAGTGATCAAACGTCACAAACACAGGAACTTGCTTTGGCATAAGGTGCAACATAAACCAATGAATAAAATATACAAAAAAAAGGCATGCATAAGATTAAGAATAAAATAAAATAGAATAAACTAAGACAAAGACAGCTGGGTAGACAGTAATGCAAATGTAGCAGTGCAAATAGATAGCTCTTTTGGTGGATGGACCGTAGCCTCCTGCCTGAGGGGAGGGGCTCAAATAGTCCATGTCCAGGTGAGAAGGGTCAGCTATGATCCAACCTGCTTGTCCCCGAGTCCTGGAGACGTACAGGTCCTGAAGATGTACAGGTCCTGGAGACACACAGGTCCCGGAGACGTACAGGTCCTGAAGATGTACAGGTCCCGGAGACACACAGGTCCTGAAGATGTACAGGTCCTGGAGACGCACAGGTCCTGAAGATGTACAGGTCCCGGAGACACACAGGTCCCGGAGGCGTACAGGTCCTGGAGACGCACAGGTCCTGGAGACGTACAGGTCCTGGAGACGCACAGGTCCTGAAGATGTACAGGTCCCGGAGACACACAGGTCCTGAAGATGTACAGGTCCTGGAGACGCACAGGTCCTGGAGACGCACAGGTCCTGAAGACGCACAGGTCCTGGAGACACACAGGTCCTGGAGACGTACAGGTCCTGGAGACGCACATGTCCTGAAGATGTACAGGTCCTGGAGACACACGGGTCCTGGAGACGCACAGGTCCCGGGGACGCACTGGTCCTGGAGAGATGGAAGGCTGCAGCAAAATGCACCCAAAATGTCTCTGGCATTCTAGTAAATATAATGGCAGCCTTTAGTGTCCTCTATGGTAATTGAAAAATGAAATAAAACATGAACACAATTGACGCACCCCCTAAACATGTCCCCGGCCAGCCTCCATGGGTGCGACAGTGTTTGATGCTTGGATTTGAGCATTGGCCAGTGGCATGCGGTCTCAAATAAAGGCCCATTATTATTGGCAAAAAGCAGCAAATAAAACGCAGCAGAACACCGGAATATATGCGACTTTAGGGAATATTTTATGTTAAACAACCAAGCACAAAAAGAGGCCGGCAGACAGCTGATGGGCCCCACTCCGCCCCTGTCCCTGAACCATTCTTAGCGACTGGTCTCTGCTTTCTGACTTTAACGGACGTGGGACAGACGCAAGAAGGCACAGTGTGATGGATCGCTGTGTGGGACGCTCTGGTTCTGTAGAATACTGTAGAATACGGGAGGCAGGGCCAAACTGTGGCAGCTAAGAATGCACATTTTATGACAGCTGCTTTGAAAACAACACATCATTATTTTGTGTGTATAAGTGGATCCTTTTAGGGAATTTAAAATGTACTATTGGGCACACATAATAGCAGCTATCCTCTGCACAATGGTTCCACATGTCTATCCAGCATACTGTAACTACATTATTAGAGTTTTGCTCTCATAGTATGTTGGAGAAAGCGCCTCGTTTTGCATATTCATTCAATCATCGGAGAAACTGCATCATTTCCTGCGTCTGCGTTAGACACACACGTCGGTTACCCTGTTTTGCATGTGTTTGATAAACGAGGCCGTAATTTTCCACTTGTCGGAGAGCTTCGATTGGCTCTCTTCAGAAGTTAACGGAACATCACTTGATGATGACTGATTCTCAACTTTCGGTATTTTTTTTTTGTCATTTGTTTTCCATGTTTTGTCTGAAAATAACTTCTGCAAACATTCTGTCATTTGTCTTATCTCAGTGGCAGCTCTTTCTTACCGAGTCTGAAGCGGTCTCCAGCGTGCAGGGAGAGTGATTTTCCTGGATTTTGCGCTGGTTAAACTCTTCTGTGTGTCTTTTACATAGAGACAGCTGTAGGACGTTAGCTCCTCTGCCACCGCGCCGGACTCCCATAAAGACGTGATGGATGGCTCTGTCACTCAGCTGTGAACGCACTCCCAGCATGCACCTCTGCCTCTCTCCCCGTTGGCCATAAAACGCAGATGACAATGTTCCTTTGCTGACTGGACACGGCAGGACTGAGGATGAGATTTTTTCAGAACAGGCTGTGCGGTAATGTTTTGCAGAGCTTTTGTATTGTTTTAAAGGACAAATATTATGTGTTATTTCTATAGTTAATGGCTTTTAAATATGCCCTCGAGTACCTTTACTGTGGCGTCTCATGTCTTAGAACAAAACTTAGACCGACTGCGAGTCACTCTGGCGTTTCTCACACCAGGAATTTTACTTTGGCTCCATCTACTGGCTGCAGAGGGAATTACAGAGGTGAGATAAACAGTTACCCTCTTCCTCCTGACATTTGAATGTAGCCACACAGTTGTAATGATTGCGATTTAACAGCAGAAATATTCAGAATTTGTTTGGTGACTGTCTGGGACTTAATAACAGCGCTGACCATCTCAAAGTCGTGTCACAGGTAGACAATGACATCACACATGGGGAAATTCAAAGTGGAGTGTTTTTGACGGTCGGAGGGAGAGGATTTTCTGACCAGGATTCTTCAAACTAACGTGAATGAAGCTAAATGCAGCTCCAAGTATGTTTTTGATGACGGAAAAATGTTTGAACATTGTCAAAAGCTAAAAATGTTGCCCTTTAAAGGATTTAGCTGTGGATGATTTGAAATACATTTGTAGAATAATACAACCATTATATACTCTATACCTCTATGAAGTATCGACATGACCATGAAAGTTTAACTGTGTGACGTATCATCCTTGACTATTTTTATAAACTAGTTTGTCAGTGAAGTATTTCCAGAGCGGCTCTCATGTTACATGAAACATAAGTGGACAGAAATGGTGGAAAACATAGCTGAGGTACATGATAAAAGTACTCAATTAGAACAGTTTGTACTTAAAGAAGACCTCTTTAAAGTTAAAGTTTAAAGTCGACCTACTCATGAAAACGAGTTGCTTTAGAATTAGTTGCTTTAAAGCATATTTTTGCAAGATGAGTTGAGGGTCAGATCATATCCCCTGGAGGGCTTGATTTGGATTTAAGTTGAATAGCCTTACAGTGTAAGAAAATTATAATAAGCTTTTACAACAAAGTAAGCCGGACTGTAAAAATAAACTGTAAATGGTTAAACATCCTGATATTCGCTATAACTTAATATTTATCCGTAATATTTTCTGGTCCCCTCCCCAATCGGGTCAATGCTGAAATGTACAGCCGCTTTTCAGCATTCAACTGCTGGTTGTCTATTTGGTGCCCCTAAAACAACGTAGTCTTTGTTGACAATTGGAGTGCGTTGTGGTGAAAGCCGGGCTCATACGCAGGGATGGCATCCATCCGACTTCGGAGGGTTCATCACTTTTAGTTCGGAATTTGGCCGATAGCCTTAGTCGCCTAAAGTGACGCTCTAAATGTGAGTCCCGGGTGCAGAGGAGCTGGTTAAGTCTCTCCTCTGTCGCTAAGCTCTCGCCCGCGCTGTCACAGGTCAAGTGTTCAGAGTCAAAGCAAATAGAGACTGTGCATGTCCCTCGTGTAAATAATAAGTCAGATCCAAACACAGATAATTTAGGTGTCAGACCAAATAACTTAATACAAATAATCCCTACACATGATACAAATAAACTAATAAATAAGCATGTAAAATGTGGACTGCTAAACATTAGGTCAATTTCCTCCAAATCACTTTTAGTTAATGAACTAATTAACGATTATAATATTGATCTTTTAGCTTTAACTGAAACTTGGCTTCAACAAGATGATTATGTCAGATTAAATGAGGCCACCCCACAGAGTCATGTTAACTTTCAAGCTGCCAGGAGCTCAGGCCGGGGAGGTGGGGTGGCAGTAATTTCACATTCTAGTTTACTCCTGAGTCCTAAAATTAACAAAATTAATAATGAGTCTTGCTCATTTGAAAGCCTTATCCTATCAATCACCTGCCCAAACTGGAGAAACCAAAAAGCTGTTTTGCTCATAATAATCTATCGACCTCCCGGTCCTTATTCATTATTCTTAACAGAATTCTTTGACTTCCTATCAAATTTAGTATTAGACTGGGAAAATATTGTGGTGGTTGGGGATTTCAACATTCATGTGAATGAAAATAATTGCCTCAGTAATGCCTTTAGCGCTTCATTAGATAGCATTGGTTTCACTCAAAATGTAAATAAACCAACCCACAATCACCAGCACACTCTGGACCTGGTTCTAACTTATGGAATAGAGATTAGTGACCTAAATGTCTTCCCCCAAAACCCAATAATGTCAGATCACTTCCTAATTACCTTTCAGTTTATTCTTAAGGACTATCCAGCTCCTCAGACTAAAACTATAATGAAAAGGACAATATCTGAAAAATCTATTTTAAAGTTCAGAGAAATAATAGAGCCAATATTTAATATTATGTCATGTGATCCTGTCGTTAACAGCGCCAGTCCCAGTGCTATTGATAACTCTGTTGACTCAATGGTCAACTCTCTAAAATTTGCTCTTGATGTTGCAGCTCCACTTAAACAGAAAGTCATCAGGCCAAAACGAGCCTCCCCCTGGTACAATGAAGAACTACGTTCTCACAAACAAAGGGTAAGAAAACTAGAGAGATCCTTACGCCGCTCCCACACAGAAGAATCCCTAAAAGAATGGAAAACTTGCCTTCTGTCTTATAAGCAGGCTCTGCGTAAGGCTCAAACCAGATATTATTCAAATTTAATAGAAGTAAATAAAAATAACTCTAGGTTTCTCTTCAGCACTGTAGCCAGGCTGACAAACTGTCACAGCGCAGTAGAACCCTCAATACCAGTTACTCTTAGCTGCAATGACTTTCTTCTATTCTTTAGCAGCAAAATCACAACTATTAGAGATAAACTAAATGCAATGACTCCCACTATCAGTACTGAGCAAGCCCAGACTGCAAAGCTAGTGTCCCATACAAATCCTTCAGTAATACTAGATAGGTTCACTGCTGTTGATCAGGCAGAGATAACTTCAGTCATTATGTCCTCCAAAACATCAACTTGTATTTTAGACCCAATCCCAAGTAGACTCCTCAAAGAAATTCTCCCCCTAATTATAAATCCCATTCTTAATATAATAAATACTTCACTAGAAAGCAGTTATGTCCCTCAATCCTTCAAATATGCAGTGATTAAACTTAAACTACTTTTGAAAAAGCCTAATCTAGACCCCGACGTACTGGCAAACTATAGACCTATTTCTAATCTTCCCTTTCTCTCTAAAATCCTTGAAAGAGTTGTGATTAAACAGCTTCGTCGCCACCTGCAGGACAATAATTTATTTGAAGTTTTTCAGTCAGGGTTCCGTGCATACCACAGCACTGAAACTGCACTAGTTAAAGTCACAAATGATCTGTTATTAGCTGCTGATGATGGACAGATCTCAATCCTGGTTCTGTTGGACCTCAGCGCAGCGTTTGACACCATCGACCACAACATTCTACTTCAGAGGTTAGAATGTGATATAGGTGTCAGTGGAACCGCCCTTAGCTGGTTTAAATCCTATCTATCTGATAGGTACCAGTTTGTTAATGTAAACCAGAGATCTTCCCCATGTTCTAAAGTAACCTACGGTGTGCCGCAGGGTTCAGTGCTCGGTCCAGTTCTGTTCACATTTTATATGCTGCCCTTAGGTATGATCATCAGAAAGCATGGCATTAACTTCCACTGCTATGCAGATGACACTCAGCTGTATTTATCAATGAAACCTGATCAGACCCATCAAGTAGACAGACTTAGTGCCTGCGTGAAAGACATAAAAACTTGGATGACTCTTAATTATCTGCTCCTTAACCCTGAAAAAACCGAGGTCATTCTGCTGGGCCCTAAGCACCAGCGAGACTCTTTATCTGGACAATATCTCTGTAGCCCCCAGCTCTACTGTAAGAAACCTTGGGGTCCTATTTGACCAAGATCTCTCGTTCAAAGCACATATAAATCAAGCCTGTAAAACAGCCTACTTTCATCTGCGTAACATAGCCAAAATTAGAAAAATCCTGCCCAGAGATGCCGAAAAACTCATCCATGCATTTGTCACATCCAGATTAGACTATTGTAACGCCCTGCTTACAGCGTGTCCTAAAAGCTCTATAAGAAGCTTTCAACTGGTTCAAAATGCAGCAGCAAGATTATTAACAGGTACTAGAAAAAGAGATCATATTTCACCAGTGTTAGAGTCTCTTCACTGGCTTCCTGTTGAGTTTAGAATCAAATTTAAAATCCTCCTCCTGACTTATAAAGCTTTAAACAATATGGCCCCATCCTACCTCAAAGATGCAATAGTAGCGTACCATCCAAACAGAGCTCTTCGTTCTCAAAATGCTGGACTATTGTTAGTCCCCAGAGTCTCTAAAATCACAGTAGGAGGTCGAGCATTTAGCTACCAAGCTCCTATGTTATGGAACCAGCTCCCCGTTCATGTAAAAGAGGCCGACACAGTCTCTACATTTAAGACCAGGCTCAAAACGTTCCTCTTTGAAATAGCTTATGGTCAGGCCAGTTAGGAACAGAAATAAAACCCTACAGTTTTAGCTATGCTGCCCTTGGAGAAACTCTGCTGGGGGAAGTATGGCAGCTTGAACACTATCCTCTGGTTCTTCCTACTTTACCTATCAACAATATTAATATTACTTCAACTGTAGTCTGTTCATTGCTGTTCACATGTTTCTCTTTCTCTCCACTTCCCCCGGGGAGTGGAGACTGTTTCAGGCACTGCGGCGGCTGCTCCAGTGACGACCCCCCCACCCCCACCTGTCTGGAGGATCGATCTCTACGCTGGAGGATCTATGCGCCACCCGCCTGGAGGAACTCCCTCAACCCTGGATTAGCCATACCTCGTCTGCCTGGACGAACTCCCTGTTCCTCATCTCCTGTTGGAGGATCTCTCTACACTGGGTGGACTGCTCCTCGTCCGCCTGGAGGAACTCTTTAAAGCTGAGTGGTTCTGGCTCCACAGTCCAAGTGGATGTCAGTCCTAGTTCATCTGCAGCCTGTCCGTCTGTGGGAGTAGGATCTCTCCTTCACTGTGGTTCTCCCCGAGGTTTCTACTTTTTCCCATGGGGTTTTTTGTAGTTTTCCTCGCCGCGAAGGAGGGTCAAAGGACAGGGGCATTCTGGGACAGTTATCTGAACTGCTTTTACCTGTGGCCCATCGAGGCAACTGTTGTTATGATTTTGGGCATTATAAAAATAAATTGATTTGATTTGATACTTAGCAACATTACTTTGATAACAGGACAGTACTGTTCGTTTGTCCTCTGTGGGGATACTACTAGAGCACACTAATTACATTTCTGTTCATTTCACTTTTGTGTCGTCCTGTTTAAAAAAAAAAAAGTGCATGAAAACCACCTGCAATAAGCTTCCTCGGAGTGGCCGTTTACTGTGTTCCTGACGTCAACTGCCATGTTCACACTGGGAGAATCACAGGATTTAAGGTGAGACACTCCAGGTGAATTGGAAAAAATATTAAATGTAAAGATATCAATTTGAAACTTGTCCTGTAGTTTACTCACATAAATGTAAGGAAAAAAAGTATTACAAGTTTTTCATCATGTCATGTTTTCATGTAGAAATAAGGCATTTTATGAGTAATAATGGCAAAAAATACTCAGGTTTAAATTTCTTAGTTCATTTTGTACACATATTAACAAAAATTACAGAGGGGATTTTGGTTATCTTAATTAGTTTTTAAGTAAACTAGATTGGACTGAAAATCATCCTAAAACTACAATAAATTAGTTTTAGAATTAGATATAAAAAAAAAAAAATCCTTTGGTACGTTTTGTTGATTGTACGGTTTGGTGTAGGAGCTACTTTAAGTAATCATTTATGTCCCGAGGGGAGAAAAATGCATTTTAAGAAAACAGCCTTTAAATTTACAATGCCCCAGAGAAATCTATGGATGAAGTGGATTAAATGAAATAATAAAACATCTTTAGGAGCAGATGGGTTTGTTGTTTCCACATGAAATATGTTGAGAGAGCAAATTGCCTGTAGCCTGTAGCCTTAACTAGTGGCAGTATGAAAACAACATTAATGGTATAAAGTATCCACATTTATGATTACCTTTCTAGATTCTAGATCGTCTTTACTTATTTACAGTAAATATTTTTGGTCACACCTTTCTGTAAAACAACACCAAAAATGGGCTTTTGGTCATGATTATGTGCAACTTCTATTCATCTATTTCACCTTTGTACATCGTCACCTATCTCTCTCTCATCTTCTAAAACAGTATATTAACCACTTTCCCAATTACAATAAACAGCACCTCCAATTAAAGTCATTATGAGCCAACAACCTCACATCTTTACACGCAAATTCAAAAACAAAAAGCTTCAGATTGCTTGCCACAAATCAGAACATTAACAATACAGTAAAAACAATCATTTCAGCTTTCTACAATCTGATAGAATATTAACACGGAACATATTATTTCCATGAAGCATTCGAGTTTCGCGTGTCATATTAATTCCATCTTCATCTTTCATCCTCAGCCTTAACCCTCCTGAATTCCTGAGTCTCGTTGTTTTAAACGTGCTGCAAATCTAATCGTAATCACACTTGTCGCAATTAGATATTTTACCCAAATCACGCAGCCCTAATTCAAATTCTGATGAGCAAATTGCGTTTTGTTTTTGCCTCCTGTTGTGGTGGTCCCTGACAGCCAAAGACGTGCCCCGCCGCCGCTGGATGCTTCGAGAGCTCCTTTAATCAGAATTCTGCAGTGCGCTGTAGAGCACGCGGCAGGTAATTGGACCACACTATCATCTCCAGTCAATTTCACCGAGAGGAAAGTAGCAAAACAAACTGTGCTGATTGGAGCTGGGGCCACCGAGGTTCTACATCAACAAATCATTGCTTTCATTCCAGTTTAT
This sequence comes from Rhinogobius similis, assembly GCA_019453435.1. Lineage (NCBI taxonomy): Eukaryota > Metazoa > Chordata > Actinopteri > Gobiiformes > Gobiidae > Rhinogobius > Rhinogobius similis. The sequence continues at coordinate 34,124,626 of CM033633.1, read as the reverse complement.
TCTGTTCTCCAAAAACTATGTACAGGGACCGACACACAATTGTAGAGACAAGGGGTCAACATAAAAAGCTGCCAGGATGTTAAGCTCCAGAAAGCTGTTGATCTGCAATGGTTCTGGTTTGTACAATTGTGCTTGAGTCGTGCACTAGGGCCGGGCGATATCAGTTTTTTTCCCATTTTATAGAAAACATAGACAGCTGGACTTCAGGTCTAGAGGAATGCCAGGATCGCTACAGTTTTTATTTTGTGTTGATGGGACCAATAGGAATGCATTTAGTTATGACATTAAGGCAAGTCACTGCAGGTCAATAGGAAAAAATCTTAAATTTAAAGATATCAATTTGAAACTTTGAAAACGTTTTTTTAGCATGTCTTGTTTTCATATAGAAATAAGGCACTGTATGAGTAAAAAAAGACCAAAAATACATATATTTGGGACATTTAAATCTGAAAAATCTCAACAGAAAATACGTTCTATACAGACTACAATCTAGGTTTAAATTTCTTGGTTCATTTTGTACATAGTAGTTACAAAAAATGTACAGAGGGAATTTTGGATTTCTTATTCAGTTTTTGAGTAAACTAGATGTGACTGAAAATTGTCCAAAAATTGTAATTGTGCTTAATTTTTTGACGTAAATAAATCAGTTTTAGAATTAGATATAAAATCCTTCAGTACGTTTCGTCCAAACCTTGTTGAGTCCCAGATCATACAGTTTGATGTAGGAGCTACTTTAAGGCTGATCTTTATGTCCCTGGAGGAGAAAAATACATTTTAAGAAAACGGCCGTTGAAGTTACAATGTCCCAGAGAAATCGATGGATGAAGTGGATTCAATGGAAGAATAAAACATCTTTAGGAGCAGTTTGGACAAGTTTGTTGCAGATGAGTTTTGCCTGTAGTGTCTCGCCTTAAGTCTTATTGTATGTGCCATTATCAGCAGAAACACCAGCAGTGTCCTAAATTAGATCTTAAAGGGCCTGAACCTGATTTTTACTGTTGTGAAACGGAAAAAAACAGAACTTGTCCCCGATTTTTTGCATGTAAAACTAAAAGAAATAATAAAATCTGTTTTGCCCCTGTACAAATATATTGTAAAAGCGTGTATTTAATTGAAAATGAGACCACAGCATTTAATCTGTATCTATTTATTGTGCCTTTTATTCTACGAGAAGCAATAAGTGTACCATTAGCATGCTAATGTTTGTTAGCTTTATGCGTGAAGGTACGTGGCGCTCATAAAAGTGATTCTAACGTCAACCTAACCTAAAGTGAGAGATACACGTCATTGCTGTAGTTTAACATAGACTAGTTCTGTTTTTCACGTTTCAAAACAGTCAAAATCAGGTTCAGGGCCTTTAATTTTCACTCAGAAACGGTGAGAAAATAATTTTTTACTTTTGTAACTTAGGTTATAACGATAAGAAGCCTGAGAGAAGAAGAAGGAGGGAAGGAGAGACTGGACTTTGAGCCAAATTGTGAATATAAAAAAAACAAGAAAGGAGACGTGAGGAGACTTGAGGGACATGCTGTTGCTCTGACTCTGTGCTTTCTTCTACACAAGAGAGCAGTTACTCCTCTACAGCACTGTTTTTCTGTTTTGGGTCACACAGGACACTTTTTTGGTTGAAAAGATAACACGGCACACCACAAATCAGACCTTTTCAATTCAAAAAATGTGGCAAATGATGTCCGTGCCATTAAAACGGTGCTATCTTATCATTGAGAACGACCAATGTTTTTTATCTTTATCTATCAGCCTTTTGACTTTTGACATGCAGATGCACATAACTGTCTATGAACATATTAGTGCAAGGCGACTCTGGGAAAAGTGGCTAGTTCGTTTCAGTTAAGTGCTTTGTTTGTTTACACCAGGCATGTCTAAACTCAGGCCCAGGGGCCAAATGCGGCCCTCAGACCAATTTTTCTTGGCCCTTAAGCTTCCTGGTGAATTGACCCACTCTCTCCTGAGAAGTACTATTTACAGCAGATTTTCTACAATTCCAACCTAAATAACTAACATTTTGGTGCAATACAGACCTGATATTAAGACACTGAGACTGAATGTAGATGTGGTGGAGCTTAAAACATCAGATAAATGCAGCTTTTTTTAACGTTTCACGATTGATTTGTGGCCCTCCGCTTGGTCTATATTTCAATATGTGGCCCTCGATGGAAAAAGTTTGGACACCCCTGGTTTACACCATTTCACCCTATAACGTCTTCAACAAAAGCATGTTTGCCAATGGACTAAAACTAAACTAAACTAAAACAGACTCTAAAGAAGAATTTCCTCCCAACAATAAAGAGACGTTTGGTGAGTGAGTTGCAACTGTGTCTGGAAAACAGATTTGGCTGGGATTCCTGTCACCAGTGTTTAACCACCACACGCAAATAATTATGTTTAAAATGTTCTTCTTGGTGTTTATTCCGTTATTATTATTATTACCTTCATAAGCCGCGTGTGTTGTGCTGACGAAGGGGGAGGAGCTTAGGGTGAGGAGCAGGATACCAAGCATCAAAAATGAAACCGAGGAACATCTTCACACGTTGTTTTCGGTGAATTTTCAAACCAAAAACAAGTAACATGTGATCTATACATGCTGTGTGTTAACAGTTAATAGCCTTGATTTTCAACCAGTGTGCCGGGAACACTAGTGTGCCTTAAGGCAGTGTTTTGCAACCTTTTTTGAGTTGTGGCACACGTTTTGGGTTTAAAAGCTACCACGGCGCGCCACCTACCACTAAAATATTACCAAATCAGACCATTTAGTTAAAAATATTGTATGTAATGAGGCACTGTCTAGTTCTTTAAATGTGTTAATAATGATGGTTTTGCGTTCTTTTTTGTTGAAAATGTTGCTCAGGACACTCTTCTCTCCTCCTCCTCTTCGAGTGCGGACGTGTCTTCTCTCTGCTCCTGCTCTGCTCCTGCTCTGTTTTTTGCTACTTGCTTTGTCTAGTCAAATTTTTGAACTCTTTTTACCTTTTTCAACTCGGATTATCTGCCCGCCAACTGATCTCTGAAAATGAATGTGATCGACTGGTCTCTAAGTGCTTTGGATAAGATTTTCTCCCAACGCAAAGCCTCTCCGGGTGAGGCACGGTGCCCTGACGGAACAGACATGGCTGGATTCGTACGGGATAATTGGTACAACACCTGGCAGATCCTATGCATCGAGCCCTTGCAGGTCGAAGATGTAGAAGATCTCTTTATATTTGGGTTTATGATAGCGGGCTTTCTACTATTGGGGCTTGGAATTGCCTTTGTCTATCGGAATATTTATCAGACAGGAGAATTCGTCCAAAACCTGTCTGACAACAACAAAACAAAGTTTGTGGAACTGAGTGAAAGGGTGTTAAGACTTGAGCAAAGACTGGACCACGGACTGGCACAGCTCATGGATCTGGATCGTAACATCTTGTCTCGGACCACGGAGGTGCTGAAAGCCGTTGGACAATTAGAGAGAGACGGTTAAAGACGGAGTAACTCAATGAAACAACGAATCGCTACTCGGAAAGACCAGAAATGATTGGTTTATTGATCTGTATAAATTCCTGATCAACAAATGTATTAAAATGTATTTTTCTGCCCTCCCTCCCTTGGTTTTCCCCTTATCCCGGACCTTGAGAATGCAGGTGGCTGGAAGAACCCGAGTCAGACCGACCCAGCAACATAAACATGAGATAACATTTGCACACACCGCCCGCTCTTCCCTCTATCTTCTTGTTTGTGACCCTGTCCTATATCCACTGAAAAAATTCCATCACGTGACCACGTGTACCGTATTCACAATATCTGTTGTATACTGTGTATTAATGTTTGCTTGCTATACTGTTCTTGTTTTTCTTTTCTGAGAGTTTTGTTAGCGCTGGAAACGGCTGCTTCTTCTGGAATTTCCCCATTGTGGGACAATTAAAGGATCTCTCAATCTCAATCTCAATCCAAAATGGTATATTAGTTCATCAATCCGCATTTGTGAATCTCTTAAGTCAAACTGGACATTTTCTCTGTGTTCCCCGGCGCACTGGTTGAAAATCAAGGCCTTAAGGTATTGTCAGGGGTGCCTTGACAAAATGTCCAACTTGGATTTAAATAAGAAATACTATTCGAAGTGACCAGAACATATTTCTGTAACAAAAAAGGAAGCAAAAAAACAATCACAACTGCAACATTTAAAGAACTAGACAGTACGCAAACACTTTTTGACACGTTACACAGATTTTGTTTACCAAAAGGTGTAAAAGGTGGTGGGCTGCGGTAACTTTTCGACCAAAAAAAGTGTGCCGCGACTCAAAAAAGGTTGAAAATCCCTGCCCTGTAGGCGTGTATACCCCTCTTTAAGGAAATCGATCTTTGATGAGCACGTTTAAGGACACACTGTGGACCATTCCAGGCAACGCTATAATATCTCCATGGAGACAAGATAAAGAAACATGTGGCAGCTTTAAGAAAACCCAAGCAAAATATGATAATATTGATCTAACTTCCCTTCTATGGCATGATATGATAAATGTAAAACAGTATATGTGTCCGTTAATTAGCGAAAGCACAGTGCATCTCATTATGCTGTGCTAATGAACACGTTGTCAAGTGTTTGTTTCCTCGAGTGTCAGTTGGGTCCTCTACAAGCTCTCATCGAACAACACACCTCACTGCTTGTAATGCATGTTTGTGTCTTCGCTGCAATACTTTTTTCATTTTTTCCCCCTTGAACACAAGCTGGTACAATCTCTGTTTGTTCCAGAACAGTTTCTTTATTGAAATACCATCGTTGCTTTGCCGATTGCTGCTAGGATTAAAAGCAAAATCGTCAGAAGTTATAGTCTTTCATGACTTTAAAAAACAAAACACAAAATTTTTAAAAATCTTTGGGGAAGACATCATAATATGCTTGGTAGAATTAACTCATGAATTATTACCCCAAAACCTCTCACTTTCATGCATCTGCTGGCACAACATAGCGACTACAAGCAAGCTGCAGGACCTTGTTGAAGTGTCGTCCAAAAAAACAAAAATAATTATTTTAATTAAAAAAAATAATAATAATAAAATAAAAATCTGTCCATCTGTGAGCCGCAAATTGGGAGGAGAAGCACAGAGATCCTCCAGTAACTATCAAACCCTTTGTTCCCAGAATTCATTTTAAGTCAACTGCAATGTGAAAGCTCCAAGTCTCAGAAGAGGAAGGGCATCTTTGTACTGAGAGCTATAACCCTCCTCATTCAAACTGCCCTGACACACGACACGTCTGACTCCTCCTCCCTGATTCTGACCCATCCTCCTGTTAACTGATTCATGAAGACTAAATAAAGTGACATGATACATTGATTAATTGATTGATGATGAATGTGCTGTCATGTCTCCTGTCCTTTTGCTATGTTTAATCTCTTGACCTTGTCTTACTTCCTGCCTTTGATTACTGCCCCGCCCCTAATGTGCTGCACCAGTTTCAGCGGGTGTTTCCCATGGATCTATTCAATGAACTGGATAAAACGCCCCCCTCTGTCCGTGAGCCAGAATGATTAGTGGCCGTGCGAGGTATTGCAGCCTCTTGGTTCTAGTAGTATGTTCTAGTTCAGTGACAGCGCTCCCCCTGCAGGTCTCTTGTGAAAATACATTACCAGTAAAAAGTTTTATTTATCTTTTTTTTACCCCTTCCTTTCTATTGAAATAAGGAAGTACAATCACATACAAAAACATTTCATGTCGCCAAATATAAAAAAGAGAGCTAAGGTTTCAGGAGAGTTGTCTTTGGGTCGAGGTCAGTAAATGTTGCAAGGCTGGTTTTTCGCGCAGTAGGAAAATACTTTTTAACTGTTTCTAAAATCACCAGAATGACTGTTTTATATTAAGTGCGGTCACACTAAACATGTGCGAGCCGCGTGAACGAGCCACGTAAACGAGCACGTCGGAGGATACAAACAGAAGCACGTGGACACGGCTAGACTAGAGACACTTGTAAGTTGTATTTTATTTCATTTCAGACACTTTCACATGTGATCTAACATGAAGAATACATTTACAATCACACAAGCTAACGTTAACACAAAAACTTGCAAGCTGCGTGATCGCTCCTGTCGCTTAAAGCATCATGGGAAATTTTCGACACACGGCGGAAAGTGCTAGCCCTTATTCAGAAAATAATGTGGAAGAAAAAAAACGTTTTTGGCTTCATACACATGAGCACACACCATAGGGATCAATACAGCGCCATTTTGAGTTGATCTTCCAGATACGATTATAGTTCTATGGTGTTTTCCAATTGCCAGGATCCTTCCTCCCAAGACCACTTTGTAGCACTCCTCCAGAGTCGGTCCCTCCGAAGCAGAGCCAAGTGTCCTGCTAATGCTGGCTGAGCGCAGTTGGAACAGGCTTCAGAGGAGACGGACTGCTCTGGAACACGTGACCAGATCAAACATTATAAAAGGCAGAGTTATAGATGGAACAATGTTTTACTGATGGAAAGAAGCCAGAAATGTCTGTAAGTCTTAACACATTCCAATATGTCAAATAAAAGCTTTGTGAAGAATTTGTCATTCACTTATTTAGGCTGGGGAATAAATAAATAGTTACTTGATTTGTACCTTTTTTCACCACAAAAAATGTAACTTGCAATGCATTGTGGGTCATTCGAAGCGCTCCGAGGTGGCCAGGGATACACAGGTGCATCTTGGTAAATTAGCCAAACGGAGGAGTCGAGCTGCCGAGGACGTGAGGGTTTGTGGTGAATCGGTAAAGCACTCGGCGGAGCTTTGACGCTATGGATTCAGATTCAGAAGCCAAGGATCCTGGCGTTTGGGAAACACGCCCCTGTTTAGTTTGTGTCTTCGTTACCTCAGTTGCCAGATTGTCTTTTCTTTGTGAGCATCCGGTCTGTCTTTGAGTTTATGAATTGGGAAGTCCAGGATATACTTTTCATCTATTTCCTCAGAGACAAGTACTCTTTATTGCGAGTTTCAAATCTTTTACCAACAGTTTGCATGTGCTTTTTTGTTGTCCATTTCTCTTAGATTATGTTTCAATCTGCTCCCCTCAATGAAAAAAGTGTAGACAGCCCAGGTTTAAGTGAATTCAAAACACTACATTGCAATTATTATGATTCAGTGTTTCGTCCATTGTCCCAGTCTTAATTGTACTAAAGCATTCAATAAATAAAAGGTTGTTTGTGTATTGTGGAGAATTGCGCTGGTCTTGACGAAAGTAAAAATGATACTTTGGAAAAATGGAAGATAACAGTAATTATTATGACGAGTGGAGCTTGTGACGGTAGGAGGCTGCTGATTTGAAGAAAATGTCAGGTCCAAGACTGCACATTATAAACAGCAGGTTTCTGAGCACAGCAGGTGCAGGATTCTTTATTTGCATGCGGCTTTTAGCGTGCGTTCTAGGGTAAGATTTCACCGTTTACTTTTCACACTCAGAGGCCATTTTTGAAAAGTCAAAAAGAGCAAACGCGATATCATGCAACAAACGTGTTATGCTGTCCAAACATGTTAACAGGGCATTCACGCTCAGTTTTGTGCCGTTAACAAGATCCTGAATCAAGATCTGGAGAAGGGACGATGTGCTTTGTAGTGGAGTAACCCACAACTCTGACCCACTGCTCAAGCGGGATATGCAAATTACAGTTAAAGCAGGGCTATTCCACTTTATTTTATCCAGAGCTTGATTTTTGGATGGTTTTGTCCTCACGGCCAGAAGCCTGCCCAACGCACCATCGTTGCTGAAATGCCAGGTCTAAACCAGGACTAAACTAGGACTAAACCAGGTCTAAATTAGGGCTAAACTAGGACTAAACCAGACCTAATTTAAGTCTAAACCAAGTCTAAACTTGGACTAATCCAGGTCTAAACCAGGGCTAAACCAAGTCTTAATTCAGGTCTAAACCAGGACCAAAGCAGGTCTAATCCAGGTCTAAACCAGGACTAAAACCAGGTCTGAAAAAGGACTAAAACCGGGTCTAAAACAGGACTAAAGCAGGTCTAAACTAGGACTAAACCAGTAGAAAACCAGATCTAAACAAGGTCTAAACCTGGACTAAACCAGGTCTAAAGTAGGACTAAACTAGGTCTAAACCAGGACAAAACTAGATCTAAACCAGGACTAAACCAGTTTAGTCCTGGTTTAGACCTGGGTTAGGCCTGGTTTAGTCCTGGTTTAGACCTGGTTTAGTTCCAGTTTAGTTCTGCATTAGACTCGGTTTAGTCCTGCTTTAGACCTGGTTTAGTCCTGGTTTAGACCTGGTTTAGTTCTGGTTCAGTTCTGGAGATGCTTTTAAAGCCTTTTGTATTTTTAAACTCATGTTTCAAAAACATTGGACACGTTTCTGGCCCCGATGACAAAACCATCCGAAAAACATGTCCCTCTGTAAAATAAAGTTGAATAGCCCTGCTGTAGATCAACATAATTCTTGCTAGTGTTTTGTCTCCGATTATTGACAAAGCTGCGAGCTCATTCACGCGCTGACATACCTGTGCGGCGCGCGAATCCCTGCGCGACTTCACATTTAGCCAGACTTAGCATGTGCATTTTCCCAGCAGCTAAAAACATACTGTAACCAGACCTACTCCTCGCACTCTGCAGCCAAATCAATTAACACGCTCATCTATAATGTAGCAGCATCGACCGGCAGCAGGAGCAGCGCTAATTGCGAGGCACTCCGGTTGCACTTTTTGCCAGGGGCCGCGTCAGTTTGTCACCGACGCGGAGACAAAGGGAAGCTTCGGTGAGATCACAGTCTCCCGGCGTCCCAGACTCCGTATTGAGTGGCGTCTGTGCGGTAAACGACAGGCTTCTTAATACCGCTGGAGACTTTAAAGGAGACGTATTGTGCGAAATCAACTGAGCTTTAACTTTGTCACATCAGTGTTCCCAGATCATAAACCTAATTGTTCAGTTGCGTTTCGATTGGTTCCTGTTCTCACGTTAAATCAATATTGAGGTTTGCAGTGAACAACATGTAAAATGGTGATGTACTCGTGTTATAGTTGATTCATAAATTCCCTGGGATATAGCATAAATAAAAATTAGATTTACATGGCATTCTGTCTTCAAAGACCTGTTTTCTCACCTTCAGGATTTGGGATGATGGAGATGGATAAGTCCTAAGCTCTACTGTGGAACACTGCAGGAAATGGAACGAATACTTACGATGTCTATGGCTGCACTGATACCACCGGACTAATAATTGGCCCTATTTTTCTGATACTTATCCAGTTCCCCAATCACCCGTCATGTATTGGGGACATAAACACATTTTTACTAACTTAAATTTACAGCCATGCCATACCTCACTTGAAGGTCTGGACGCTGTATTGATTTTATATTCCATTCAGTTTCACTAGATTGCTGTGCAAAAGACGGCAAACAGCTCTGGTCCAAAGCAGCCACGTCGAAAAACAAAAGCACTATTTCCAACTTAATCTCGGTGAATCTATGGACATGCAATAGCTAAGTTTAAAGCTCATGGCCTGTGGAATTCAAACGCTATATTTGTTTAATAATTTGTTCCTAGCCCCGGTTGCATCATTAGTAACTGCTAATGGAAGCAGCCTGAGTCAAAGTTCAGAGGTTTTAACACTAACATTTGACGGAAACATGAATGGGGACAGGGTTGGTTTATTAATAGCATAAAAGCCAATATAAATGTTCTTTTTGAGCACTGTGAATATGCAACTAAACCAAACGTGCTTACAGCTTAAAGTGCCTATGACAGGTTGAAGTACGCATTTTACCGAAACACAGTTAAGATAATTATATTCAAGATTCTGCTGAAGCATTAACTATTTTTTAGGTTTAAATTTTTACTTCCTGGTTGTAAATGATGACATCACACTTGGAAAGTCTGTAACTGTTACCTAGCAATCATGATGTGCACTGGGCCAAAACACCTCTGATGTCACAGAAATTATTATTTGACAAATAAAAATATAGGGCAACACCTTTATTTTGTTGAATCAATGTTTAAAGGATCAGAAAAATGTGTTTCTTGGTTGTAAATTATCCCTAGTGTGATGTCATCATGTTTTCGAATACTTAGGAAATACTTCCTGTAAATTCCAACATATTTTTACACTTTTTTTCACAAGCGGACTGTTGATTGATGTGAAACTATCATATATATTTAGTTCACCAAATAAAGCCAAAACTAGAAAATCATAAAAACCTGTCATACGCACTTTAAAAAGTAAACAAATATGAAATAATTTAATGGAGAGCCCTTTTAGTTTTATTTCCTGCTGTTTTTCTGTTACATTCAAACTATTGGGCGTAGAAATAATATTATTAGCCTACTATGATGGTCTTAACAACCTTAGGCTTTTAGGAGCTTTGTTGATGACATATTCACCTAGTTTTGTATAAAGTCAGATGGTATCCGCTGACATCAGGGATTCGCAAACTGAATCAGCTGGATTGGTGCCTCTGCGATGATGACAAGCAGACGGCGTGTCAATCATCAAGCCAAGTTACGTGTCAGGTACGTAGAGAGGCAAGCCTGCTTCGACAAACACATGTTAGCCTTCTGATTGGCTGACATGTTACAGCGTGCCTTTATTAAGCCTGTAGAGAGCAAGTCGGAGCTGCCTGCGCCCAAGTCGTTTTTTGCTGCGCTGTGAATTAAACAAAAATGCAACTCCATCTAAGGCTTTCTATGGGGCAAAAACAATAGCTGAGCCTCGGTTATATTGGCCTATTGGACTTTTAAGGCGCACAATCTAATTCTAGTGGCCGTGTTTGCCTCACTCCACTCTGCTGTGTGCTACTGCGTTCTAGACAGCAGACAGTAAATGAGTTTATGGATTTTTACTGTAAACAACATCTGCTCCAGACCGTAATGCACTTAATTTGACAAAAGTTGCGCTTTAAAAAATAGCAAACGTAGCTTTTTGGGATAATTACAGGAACGTCTAGCCGGCTGATGGTTTTGCTGTCACGGTGTAGAGAGAAGCGAGTCCATTTTTTGTCGAAAAGCTGTAGTGCTGTAGTTCAGATCCCATGTGGCCTCAGAATTTCGACTGACTAATTTATCATAGTCATTACTTTTGCTGCAAATTCATAAATTCTACCGCAATATGATCAGTAGCACCACATTGCGTTTTTACCTGAAGTTCTGGAAAATAAATTTGAGATCGCAGGAGTTTGCACAATTGCTTCCTAGTTCCTAGTTTTTGTTCACCGACAATTAAGTATTCTGAATAAACTGTTTAAGGAAAAGTATTATGTATGTTGTTATTAGCGTTTAAACATGCCCTTGAGGACCTTAAATTTGCCATATCGTGTGTCGAAAAAAAAAAAAAAAGTGTGTTATGCACTAAATGAGCAGTTTAGCAAGTTTCTCTCATATTGCTCTGACACTTCCTGTATGCAGCCAGCAGATGAGTCTAGCGCTATTCACCAGTTTAGTCACTTTAAGAGACTGTGACAAGCTTTTGTCAGGCTAGTAGCAGTAGTTTTTCATCAAGTTTAGACGCTCAGAACGAATCTAGAGATTATTTAAAGGTCCCATATTCTGCTATTTTGCCCTTTACATAGTCTATTTTTTTCCAAAAAACACCCATTTCTTGGACTGGCCCCCCTCCTTGCAAAAGCAAACGGCTTACTCTGAGATCCGACCCCCCCGAACAGAGAGCAGGCTGCCTCCCCCGCCCAACCCGCGAGCCTCCCCCGCCCAACCCGCGCGCCTCCCCCTCCTAACCCATGACGAAGCCTAGAGCGGAGATGTTGCGCATGCGCCGTGTGCTCCGGTAAACAGCGATACACAAACACGGGAATAAACCTTTTATCCGTCCTGACGGTGCATCGTGCTGAGTCCTACGTCCTGGATCTGACCTGGAGTTTGACGTGCTCCAGTACCTCGACGACGGACGTTGCCGTTTGGTAAATAACAAGCTAAATCTTCTATCTGTCGTATCCATCGTGTAATTACTGTGTAGCATTAGCATTAGCTGTTTTTATTCTGCGGCTGCGAGCTTCCCGGAGGCGTGGCTTAAACACCGCGTCATCCTTGTGAAGCGCGTCATCCTTGTGAGGAGCCCCCGTCTGCTGCTCACCCGAGGGGGACGGAAAAGACAGTTCTCTAGTGAAAACATGAGGGAATCAATCATAAAACCACTTTGGGCACAACATAGGAGGCCCAAATAGCACTGTAGGAAGGTTAAAACCTCTGAAAAGTCGATTTTGCATGTTATGGGAGCTTTAAGGACTTAAGGACTCTCACCGCTAAAATGTTACATAAAGTAGACTGATTTGTGTAAAATGTTTAATGTAGCCGTGCAATAACAAGTCACATTTCCTGGGCGACGTGAAAGTGGCTTTTTAGCCCGTGCAGAACTTATTTTCTGTTGAGCTCGCTTGCCCTATGTGAACTAATACACCGGAAAACAAAGATGTCGGCGCATCTGGCAACTTCTGGAATAAGGTGAATAAAATCCGAAAAAAAAAAAACCCAAAACATCACGCACTGAGGGAGTTCAACGAGTAGTGCTTTTGACTCTTGGAGAGGAGAGGATCTTCAAACCATCATTCCTCAAAACAGCATGGATGCAGCTGAATGCAACTCCAGGTATGTTTTTGATGACGAAACATTGCTAGAACATGATTAAAAGCTCAAAAAAGTCACTGTAGCAGAATATGTGTCCTTTAAACTGTGTTTTTCTGGAAAAATTGCAGATTTAAGTCATGGTTGTCCCAAAGCCTTCTTGATTTTGCTGTAGTCACAATTACAAATGTTATCCAACTAAGACTAAGACTAACGACTTAAAACATTCTGCCTTTTTCATATTGCTGTTAGTCTTTAAACGCGTGCCTAAAATTTTCCATGTGAAAAAAAGTTTCTTATTCATTGTATGACCTGTGTTATCAGTCCCTATGACACTTATGAGTGCATCCAGCCAGCAGATGGCGCCAGCGCAATATACAATCTCGTAAAGTTAGCGCTTAAAAGACGTTATGACGAGGATTTGCTGCAGCAGTTATCACGTTTAGACCTTGGATGATTTAAGGACTAAGAACAGAGGAATATTCTCGGATAAGTGACGTAGATGATCTGAAAACACATCTCGGATAGAAGGAGTTCGCAGGAAGCATGTTTGACACTTGGGCAGGAGGATTTTCAGATAAACATTCCTCAAAACAGCGTGAATGCAACTGAATGCTACTTCAGGTGTGTTTTTGATGACGGAACATTGTTAGAACGTGATTAAAAGCTCAAATAAGTCACTGTAACACAATATGTGTCCTTTAAGACCTACAATCGTACTTCACACCGAACAGGATATACGTTAGACTCCAGCCTGATCAAGTCATAATTGAATTCTTGTTCCCAAAACCGATGTATTGTCTTTATCACAATTACAATGTACCTCTGCTTTGAACGATGTGCTGCTAGATTTCATCATTTGCATTTTGTATTTCCGTTTAAGTCAAATCGTGCTGGAAAGAAGCTCCAGTCATCAGCTCCTTACGGGAAACATCAACATAATTAGAGTGATTGGATGGAAAAACGTTGGCACCCTGTTCATCATTCACAATCTGTCTCTGCAGCACTTGTACAGTATGTGAGTAAGGAAAAAAAATGTGGGATTTGCTTTGGAGAAAATGAGCCGAAATCTGTTTTTGTTGAACCGCGGAGTCCTTATGCTGTAGTGGCGTCTGTTTGTTCTGCCACTGAGGAGCTGTCAGTCATCTGCTGTGTGCGGAGTTTGTCTCGGGAACTCGTGTAGTCATCCGCCGAAGGATTGAAAACGAAAAGTGAAGAAGAGGCTTTGCATGTGCTCACCGGAAGATACTGAAACCAACAGACGAGGGGGAAGAGGAAAAGAGTGGTTTACTGCAGGGCGCTTCACTTTAATGAGGGACAGATTTTGGGGATTTTTTTTTTTTTTGTTCGGGGGGATCGTACCCTTGTGAACTGAACCAGGACTAAACCAGGACTAAAGCAGGTCTAACCAGGACTAAACAGGGACAAATCCAGGACTAAACCAGGTCTAAACCAAGACTAAAACAGGTCTAAACCAGGGACAAAACCAGGACTGAACCAGGTCTAAACTAAGACTAAAACAGGTCTAAACCAGGGAAAAAAACAGGACTAAACCAAGTATAAGCCAGGACTAAACAGGTCTTAACCAGGACTAAACCACCTCTAAACCAACTCTATACCAGGGACAAAACCAGGACAAACCAAGTCTAAACCAGGACTAAAACAGGGACAAAACCAGGACAAACCAAGTCTAAACCAGGTCTAAACCAGGACTAAAACAGGTCTAAATCAGCTCTAAACCAGGTCAAAACCAGGACTAAACCACATCTAAACCACGACTAAACAAGGTTTAAACCAGGACTAACCCAGATTTAAACCAAGGTTAAACCAGGTCTAAACCAGGACTAAACCATGGACAAAACCAGGACTAAACCAGGCCTAAACCAGGGCTAAACCAGTTCTAAACTAGGACTAAAACAGGGACAAAACCAGATCTAAACTAGGACTAAACCAGGTCTAAACCAGGACTAAACCAGATCTAAACCAGGACTAAAACAGGGACCAAACCAGGACTAAACCAGGTTTAAACCGGTACTAAACCAGGTCTAAGCCAAGACTAAACCAACAGATAAACCGGATCATATCCCTTGGAGGGCCTGATTTGGCCCTTGGGCCCTGCTGATACCTGTTCCTGAACCTAACCCTTTTCATAACCTTGACAATTTCTGTGTATGTATGAAACCACAAAATGTTTAGTTTACACTTTGTACATGTTGATTTCATAGTAATAAATAAACCTAATAAACCCTTAAACATAAAGAAGTGACATGCCATCTATAAATTGTATTTCCGAACTTGAAATTGCATGGAAATAGAGCCTGTAAAGTGATGAGAAGTAACCACAGCAAGAGCCGTCCCTCTCATCTCCAGCTTTACATGATTGAATCTCAGAGTATCCTGGATATTTAGAGGGGTAACTATGGAAACTAGCACAGATATGGCCATAGCCGCGGGAACGTCATTTTGAGAGGGGGTGCAGTTTTTTTTGTTTTTGTTTTTTTGTGCAGTTACATACGTTTATTTAGGGCCAACTAAGGGTACTCACACAAAAATAGCGTCAGGACCCATGTAACGTCTATAGAATGATCAAGATACACCAGAAAAAAGGCACAAAGAGTAAATTATTAGACGCTGCTCCTGACTCTCTGCTACGGGACAGCGTCAGCGCCCAGACTCACTTCACGCACTAACACACACAAACACACACACACGAGCAGGTGTCTGTATGAAATCATGAGCCTCGACTTCTACGCGTGAAAATATCATTTGGCGATGGTCAACAGGGCATATGTAAATAATATCAATGTTTAACACAGTAGGACACAGTGTTATGACAGCCACACGGTGCAACAACGAGCTGTTTACTACAGTTGAGTTTCCCCGCGACGTACGGTGACTTCATCAGTTCACTCACCTCAGACGCTCAGATGAAGCAAAGTCCCACCTCTGTGAGACGAGGAAACGTGGATTTGTGCCGCTGTCTTTCCGTGTAAACTCCCTTTGGTCTTTATGCGTCGCGTCAGATTCAAACTCGAGTTGTTGCACATGCAGCCTGTAACTCCAGCAAAGTCCAAACATTTATGCGTCCGCGGTGTAGTTTCACCTCTTAATCCAGCCTTGGGCTGTCATTTCCTCGTTTATTTTGTCATACTTAGGAGAATAATATACAAACAGCGGTAAACAGCCGTTTGCGCGCTCAGGTCAGTGCGCCGCGCACCATCGCAGGTTTAGTTTTCCCTGACTTTAACCTGCAGGCATATAGTTGACTGCAAAAACATTTGATAAAAGTAAAAATACCATATTTATTAGAACAGAAACTGTGTCGTTTTATAATGTTACCTAGAAAAGATATAGTTTTGCTCAGGGCAAAACCAGAAATGAGCCTGTTCCCACAGTTCCCATTGAGTTTACCATCCAGCGGGGGGTGCTATTGCACCCTCTGCACCCCTAGTTCCCGCGGCTATGGATATGGCAACGAGTTAAACAGATCACCAATTTGTTAACATTTCAGCACATTTCAAACCGCAAAAGGAGCCTGTCGAGCGCAGTCACAGCTTCAGTAAAAAGATGGTGAACAAATACAGCAGAGTCCCACTGTTTCAGTTTAGTTTGCGAGCAACACAAACTATCTGCTGTAGACGACTTTATAGTTTTATGATGATAAAATAATACAAATAAAAGCTCTAGTAGAAGTTAAATGGGAAATGATCTGCTGCTGCCAAATGTGTTTGTTTATTACGCACATGCTCAGTACAGCACCCGTTTGGAGAGATAGGGTACTGCGTTCACATGCTGCAGTATTCTGGATACTATCAGAATATCCCAATTTCTCAGACTGTCATAGCCAGGACACTGAAATGAGGATACTGTGTTTTCGTGGACACAGATAAAATCACGATAGCTAAAAACAATCATAAGCAGGATATTTGTGCGCTCAGTCATTGGGATAAATATATCTCCTCTGGGATAAGAAACTGGCTATGGTCAAGAAGAGGAGGTGTAGAGTTTGAGGCTGTCATGAATACAAGGTTGGAAACATTGTGGCTCACGCGTATGTCTCAGTCCCTCCAGCTGTGCCTCTTCGTCCTGAGTCCGCTGCGCTGTAGCGTCATTTTCTGCTAAAGACTGCGCAGGAGTTTCTCTCCGAGAGAAGAACATCGTTATGGGTAGTTGTTGGCACTCTTTCTTTTTCTAAACAAGAATGCGCTGTACAATGCGCTGTAAAAAAAAAAAAAACTGTAAAAAAAAAAAATCCGCAAAGCAGCGATAGGTGAACCACGTTATAGCGAGGGTTCACTGTATACATGTTCTGTGGATCATATTTGTTGAAGACACAAGCGCACTGACTCTGGAGTTGTTTGGAAGCATGCTGTTTAGTCTATATGTTGTTACGAAAAGGTTTTGGAACGATACAGTTGCCAGTAATAGTGCATGTAAGTGTGTGCACGTGCAGCCAACGGTGTGGCTGCCTTTTTTGTGTGTGATAATTTGGGTCATAATACGATACGCTAGGCCTTATCTTAGGGAGTTGTTCTCTCCTTATGCTCTGGCTCCAGAGTTGAGCTCCACAAATCATCTCCGTTTAAATGTCCCAAGAACTCGCCTAAAGACGTGACCAAACTTTTTCTGTGGCTGCTCCCAAATTGTGGAACAGTCAGAAAGATTCTCTTTGCACTGGCTTTCAATAGAAGCTGAGCACTCTAAATGTAATAAATGCTCTTGGTTTTTTGTTGTTGTTTGTATTATTTATTTGGAGCACCTTTGGACACCACTCGATGTTGTGAATATGCTATATAAATAAATCTGACCTTTGATCATTTTGGGCCCTTTGTACGAAAATAGGGTTTTGAGGACCTGGCGGAGCATGACACGAGGTGAGACCAGAAGAAGGTTGTGGTTGAGGTCCAAGGCCCAGCTTACTCCTGGTGCCAAAGACGAGACTTAAAACCAGGGGGACAGGGCTTTCTCTGCAGTCGGCCCCAAACTCTGGAACCCTCAGCTCCCCCCATGTCCAAACAGCCCCCACAATGAACTATTTAAGTCTTGTTTTCTTTTTATTCATTGTAATTTATTTGACTTTCTCTGGTTTTATGATTTTGCTTGGTTTTGGTTTTACTTCTTCTCCTCTTTTTGGGATCAAACTGAGCAGCTATTGTACGTTTGGTTTGTCGTTTGATGTTTTGTGTCTGTGCAAAAGTGGATTTGGGATTTGGATTTCATGTCTGGCGATGATTTATGGATTTAAAACAGCACAGGATTCCTTCGAAGCTCTACTGACGTTTCAAATCAGGGGGGGAAATAAACCATCATTTTTCGAGGCGCAGAGAAGATTGATGGAAGCGTGAGTCCATCTGAACAACTCCAGGTTTGTTTTTAATGAGGTAAAACTACAATAGCATTGTTTAAATCTTAAAAAAGTCAATTTATGCACCATGTGTGTCCTTCAAGAAAATATAGAAAACTGTAGAATATGAAAAATGACTTCTTCGTGCCAATAACATCAATAGGAATTAACTTATTATTATTATTATCTTACAATGAACACGTAGTGCATTTTGGGCCATCCTTTCATAAAGCATGTCTCTGTCGAACAACAAAGTCAGTATTGTTCAAACACATCCCTGTCTAAATAGAATATTGTTCGTCTTAATTGAAAATGTCAGATTCCTCCATGTTCTACAATGGTCTTCTAACAGATGAAGAAGGGTTTCATTTCTCCTCAGACTTTGACTTTTGTTGTTGACATTTTTATACCACTCCAACGTCAAGCAGTGTTTTGATAAAAACATGGCAGTGGCATTTATGAAAGACATCAGCCCAGAGGCGTCCAGTGATTGATTCCTTTATTTGAAAAACAGCATATTTTCCACCAAACATATTCCTCCCACAGGACTGAATTTGAATGTCTGTGTCAGTCTCTTATTATAAACAAAAACAGCGGCGGCCACAAAAGAATGACTTTATTTCCATTGTTTCCTGCACAATTATTGTTCGTTTACAAGTAATTCTCTGTAAAACTTTATTATGTGCTAAAACTTTTCAACAAATGATGTCGTACAGAGAATAAGGACTTAAAATGTTTTATGGGATTATATTACAGTAAAATCAAAGAGCCCTGCAAATACTATTGAAATATATTTTACACTTTGTTAGGACATTAAAGTCATAATAAAGATAAGATCTGCGGCCCGGCCCTGGATAAGAGAGAGACAATGGGTAGACCGGACAAATACGACAATAAGAAAACTTTTTTTATTATTATTAAACTCTTGACTTACAATGCATACATTAATAAAAACATAGATGACCTGACCAAGCGCAGGGCTGTCCAAACTATAGACCAGGTGTCAAATGAGGCCAAATAGTGCTCTTTCTGAATTGGCCCAAAAGATCTTAGACAAAACTTTTACTCAGTCAAATTTGTTTTAACAGCACACTTTATACAAAAGGCAATTTAAAGTGCTTTACGAAACCATAAAAAGATACATAAAATTACAATACAATATAAAACACAAATAAAAGCATTAAGCGTGTTACTGCAAATAATAATTCTACTTCTATAACCTCAATAATCACAGTGCGCTGTGATAAAAACTGAAAAATAATGTTCTGAGGCAACAACTGAGCTGAGGTCCTTAGAACCACCACCTACACAGTAAATTATATGCATGAAGAAAAAAAGAAGGTGATTAAAACAAAAGGCTGTTTAATTATTGTTATTTTTTTCTCATTTGATAATAATACGGAAACTGCCGCCATTCCCACCTTAAAGTGCGTATGACAGGTTTTTATGATTTTCTAATTTTGACTTTATTCAGTGTATTAATACTTGTTGTAAATATAAATTATAGTTTTACACCAATCAGGTCACTATTTGTGGAAAAAAGTTGAAAAATATGTTGGAAATTACAGGAAGTAAACAAACTAATGACATCACACTGTGAGACAAACTTTATACACGATTTACACAAAATAAACTACTTTTGTGACCATTTAAACATGAATTCAACTAAATAAATAAGTTCAAATATATTTTTATTTGTCAGGTAAAAGAATTGATGACATTAGATTACTTTTAGCCCAGTTTACAGTGTGGTTGCTATGGTGATTTCCTAGTGTGATGTCATTATTTACAACCAGGAAGTGAAATTAAAACTTATAAAACTGCTAAACCGGGATAACATTTGTAAAGAATTTTAGCAAAACTTGAAATAGATTTATCTTAACTGCATTTTACGTAAATGAGTGTCCGACCTGTCATGGGCCCTTTAACTACTTCAGCTGATCTGTTTGATTACTTATTTTATTCTTTTTATGTATTACTTATTATTATTATCACAGATTTTGTTGATGATATATAAATATATATATATATATATATATATATATATATATATATAATGTATATTTTGTTTCTTTACATTATTGTTAGTATTATTTATTATTTAGAGCGGCTAGAGCTTCTGCCTCTCAATAAGGAGATCGTGGGTTCGAATCTCGAACCATCCCAACATCACACGATCTCTCTGGGTGGAGTCTGCATGTCCTCCCCGTGTTACCGTGGGTTCTCTCCGGGTTCTCCGGCTCCTCCCACCGTCCAAAGACATGACTGTGGAGGTTAATTGACAACTCTAAATTGTCCCTAGTGAATGAATGTGAGAGTGAATGGTTTGTCTGTCCTTGTCTGTCTCTCTGTGTCAGCCCTGCGACGAGTTGGCCACTGTCCAGGGTGTACCCCGCCTAAGGCCCAAAGTCACTGGGATAGGCTCCAGTCACCTGCGACCCCTAACGGGAATAAGCGGTAGAAAATGAATGAATGAATGTTATTATTTTATTTTTTTCTCTTCTCATGCCCCCTCAGCTGAACACGCACACAAAATAATGTACAATTTAAAATTCACACATGCACCCACAAACAGAAATGAAAAATGTTAATAAATAGTACATTGCACGAGCCAATTGTTGTGTTATGTTCACGAAAATATTCAGGATTTGTCACCCCCTTTGTTTTGTCTGTTAAAGGGTCTGTGCCTGATTTTTATTTACTCCACTTAAGATAAATTCTCTTTACATTATAACTAGTTAAATAACTACTGCAGAAGCATTTGCCAGGGTCACCTCTTTTCAGCCAATCAGGCACCTTGTACACTATGAATCATGGGAAAATTAACTGCTTGACGCTATCCCGGACGTTTGATTCTCTGTCATGGTGCAATCCTGAGAGAAAGGAAGGACTATGTGGGCGGAGTTAACGAACAAAAAACAAAAACATGTTCCTGTCTCACGGTTCAAAATCAGGTACAGCACCTTTAAAGGTACAGTGGCTTTCCAAAGCTGTGTAAAATGCATCCATTCCCCACCAGTCTGTAGCTCTCTGCTTCAAATGCATCTCAAAATGTGGCACTTTGACGGGAAAAAAAAGTGTGGACACCTCTGGCCTAGAGCTTAACACAGAGTATCAAATGAGCAAGGCCTAAATATTCTCCTTATCCTGGAAGTTTCCAAGAGCGCTGCCATTGATTGTGCCCCTTCTTCTGCTTGTTTCAGTTTACACAGAGCTGCCCATGTCAACAGAAATAAGTTCTACACAAAGACGTTTTCAAGCCGACCAGAAAAACGGTGCAGTGTTGACTTGTTGGTCACGGGGACATTTAACATTTTGCACAAATCAATCTCAGAAAAAAAGCTAAACCTTTCTCTCGTTCTCCGCTTAAGTGAGCAGAATTCCCGCTCTACCAAAAGTGCCAAAATAAGTGAAAACACATAGCAAAAACTGGTAAAATAAGGGTGTAATCTACCCCTTTAACCCAGGGGTAGACTTTGGCCTCTGTTACTCTGGGTTTAGCCTCAGTTTTGACGTAGTGTGTGAATGTGAGTGAAGATAAATTTACTTTGAGAAATAATAATTATAATTTAAGAGGAATATTTATGTATGAACAATGTATTTCAAATATAGGCGTAAAACTATGGAATAAATGTAGTGAGGAATTAAAAAATGTCAAATCAATATATGAACTTAAAAGGGTATATAAAAAGAATAAAATATTAGAATATTATAAAGAAGGAATTTCATAAATAAATTTAATTAAATTATATTATTTACAATAAATATTCTTTATTATTTTATTCCTTTTTTCTTCTTTCTTTTTTCTTTCTTTATTATTATATATTATGATGCTTTTTTTTTTTATCTTAATATTGTAAATTGTTGTGATTAGATGTTTTGAGTTGGGTGCTGTGATGGTTGGGAGGGAAGGGTGGGGAAAATAAGCTTTGGCTTCCCCCAGACCTTGTTGATTAGCATAAGCTTGTCTTTTGTGTTTTTCTTTTCTTTTTATTATTATTATTTTTTTTTTATGTAAAGTGTGTGTTTAAATTCAAATTTATGCTGATCAGCTAAATACATAAATAAATAAATGCAGCCTAAATCAGTTGAATGGCTTAAAGGGGCCACCTGCTTGTCTTTTGAAGATGTTATGAATAGATATATACTTTATAGATCCCAGAGGAAATTCAAATTTAGCTGCAGAAACATGTTCACTGTTCTTCTCAGTCGCCTTTGTGTCTCAGGCAAAGGTCTCAGTGCAGTTTTAGTAGGAGGATTTGTCAGGGAGAGTCAGCAGATCGTGTGCCAGGGCAGTCTGAGGAGTGGACAAAAGAACCCCCAGTGTCCAGCAGCAGCCTGGGCATCACAGTTAAGTCCAGGTGGGACAGGTGAACTCTGGAGACACGACAGCAAAGCTCTCTGCCTTGCACTGTTGGTTCAGTCGGTGATGAGACGGTCGTTCCCTCCAAGTACACTGCCCGGCCAAATAAAAAGTTGCCCGAAAAAAAGGTCACACGCTCTGTTATTCATTCAGCTTTGTTTACAGCACATATTTGCTTTGTCATTGTTTCAATAAGCTTCTGCGAGGTCAAAAAATGCTTTAAACCCAGTGTTTCATTCATTTTTCTTCTTCATTTTGTGTAGATGATGGAAGCATGTGACCACTGCCCAAGTCTA
The DNA here is from genome assembly GCA_019453435.1 of Rhinogobius similis. Taxonomy (NCBI): domain Eukaryota; kingdom Metazoa; phylum Chordata; class Actinopteri; order Gobiiformes; family Gobiidae; genus Rhinogobius; species Rhinogobius similis. The sequence continues at coordinate 34,102,082 of CM033633.1, read as the reverse complement.
ATCCAGCACATGCCAAAGATTCTCAAAGGGTTCAGATCTGGACTCTGTGGAGGTCGTCCATGTGTGACAAATGATGAATCCTGAACCACTGTCACAATGTGGGCCATGAATCCTGCCATTCTCATCTTGGAATCATGGAAGAAGAAATCCATTAATGAAAAAACCTGGTTGTTCGAGATGTTCAGGTTCAGCTGATCTCATTTTTGGGCTCACAGTGTTGCTGAACCTAGATCTGGCCTAAGATCTAATAAGTTGTTAAGTTAGTTTCATGAGTGTGTGCTTCTCCTGTCCACGACCACAGGATTCGTCTTTCCACATCTGTTACAGAAATGAGAAGCCACTCACTGCATCAGTTGAGTTTAAGTATCATGTTGCAGCTGAATGACAATCACCCATGCAATAATTACCCAAGAAGAACTCATGCTTATTTGCTCAGTTGAATCCAGGTGTACAGGCAGCGGGTTTCCTCTTGAAGGTCGTCTGCTGCATTCAGTGTAAAAAGTCGTTAAGTTAAATTGCAGGTTTTTAATTGCTGAACAAAACCTTGAAAAACAAGCATTCTTACCGGGAGGAGATCGTCTACATGAAAAAGATATGTTTAATGAATTTCTAGACTGGCATGTCCTTACTACCTCCCCTTACTCCTTCCTCGTCATTACCCAGCATGCCTCTGTCGTCATTCCATTGGTTTCGCAGTAAGATCTGAACATAAACACAGTGAACCAGGTGAGTGCGTCTGACCCGTGAGACGCATACCTTCATCCACATTTACATGAGCGCCCGCTAATGATCACGTTTTTTACTCGGGCACGGTCTTTATTCTGTGTTTTTCACGGCAGGGAGTTCCGCCGGCCTGGTGCTCTGATCTGAAGAATCTTAATAAAGCAGCCTCACCAAGCGGAAACGCCATTAAAACACTGTGATTGAGACACATACTTAGAGTGGAGGGGTGGGGAGTGGTGGAGTAGAGCGGCTGCAAAGAAGGAACATTGGCGATTGTTGTTATGGATCATTTAAATGAAAAGTAACAGCTGAAATGACCTTACATTTTCATACCTGTTCATGACGTGTATTGCCACTAGTTAAAGAAAACGCTGTGTACTCGTTATAGTGGGTTGCCTGTGAGTATACCAGACGTATGAGAATTTGCTTTTCACGGCACATTCACAATACTTACTTGGCTCTGTCGGGGACCAAAGTTGTATCGTGCATAGTATCGTTCTCTCAGCAGGTACAGTTCGATCCACTTTGGTCAATCAAACAAAAGATCTAGAAAGACATAGCTCCTCCTCGCCAGTAGAGGTGCTGCATACAGTTCTTCCGAGACCTGCCTCATACCTGCCTCAAAGACCTAAACATAACAAAATTATCTAATTTATCTAATAAGGTAGATTGTCTGATATAGAAGAAACAACATAACCAGGGCTCTCAAGTCTCACGGTCAATGCGTGAGACACGCAATTCACCTCCATCACACGCACACACGCCACACCTCGCATTTCTCACGATGAAAAATCAGTCACAATTTTGAAGATATTGACCTTAATATAGTGCGAAATGTATGTGATTAAAATAGGGTTTTGTGGTGTTATAACCACTCCAGTCAGTCAGTAGCATCTGAAATTTTCCACCTCCCTTTACACCAATGTAACATCGCAAAATATACATGTGTTTTCAGTCGGCTGAAGTCGCTCGCTCCGCTCAGCCGTGGGTTGTTGTGAGTGAAGTGCACAGGCTCACGGTCCAACATTTTCACAATAAAGCCCTCAATACAGGGAGCAAACGAAGGAACTTTTATCTTGAAAGCATCTCACAGGAAATGTTTAGTGTTTATCAGGGAACCTGACGTTGCAGACGCGCTGAAACTTTTTTGAGACTACAACCGCTCTATGGCGCAAAGACGCAACTTTGGCGCAGAAAACACAGCGGAAGGATGTGGAGACGACCGAGGGACAGACCGCACCTGCAGCTGCAGCAGAGGTGAGTCCAACAGTGGCCAGTGCTCAAACATATAAAAATTATGTCTTATTAGCCTATGTAAAATTAAAGTTTGAGATATAAAGTCGATGTAATCCCTCATTCGTCCAGGCGTGTTTCAGCGTAGAAAAGGTTTCAGGGGTTCAGACGCTGTTTAAAGATCGAGACGTTTCGACTTCTATCCAGAAGTCATTTGACAACCCTTGAAACCTTTTCTACGTTTGAGATATAATATTATATTCTAACTGTCCCTGTTAGAGGAACCTGTTTAAATTTCACAAAGCACCTAAATGGTGTGACCTGAACAGTTTGCATAACAGGGAGCTTATTACTTTCCCCTTGTATCCCTTGTTCAAATTGTGGCTTGTCATTATAAACACAATGCACTCTTAAAATCTATATTATACTTGTGAATAATTACAGTATAATAAATCTTGACTATAATGACCAAAATTACACTAAATGTGCACCATATTACTGGAAATGTGGATTACTGGAAATTTGGTTTTATATATATCTATATATAGATATATATATTTAAAATCCCCCCCCCACACACAAATCTCACTCCAAACCATGATCAAAACTTGAGAGCCCTGAACATAACTATTGAACGTAAGACAAGTTTAATATTTTTTAAACTATGAAGGTTTTGGACAATATCTTTGACTCGTAGTTATAGCACAGACAGAGTGCTTTCACTTAAGGAGGACTTTGCTTGCAATGGCAGGGCTATTCAACTTTATTTTACAGAGGGACTGATTTTTTGGATGGTTTTGTTCCTGAAGCCAGAATCGTGTCCAACGCTTTTGAAATGCGGACTACAACAAATGTGATACTGAAGCCTTTGACAACATCAGCCAACATCAGGACTAAACTAGGTTTAAACCAGTACTAAACCAGGTCTAAACTAGGACTAAACCAGGACTAAACCAGGTGTAAACCACAAACAACAGATAAAATATCTAATGTTTTTGTGGAAGATGGGTTGGATCATGTCCCTTGGAGGGCCTGATTTGGCCCCTTTTACCCCTAGGGTAAACAAGAAGATGAAAGCAAAATGTCAGCTGTTTGAGTTCTATAAGCTCTGACAGGTGTGTATGTCAGTATCACATTTAATACGAAGAATCTAGGCCACTGGGTCACATTAAAGTAAGCTTAAAACATTACTTGTTAGTTTTGAAAGTTATCACTGGAAATGGTGCAAGATCATAATTATATACAAATTATAATTGAATCCAACTTTAACCTGCCCCTGCTCACTTTCACATCTTTCCACACTGAAGTTTGTTAGAATTCTGAACCTCAAATGCGTCTCAGTGTGGGCCGCTTCCTGGTTTTGATCTGCTCTCTGGTCCATTTGCATTCACAAATCAAACAAACCACTCCAGAGTTCGATTCCATTGGACGGAGACCCACCTTCCCAACCTGGACCAGAGTTTACTTCTTTGGCCTGGTTCAGAGTTTAACTGCACGTTCACATTTGCCCAAATGAACTGTGCCATCCAAGCAAACAGATTTGGATCTTTACTCATGGTCCAAAATCAGGTAGAGCACTGTTAATACGGGTTAAGTTGGTCTAAAAAATCAAGTAAAATGCATTCTGTTGTTTTGGCCTTGGACAACGTACTTCCCTAAACTCCAAAAACAATATAGGTTTCAGCTTCCTGTTTATAGATGCCATTTTCAGTACTACTCACCATTTAGTTTTCAGTTGTTAATTGGCAACATTGCTTCTTCTCATCTCCCTGAAACCCATGAATACAACTGTTTTGAATAGGAACAATGCGCTGTGAAACTGATCAACTCCCTGTGTGGTTGTTGTTGCTGTAGAGGATGAAGCACTTCCTCTCCCTTCAATCATCATGGGAAATTTAGCTGCAGTTTGCCAAGTCATGCATGTCCTTAAACGGCCCACTGGGAGAAGCGGTGGCAGTTGGCCCGAGGCGTGCCCCAAGAGTCCTTACAATAGACCAACTAACAGTATGGGTTAGAAAGTAGAGGATTCTGAAATGTGTTGAATGGCGTTTCACACAGCAGCAGAGACAATTCATTCCAGAAACAGAGAATAGATTTGACTTTTTGAATACATGCAAACAATCAAAATAATTATGGCATACATTTTACAGGCCGTGTAGTGTACCCAACCTTTTTTTCGTCCTTGGAGAAGAGTAAGATCGTAGGAGTAGCGCTAGGATGTATTTGCTGTAACACGTTCAGATAAAGTCATGCATGTAAACCAGGGGTGTCCAAACTTTTTCCATCGAGGGCCACATATTGAAATATAGACCAAGCGGAGGGCCACAAATCAATCATGAAACGTTCAAAAAGCTGCATTTATCTGATGTTTTAAGCGCCACCACATCTACATTCAGTCTCATTGCCTTAACATCAGGTCTGTGCTGCACCAAAATGTTAGTTATTTAGGTTAGAATTGTAGAAAATCTGAAATGTGCTGTAAAAAAGTACTTCTCAGGACAGTGTGGGCCAATTCACCAGGAAGTCTAAGGGCCAAGAAAAATTGGTCTGAGGGCCGCATTTGGCCCCCGGGCCTGAGTTTGGACATGCCTGATGTAAACGATCAGGAAGTGCATACGTGTTTTTGAGAGCTAGGAACAAGTTGGTGCTGCAACTGTTGGTTTAAATTCAGTCAGCAATTCAGAATGAGAGAAATGGTAAGGGACCATTCAACAGACAGTGCACTTGTAACTGAGCTTTACAAACAAAACATGGTTGGCACCTGTAGTCGATCTGTGAGACCAACTCCTTAACGTTCTACAGCTTTATGTCATAATTTCAGCTGGAGAGCAGGAGCCTAAATAATATGACATATGAATCACTTAAAGAAAGAAATATCTTAAAGGAAAAGTATTATGCATTTTTCATATTGTTATTAGTCTTTAAACATGCCCTTGAGTACCTTAAATTTTCCATCTCATGTTTTGAAAAGTGTATTATTCATTAAATGACAGGATTTATCAGCCTGTGTGAAATGACATCTACAGTAGTACATCCAGCCAGTAGATGGCACATAGCGCTCACACAATTTAGTGAAGTAAGCCATTAACAAACGCTATGATGCGGGTCAGCAGTTGAAGTGATCGTGTTTAGACGGCAGAAATGCTCAGAACGAGTCTGGCAATGATTTAAGGACTTAAAACAGCAGAATATTTTCAGATAAGAGACGCATGAAATCTGAAAATACGTCCCAGAACAAGGAAGTTCAGCAGGAAGTGTTTTTGATGCTCGAAAACATCATGAATGCAACTGAACGCAACTCCAGGTATATTTTTGATGACAGAACATTGTTAGAACATGATTAAAAGCTCAAAAAAGTCACTGCAGCAGAATATGTGTCCTTCAACTTACAGGCCTTCTAACTTGACTCTCCCAAACCATAGGCATTCTGGAAAGCTGTACCGTAAAGTGAATGACCATCCATGGTATTTAGAATGATGAGCGATTAGTACTGTTGCCATCTTTTTCAGAGGAGTAAGTCCTCAAAATGTCATACATTGCAGGAAGCGGAAACCCACGAATAGAGATTATGCAATGACATCATTTTCATCCAAAAAATCCCATTCAACGTTCCAGCTGGGTGGCACAACTGGCAAAATGTGTTTCTCTGCCTTTTTTGCCTCATTTTTCTCCATGGAGCTGTAGCAGTAAGTAGTATCTCTGTTCTTGCTTTAACAGTGCAGAGCTTTACTAGTTAGTGAGCTAATGGTATTTAGATTTGAAGAACACTTAGAGGAAAAATCTTACGCAATTTTGGTATAGTTATTAGCCTTTAAGCATGCTCTTGAGTTTCATGTTTTAGAACTAAAAATATTGTTTATAAGAAAATCTGTAACTGTTTGTTTCCCACGGTACTTACATAGTTTAGGCGCCATCTACTGGCTGCATAGCTCTTACATTTTTTTAAAGACTCAAAACAGCAGTAAATTCTTGGATAAGTGACGTCAGCTATCGGAAAGACATCACACATCGGGCGAATCCAGAGAGTGTTTTTGACACTTGGAGGGAGAGGATTTTCTAACCAGGATTCACCAAACTAGTGTGAATTAAGCTAACTGCAACTCCAGGTATGTTTGTTTCTGTTATTGATGACGGAACAATGCTAGGATAGGATAGGTTAAAACAAGTCAATTTTGCATAATATTTGTCCTTCAAATTTGCCCTACAACAGTTATCTAAACTCAGAAACGTGTTATCTAAGGAGAGAGAGATAATCAGTTCAACTGTGTGTGATCCTAAAGTCTGTATCAGTGATAAAGGTGAGCACAGCTGCTTACCTGGTTTTCTATAGTTTATTTGGTTTTCTTTCTATTGTAGACTTTTATCTTTGTTAGTTGTAGCAGCACTTTTCACATTGACGCTTGTGCAACTCGCTGCTAAAATTCAGAATGCTGTGTCATCTGTATTACCTCTTTAAAAGCATTAGCCTAGCATTAACATTAACACTCCTATGCTAGTCTTTCTGTGTGCTTTCACGTTGAATCCACAAACGTACTTACACAAATGTATGCTTTAAGTATAAAGTTCCACTACACATTTTTAGTTTTGTTTGAACACCAACAACCTTATCCTTTCAACATCCTCTTGGAACTGCCCTTCGCCGAACCACACTACGCTGTTTTTTGAAGTGGCCGTATCACTTGCAGTCCTCTGTCGTCTGCGGCCAGAACCTGTTTACCACATGCGCCCGGGCCTTCTAATGGATCTGGTACTGGCCATTACCGTCTCTCCCTCCGCTCTCATCTTCCCCTCTGGTTTTCGCGTCAGCCGTACAGCCCGGCGAGAGCGGAGTGGCTCTGCTGGAGGACCTATCAGGTGTCAGGGGCTCGCGTGGACCTGACCTTGTTATCAGGACTGGGACGACGATGAGCCCAGAGAGGATGTGGCTACTCTTATCTCTTGTCAGCTGACAGAGGGGACGCCAAGGCTATATTTCAAGCCAATACAAACGCTGCATAAAACGTATTATTAGTACAGGACGCCTTGATCAGATAGAGAAACATGCAAGCTTATCGTAAAACACAAAGAAAACATGCGGCTTATCTTGAGGCTTGAATAAAACAGTGCTTTTTGATGCAAGACAGTTCTAATCTTTGTACAAGTGTGTTTACATGCAGCCGGATATGGATTTGTGTTGTAGTGGGCTTATCTGTTTCGTGGTTATGGAGAGGTTGGCGTGGCGATGCAGGTGCAGCCTTAGCATGGTATACAATTATATATATATATATATATATATATATATATATATATAATGGTATTAATTCATCCCTACTCTTTTGATCTGTACTTTTTTGAAATGCATTGCTGTTTGTTGCTGCTGCAAAATATTGATCAGCCACAAAGTTATCTGCGCTCGTCCACTTTGTGAAGACTGAGGGATTTTATGTGAAAATGTGTGAGTTGAATCTGTCCGCAAAACCCTGTGTAATTTAGTACAGTATGTTTTGTTTAGCACACTAACATTGACAGCCATAGATATTTTCTTTCACACATAAGAGTGTGTATTTTCGTCCATAGCAGAGTTCAAACAGCTCCAAGATCCACAGTTCAGAACACTCCACGGAGGAAAGGGAATGTGAACAATATCCAGATATAGATACTTTAGATACAGATACTTTCTTTTTATCAGAGTACTTCATGGTTTTACACATTTTTGCGTTGATATTTGGACATAGCCTGTTAACTTTCACTATACGTTTACACCGACTGGAGAACATTTTTATTGGACTCATTCACATAAAGCCTGATTACCCACATGGGGTGGAGAAAAACAAGATAAAAAATTGCACTGTACCTAATTTTTACTGTCTTAAAATGTGGAAAAAACAGCAATCTAAACTTTTTTTTATTCACACTGTTACGGCCCCAGGCCTACAGATCCTGCCTCCTTTTGTGTTTTTGAATATTGTGTTTTGTGAGAGTCCTATGTGCTGGAGGGAGTTCGGAGGTACATCCAGGATCGTGGTTGGCTGCAGCAGACTGGTCCCTGATTGGTGCCACCTGAAAACACCTGGCCAATCCCGTGGCTCCACATCAGCCCCGCCCAGTATTTAAGGACTCACTCCACACCTGTTCGGGGCTGCTGGCCTGTGTGGCCAGTATGCCATTTTGTGTCAGGGCTGCAGTGGCAGCACCTGTATTGTCTTATGTGTCAGGGCTACAGTGGTAGCACCTGCATGTATTTGTATTTCAATGTACTCAGTCAGGACTGCAGTGGCAGTCATCGTATTTGTACTGTGTATCTAGGCTGCAGTGGCAGTACCAGTACTTGTGTTTTGTTCTTCTGTGTTGTATTAGTTTGACTTTGTTGTAGTTCTGTTAATTTACCTTTACACCCCTGTTCATTAAATTGCATCTTTATTTAAAACATTTTCCCATCTTTGGTTTTTTTGTTACTTCCCCTACCCTAGCAGAGCTGGGTTGTAACAATTGGGGGCTCGTCCGGGATAATAACACCCTATCCTACTGATGTAATTTAAACAGGTTTGTATTCGGTAAGTTTTTGTATTGGATTATCTAAATTGTGTTGTATGGTGATTGGGTGGTGGAATGTTGTTAGTTTTGCTTGTGGCTAATGTGTGGTGCAGTCTATTCTGGCCCTGAATGTCTGACTCCTTATGCTTATGTGTGCTAGATGTGATTGATGACCAGACTGATCACCTGTTCATTTATTACACCTTCTGAGCCTCACTTTTGTTCCAGCGTCCCAGGGATTGGGCTCGGTTCCTTGTGCACCTGGCCAGTCTCAAGGATTGCTGCTGCTGGAGTCCTAGACCCAATCACTAGCCCTGGCTGTGTTATGCTGACTTGCCTTCCACCTCTCATTTTCCTGCAACCATTGTAAGTCCATAAATTTAGTTTATTACAAATATTATTTGTAACTTAAGGGGGAGGGTGTTACGGCCCCAGGCCTACAGATCCTGCCTCCTTTTGTGTTTTTGAATATTGTGTTTTGTGAGAGTCCTATGTGCTGGAGGGAGTTCGGAGGTACATCCAGGATCGTGGTTGGCTGCAGCAGACTGGTCCCTGATTGGTGCCACCTGAAAACACCTGGCCAATCCCGTGGCTCCACATCAGCCCCGCCCAGTATTTAAGGACTCACTCCACACCTGTTCGGGGCTGCTGGCCTGTCTGGCCAGTATGCCATTTTGTGTCAGGGCTGCAGTGGCAGCACCTGTATTGTCTTATGTGTCAGGGCTACAGTGGTAGCACCTGCATGTATTTGTATTTCAATGTACTCAGTCAGGACTGCAGTGGCAGTCATCGTATTTGTACTGTGTATCTAGGCTGCAGTGGCAGTACCAGTACTTGTGTTTTGTTCTTCTGTGTTGTATTAGTTTGATTTTGTTGTAGTTCTGTTAATTTACCTTTACACCCCTGTTCATTAAATTGCATCTTTATTTAAAACCTTTTCCCATCTTTGGTTTTTTTGTTACTTCCCCTACCCTAGCAGAGCTGGGTTGTAACACACACATTCCTAACCAGTGTTGAGGAAGTTACTTTGAAAATGTAATTGGTTACATTACTTAGTTACTACCTCAAGAAAGTAACTTAACTCAAAGTATGTCAGCCCATTTGACTTCTGCCCTAACTAAAACGCTGCGCTGTGATTGGTCCACCACACTGCAGCAGGCTCAAACCTAACGACGGAGAACGGAACGGAGAAGAGTTTGTGAACAAATATCACAAGAATTCATGTGGCAAGGCCAGGTGATAACAGCGCTCCCTACAGGCTGACTCTGAGGTGAGTCCTGACAGTACAGCAATGTCTTTTGGCACATTCACTCTGCTCCTTCATTAGGAGTGTCCTTACAAATGAAGGTTGCATTCTCTTCCTAAACATTGCTGTTGGTGCTGCAAGTAACGAGTAGTGAGTATTTTGTTAGTAACTGTAATTTAATTACAAGCATTATCACTTAGTAATGCTTCAAGTAATGTAATTACAATAACTAAGTATTAGTAACTTAGTTACACCCAAGACTGAGTAGATAGAGTTTTGCCGCCATGAAAATGCAAATGACAACTATCAGCACACCAGCCTTACTTGCTGGTTTGCATACGATAAAATGCTTCATAATTTAGATGCACACAGCAGTCTTGTTTTGACCCTAGGAGCTGCTTTTGCACTATATTTGTACTGGGATAAAGTGATTTTACTTGAAAAGTGTATGTCCTTGAAAAACATGAAAAAAGGTACAGCCTCTTTAAAAGCAATGCATTTTTGTTATTATTTTTATCAAAGCAACACCTGATGTATCCTCTCCAATACGTCCGGATGTAAAAGCACAGGGTGTATTATGCAGAGAAACCTGGCGCGGCGCAGCCAAATGAGTCAGTCCGCTTTGAAGTGTGATTGGACTCATTACGTCCCTGACCATCTGACCCTCTGGACTTCAATCGGCCCCTTCCAAAACCGGGCCCAGATATGTACGGTGCTTTGAAGTGTGGATCTTTGTAGAGGAACGAAAAGTCTGATCCCCAAGCTGCTACCAACCAGACACTTTTAGCTAAGTCGCTTTTTTGAAATTTAAATCCAGCCGGCACAAAATGGAAAAGATGTAAGGAAAGATGATATAGAGATATACTACACAGACAGGATTGGACTTATTCTATCCAGTGTTGGAGCTGGAACGGCAGGGTTTCATTTAGTCAGATAGAAAAACACTCTGGATGAGCAGCAGGCATTCGGGTAAATATTATAGCAAACGACTAAGGGCTCATGCTGTGCACAAACAGATCGAGAGGAGGAATACCAATCTCAAGTGAAAGCGGCTGGAAGGAGATAAAAACAAAGATTAATGACGCGTGTGTCTTAAACATTTTCATTGGAGATTTTTATATAAGAGGATAGAGACAAGACAGTTTTAAGTAAGGAGGATGTTTTCGGATAAGCCGTACGGCTGGCTTTATGCCATGGGTACCAGGTTTATGGAAGGAGGAGAGTATGTTGAGCATAATCTTTCCAAAGTTGATACTGTACCTTGTTTTAGCAACAGACTAACCAGTGGTTTTCAAACATTTCACACCAAGTACCAAGAAAATATTTGTCATTCATTACCACTCAATCTTCATCAGGTCTAGGGCTAAACATGGTTTAAAATGAGACTAACCCATGGATAAAGTATTTATAATAATTACTAACCCAAAACAAAAATAGTTATGTTGCTCAATAAAACGAATCCTCAAACTGCTGAGTGCCCGTGTACCCCCAGAGGCAGGGGACACGTATGACATTTACTGGAATGACATTTACTACACATCTACATGTGGCCTGCTAACTACTGTTCCTGTCAGGGGTTACTGGTAACTAGCCCAGTGACTTTGGGCCTTAGGTGGGGTACACCCTGGACACAGAGACACAGACAACCATTCATTCTCACATTCACTCACCAGGCAATTAGACACATTTGGATTGCACTTGTTGATCCTCTCACCATAGCTGCCCTCGGCGAGACTGTTTGACCCACCATCAATCACACACCACATTCATATGGACGAGGTGGGATACAGGACAAACTGCCAGAATGAACTGTTCGAGAGGGTCAATATCTTAAATATCTTAATATCTTCAATATCTTAAATCTTAGCAGAACTAGTTAATTTTAAAGTCTTTACGTCAGTCACATGTATCTCTCACTTTCCTAATGCAGTCCCAGCATCCTAAATATCCACCTCCATGAGTTTAGAAGCACTTTTCACGAGTCTTTGAGCCCAGAGCGTCACAGACCATCACAGGTAAAGGTAACAAACATTAGCATGCTAACGGCGCACGTCATCCTTCTCATAGAATAAAATACTCGCAGAATAGATGCAGAGAAAGCGCTGTGATCTAATTTTCACCTTAGTAGATACGTTTAACCATGTATCTGCTAGAAAACACAGATTTTACTTTATGACATACATCAGAATCGGGAACATGAACCAGTTCTGTTTTCCATGATTCAAAACAGTAAAAAATCAGGTGCAGCTCCTTTAAATAACGCAATTGAATGTGCATCATTGGTTGCTTTCCACTTAGTTTTTCAGTATAATAATAAAAAAAAAAATTACATTTTTGGGCTCAACCTCAATTACTTCAGCGATGTACTTTATTTTTGTACTTATTTATTTGGTGACGACAACAGACAGTTACAAAAGAAAAATTCCAGCCGATGTGATGCATTCAGAGCACAGCGAATGCTAATTTACACCTCCTGCCCGTGTCCCTCGTTGGGCTTTTCTACACGAACACACAATACAAACTATATTAACTGACATTACATGACATTATTCCACTACATTAAAACATCAATGCAATTATACAATTAACCCCTCGTGCATTCACCTTCACGCATTCCCTCTCAAACTATTAACAAGTGCCGTTTTGGTTCATTTTAGGCCTTTAATGGTAACTTTCGCACAATAATTAAAACGCAAATGCCAAGTACAACCTATATTTCAATTGCCACGGTAAAAAAAACAAGAAAAACTCCACTCACAAACCCATACAATCCTCGGCACTCTACACAAACAACACTTTCTATCAAGCACCGACTCCTACCCGCCACATTTATATTACATATGTTGCCGCGTTCTGCTCTCGAGGAGAATAATGGTGTGAGAAAAACAAATAAACAGCGCGCAGATGAAAGGTTGCGCTGTGCCTCCTCTGAGTTCAATCCAGCAGCTCCTCTCCTGTTCGCCGCCTTGTTACCGTCAGTGTGGGAAAGTGCCAACACTCCGGGTCAAAACACGCTAAGATTTGCAGCACCCTTCTCACGACGATTCCTCATGTATTTTTCTGAACTACACCGTGTCTTGGAGCGGTCCACGCTTGTATACAAACAAAATTCTTACATCGTGCCCGGGTTGGAAATGTTTTGATGGTTCTATGTCTACGCCAGAAGCAACAAACCTTGAAATGTGTGAATGCATGAAGAACGTGGAAGCACAGCGGAAACGTTGAATACGGGAAGCGCATGCAGAATGTGCTTTCTCCCATTGAAATTATGTAAACATGGGGTTTCAATGAAGGGTCGACAGGCGGACAATCAGCCTTCCCCGAGACACAGCTGGTGCACCAAGTTTGACGTCATGGTTCTTTCCAGGGCGTTAAAAGACCGCCTCGTGCTGCATCGGGGATTGCACAGGTTTGAACATTTACTATAACTGCTTTCCAACATTCTTTGACCTTGATTAAGTTTTCCACACACGCACTGAATCAATTCTTCTCGCCTTTATCGACTAGTTGAGTCTGTATACAGATTTTATGGATTTTTAAAAGTAAAACAAGCTGCAAATGTTCAATTTCAACACATTTAGATGGAAAAAAAAAGTTTCAAATGTAATTTTGGCATACTCAATACATGTAGTGCAGGGCCGGCCCGTGGCATAAACAATCTAAGCAAATGTTTAGGGCCACCACCAATAGGGGGCCACCTGCTCCGGTAAAAGACTATCTATAAAATCTATGTCCAAGTATGTTCCACTCTAAACCTCTAGTTTTTACCCAAATGCACCTGAATACAGGACATGACATAGGATTATTTAAAAATTTTCCCGAGGAAGGACCCGCAAGTCCCCTTTACAAATGCCTCTATAACTGTAAAAAGTCAAATCTAAATGCTGACGAATGTGGCCTGCTTCAGTAGAGATCCCCAGTCACTTTTCCTCCTCTGTCCACTCCTGATTTCTTCTCTTCATTTTATATTCCATTGTTATCTTCAATTATTCAAACAATATGTGTTTGGTAGGCCACAAAGTCTGGTTTAGGGCCTCCAAATGCCTAGAACCGGCCCTGCTTTAGTGCATTTAATTCCGGTTTATTAAAGTCTCATGTTCAATTGTCACGGAACTTATCTTTATGGATTAAACAGATTTGCTATGTCCCTGATTTCTCTTTTGATTCAGACATGTATTTCGTGAAACCAAACAGTTTCTCCATTTCCAGGGCCTGGAAATTAGATTTAAATTTTCCTCGATCGTTCCATGTTTTCCGTGACTGTACGAACCCGGTGCATACTTGTAATGTACTTTTATGAGTGCGGTTTCACTAGTTTTATTTGTCAATAGTGATGTTTTGGTACACTTTCATCTAAGGTTTGACGCTGCAGGTGAATAGGAGAAAGTCGTAAATTTAAAGAGATCCATTTGAAACGTCTCCTGTAGTTTAGTCACATAAATGTAAGAAAAAAATGTATTTCAAGTTTTTCATCATGTCATGTTTTCATATAAAAGATGTAAAAATGGCCAAATTTGCACATATTTAACACAGTTCAATCTAAAAAATTGACAGAAACAGATTGACATTTATTTGTTCATTTTCTACACATACTAGTTATTAAAAAAAAAAAAAATTAACAGAGGGGATTTTAGATTTCTTATTTAGTTTTTGAGTGAACTTGACTGAAAATGAGCCGAAAAATTAGACTTGAAACTTTAATAAATCAGGCTTAGAATTAGATATTAAAAAATATGTTCTGTCAAACTCTTGTTACGTACAAAATTATAAAGTGTGGTGTGTATTGGAGCTACTTTAAGGCTGAACTTTATGTCCCAGAGAAATCTATGGATGAAGTGGATTAAATGAAATAATAAGGCATCTTTGGAGCAGATTTCCACATGAAAGCCGACATGTTGAGAGCAAAAATGGAAGGAAAAAAAAAAGAAAAGAGTATTGCCTATAGTGTCTTGCCTTAACCTCTGATGCAGATCATTTCTCAAGCTCAACAGTGATATGCAAAGTAGAGTTGGCAGGGTTTCAGAGAAGATTTTAGAACGCTGAGGTGATATTTTTGATTCCCGCAGAGAAACACCTCTGCATTTGACCCATGCCACTGGGGAAACGAGTCAGGCGAAGTGGGCGGGTGTAGTGCACTGCCTCGGAACCATATTTAGATCTTAAAGGTGCTGTACCAGATTTTTACTGTCTTAAAATGTGAAAATAGAACTCATTTATTTATGTATCTTTCGCTCAATTGCCTAATGCTTTCCCCGCATCCTACACATTCACCACGATTAGTTTAACAGTGCTTTCCCAACTCTATGGCCCTGTCCCAATACCCGCACTACACCCTACGGTCTTTGTGAAGTACGCACTTGGTAGAAGTGCGCGTAAGGGTTCAAGTGTGTAGGCGACAAGCGTGCAAAAATTGCAGAATTGGGACAGTGATGGTTACGTCATCGATTTGCGCCCGCGCGTCATTAATGCGACATCCAAAATGGCGGCGCCGGTTGCTGTTTTCGCAGTTTTGCTGCTGAAAATACTCATAAAGATGTACCAAACATCAATTTTAAAGAGAAAGAAGCTCCGGAATCGAAGGAGGCGTATGCGTCAGACTCTCGCTGTGGTGTCAGAGTGTTTTCGAAAGGTAATTGCATTGCTGAGGTGTTGACTGTAGTGATGTCCATCGTTACCTTATAGCCGGGTGGTGAGCTACGGTCAATTTTGCGCCAGGAAAACCAGTAAAATGTCAAGAAATCGCCAGCCTGCATCCCGGATAACTTTTATTTGGATGGAGAATAGCTGTCTAAAATGCAAATAATTCCCTTTATTCAGATTTGAGTGTTTTTTGAGACAGACTTCCACTGAGATAGCTCTGTCAAGTGTGTCTGTGTGGCTTGTGAATCCCTTCTCATTGTTCTCTTTCGTGTTGTTGGTTGTGCATTGTCCAATTACAATTCTGTGTACCACACAGCAGTTAATTGCGCCAAATCTCTCATGTGCAAGCCATATAGATAAATACCCCCAACTGTGATCTTGATTTCTCATTCTCAATACTGGTTTCTCTGGGCAGTTTAAACAGGAATTAAACAGCTAATTTAAATATTAAATTCCTATTGTATATCTTTTAGGCTAGAGGACAGCTCAGGTATACCACACTGAACAACACCATGCCAGTTCTTCAGGTGTATTTGGATCCTGATCAAGACCTGAAGCCAGACTACCGCCTGACCAGAGATTCAATGAACGGCTTGATGAGGGTTTTGAAGAGAGATCAAGATCATGGCTGGGGCTATCCACTGGAGATTCTGATCTTTGTCTATTGGCTTGCACATGGAATCTCATACAGAGTTGCAGCTAGAGCGTTCTCTGTGCCGAAGTCAACAATCTGCCGTGTTGTGCACAGAATTGGACAAGCAATAATGGAAAATGCACACAAAGTCATCCGTTATCCAAACCAGGATGAGTTGGAGAATATTGGAAGGGGATTTGGACGTTTAGCCAGGCACAAAGCCTTTGACAAAGCTGTAGGTGCAGTGGATGGTTGTCATATTCGAATTAAGCCTCCAAATCAAAACAAAGAGGACTACTTTAACTATAAACAGTTCTACTCCATTCAAATGCAAGCCATCTGTGACTTCAGTGGACGATTTCTGAACATTTTCATTGGTTTTCCTGGCTCAGTACATGACACACGAGTCCTTAAAAACAGCCCTATCTATGTGAATGCTGAATACCCACCTCCTGGTTATTTTATTCTGGGTGATGGCGGTTATCCCTGCATTCAGTGGCCCATAGCAATCATCACCCCGTACAAACTGCCACTTCAAGGCAGGGTTGAGGAGAGGTTCAACAACTGCCATTCTCGTGCTCGTTCAATAATAGAACGAGCCTTTGGCATGATGAAAGCACGCTGGCGCACAACCATGTTTAAGGCATTAGAGGTCAAGGTTGGATTTTGCACTCATGTGGTAATTGCCTGTGCTTTTTTACACAATGTTTGTCTGACCCATGGTGATATCCTGGAACCAGAAGTTGAGGATGACCAACCTCCACCGCCGCCCCCAGGAGACGCAGGACAGGAAGCAAGTGGCAACTTGCTCAGAGCAAGACTCTCTGCCCAGGTTTCTGCACCACTTACTTTACAAGTACATCTCTCTGAACATGATTACATTTAGTTTTACTATTTCCTTGTTAACCTGTTCATTAATTACATTGTTAGAAAAACGGTTTGAACACTCTATTGTATATATTTCTATGGTGAGTATTATCTATTATTTCTAAGAATTAGAAATGTTAGTATTGTGACAAACAGTAACACATTCTGAAGAACAAATCAATAATACCAATGGACAAATGACCAATAATATTGTACATTGTATAGAATATGTGTTGAAACATAATAAAAGACATTTAATAGTTTTTCTGAAAATGTGTTTATTGTATTTCTTTTTTTACAACTTTGTTATAGTTGAGTTGGTATAATATAATATATAACAGGAACATTCAGGAGCAAGTAATAAATCAAACTCAACAACTGAGCAAACCATAACTTGTTGTTTACTCGTTTGGGGACAGTCTTTTGAAAGTGCAAATGTATAAAACATACTAAACTGAACAAATAAACATTACAAACTGCCCATTTTTTTAAGGAACACAGCCATTTTCAGGGGACAAATGGATAAAATTAAACTTGTTGACCACCTTACTTTGTAAGGTGATCAACAAGTCTCCCAAGCAGATCTACCATTTTATCCATTTGTCCCTGAGAATGGCTCAGCCAGGCTCTGTCCCGTTCATCCTCTTGCTTTTGCCTCGTCTCCATGTTCTTGCACCATTCCCTAAGGAGCTCTGCTGTGCTCTCATCACTCTTCCTCCTCCTTTTCCCTGGCCTCTTCAGGACACTCGGAGAACTTTCAGGTGAGCTGATCTCTGAGCTTGCTGCTGCTGTCCCTGCTGTTGACACAGATGCTGTGTCCTCCTCCTCTTCATCTTCAGTCTCCCTGGGGCTTGCTACACTGCTTGGCCCTGAAGAGTAGAGGCTGACTGGTCTCACTGATGGCCTCTGGCCTATTGCTTCATGCATGGCAGCATAAAATATCCAATTTGCTGCCGTAGCCTCTCCCTCGTCTGTCCCTGACCCAGTTTTTGGAAGTGACAAGTCCTTAATATAATAACAAAAATAATAGGAACAATGATACACAAATAAATATGACTGTTGTGTTCTAAAATAAAGGCACCTTATATTGTCAATCCAATTACCTTATATTTTTTCTTAAGGTTTTCCCATTTTTTTTTGCATTGTTGAGGAGTCACCTTTCCCCCCAAGTCCATTATTTTTATTATTTCACTGCAAAATACAGATTATGTTATTACTTACTCATAACATGTTGGTTTAGAGCAGCAAACTCACTCATAGCCTTGAGTTGAGGCGTTCCTGTGGCCAGTGAAGAGGTGATCATTTTCAGATCTAAACTTGATGAAATTGAATGTAATTTCATCTGTCCCTGTGAAAGAAGAAAAAGTAATTGTTAAGTCCCACACATTTAATGAAACTGCAGTATGATTTTGCATGTAGGAGCATTTTAATACGTTTATAGAAGTAATTTTACTATAACATAATTTAATTTGTTGTTTTATGGCTTGTCATTACCATGGAAATCTTTGCTGTAGGTGTGCTAAATAGAAAAACATTAGCCAAAACAATGTAAAAAAAAATTTGAAAAACCTGATAAACTGCAGGGTCACTTCTGGTAAATACATTTATCAATATATAGTTGAATTAACTGATTAATTAATTTTGTATTTAAAATCTCCATTGATTTAACATTGGGACAACTGAAAATTCTGTTATGAGTGACGTCACGATCCCGAGCTCAAAACGCTATGGTACGTTAATCAGATGTTTATAGCATATTTCCGAACTTCACAAACTTTGGTAGTATTTGTACAGCATGATAAAAGATAATTTACTTCAATACTTACATTTGAAAATACATTTTTTTGCCGTAAGCTGATCGGGTCGACCACCTGACACCGCCATGTTCCGCCTTTTTGTCAAAACGTCACACGCAGCAATGAATTGTGGGTAAAACACTTCAACAAAGTCCGCTTCGATGCGGGCTTCGTCGAAGTGCGGATCAAGGGCGCAGAGAAGGCGGGGCCAAGGACCTCACTGGAGAATTGGGACACCCTACACACTTGCACCCTCAGCGGGAACGCGCATTTGAGGGGCACAAGGGCAGAAGTGCGGGTATTGGGACAGGGCCTATGAGCCCAGAGCGAGTTTTTTGGACCAAACCACAGGAACAAAGGTAAGAGACCATCAGGATCGTCCCCCGTTTATGAGAAACATAGGACACGTGTGAACAGCTTGTTGGTATGTGCTGTCTCTTACCGGTGTTTGTATCTTATTATTATTATTGCAAAATACTCGTGGGCTTCAGAAAAGTCTCAGCCCCCCTGTCCCTCCTCGCTGCGACAGACTCTTTCATCACCACTGTCGAGTCTTTCCGTTTGTGTGAGCCGACCATCAGCTCCATTGTCATCATTCTACTAAACCAGGTCTAAATCAGGTCAAAACTAGGTCTAAACCAGGGCAAAATCAGGTCTAACCCAGATGTAAACCAGGTCTAAATCAGGCCTAAACCATAACGAAGTCAGATCTAAACCAGGTCTAAATCAGGTCAAAACTAGGTCTAAACCAGGGCAAAATCAGGTCTAACCCAGATGTAAACCAGGTCTAAATCAGGCCTAAACCATAACTAAGTCAGATCTAAACCAGGTCTAAATCAGGTCAAAACTAGGTCTAAACCAGGGCAAAACCAGGTCTAAACCAATAACTATAGATAAAATATCTTCTATATTTTTGAAAGAATAACTTAAGTTTAACTTCAAGAAATTATTCTTTTTGATCTATGGAACAGTTTAAATGAGGAAACAAAGAGCTGGTCAAAGAAATGTACATTTAACATTTAAAACATATGCAGAAGATGGATGAGTAAAGTTAATAGCAGATAGTCCATTTGAACTTGATGTAGTTACTGAAGAAATTAGAAATGAGTAACTAATATTGTGATTTATTATTTGTGACAGAAACATAAACTATCAAACACTCAAACCAAACTAGACATGGGATTATCTAACGATACAGTAAAACCAGATGCCAGAATTCACATGCACTCTTTTTCGATCCTGCGCACAGCTTTTAAACTACTTTTTTTCAGATGCTGAAGTGAAACTGGGGAGGACCATCCGAGCGCTGCCAGTCAGAGCGCTGCTTTAAGGTCTTACTTTGAGACAAAATACTTTATCATTAGACACAGAGGTGTCGTTTTTGTCATTAACATTTTACAAGATACTCTTCAGTGGAAAAAACAAAATCTATTAATTTACACCAAAAAAAGTCAGGCACCCCGGCTTTAAAACAGAATAAGGGATAGGAGTATATACGTTTATATGTCTTCCTACTCCTTTCTGAGCATAAATACAGCACTGCAACGGAACTGGCATGTTGCTCAAATAAAGAAAGAAATGAACTATGTAAAACAACCTTGTATACTTCATGCATTCTTTATTTTTTATTGTTATGTGTGTGGTTTATCCGCATGGGCTATCAACAAAGATGGTATTTATGTTCCAATGTTAAGGAAACAAATGTTCACTTACACAAGAAAAAAAAAGAAATAAAGAAGATCATAACATTACCTTGGATTGTCTTGTATTATATGAGCTACCATGTAATTCCGTCATACAATATCAGCACAAAACACCAAACGATTGTGAAAAATACTGAATTAAATATGTACATTGACTCTCATTTCCTTTAATTAGAATTTCCATCCAAAATAATTGCCACTTTTATCTGCAATTTGATGTCATGCTTTTCTCTCCTGTAATTATTTCATCTAGTTTCTCCCCTCTCATCTTTCACGCTAATTCCTCGTCTTTGTAGCAAAAATAAACGTTGGTATTTACAGCCGTGCGATGTGACGGACTGGGCGTGCTCGCTGTGGACGCGTCTCCTCCTCTTCACGCGACGCTTCAAACGTAAATGATTAGCGGCTCGTCTGAGGAATATCGCCGGAGCCTAAAGTGAGGTTTTGAAATGCAGATTCCGAGTATTTTTAGCGTTCCTGAAGTGACGGCTGTCCGAGTGCTGAGCGGGTTTTGGGCGTTACAGACGGAGCACTGTCGCCTCTTAACAGCAGATGTATGCTAATGCGATCTGTTTAGGGATTCACAGGAAGGCAGCCAGCCACCGAAACGGCAGAGAGATTGAACGTATAAAATCTATCAGGTGCCTGCGGGCCGTAAAAAGACTGCATCCGCTACACTGGGGAACAAAATGGTCATAATATTTACTTACGATTAAAGGCACATATTATGCACATTTTTAAGCTCTGACCATTAAATGACATTGTTTTCTCGTCAAAAAACATACTTGGAGTTGTATTTAGTTTCGTTCACGCTAATTTTGTTAATCTTGTTTTTACGAGCTTGTTGTCTTCTGCTTTATCTTGTATTTTTTATTCTGGATCTCTATTGGTTATCACCGCAGCAATAACTATTCTTCCTGGGGTCCACATAAAACAATATATAACAATAACAACAATAACATATAAAAGTACATTACACAAGAATTTAAGTGATTTTTTAATTTCACAAATGTACTTTTTTGCCTTTCAAACCAGCAATTAAAATGTCACCATTTTAGTCTTTATGCTGTCAGCCCTCCAAATTTAAAGGGGGTGTACCTGATGTTTACCATTTTGAAACGTGAAAAACAGAACTCGTTCATGTTAAAGTGCCTATGACTATGAGGTTGAAGAACTCATTTAAGTAAAATGCAATTAAGATAAATATATTTCAAACAACCATCTCATTTCAGCAACCGTCTTCTGGCACGTCACTATATATATACACATATATACAATAGTGTGACTCATTCCTCAATCTTACAAAACCTTTTGCTCATCACTTAACATTTTTACACCTATACTGTACAAAATATGAAGGATTAATATGGCTCTGTACAATACACATTGGGGTGCACGGTAGCAGAGCGGCTAGAGCTTCTGCCTCCCAATAAGGAGATCGTGGGTTCGAATCCCGGACCAGACCAACATCACACCGTGGGTTCTCTCTGGGTTCTCCGGCTCCTCCCACCGTCCAAAGACATGACCAGGTAGGTTAATTGAGAACTCTAAATTGCCCGTAGTGAATGAATGTGAGAGTGAATGGTTGTCTGTCAATGTCTCTGTCTCTGTGTTAACCCTGCGACAAGTTGGTCACTGTCCAGGGTGTACCCCGCCTAAGGCCCAAAGTCACTGGGATAGGCTCCAGTCACCCGCGACCCCTAACGGGAATAAGCGGTAGAGAATGAATGAATATTACACATTTCTTTTAAATCATTTGTTTTAGTTAATGGCAATGGAAATCTGCTCTTTCTCTGTGCCACACAAAACAGTTGGTTTCAAATTTCTTTTTTGTGGTGTCATTTGTGGTGTCATAGTAGATGTTCAGAGGGTTCCTGCGCTGTTTTTCCAGAATCATCCCCAAACTCCAGACACCAGACCTGACATGCTAATACAATACAATCATACTGTTGTGATGGAGATTGTTCTCGTGTTAACTACCACCGGGGTTGTGTGAGTGTGATATTGGACTGTCTTTTCTTGGTTTTGTGTGTCTCTGAGCACATTGCTTGTCGAACACAAATTTCTGCATAAGGAGACAATAAAGGCTAATTTAATCGAATTAATACAAATGTGATGACAGCAGAAATGTTCAGAAAGAGTCTGGCAGATTTATGAATTTAAGAGGTTTTAGGGTTCAGAGGGTGTGTCAGGGAATTATCACAAAGACAATTGAACCTAGACAGTCTAAGAGAACAACCTTCTACTGACTGAGAATTAAACAGGTAATCAGATACAGGCCCTTAGGCTATTTTACATGCACGATGCACGGGGAGAGGGTGAGTGGCGCTTTTCATCAACTCGTCCCAACAGCAGAAGTGACGCTCTGTTCAACTCTCTGCAGTGGCGCCTCCGTCTGCTCGTCCCAGCAACAACCTCTTCCAACTTGCCAACTCCCTTCCCCTGCCTTTTATACAGTTTAAACAAGCATAGGTCAGCATACCTATGTTGCTCCCGTGACCTTGCAGGTCAGAAACAACAGCTGATCACAGAAATAGGAAACAGGTCAAAAAGACAACACTATATAAGGTTGTAAAACAACATCGCTTTTACTAAGCATCTAGTTGCCTATTCTGGTAGTCAGCATGTCACACGTAAGCATAGTCTTATGTGTCATTTTGACAAGCCCTTAATAAAAATTCTCTTACAGGGTGACAACCTTGTAACCAGGATTCATGAAACAAGCGTGAATGAAGCAAAATATAACTCTTTTCTGATGCGAGGACAATGTGGAAAGCATTGGTCTTGAAATCTCACCAGGAACCTTTTTACCGCGTGCACCTCAGTCTGGGTGAGGAGTACCTCGCTGAAGGGTCGGCCTGTGCCGTGGCTCTGCAGGAGAACACTGTCGCCTCCTCACAGCTCTATGCAGATGTATGCTAATGCGCTCTGTTTAGGGATTCACAGGAAGACGGCGAGCCACTGCACGCCTGATGAATTCATCAAGGGATAAATGAAGCAGAACTTCACACCAGGAGTCCTGCTTGTGATCGGAGCACTCCAGCGGCTCTGCCTGGGTGTTCGACGGAGGGGTGACGTCAGCGCACAGAGAGGGAGAGCGGGAGGCGAGTATTAGCAGCAGTCTATCCGCATACATCTGCATTTAGAGCCACAAAGAGGTTTATGTGCAAAAGCCTAAACGGCGCGGGGAGATGTGCCCAGTGTGAGAGGCGGGGGAGAGGAAGTACACAGGATTACTTCAAACAAGCGCAGAGAGGAGGGAAACATGTTCAGATGGATTTGAGAACACTTGAAGAAGGACGCCGCATGAAACATTCAATAGCGGTACAAGAGGTGGGCACAGCAGCCAAGAGCGCTGTTCAAATAATAGGATTGTTTCTTCAAAATAATAACTCTTGTCAACATAACAAACTGGTGACCTAAATAAAAGATTGTAGAAACTGAAAAATGGAGCAACAGTTTCCACACAACTGTCAACACCCAACACGCAACTGTGCAAAAATATTTCTGGCATTTCTGCAGCGCTGTCTGTTATTATTGACCCTTTAAAAAACAAAACTAAATTCCGGAATGGAGGAAAAAGTGAAGCGGAACATAATGTGATTTCAGTGAACAGATTGGGATTAAGTTCAAATATCACAAAATACGAAAAATGAAGATGGTTTTGACAAATCAAAACTCTGATCACTCACTCAGAACCTGCTTTAAACACATTTAACATTAGATTTCATGATATTTGTTAGTATAATCTGAGACTGTGAGATATTTCATCTTTACCTTGTGCTGGAGTGTACAGCACACATGCCTGCTGTGTGGAGCAGAGCAGGCTGCAGGGTCGAGAGTTCAAATCCGGTTCCGACCAGTTTGCCACTCTCAACCCCATTTCACACTATCGTATCCTATCAAACGATGCCAAAAAATCCCTTAAAAATAAACAAGCGTTATTCAGCAGCTTGACCTCTCCACAGACGTGCCCTGTAACTTAGTCCGGTGACGACACATGTCTCCATGGAGATGGTTTAATGCCATCCTACAGAAAATAAAAATCGACGACTTCCTAGCATGAACTAGTCTATGAGGTTCATTTGACAATTTATTCTAGACAGTTTTTTCAGGCCAGAGTTTGTGTTTTACTCTTGAATAAAACTCGAGTTGGCTGTCAAAACTTCATGAAAAAGCACATTCTGGTTTGTAAAAAGAATCTCGAAGAATAAGAGGAGCAGCTCTCCGTAGTCGGGCCGCCAGCGTGGTCCAGCAGCGCCGCACTTTGTTGTAATGACGTTTACGATGACGTGCTGAAAGCGGACAGGCACAGGACACGTTTTCAACAAGAAATCCGGGTACTTGTTTCTTTTATTAAGCCGTTTTAGATCAATACTGATATACAAACTATAAAATACAGGATCCATAGTTGTCATAGATCATAGCTTTATAGCAGACAAAAGCCTAATGTGTCTTCTTCAGCTAAAAATCCCCTGTGCTGGTCTTATTTTAAAGCCATGATCAATGCAACAATCCCCAGATAATCTGCCTTTTAGTCAGTTTATCATTTAATGACCCAGGTTCAGACGAGGATTCAGATCAAAGGCATAAATCTGATGGAAACATGTTCATTTTGATTCAGCACTCACACGCAGCAACGCCAACATGAGGCGGTGTTACAGCAGTTCAGCTTAGTTCTGCTCAAAACCAGAGAAATGTACAGGTGACTCAGGCTTTTAGAATTACATACAGAATCACATAACACCATAATAATACATTATATATATAGCTCTATCTTGGACACTCAAAGACGCTTCACATTATTTACTCAAGCCACACTCGATGGTGTTGTGTCCACAGATGCCCTGGGGCGAACTGATGGAAGCGAGGTTACCGACCTGCACCACCGGCCCCTCCAGCCATCGCTGTCATTCATGTACGCACGTCTTTTTCCCTTTTTTTTAAGGACTTGTTTGGCTTTATTTGACAAGACAGTGCAGCGTGAAATGGGGAAGAGAGCGTGGATTGACATGCGGTAAATGGTCAGAGCCGGATTTGACCTCACGACCCAACAGGCATATGTGCTGTCCACTCCACCACTTGCTGCACACACTCACTACGTTGATACTAGGCAATGTGTGCATGCATTGGCCAGCAGGTATGGCCGTGATATGACATTTTTGGTGCTACTTGTAAAATGTTTAGGTTAATAGTGTAATTACTCATTTGTACATTTGCGTCCCTGGCTTTACTTTAGTTTAAGGCGAGAAAGTACAGGCAAAACTTTTTTGTTGTTGTTTTTGGTCAGTTTGCTCTCTCAAGATATAGGCTTTCATGTGGAAACAACAAACTGCTCTGAAAAATGTTTAATATTCCATTTAGTCCATTTCATCCATAGTTTTCTCTGGGACATTGTAACTTTAAAGGCTGTTTTTTTTAAAAATGCATTTCTTTTCCTCGTGACGTAAGGATCACCACTTAAAGTAGATCACACACCAATCTGTACATTCTTGGACTCAACAAGATTTTGACGAAACGTACAGAAGGATTTTTTGATATCTAATTCTAAAATGGATTTATTGGAATTTTAGAAATGTTCAAATTGGTTTACTTAAAAACAAAATAAGAAATCCAAAATCCTGTCTGTAAATGTTTTGTAACTAATATGTGTATAAAATGAACCAAGAAATTTACACCTGGTTCTGTCCGTTTTTCAGATTGATGTCCCAAATATGTGTATTTATGGCAATTTTTCCACATAAAATGCCTTATTTCTACATGAAAACATTACATGATGAAAAACTTAAAATATATTTTTTTCTTACATTTATGTGAGAAAACCACAGGAGAAGTTTACAGTTTATGTCTTTAAATAACATTTCTTCCTGTAGCGTCACTTTAATTCTGCATGTTCTACCATTAAACACATCATGAAGCCAGTTCTAGCCGGTTGTTTGTTGAACAGCATCAGGTCCACAACCTGGTCAGAGTCTGAACACACTTTCCACTTTCACAGGTAAACAAGTCTGTGCGCTCTGAACAAAAGAAGTTACCAAGCTGACTAAAACCGGAGAAATAGACCAACAAGAAAACAAACATGGAGGCACCATCTACCACTTCCACAAAGGCTGGATTTTGAAGGTAATCGTCTCTATTTTCACAACATTTATATAAAGTGCCTCTGACAGGTTGGACCACTCATTTAACTAAAACACAGTTAAGATAAATATATTTCAGATTCTTCTAAAATCTTTACAAATGTTACCCCAGTTTAGCCATTTGTTTTAATGTTTTAATCTTACTTCCTGGTTGTACATGATGACATCACACTAGGAAATTACCAAGAAACCATCCTGTACAGTGCACTAAAACTCCTTTACTGTCACAGATTTTTTCATTTGACAAAGAAAAATACATGTGAACACATTTACTTAGGTTGAATTAATGTTTAAAGGGCCAAAAAAGTAGTTTACTTTGTGTAAATTACTCATATCCTTTGTTTCCCTAGTGTGATGTAATCACTTTGTTTACTTGCTGTCATTTTTAACATATTTTTCAACTTTTCTCCACAAATTGTAACCTGATTGGTGTAAAACTATAATTTATATAGTTACTTTATTCAGTAAAGTAACTACTTCACTAGAGCATTGCCCCGTTTAGGGTACAGTATTAAATAACTACTTAATACTGAATACTTTATTCAGTATTAATACACTGAATAAAGTCAAAATTAGAAAATCTTAAAAACCTGTCATACGCACTTAAAAAAACAAACAAAAAAGTCTTCAAAGTGCCTAAGAGTTAGCTTTGTAAGATTTAGCTTAGCCTCGCCCTGGGTCCGCCCTAACACAATGGGTGAAACAAATAGAGTTCGGGATTCAACGTTAAAAATAAAATAAAAATAACGTCTGTTAATAGCTAAAAGCGGTTAGATCTCCTGCCTCACAATAAGGAGACTGTGGGTTTGAATCCTGGACCAGACCAACAGGATCTCTGGGTTAATCGGCAACTCTAAACGGCCCGCAGAGAATGATTGTGAGAGTGAACGGTTCCTGACGATTAGGCCACTGTCCAGGGTGTACCCCGCCTTAGGCCCAAAGTCACTGGGATACACGGTGGGAACAAGCGGTAGAAAGTGAATGAAAACGAATGACGCAAAATGTCCACAGAGATAAGAGACAAACAGTGCAAACAAAAGTGCAGCTCTGATTTGCCCTTCTTCCCCCGACGGTAAAGTATATTCAACGAAATAAAACATCACCGCCGTTTTTTTTGCCTGTCCTTTAAAAATGTGTGTGAGTGTTGTAGCGCCAAGGGGCATCATAGCGTACACAACACTTGCTTCACTGGAGTCTCATTACAAAAGTTGTCTATCCGCCTATTCTCCGCATCATCCGCTGTGACGCGTTTGAACTAATAAGGTGCCATGAGTGTTAGTGATAAAGAGCAGCGAGAGCCATGAGCCGTCATTGTCTGTCAGGAAGGTTTTGTTCTGACAGGAAATCACACCGTCGCAGAGAAGCCGTGAGGTGAACAGGCTGAACAGACGTTTGGAGCGCCACGTCACAGTTCAACGCGAATCCCGCCGGATCAGTGACGCTCGCGACAACAGGAAAAAAGGGAGTGCAAAGGCGCGCGGAAACGTGCGAAATTCCACGTCGGCGGTGAAAGTGGCGGAGGATTCACAATGAAACTAAGTGCGGTAATTACAGAACATTATCGGCGTTTCAGAGACGTGGAGTATTTTTGACTGAGCCTTTTATCGGATTTACAAAGCTCTAGATGAGGGCTATTCAACTTTATTTCACAGAGAGACGGATGTTATGTCCTCAGGGCCGAAAATGTGTCCAGCGCTTTTGAAATGTGAAAAACAACATTTACAGGACTACACCAGGTCTAAACCAGACTGAACCAGGACTAAACCAGGTCTAAACCAGGACTAAACCAAGACTAAATGAGGTCTAAACCAAGACTGAACCAGGTCTAAACCAAGACTAAACCAGGTCTAAACCAAGACTGAACCAGGACTAAACCAAGACTAAACCAGGTCTAAACCAAGACTGAACCAGGTCTAAACCAAGACTAAACCAGGTCTAAACCAAGACTGAACCAGGACTAAACCAAGACTAAACGAGGTCTAAACCAAGACTGAACCAGGACTAAACCAAGACTAAACCAGGTCTAAACCAAGACTGAACCAGGACTAAACCAAGACTAAACGAGGTCTAAACCAAGACTGAACCAGGTCTAAACCAAGACTAAACCAGGTCTAAACCAAGACTGAACCAGGACTAAACCAAGACTAAACCAGGTCTAAACCAAGACTGAACCAGGACTAAACCAAGACTAAACCAGGTCTAAACCAAGACTGAACCTGGTCTAAACCAGGACTAAACCAAGACTGAACCAGGTCTAAACCAGGACTAAACCACGTCTAAACCAGGACTAAACCAGAACTCAACCAGGTCTAAACCAAGACTGAACTGACTGAATAATAAAAAGAAATACAATATTTTCTATATTTTGGACGATGGGTTAGGGCTTGGAGGGCCTGATTTGGCCCCGAGCCTTAAATTGAATAGCCCGGCTCTGGATTGACTAAACTATCTAGAGGTGAATCAAGCTGCACATTAAAGGTGCTGTACCCAATTATTACTGTTTTGAAATGTGATATACGGAAATAGTTAAACTAGTTCTTTCACGTTTCAAAACGGTAAAAAACAGCGCTGTGTTAGGGTTGTGCATTGCCGATCAGTTTTGTAATTTGGTGAGAGAAAGTAGTTTGAGGAGAAACTATCCTAAATGCTTCTCAGAAAACACAGTTTGCATAATTGATTACTTTGAAATGTTGGCAGTAGAAAAATAAAATTACAAATGAAAGTCAAACCAAGGATTTTCAGCTTCATATTTTTTACATCCTTTATCCTTTTAAAATATTAGTAAACTAGGGGTGCAACGAATGAATTGTAACTGTTTGATTATTGAACTAATCGTAAGCTAATGTAGTAATCGAATAATCATTAACTACTCTATGCGTAGGTCCCAAAACATGCCATGAGCTGAGAGAATACGTCTTATGACTCAAATTGGTCGGCGAATCCACGAAAAGGACGCGGGCAATTTACACATTGTCCATAAATGTGCTGCACCTCAAACGGCTTCAGTGTAGCTTCATCTGGTCAAATTGAGCAAAAAATCAATCATCATCATGTTTCTTTTGCGTTCTAAACAGTTAATTGGTTAAACAAAAGAATAACTGCTCGACTGATCAATGAGCAGAATAATCGTTAGTCACAACCCTACACTGAACGCTAAAGGTACAGCGTTTTCTAATGAAGTATATTTCTCACATACATCTCCTTGAACCGCCACCTTAACGTGGTGGAGGGGTTTGAGTACCCGAATGATCCTGGGAGCTATGTTGTCGGGGGCTTCATGCCCCTGGTAGGGTCACCCATGGCAAACAGGTCCTGGGTGACGGGTCAGACGAAGAGCGGTTCAGAAGCCCTTATGACGAGTTTAATAACAAGGTTGTTTACGTCGCCCGGATCGGCGTCACCGGGGCCCCACCCTGGAGCCAGGCCTGGGGTGGGTGCTTGACGGCGAGTACCTGGTGGCCGGGCCTTTCCCCACGGGGCCCGGCCGGGCCCAGCCCGAACGAGCGACGTGGGGCCGTCCTCCCGTGGACCCACCACCCGCAGGAGGATCCATAAGGGGCCGGTGCGGAGAGATCTGGGAGGCGGTCGAAGGCGGGGACCTCGACGACCAGATCTCCGGACACAGAAACTAGCTCTGGGGACATGGAATGTCACCTCGCTGGGGGGGAAGGAGCCTGAGCTTGTGCGGGAGGTCGAGCGTTTCCGACTAGATATAGTCGGCCCCACCTCCACGCACAGCCTGGGCTCTGGAACCCGTCTCCTCGAGAGGGGCTGGACGCTCCATTTCTCTGGCGTTGCCCGCGGGGAGAGGCGGCGGGCTGGTGTGGGCTTGCTCATAGCCCCACAGCTCAGCCGCCACGTGTTGGAGTTTACCCCGGTGAACGAGAGAGTCGCGTCCCTCCGCCCTCGGGTGGGGGACAGGTCTCTCACCGTTGTGTCGGCCTACGGGCCGAACAACGGTGCAGAGTACCAGACCTTCTTGGAGTCCCTGGGAGGGGTACTGGACAGTGCACCGCCTGGGGACTCCGTTGTTCTACTGGGGGACTTCAACGCCCAGGTGGCAACGACAGTGACACCTGGAGAGGGGTAATCGGGAGGAACGGCCCCCCCGATCTGAACCCGAGCGGTGTTCAGTTATTGGACTTCTGTGCTAGTCACAGCTTGTCCATAACGAACACCATGTTCAAGCACAAGGGTGTCCATCAGTGCACGTGGCACCAGGACACCCTAGGCCGGAAGTCGATGATCGACTTTGTTGTTGTGTCATCTGACCTTCGGCCGCGTGTCTTGGACACTCGGGTAAAGAGAGGGGCGGAGCTGTCAACCGATCACCACCTGGTGGTGAGTTGGAACCGCTGGCGGGGGAGGAAGCCGGACAGACTCGGCAGGCCCAAGCGTATCGTGAGGGTCTGCTGGGAACGGCTGGCAGAGCCCTCTGTCGGCAGGGTCTTCAACTCACACCTCCGGGAGAACTTCTCCCAGATCCCGGGGGAGGTTGGAGACATTGAGTCCGAGTGGACCATGTTCTCCACCTCCATTGTCGATGCGGCGGCTCGTAGCTGTGGTCGCAAGGTCTCTGGTGCCTGTCGCGGCGGCAATCCCCGAACCCGGTGGTGGACACCGGAAGTAAGGGATGCCGTCAGGCTGAAGAAGGAGTCCTATCGGGCCTTGCTGGCTCGTGGGACTCCTGAAGCAGCTGACAGGTACCGGCAGGCCAAGCGTACTGCAGCCCGGGCTGTCGCAGAGACAAAAATTCGGGATTGGGAGGAGTTCGGGGAGGCCATGGAGGAGGACTATCGGTCGGCCTCAAAGAAATTCTGGCAAACCATCCGACGCCTCAGGAGGGGGAAGCAGTGCTTCACCAACACCGTTTACGGTGCGGGTGGAGAGCTGTTGACCTCGACTGGGGATGTTGTCGGAAGGTGGAAGGAATCCTTTGAGGATCTCCTCAATCCCACTGCCACGTCTTCTGAGGAGGAAGCAGAGGCTGAGATCTTGGAGGCGGACTCGTCCATCACCCTGGCTGAAGTCACTGAGGTGGTTGGCAAGCTCCTTGGTGGCAAGGCTCCGGGGGTGGATGAGATCCGCCCTGAGTATCTTAAGTCTCTGGATGTTGTGGGACTGTCTTGGTTGACATGTCTCTGCAACATCGCGTGGCGGTCGGGGACGGTACCTCTGGACTGGCAGACCGGGGTGGTGGTCCCTCTGTATAAGAAGGGGGACCGGAGGGTGTGTTCCAACCACAGGGGGATCACACTCCTCAGCCTCCCCGGTAAGGTCTACTCCTGGGTACTGGAGAGGAGAATCCGACCGATAGTCGAACCTCGGATTCAGGAGGAGCAGTGTGGTTTTCGTCCTGGTCGTGGAACACTGGACCAGCTCTATACTCTCCATCGGGTGCTCGAGGGTTCATGGGAGTTTGCCCAACCAGTCCACATGTGCTTTGTGGATCTGGAGAAGGCATTCGACCGTGTGCCCCGGGGCGCCTTGTGTAGTGCTCCGGGAGTATGTGGTCGGGGCCCTTTGCTAAGGGCTGTCCGGTCCTTATGCGACCGGAGCAGGAGCTGCGTTCGCATTGCCGGCAGTAAGTCAGACCTGTTCCCAGTGCATGTTGGACTCCGCCAGGGCTGCCCTTTGTCACCGGTTCTGTTCATAATTTTTATGGACAGAATTTCTAGGCGCAGTCAAGGCGTGGAGGGGGTCCGGTTTGGGAACCACAGGATCTCATCTCTGCTGTTTGCAGATGATGTCGTCCTGATGACTTCCTCAAATCAGGACCTGCAACATGCACTGGGACGGTTTGCAGCCGAGTGTGAAGCGGCTGGGATGAGGATCAGCACCTTCAAATCCGAGGCCATGGTTCTCGACCGGAAAAAGGTGGCTTGCCCTCTCCGGGTGGGTGGGGAGTCCTTGCCTCAAGTGGAGGAGTTTAAGTATCTCGGGGTCTTGTTCACGAGTGAGGGAAGGATGGAGCGTGAGATTGACAGGCGGATCGGTGCAGCGTCTGCAGTGATGCGGGCGTTGTATCGAACCGTTGTGGTAAAGAAAGAGCTGAGTCGAAAGACGAAGCTCTCGATTTACCGGTCAATCTACGTTCCGACCCTCACCTATGGTCATGAGCTCTGGGTAATGACCGAAAGGACAAGATCGCGGATACAAGCGGTCGAAATGAGCTTCCTCCGCTGGGTGGCTGGGCGCTCCCTTAGAGATAGGGTGAGGAGCTCAGTCACACGGGAGGAGCTCAGAGTAGAGCCGCTGCTCCTCCACGTCGAGAGGAGCCAGCTGAGGTGGCTCGGGCATCTGTTCCGGATGCCTCCTGGACGCCTCCCTCGGGAGGTGTTCTGGGCATGTCCCACCGGGAGGCGGCCCCGGGGTAGACCCAGGACACGCTGGAGGGACTATGTCTCTCGGCTGGCCTGGGAACGCCTCAGGTTCCCCCCGGAGGAGCTGGAGGATGTGTCTGGGGTGAAGGAAGTCTGGGAGTCCCTGCTTAGACTGCTGCCACCGCGACCCGGCCCCGGATAAGCAGAAGAAGATGGATGGATGGATGGACATCTCCTTTTTGGGTCGACAATGTTTAATCTGATTCGTTTTGCCCAAGATAAACTTGCGTGGTTCCCGTAGTTTAATTTATACTTCCAACCGTTTCTAATCTGAAGGCTGCGTTCTGGTAAGTAACCACCAGAGGGCGCTCAAAGTCAGTTGAAAAATTGAAAAACTGAAAAAAACAAAACGCAACTCGAAAAACAAACATGGCAGCACGCGTGACAGTTTTTACATTACGTTTGTTGGAAAAAAGCCAAGAAATTAGATTTGTTTATTAGAGTTGTAACTTGCTCTAATCACTTTTTGAATGCTCCCACTGTTGTCTGTGTTCACTACTTTCCCCAGTGGTTAGCACCTGTACAGCTCCGTTGCTCCGTGTCCATAAGCTGTGAGCAGATAAACTCCAAAACCTCAGGCTCATTACCGTTCATTAACGTTATCTCTCACCTGCCAATACGGCGTCCTCAGCAAATTTAGTCACGTGAGCGCAGGAGCAAAAGCATCATCGCTCATTTGAAACACAATAACCTTTCCAAACTATTAGAACGCGGCCCAGGGGTGTAGCACCAAATTCCAGACCCCGAGTACAAACCCTCTCAGTGGGGCCTTAAAACATAATGTTGTATACGATTTATTTATCCCAGCAAATTAAGTTATTATTATTATTTTTTTTCATTCACTATTTACACCCCATGGTTTGTACATACACCTAACAATAACAATTTTATTGCAAGAAAAATAGACAAATGAGAAGAAAATGCAACTGAGAAAGAAAACTATCAGATGATTTTGAGGCCCCTTCCTTGCCCTTGGCCCCGGGGAAACCAGTACCCTCTACCCCCCAGTCCGACGCCCCTGATAGGGCCTACTAAACAACTGCTTTCCGCCAGGGTTAAAATCTATTTAATATTACTAACAATATTTAATATTACTTCAACTGTAGTCTGTTCATTGCTGTTCACATGTTTCTCTTTCTCTCCACTTCCCCCGGGGAGTGGACACTGTTTCAGACACTGCGGCGGCTGCTCCAGTGACGACCCCACCCCCATCTGTCTGGAGGATCGATCTCTACACTGGATGATCTATGCGCCACCCGCCTGGAGGACATCCCTCAACCCTGGATTAGCCACACCTCGTCTGCCTGGACCAACTCCCTCTTGAGTGGTTCTGGCTCCACAGTCCAAGTGGATGTCAGTCCTAGTTCATCTGCAGCCTGTCCGTCCGTGGGAGTAGGATCTCTCCTTCACTGTGGTTCTCCCCGAGGTTTCTACTTTTAGTTTTTTTTAGTGTTTCCTCGCCGTGAAGGAGGGTCAGGACAGGGGCATTCTGGGACAGTTATCTGAACTGCTTTTAAATGTGGCCCATCGAGGCAACTGTTGTTGTGGGACAGTTATCTGAACTGCTTTTACCTGTGGCCCATCGAGGCAACTGTTGTGATTTTGGGCATTATAAAAATAAATTGATTTGATTTCATGATTTGATTTGATTTGGACACCAAACAAACACCATGCAGTTTTGTTTGTTGGGAGAACCCTGGGCTTTCCCGAGTGCCCCCTGGAGTAAACCAGACGCCCGGACAGCAGGTAAGAATCCCGCCCCACAGAGAAGGGTATGCGCCCCACAGACACCAGAGCAGACAGGGCACTACAAAAGAGGGGCGGGACGTGTGAGACCCAGCTACACACTGATCAGGAGAGGCCAGCACCTCACAGCCAGACCACTGCATCTCCATGGCCCGCAGAGATCGGCTCTGCACTGTAGCGCCAGTCCACTCTACTGTCCCCTCTACTGTCTGCGGCACGGTGGCTGAGTGGCTGCTGCTCTCGCCTCACAGCCAGAGGGGTCTAGGTTCGGCCCACTGGTCTTTGTGTGTGAAGTTTGCCTGTTTTTCCTCGCGGGTGTCCTCTGGTTTTCCCCATCAACCAAAACAATTAGTCAAATCTTCCAGCTAAGGTTCTGACCAGGGCTAGCTCAAGATCTGGGTTCCTGGGTGCTGGAATTGGGGTGTTCACTGATTGACCGGTGGGCCCGATGAGATTGAAGGATGGGTCAAATACTCTCCTCAAACTGCCCTGGCACATGAATCTGAATTTCCTTCGGATCAATCTATCAACAAATTTTCCTATGAGGCAATAAAGTGTACCTTAACATCAGAGGCAGGGGGGCGAAAGGGTACTGGTTTCTCCGGGGCTAGTCTTAGTCTATCTATCTTAGTGTATTTGACTCTTAATCTTACTCACATATAAACCAACAATAGTGATTATAATTTGAAGTAAAGGTATTTTCTTACAGTAATAATAATTTTAAGATCAGAGAACAGTATTGTATCATAATAAGGGCCTGTAGTTACATAAGATGTCTATAAATTAGCGAGTTATTAAGTGTATGCACAAAACCACAGGTGTATATTCTAATAATAATAGGGAATAAAAAAAATATGAAAGTGAAAGTGCGCATGACAGGTTTTCATGATTTTTTAATTTTGACTTCATGTGGTGCATTAATACCTGTTGTACATATACATTTTAGTTTTACACCAATCAAGCAGCTGTTTGTGGAGAAAAGTTGAAAATCTGTTGAAAGTTACAGGAAGTAAACAGACTGAGACAAAGGTTATGCATAATTACACAGAAGAAATAACCGTTTTTGATACTTTCAACATTGATTCAACCAAATAAAGGCATTTGCATGTGTTTTCATTTGTAAAATAAAAAATCTGCCACATTAGATGAGTTTTGGCCCAGTGTACAGTGCGGTTGTTGTGATGTCATCATTTATAACCAGGAAGTAAAAAAATAAAACAAAAAACAAATGTTATACCGTGATAAAATTAGTGAAGTACTTCAACAAAATTTGAAATATATTTATCTTGACTGCATTTCATTTGCTGGGATAAATAAATCATTTACAAAATTATGTATTGGGGCCCACCAAGAAGGTTTGTACCTGGGGCCCAGAATTTAGTGCTGTGCCTCTGCTTATAACATTGAACTCTGGGAGCAGGGCCATCCCCACAAAATACTGCTTCCTTAAGTTTTTCCAGGCCTACCTGTGTCATTGAGAGTGGGACTTCTATGACAAGTGTGATCGTCTATGATCAGGCTCCAGAATGTTTCACTTGAGTATCACGCCTTGTTTTTACGCAATTCTTTCTATTTTGAGCGTGTTACTTGCAGACTTCCTGTCACACCAACGCAACTCACGTTCACGCAATAACACGAAGTACTCATCTAATCTATAAACCTCTCAGGGCTGCTGCGGAAAAATAGACTCCTTGCAGATTTTTTCCGCAGACCTGCACAAAACCCAAACCCGCTGCGAGGATAGTGTGACAGAACTCGATGGTTTTAATCACTTCTGCAGGACTAAACAACTGAATAAAATAGTTAACCTGAGGCAAACAAAAACATGATATGCTTGTTAAGTAGACAAAATGAATAACTTTAATGACACACTTTGTAATTTAAAGAATGTTAAACAAAAGTATTATAACAGATCGTCAATATGCCCTGGTGATTATCGAGTCATCGAGGAGGTGCAATCACGCCAGCTCCTGAGGAGAGGTAAGCGATAAAAAAAACCTGTCTTTACACTGTTGCAACGCACACTTCAAGAACAGCATGATAATAGATGCGTGCGATAAAAAAATCAATAGCAAGTTAACTATAGACGCTTCCAGGAGTGATGTGTTTAGAACAGCTGTGCACGCCGCCTGGTGCTCGCTTGAACTCTATCACCATAATTTGATTGAGAAAGTAAATAAAGAACTGTCATTTTGTTGTTTGTTGTTTTATTCAGCTTATTCAGCCCCGCCCACTTTTGCCTCTTTTTCCTACAGATTCAGAATCAGAAATCAGAATCAGAAAGCGGTTTATTGCCATTGTAAGTGAAATTCACAAACGTAGGAATTTGCTTCGGCGTAGGTGCAACATAAAGCAATGGATAAAATAAAATATATATAAAAGGCATGCATAAAATAAAATAAAATTAGAATAAGATAGACTGAGACTATATACAGAATGTACAGTTGGCAGATGTGCAAGTGGGTAGTGCAGATAGATTGTTCTTATTTAATATATTGTTAAAGTGGCAGGTGTTACAGAGTGTTCATGAGTCCAATGGCAGAGGGAAAGACTGTTCTTGTGGCAGGAGGTTCTGGTCCGGATGGACCATAGCCTCCTGCCTGAGGGGAGTGGCTCAAATCCTCAGATCCGCACCTCTCACGTAAAGGCATCTCGAGGAAATGGTCTTGTTACTAAAATATTATGCAAAGTAGATTGTAAAATGCTCAGTGTACATGAGCAACAAGTCAGCAATGCACAAATTTCCTGGGCGGCTTGAAAACAGCTTATTAGTCCATGTAGAACTTATTTTCTGTTGAGCTCACCTGCCTCACGTAAAGTAATATTCACCTTATTCCGGAAGTTGCCGTGGGCGCCACCATCATTTTTCAGTTGTATTAGTTTACACGGGGTAGACGAGCTCAATAGAAAATAAGTTCTACATGGACTAAAAAGACGTTTTTAGGTCTCAGGAAATCGGTGCATTGTGACTTGTTGTCGCTCGTGTGTTAAACATTTTACATAAATCAGTCTATTCTATGTAATGTTTTAGCGGCGAGACTTTTCCCTCGTTCGCCATTTGCATGAACGGGGTTCTCGTCAAACTGGAAGTGCGTTTATACAGGAGTGTGGATGTGTGGCAAAAAGAGGTAAAAGTGGGCAGGGCGGAATAAGGTGAATACAATGGAAAAAAGATGGCGGCGCCCACAGCAACTTCCGGAATAAGGTGAATGTTCATCACATTTGCCAACTGTCAATATCTAACTTCAGCCACCAGTTTCTAAAGTTCACTTATTATTATAGGATTTGTGGCACTTGGTGAAACAAAACATGGCTTCCATTGTCAAACTGTTGTGACCCGCTGTTTTTGGTGCATTATTGTCTAGAATGTTGTCTAGATTTAAGAAACGTTCATTAATCTAACCACTAATCGCTAATGGTAAACAGTATACACTTCTACTGGTTTTGTTTTCTAACTGTGTTTTCCTAGTTTGTCATGTTTGGAGGCGCACACTAACTCCCCCGAAAGCAGTCTTAAAGTTTTCTGATTTTCAAACTGTGAAAAGAGGAAGTATTTAACTTTAACAGACTTAACAAGTGTGACTTGTTCGTGATGCACTGAAAGGTTCCTTTTACAAACCTTTTGGCACTTTGGTAGTAGGCACAAGCAATTATTTTTGGGAACAGTCTTCGAACATTTTTTTTGGTCAGGAAAGTGAGAAAAAGTGGACTACCATTGCAGATCCAATCCCAAAACTTTATATAACAACAAACTCATCTGTTTTTTTGTGTGTTTGAGAAAGATAAAATGTTTTACTATTACGTACTGGCAGCCTGTCGTGGTCTGATTTTGTACGTTTTTACGATGCACTTAATGGTAGTAAAAACAAAATGCTCATTTTGCTCATTTTATAATACTCATTTACAAGAGAAAAGCTGGGTAATGCAGCTTTAAATCAAACACACTGTGCAGGTAAGGTAAAATATAAAGCTGCAACATTCTTACATACATGGCTATCACTATGGTACGGACAAAATAAACAGCAGTAAAGCAGTGGTGACTAAGTGTATTGTTCTGGTGATTATTATTAAATTGAACGGAAATAAAAAAAAAAAAAAAGCAATCAATCTCAGAATGATTCTCGTCAGCTCCAGAAACTCATAACAAACATGCCTGGACTGGAAGCTAAATTAAGTTTTCTTCACTTTCCACAACTCTCATTCAAAATCTAGTAAACCACTGCCAAATGAAACGATCCAACTTCTCTCATAATTGCAGCAAGTGGCCCGCAGTTTAGCTCCAAGTACTTGTGCTTAGAGAACACGAGCGAAATGAAAGTGCCAAATCCATTTTAATACTTATTTATTTTCCCAGCTTAGAAAAGCCATTTGCACAACTTTATTACAATAGCCTTGCGATAAAGCCATTTTTACTCAGTTTCCAAAGTTCATATCTAGGATTAAGCTTTATTTAAATTGTCTGTTCTTAAACATTTAACTCATAAAATGGAAGCACAATTCATCTCCGCATTCTCTAATCTCCCTCTTACATTCTACAGTGTTGAAATTACGTTAGCTCCACTATGCTAACATAAGATAAGCCACACTTTTCTTTTTCCATCCAAAGGTGTACAGAGGTCAGTTAATCTCGGTGCACCGACTGTTTAAAGAATATCCGGCGCTTGCAGGACTTTGGGTTTCCCGTGGTAATGAATTTGAACAGCTCCGCGTACTGTAATGTTATTCAGCCCCCGGGCGTCAGCAAAGGCCCATCTCCTTCGGAAGCCGTGGAGCTCAGGGTCGTGCCGAGGTCCGCGCTCGCTCAAATTACCCACATTATCTGCTCCCAAGGACACAGGGAATGCTGGGTAGAAGAGAGGAGAGAAGAGGAGGTCCATGATGGAGCGAACCCAGGTAAATGTTACGAAGCGAGCTAAAAGAGAGAGTGAAGAGTGCAGGGTGGGACTTGGACATGGGTGTTTTGCATGAAGAGATATTGTTGGAACTGACATGAAGGGCTTTCTTACTGTTGAGGAGCAGATAATGTTGAAATAAGGCTTTTTGGAAAGTATTATCCACAACAGAGCACCATTCAAAGGACAGATATTAAGCAAAATTAACTTTTTTGAGCTTTTAGCCATTGTCACTTCATTGTTCAGTCGTCAAAAATATACCTGGAGTTGCTTGTGGCTTCATTCACGCTAGTTTGAGGAATTCTGGTTAGAAAATTCTCTCCACTTCGGGCGTCAAAAACTCTTCTCATTCTGAATTTCTTCAATGTGTGATGTTTTTCAATGTGACGTGGCTCCAAGAATCTTCTGCTCTGTTTTAAAGGACACATAATCTGCTACAGTGACTTTTTGGAGCTTTTGAGTTTGAACAATGTCCCGTCATAAAAAAAACATACCTGACGCAACTTTCATCTGCATTGACGCTGTTTTGAGGAATGTTCATTCAAAAATCCTCTCCCCTCTGAGTGTCAAACACACGTCGTGCGCACTCCCTCTATCCGGGACGTATTTTCAGACTCCATCCGTCACTAATCCGAGAATCTTCCGCTGTTTTAAGTCCTTAAATCAATGCTAAACTCGTTCTGAGCATTTCTGCCTCTAAACACAATAACTGCTGCAGCAAATCTGTATCAGAACGTATTTTCAGCGCTCACTTCATTTGCTGGCTGGATGCACTCAGTAAGTGTAATTTCACAGGTCATAGAATGAATAAGAAACTTTTTTCTTGTTTTAAACATGAGGTGGCAAATTTAAGGCACTCAAGAACATGTTTAAAGGCTAACAGCAATATGAAAAATGCTGAATATTTTTCCTTTGCGTCCATAAGTCACTGTCAGACTCGCTCTGAGCATTTCTGCCGTCAAATCACGATCATTCCAACTTTGTGATAGCTCTGCACAGGTAGCATAACAAAGCACTGTGTCTATAAAACTTTGTGTAACGACAGCCAGTAGATGCAGCCAAAGCTAAGTTACTCTGGCACCTCCCAAGGCTGTGATAAAGTTACATTGTTTTCTGTAAAAACATTATATTTTTAGTTCTAAAACATGAGATGTCAAAGTAAAGATACTCAAGATTATATTTAAAGGCCAGTATCAATAAAACTAAATGCATAATATTTGTCTTTTAGGTCTGAATAGGTTCATTCATCTCTTACAGCTCTTGGGGTTCGAGTCTGGCCCTCGACATTTGCTGAAGGTCCATTACTCTCTCTCCCCCTTTGATGCTTCATCTGTCCTGTCAAATAAAGCCTTTGTACCAAAAAAATAAAAACACCCAAAAAACAAAACGCCCTCAGTTTTTATCGTCGCTCAGAACTCCTGCCATGTGATGTTTCGGTGATGTGTCTGGTCAGATTTTGGCGCTGTGTTCCTGCTTGGAGTCAGATACCCAGGATGACAGCAGCATCTTCAGAACTGTACCCTGGTGCGAACTGGTTGGTATGCCCCTTCGTCCTGAATTATCGTCCACTGTGAACCTTGCCAGATCCCTACGGACTCCCTCATTCGACGATGCTGTTGCTCTCTATGATTTTAGCAATCCACGAGATGGTTCGCCCTCTTGCAGTGGATTGCGGACTGCACATTAAGTTTTGAGCTCGTTTTTCCGTCTGTGTCTGTTTTGCTGTTGAATGTCTTGCGCGGCAAACGAGGGATTTGGGATCTTACATTGTATTTACGGTCTTGGTCTAGACGAGGGAGCTCACACCTGGGACACAGTTCTGAAGAAGTTGTACTGCAGATAGCGCTGTCATGCTACTTCTCTAGAAGATCTCCTCTATTATATTATCCATATTGTCTCTCTAACCAAAGCAATGGGCTGACGGATTAAAGGACACATATTGTGCAAAATGTATTTATTTATTGAGCTTTAAACCATGTTATAACATTGTTTCCTCATCAAAAACATACCTGGAGTTGCTTCTTTAACTCTTATTTCATTAATTCTGTTTACGAGGTCCTCTGAACTTTACAAAAGCACTTGGTTTCAAAAGTATAGAGTTTCAGAGGTCTCTTGCTGTTCATGAATCATTACCAGATTCGTTCTGAGGATTTCAGCTGTCAAGTCACATTAATTACAACTACGTGCTTACATGCATGTTGGGGCAAGCTAGCTTTCCTTTATTTTCCCGTGGTAATACCCTCTGCTGCCGTAGCTAATATCAAATCTTGATGTGGGAATGTCTGACTGGCCAGTAGCAATACAAGTAAAACATTTTAAATAAATATCATACTTTAGCAGTCCAAAGATCTACTTTTTCTATGGTAGTTTGGTTATTCTTTTATCTTTTATGTAATTTGCATGTTCTCTCTTTGGCCATAACATTGGTTTGATGTTGGTGTGACATGGAAAAGATCTTATATGTATTTATGCTGTTGTGACTGCTTTGCTACACTGCACACGCACGCTCACCCAGGGCTTAAACAACACACCGAGACCCATAAACTGATACAGACTGGTGCGGCTCTTCCTGCGTGAAGTAAGCCAGAAACATACCATATAAGGGCATGGTTAGGTCATAGCAGGGGTTCCCAACCTTTTCTGCCATGCAAACAACTCGGGACCCCCAAAGCAAAATGAAAATGACAGTAGCAATAATTTGAAGCATCAAAGCATGTTAAATCAGGTTGGTTATTTGAACAGTTTATTGGACCCTATTTCACTAATGAAAATAGAGCAAATACAATGTCATATCAATTAAAATGAGATATTGAAATCATCTCGCGACCCCCAGCTCACCCCTCACGGCCCTCCGGAACCACTGGGTTATAGTATAAAAGGGGGGCCCTGGGAGAAAGAGACAGAGCTCTCTGGACGACCGGCAGTGCTGCAGCTACAGTTTCTAGACTTTTTGACTTAATTAAATCAGTGTTAATTCTAATTCTAATTCTAATAGAGTTTGATATCTTCTTTAAAGGTTTTGTAGATAGATAGATAGATAGATAGATAGATAGATAGATAGATAGATAGATAGATAGATAGATAGATAGATAGATAGATAGATAGATAGATAGATAGATAGATAGATCATAATACACTACAATAAGTTGCTTTATTGTTGTGATGTTACTTGCCACCGTAGTCCTTCTTCTGTATATTTATAATGAATATTTCTCTGGTTTCTTTGCAGACAAAAATAGGCTCATTAGTGTGGCTCAGCTGGTGGAGTGGTATTAAAAAGTCTTTGTGTTGTTTACTGCCGCCACTGTTGTCCCGAGCACAGATCTGGGAGGGAGCGGGTGCAGTTGGTAGCCCCAGAATGAACAAACTCTAATCGTAAATAGCTGTATTTACTCAGCTGTTATATTGAATTTAACTTGTGTATGTAATTGGGTCATGCTAGACGGAATCAGCCAAAGGAAAATTCTACACTTAATCTCCTAAAACCTTTATTATTACGGTTTTAATTAACACTCACATTATGGCCCTCTGAAAAAATGCTGAGGGATATATAAAGCAATTATTATACATGTGTTTAAAAGGGCAAATGGTTTGACTCAAAACTCAGACAAAATGAAAATACTCTGACCGCAGTCACTATAACCACGTTTCGACTGGCCCTGGTTCCCCTATAGTCAGCTTTTTCTGCATTTATTTCACTTATTTGTGCCTCTAAGCCACATTTTCTCTTGTCTTTATGAAATGCATTGGTTTTGGGTAGCGTTAGATGCATTATGCATTAGAGAGGTCTTGACAAATTGCCGTGCGTAAACAGGAAACAGCTGATGTTAACATGTAATGTAATGTAAACAGAATTCATGAAACAAGTGTGTAAGAAGCTAAATACAATTCCAGGTGTGTTTTTCATGAGGGACAAAAGCTCAAAAGTCAATTTTGCATATGTGCGCCTTAAATGAGGTACACAATATTCACATTACTTAGCTTGCTATGGTAAAATAAGTTTGTGTCCTCCATAACTTGCTAACTGGAGAACGTTTACATTTTCTTCAGAATGGAGCTAATACAATAGACCATATAAAGTTCAATGTCATCAAATATCATGTTCCAAATTCCACAACGGAGGCAAAGTGAGGTAGACATTTACATTTTCATTTACATTTTCAGTAGTTAAATAATGTCTGTCAGTTGGTTTGTCTAGTATGTCAGTTAAAGAAAAACATTTTCTAGCCTCTTACGTAACCATGACAAACTGTGCAGCATGTAATCTATTTGTCAATAAAACTACTGAGGTGTCATCAGTTCTTTAAAAATTTGAACATTCTTTCCTAGATATATCTCAGGGTTAGGGCTAATCTTGATTTCTTCATTGCCACTGCATTCTGTTGCACTTCACTTTTGCCTCCAGTTGTCTTCCTTCTGGAATTGTTTTTGTTTACGAAGTTTTAAAGGGTCAATGAAGCGCACACATATTATTATTATTATAATATTAAAGAAGACATGTGCTTTTTTTCTTTTCATTTTGAACATAAGTAGATCTACATGTGTCACACGGAGTCTTTATTTTTCAAACAATCACATCTAATGCAGGCAACTGGGAAGTTGGTTATTTCGCACTTGAACACTTCCGTTCCAACTGAATTAACAATTCAGCTATAATGCTAATCCGTAGGTTAAGTAGAACTAAGTAACATGTTACCTTATTAAATGTCTTTGTAAGTCCGTGTGGTGGTTGCAAATGTATTTTCGGGGTGCTTTTGTCCTTGTCCCCTGCTGTCTCTGAGCAGAAAAGTCCCTGGCTCTCTTTTTTGTATTTGACAAAATAAAATGTTCTTGTATGTGGTTGTACTTCCTTATTTCAATAAAAAGGAAGGGA
Source organism: Rhinogobius similis (assembly GCA_019453435.1). Classification (NCBI taxonomy): domain Eukaryota; kingdom Metazoa; phylum Chordata; class Actinopteri; order Gobiiformes; family Gobiidae; genus Rhinogobius; species Rhinogobius similis. The sequence continues at coordinate 34,057,693 of CM033633.1, read as the reverse complement.
GAAAAAAGAAAGAAGAGGGGAAAAAAAGCTTTTGGCGTCTTTTTACTGGCAGTGTGGTTTCACAAGAGACCTGCAGGGGGAGCTATGTCACTGAAGTTACTTAGTTCTGTTTTAAAGAAATATAACGGTTTAATAAATTCATCTAATATGTTAAATATCAGAATATTGTAGGATTTCACTCATAACTAAAGTTTACATTGTTTATGTAAACTATTTGTGGCTATTGTCGTTGTTGTAATACGGCACAGTTTGTGTGAAGAATGAGTCCCTCAACTCAACTCAATTCTGAGGAAGGAAATATTTCAGTTACCAGTTGCCTGGAACACACTATAAGTACAGGAATGTGGGTGGGTATAGGGGATAGGTGAAAACAGGACTTTTCAGAGCACTGGATCATTTGCAGGACAATACAGGATTAACTCAAACATGCAGGAAGTAATGATGAGGAAACACCATTTGATTGAAGTTAATTTTCCATTACATGTCTCCATTACGTCAAAATCTGGCACCTTATTCACTCATCGTTCATCTCCCTGACACTTATAGTAAAGCCACACATCTTCATCTTTGGTTTGGTTGTTTAACGTGTGTATTTCCATTGATTCTCGTCTGATTGGAGGGGCAGAACGTCTCTCAGCGGGCAGCGAAGGACTCCACTTCTCCACAGATCTGCCTCGCACCAGAAGACAAGGCACATATCTCCCGACACATTCCGCCTAAATGAGTTTGCTCTCGTTTTCGGCGAGGACCAATCCATAAAAGCCGCTATAGTTTGGCATTTGGAAAATCCATTTGCTATGATTGAAACTATCCAACTGAAACCACCACTGTCAGTCTATTCTCTCTCAAGTGCTATCTGTAGAAATGATATTTTTAAAAGTGGGCGAGGGACGTTCCAGGACACGGGCGATAGATTGAGGAGTACTTTCACGTTTAAGTTTGAGAGATTCGGAACATAAGAAACCGTTTTGACAATCATGCATAGTCTGTTATAGGCCCAGTGCCTTTTTTTCTCTTGTATATTTTCAAAGACTGCACACAAAAATCAAACGTCTTTACTTAATTGGTATTTTAAATGTTTAAAAGTGATAAAGACTGGTTGGTTTCAAACTTAAAGATGCACTGTATGACTTTTCTAGTGGAGGACTCCTTTGTCTCTTTGGAGATGTGATTCTTTTCCTGGAATGTTACTCTTGGTATGGCATTTAACTTGCTGTACAATTTTTTTTTTAGTATGGCAGTATATGTAATTAAGTAAAATGTGTCTTTCCCCAGCACAGATATATTGTGAAAGTAGCTTTTAGGGTCAAAATTAGATTGATGTGTGTTGCCAACATCTAATTTCAGACAGGGGTGTGTCTAGGGAGTGGCCTGGGGTGGTGCTTGGTTTCAAACTTTGTTTATTAAGTCGAGCTTGTGTTTGTGCAGTGTCAGAAGAGGATTCTTATGTTGCAGACTCCTTACCTTCATGTGCTCAATGTACGGCCTCAGGGACCAGTACTTTCCTGGGAAACAGATTCTGGAGCTATCTGGTATAAACAGGGGCCACACACAGAAATGAATAAATATATTTTTCAACAGTTAAAAAAAAAAACAAAAAACTTCAAATGTGACAATGTATTACTTTCAGATTCAGTCGCTGACAGTGACAGCCAAAACCAGTGTCCAGCAGTCCCTGCAAGGTCTTCAACATCTAGTTGCCTAAGTAATGTGTCTGGTCCACAAAGAGGTCCTCATGGTATAATTATGAGCTAATTTGGAATATTATGTGTTCTGACTTTATTTATTGCATTTGGTAATGTGCATTTTTAATTTAAGTTTGTTTATCACTGTTACAGAAGGTATAAAGTCAGAACACTCAAGAATTTTTCACATAGGGGGGAGCTAGCAAGCAGACAATGACGTGGGTTGCATGTTTAGTGAGCTCTGCAAAAAGTTATATTTCGTGTGTGGCTTGAAGATGAGATATATTTGTATAATCGTAGACTTCATTGTTTCGTCTGGGCTTTGAGTATAAATGGTGAGTAATCTGCACAAATACAAGTACAACACGGGCAAACCTACTGCTTCTTCTGCTAACCAAACAAGCTCCGCAGGTCTACACCTATCACCACGCCTAGCATCCCACCCGAGGAGCTAACCATGCCAACGGAGCCGAGTCAGCAACCTGAACTGGTTATGCTGAATCTGAAAACTGAGATATTGTCTTCCATTGAGACCGAAATGACTGAGCTTTTTCAAAGGGAACTTGCTATGGTCATTGCAAAAGAATTTGGCGAGGTTAAAGCGGAGATGCAAGCAGTCAGATCAGAAATAGCTAACAACACAGCAACTTTCCGCTCCGAGTTGGACACGATCAAAACCACGGTGTGTGATGTGGAGGACGGACTCTCAAGATTCTTAGATGATATCACAACGTTGCAAGACACCATCCGTCAACTAGACAAAATGGTGGCAGTCCTTCAGGGGTGCCATCAGTCTGGTGAGGAATGACATTTGGCTCTGTTTGCCCATGAAAGTATCAGTGGCAATCATTAAATACACTTTTTGTTTCAACCCCATTTAACTATTCTTAACTGTGTATGTTTATTATGTTGAGTATGATTTTTACCACAGAATATTGAATAAATATCATCAGTACATAGATGCAGCACAAAACATTCAGGTACTCAACCTCGCCTAAAGGACAGTAAGAAAATGATTGAAAATCAAATATTTCCATAAACACATACACATATTCAGAATGAAATACTGAAACGCTAGGAAGACATGGTCTGTGATACAATTATAAAAGAAGTATAAGAGAATGGAGTTTTTTTCTGTGATTACAGATGAATCTAAAGTCTTGCAGAGAAAGGAGCAGCTTTCCATTGTTGTTCGATATTATTTCAATAAAGCTGTGCATGAAAGCTTTGTGGATTTTCAGCATGCTTAGCATTTAGATGCCAAGGGGCAGTGATATGATCATCCAGTCTTTAGAGAGCTATGGCCTTGACTACAAAGCAAACCTAGCTGGACAAGGGTGCGGAGGAGCCTCCATCATGTGCTGTAAACACAAAAAAAAAAAAAATAAAAAATAAAAATGAAGGCTAACCATGCATTTTATATCCATTGCAATGTTGCTTGAACCTAGTTATAGTTGACACTGTGAAGTCTGTGCCAGAGGCAGACTGCTTCTTCTCACCTCTGGAGAAGCTCAGTGTGTATTTATCTGGTTCATATGTACATCAGGTGTCTAAATGATCAGAGAGAAATGTATAGTGGACAGCTAAGGGAATTACAAAAGCTAAGTGATACATGATGGGCAGGTAGAGCCCTGGCATGCAGCTGCTCCTCATGAAATCAGCAGTGAAAATCATAGAGCCGGTCTATTGATGCTAGTGGATTGCTTGGACAACTTGATCTAACATCTTTTGGTCCTCTCTTTATTTTTTCGTAAGTTACTTGGGGACACAAAATTTCATTCAGACATGCAACAGTCCTCTGTAGACTTTGCTATGGAAGCACACACAGTGGCGTGTTTATGCAACACCATTCAGGAGTACATGAGCAATATTTCTATTGTAGACAATAACAAGAGAACACAAAAAATAGTTTAAGGCTGAGTGGATCATATGTGGTGTCTCCTTTAGCCCGACGAAACGATAAAAAAGCCAAGGACTGCTGTACCAGTTAATGAAAAGACCATTTTCAAAACCACATTGTGTCATAATGACCCTAAAGATGCACAGTGCTTTTGGAGAGGTTTATGGATCTGATGGAGACGATCTTTCACATGAAGCTCACCAGGCCAGAAGGATATTGAGAAGAAGGGCAGAAAGTGGGGAAACCCAACTAACGAGCGTTCTAGATCTCACTGTATTTCTAGAGCCCTATTTGCTTGGAAGGAGTGGAAGAGGATCCAGCTAACTGATTCTTCCGTGGTTGAAATTAGGGCAGAAAGTGGGGAAACCCAACTAACAAGTATTCTAGATCTCACTATATTTCTAGAGCCCTATCAAGTTTTTCATGAACTTTGAGACTCACTTGAGAACAACCAAGGTTGATTGCAGCCTAAGTCATTTAGGTATGTTCAGCATTGGCTTAAGTCATCAATCATTGGTCAAGGCAAGCTAAGGCACTGAGCATGGACTATTTCATTAAAGTGTTTATGAGCAAACATAACAACTGGCGCATTAATCTGATATAAATACTATAATATCTATAAATGTTTTCATGTTTTAATGTTTAAAGGATACAATTGCTGGTTTACTGTTACTGTAAATTGTTATGTGGCACCTTATATTATTTTGGACTCAGCACTTTGACTGAGTGGGTTCAGCTATGAGCCTTTTTTATGTGCACTTTTCATTGTTTACATGTGTAACCAAATTGGCTCTGTAGCTTCTTCTGTTTAGATTTCTAATTGATTATTATAAATAAAGGAGAACACATTATGTTTTTTGTGGTGCCACTTTCTCACACGTAGCATCAAACCAAATACTGTTGTTTTCAAAGTGTGTTTTTCAGACTATAACAGTTCACCATAACACAGGAGTGGAGTAATTACTACCTGTGGGGAATCATCAGTAGGGACTTCATAATAAATCATTTCACAAAAAAAAAGTTGCTGCATAAAATATGTAATTAAATAATTTTAGGCTGTATTCCATCAAGCATTACAAATGTAAATAGAAATGTTAACATTTCAGCATATAAATGCTATAATATTTAATATTAATTTGCTATCAACGTAGTAAATAAATAAAAAATAGTAAAAAGTAAAAATAATAAAGTGTAATGTTCTGAGCAGGCCTACTTTAAACCACAATGTTTGGTGGAATAACTGGAGTAGCCACCAGTTTGTTTTTTTTGTTTGTTTGTTTGATGCATTCAACTTTTTGGTGTAGTTTATGTACATTATACAGAAGATGGAACTGTGTTTGGACTTTTCATTTGGAATTTATTTTCCAAAAGGTCCAGTTTCTATTTGCTATGTAAGTTGTCATGAAACGGTTACATTCACAAGTCATAAACTAGGCTAACTTTTTAGCAAATTAGCAGGACTAATGGGATGAATGAATGCTGTTGGATTTGCTACACCCAATGGCCTAACATGGACATGTCAGACAAGTGATACAAAAAGTGACTCAACTTTTCATCTCATCTGATGAAGGAGCAGCGGAGCAGTGAGTGAGAATGAACCAGTGTGATGAGGGTAACACGGTCCATATATGGAGTAAGACTGGCCTAATGAGAGAACGTACAGTTATGTGACATGACGGCTTCTGAATCTCTGTGTTCTAATCTCATCTGTGGTTGTATTGATCCTCTGATGCGTCGTGATGGAGGTGGAGGCCAGCACAGCATGACTCTTGCTCTTTCGCACACACTAGTTTTTATGCATTGGAGCGTTTAAGATTGTCAGTGTGGTTCACTTCTGTCACGGTGGACAACGTTGTGTGGATAGTTAAACATGCACTGAAGAATGAAAAAAAGAATGCGTCTCAGTTCAGAGGTCTCTTCTGGTGTGTACAAGGACTGACACCTTATTGATAACTGTATTTGTTAAGGTAAGGTACACCATAAATTCAAGTGTCTGAAGATCAAGAGCGCATGGACAAGGTTCGCCACTGATTAATGCAAATTTTACCCCGGATTTGCGAGTTGCTTAGTGCTCTACTTGTGCCACCCCAGTAAAAAATGTCTCGTCACACCACTGTTTATAGAGTTTTATCTTCCACTGTTAGCACACTAATGTTTGCACTGGCCTCTGAAAGATGTGAGAGCAATTCTAAACTAATTGCAGTGAATATTTAGGATGTAGGAATGCATTAAGGTAAGTGAGCAATGTGTTGCAAAATTTAAATGAACATGTAAAAACTAGTAAAAAGGTACAGGTACAGTGCCTTTAAACTAGCCGATCTTCATGGAGGCCATCTGGATATACTAGAGGATTTTTAGCCCGATTTGCCTCTCCGTGAGTTTGGGAAAGCGAAGCCCAAGTAACACTTCTTGTACGTGATTATTTATCATGGCAGCCCTCATGTCTGTGGGGTCAGTGCAATTCTGTGACCACAATTGTAAAGTTCCATCATTGGATATTTACAAATGTCACTTGCAATCTTTACAACAGCCAATCAAAGCAGTCACCCTTTAAAATGTAGAAATTGCGGAAGACACCAACAAAGACTTTGTGCAGACCTTTCACTTATCATCCCCCAATACAATGACCTTAACAGGCTCCTTACCTCCAGTGAGTATAGCGCTGTCTGTGCGTCTTTCCAAGCAGGGTTTAATCGGAATCAGAAAGGTTTTATTTCCATTGTCAGTGAACACAATTCACAAACTAGGAACTTGCTTCGGTGGTAAGTCGCAACATACCACAATGAATAATAACAATTGTAAAAAAAAAAAAAAAAAAAGTATAGACTATACAGTGTTCAAAATGATTACGCAAGTTGTGTTTAAGTGTCATAAAGGTAATTTTTTTTGCTTTGTTTTCTAGTGAAATTCATGGATGGTATCGTGTCTCAGGGATCTTTGGGTCAGTGAAATCAATCTCAGACACCTGAGCCAATTAGTTTGCCAGGTAAGTCCAATTAAAGGAAAAACTGCTTAAGAAGGACGTTCCATATTATTAAGCAGATCACAATTTTCAAGCAACATGGAAAAGAAAAAAAAAAATCTCTCCAGTGCCAAGAAGCATGAAATAGTTGAATGCCTTAGACAAGGTATGAAAACCTTTTTATTTCACAAAAACCTAAGCGTGATCATCATACTATTAAGAGATGTGTAGCTGATTCCGAGCACACACAGATTTATGCAGATAAAGGCGCGATGAGGATGATTTCTGACAGACAAATACATTGGATTAATAGAACAGCTGCTAAAATGCCACTACAAACGGTGTGGGGAGGTAGGCCAAAGTGGTCAGAAGTAGGAGGCAGACTCAGAAACTTACATTTTCGTATTTTTGAAAAAAAAAAAAATACTGTTATCACTGGGAGGTTTGTTCTTTAACATTCAAATGTTACTCTAAAGGTTGATGATTTGAAAATTATAATGACTGTCATTTATATTGACTATTTGGAAAAATCAGAGAAAAAAATCACTTGCATAATAATTTGGAACGCAGTGTATTATAAAATAAGGACGTAAGGAAATAAAATACATGCAAGGATTAAAAAGTAAATGAACTATTCTTGTGGGAGGAGGTTCTGGTCCGGATGGACCGTAGCCTCCTGCACGAGGGGAGGGGACCTGCTCGTCCCCGAGGCCTGAAGACGCACAGGTCCTGGAGACGCACAGGTCCTGGAGACGCACAGGTCCTGGAGACACTCAGGTCCTGGAGGCGCTGGGTCCTGGAGACACTCAGAGACTCAGGTCCTCGAGACACTCAGGTCCTGGAGACGCACAGGTCCTGGAGATGCACAGGTCCTGGAGAGATGATCACTTTCTCAGCAGAGCGCACAATGCCCACTCTGTGTTTGTCCCTGTGGCTCCAGCGTACCACAGGGTGATGGAGGAGGTGGATGGATGGATAGAGTATGGATCCACACGTTTCTTCTTTTTGTTTCATTTTTGCTGTAAATGAGAGCAGATAGAAAGGTGTCTGACGCCACTGTTTTCACTGTGTTTGCTCATTTTTAAAGTAAAGATTATTATTATTTAATTTTGTTATTTTAATTTTAATATATTTTATGCCTCAACAAAGTGTTAGCATTGAGACACATGCTGTACATGTCCCTCAGAGGTTTTGCTAGAGATAATTCCAGTCTATCATAACTATGTCACTATGATGGACAGGGTCCCAAAAACTAATTTTTATACGTCATTATATTTGTGTCAGGTGGTACACGCAGGGGCGTCTGGGGCTTTTAAAAGCAGTAACAATAAACTCTCTCTTGCTATAAAGTCATATGTCTTTGTTACAGATACAAGAATTTATTTGTATTTCCTGTTTAGGAAGTCAGTGGTTGTAACTCAGTAATAATCGTCTGTATTTCAACACTTTGAGTTTTTAATGCGTACCTGCACATGCACATGCCGCTCGTCCATATCCTCCTCCTCCACTGCCACACTCCTCTGTACTTCATCTTGAATGAACTTAGTGGTGAAGTAACATAACGCAGTAAACCGGGACAACAGTCAAACATCTACATTCACGTGTCTGACTGCAGTGCACACCGACCCATGCACGACACATGCACAACACATGCACGACGCGTGTATGACACATGAATGCGCCCGCTTGGTGTACCACTTCACACTCCTGTCCTGTTCTTTATGTTTTTAACATCTAAATGTGCTTTCTGCACATTATGCTCAGCATTTCTTGTGTCAGAACCACCGGCACTGAAAGGCTGAATTCTGGAGAGAAAAAAGTAAAGCCGCTCTGTGCCGTGGAGACTGAGGTGCACTGATAAAAGTCTGGTTTTAATTCAGTCTCAGCCCAATACAAGAAAACAGCAGGACAAGCTGAAAATCAGTGTTTTATTTGAAGTTTGTTCAAGTTATGTCGATATCCTATGTAAAATTAAGAGCGCAATAATTTGATTTTCAACCCGTCAAAATGACAAAATGCCTCCAGAATTTTCTATCAAAGCAGAAAAGAATCTGCCAATGACATGAGGAGAATTAAGTTAAGTTAATGTAACCTCTGACGTCCCTTCATATACACACAAGTGTCCTTTGGTGAAGTATTCACCTTTTGTTAAGTGTTTTAGAGACATCCACTACAACTCACTGTTCACTGCCTGATCTTACAGTATTTATTCATTTTAGGCTGACTTTGACTTTGAGAAAACCCTTATAGAGACAGGAAGTACTGATGCTAACACTGAGCTAGCCAGATGCTGTAGCGCACATTGCACTGTCCTCTGTTTTAGCAAATATTTTACTGAAAACAATAACCATGTCCTTAATGAGAGTGGGAGACAAATAATGGTTGCAACTGTCCTCATCTCTGTGGTCTGTGCACTTTGTGTCAGATCATTTCAAAATCTCCATGTGCAGTCAGCCAAAGACAAGCAGGTGTTTTTGGTACTTTGCACTGCCAGAACTGATTCAAAACTGTGCACAATATTTATGCCTAACCCCACTTTCCGATGGAGCTTGTGCCATCTGTTTTTCTCTAAGGAACTGTTGCATATTTAGATAAGTGTAATATCATATTGTGGAACATTCCAGGCAAAACATCATACAATAATAGAAAACAATAGTCCTGGCGTATGACAAATACACACTAATTCCCTATAAACTCAATTTGTTAGACTCAGCGCAGCTGTAGCTACAGGGATAAAATACAAAATCTTACACAAGCTATCTAAACTATAACCTTAGACCAAAACTGGTAAATAAAACTGAACAATTATATGTTGCAGTGTGAAAAGAAAATATTTATCTTACCAATAAAATATGAAATACACCCGAGTCCCTCACCTACTCTGACCCGGTAATGAACTGCTATCTGCAGCGACAAGTTTTCATTTCAAAGCAATCTCCGCTCATTTTGTAGCATCGGTCTGAAGCCTGAAATGTGAATTTGTTGCTCAGAGAACCAGGGATGTGCCTCACCGCCAAAAGGCAAAGTTCAACCAAGTTTATGGTATGTCTCTGTTGCTATGGTTACAGCATAAATCTTTCACAAAAATCACTGTCTTTGCAGCGTGCTGAGAATAACAATATAGCTCAAACGTGGCTAAAATGTGCGGCGGCTGAGTGCACTTCTGAGGGCCGTGTTCTCCCCGTGTCCAGGTAGGTGTCCGCCACGCTGTCCAGTTTATCCAGGAAGTGTGTCCTTCAATGTGACGGGAAAAATTGTATATTTAAAACGACAGAAGGAACTCATCTGTCATTTATACTCCACGACAAGCTCTGGGGTTCAACTAAACCAGGTCTAAAATAGGACTAAACCAGGACTAAACCAGGTCTGAACCATGTCGAAAATAGGTCTATACTAGGACTAAACCAGGTTTAAACCAGGTTGAGACTAGGACTAAACAAGGACTAAACTAGGACTAAACCAGGTCTAAACCAGGACTAAACCATCCAGGTCTAGACCAGGTCTAAACCAGGACTAAACCAGGTCTATACCAGGACTAAACCATCCAGAACTAATCCAGGTCTAAACGAGGACAAAACCATCGAGGACAACTCCAGGTCTAAACAAGGACTAAAAAAGGACTAAACCAGGTTTAAACCAGGTCGAGACTAGGACTAACCAAGGACTAAACTAGGACTAAACCAGGACTAAACCAGGTCTAAACCAGGACTATACCATCCAGGTCTAGACCAGGGCTAAACCAGGACAAAACCAGGTCTATACCAGGACTAAACCATCCAGAACTAATCCAGGTCTAAACCAGGACAAAACTATCGAGGACAACTCCAGGTCTAAACAAGGACTAAACCAGGTTTAAGTCAGGTTTAGAGCAGGTCTAAACCAGGACTAAATTTGGTCTAAACAAGGACTAAACCAGGTCTAAGCCAGGTCTAAACCAGGAATAAATCAGATCTAAACCAATAACAAGAGATAAAATATTTTCTATATTTTTTGAAGATGGTTTAGGGCCAGATCATTACCCTTGGAGGGCCTGATTTGGCCCCCGGGCCTTAAGTTGAATAGCCCTGCTCTAGAACATTGATTATACTTTGATAGAAACATATTCTGAAATCAAAGTGTCAAAACAAGCCCCACTTACATTATCGCACTATACTCCACATGCACTCAGCAGCAGACTCGCCTTTTAACATTCCTTGATTGCCCAGCTGTTGTTATTTTCAGCTCCTCATATCTCGCGTTTATAACAATTACTGTGAACGATGTGATCTCTGAGAAGCGCCTCGACCTCTCACACCTCATCACGCATCACCTTCGGGCCGCGGACTGTGGTGTTTGTCGGCGCGCGTGACATAATATTGTTTTTCTGGAGTCTGGACGAGCTTTGGCGCGCCGACCCAAACAACATGGTGACACATCGCGAGGTGATTAACTCTTCGGCACTGTCTGCGGGTATAAATAGCGAGCGGAGACAAAGCCCGGGATGGCACACAGATTTTCATTAAATTGTTGCTTGGAAACACAGTAATCTTCGGAGGGAAAACATTGAAGTTCATGAAACACCTCCAGGGTTTAATGGCAGAGGCGCTGACAGGTTACGGCTCCAGCTATTAAGCCTTTTGGAGGTCGTACTGTTGCTTTGTTTATCCATTTAGGCTGTCAAAGGGGATAAGAGAAGAGCGATGCTGATTGAATATATGAAAAAGGTTAATACGTTTAAAGAGTTCCAAATTAAATCTTTTAGCTGGGTTAAAATGAATATATGAGATATTTTACACTGTGTAACCAAAAACAAAAAAGGCCACTTGGATTCAACTAAGCCAGGGCTATTCACCTTAAGGCCCTGGGCTCACCAAGGGATATGATCCGGCCCTCATCTTCAAAAATATAGAAAACATTTCTGGTTTAGTCCTGGTTTAGACCTGGTGAGACCGGGAAGTACTCAGGTGTACAATGTACTAGCCAATAAAAAAACGGGTTAAATGACGGCCCAAATGACGTTCCATGCACAGAGCCCAGACCATATTGGTTCAACCCAGTGCCAAGTGAAGTATGGAAAGTATTGTGTTATTGATCCTATTGATCCCAATGAGTTTTGTGTAAAATGAATTAAAGGACATTCTGCTATAGTGACTTTTTTGAACCTTTAATCATTTTCTAACAATGTTCCATCATCAAAAACATACCTGGAGTTGCATTCAGCTGCATTCACACTGTTTTGAGGAATGTTCATCAGAAAATCCTACCCTTCCTGCTGAACTCCCTCGCTCAGTGACGATTTTCAGATTTCATGTCACTTATCCGAGTATCTTTTGCTGTTTTAAGTCCTTAAATCATCGGCAGACTTGTTCTGATCATTTCTGCCGTCTGAACACGATCACTGCTACCATTGACCTGCACCATAGTGTCTCTTAAAGTGATAACATGACTAAATTGTGTACAGCATCAGGTGCCATCTGCTGGCTGAATACACTCAGTGAGTGGCATTACACAGAGCAGAGAAATCCTTTTCATTTAATTCAAAACGTGAGATGGCAAATTTAAGGCACTCAAGCAATACAAAAAATGCATAATATTTTTTCCTTTAAACCACACTACTATATAACACAGAAATTATATACAGTCATTTTACCTTGGCAAATAAGGTAGGAATATGAAAAAAATACATAAATAAATGCATCATAAATTTTACTAAAACAATTCTGAACCGACGCAGATGGGATATCAATAATTGGATTTTTAAGATAGAATGAAGTGCTGCTTTTATAACACAATTGTTGCTTCCCACCTGTTAAACTAATCCCAGTCACAGAAACATGATGCACAAACTAAACTGGTGAAAATGCCAACTCACAGTAAAAAGAGAAACGCCCCAAACTAGCCTTTACGTAACGCCCTACAATTTGTAACCTCTAGGCTCTGGCAGGTTATAACCCTAACCCGTCAGTACACGCTACAACACACTGGACGGCTCAGCGCTTGAAAAGGCTTTAAAACAACGCTTCAAACATGATTTTTAGCTGCAGATTACTTACAAAAAGATGGTGCGAGGCGAGACGGTGGTTTGAGCAGGTTATGGCGAGGTTAGCGAGGGACGGGAGTTTTCTGTGCAGGAGAAAAGCACGAGAGGAGACGGTGCTTTCTCCGCCTCCGCTGCAGTTCTCGTCGCTCTGCTCTGAGTTTACAGCCCTCCTTCTGTCTGTTACAGAGCAGAGGTCTGTCGGTACTCACCGCAGGCAGAAGTGCAAATGTGTTTTCAGCACGCTCATAGAGGATAATGGAGGCGCATACTTTGTTTAAAAGGGTCCCGGTGTGCGTTGGCCTTTACTGTGAAGAAGTTGGCCGTTTAAACTAAGTATATTATCATTGCTCCATTGTGTTGTGCTGCACATTTTAAAAAGTATAAACTGTGCAACCCCGCGTCACAGATACACTCAGTAATAACAGAGCATTTCATGATAATATAAAAGGTCAGTAAATACTAAGTTGATGAAAAATGTGATTAAAAACAGCTAAATAAAAGCAGCTAATGATAAAAATATAAATAGTTTTTACATACGCAACACATAAAATTCAATAGTTTTGTTTTAAAAAGATTTTGTAAAAATTTTTTTGTTGTCGATAAAGTTTTTCAAAGGCCCCTCCCTCACCCATGAGGCTGCACAGAGCATAGAACTATAATAAAACCTGGAAGATGAATCCAAGATGGCCGTCATGTTTATCCCTATGGAGTGTGCTCATTGGCGCATGACCCCAAAAAAGTTTCTTACTTCCGCATTTACTTCCTGATACGATGGCTGCCATCTTTGTTTTACTTCCTGAAACGATGGCTGCCATCTTTGTTTTACTTCCTGAAACGATGGCTGCCATCTTTGTTTTAGGGCGCCACGTGACGACAATCCCCCACGTCATATAAAAACGGTAATTTCGGTGATTTTAGAAACGGTAGAAAAGAACATTTCCTTCTATTTTATTTAAATACCGATTTTAATACCCCCTCTGTCTGTGGTCCCAGATTGATTAGTGGCCGTGCGAGGTACTGCAGCCTCTTGGAACCAGCCTTTTTCTAAAATGTCACATTATAATCACAGACAGTACTTAATTATTATCGGTATTTAAATAAAATAGAAGCAAATGTTCTTTTCTACCGTTTCTAAAATCACCGAAATTACCGTTTTTATATGAAGTGACGTCACCGCAAACATGTCCAAGCCACGTGAACGAGCATCGGACGAACAGAAGCTCGTGGAAAAGGCTAGACTAGAGACACCTGTAAGTTGTATTTTATTTCATTTCAGACGCTTTCACGTTTGGTCTAACATGAAGAACACAATTACAATCACACAAGCTAACGTTAACACAAAAACTTGCAGCTGCTGGTCGTTCACGTCGCTCAAAGCATCATGGGGGATTGTCGTCACGTGTCGCCCTAAAGCAAAGATGTCAGCCTCCGTATCAGGAAGTAAAGCAAAGATGTCAACCCCCGTATAGGAAGTAAATGCGGAAGTAAAAAATTTTTTGGGGGTCATGCGCCAATGAGAACACTCCATAGGGATAAACAGGGCGGCCATTTTGGATTCATCTTGTAGGTTTTATTATAGTTCTATGCTATTAGCAGACAACTACAGAAAACTATCAAGATATCAGCTCAAATCTGTTGTCTAGCCAGACCAGAGGAGGAGTGTGAGCGGAATGGGACTTTATGCCATTACAAGACGAGTTTTAGTGAGTTTTATTGTGTATTTTGCCTTCTTTTGTAAGGTGCACTTTGACATGGTTGAACAAGGTAATTAAGACCAAATTAAAATAGTCAAATATGGCTAAAAACTGCGTTTTTCTGTTATTTGTAATTTTATTTGACACTGTTTAAGCCCAAATGTATTTTATTTATGTGTTTTTAGCGCTTTTCATGAGAAACGTGCTAATTTTGTAGTGGAACTGAAAAAAGAGCTGCCGCCATTTTACGTTTTTGCAAAGTCATGGAGCCATGTGAGGCGGCTCTGTTTTTATTCAGAGTAGTTTTATTTTTGTAAAATTGACTTCCCAGGAAGGAATCGAGAGAAGGTGGAAGCTGACCTTTCTTGATCTGTGTATGGCGAGCCTACAGTAGCCTGGTAAGGACTGTCTGTGGAGCAGCATGTGGTTCTGTCTTCATCACTACAATCTCACTGCCGAGGTAGGAGAATGAACACTTATCCTGTGGATTCAATTGACTTTAAAGGGGCATTTGTGCCAACAACTGGACAGATTGCTAAAAGATTTTAAAGGTGTTTGTTACGCTACTGAACATATAGAAAAAGCCCTATTTTGTTAGCTAATTTATTTGTTAGTTCCGATTTTGCTTTGCATTCACTGTAATTCATTCATTCATTTTCTACCGCTTATTCCCGTTAGGGGTCGCGGGTGACTGGAGCCTATCCCAGTGACTTTGGGCCTTAGGCGGGGTACACCCTGGACAGTGGCCAACTCGTCGCAGGGCTGACACAGAGAGACAGACAAGGACAGACAACCATTCACTCTCACATTCATACACTAGGGACAATTTAGAGTTGTCAATTAACCTACACAGTCATGTCTTTGGACGGTGGGAGGAAGCCGGAGAACCCGGAGAGAACCCACGGTAACACGGGGAGGACATGCAGACTCCACTCAGAGAGATTGTGTGATGTTAGGGTGGTTCAGAATTCGAAACCACGATCTCCTTATTGAGAGGCAGAAGCTCTAACCGCTCTGCCACCGTGCACCCCGCATTCACTGTAATATTTAATTTTATTTTAATTATTGACATTGTGTAGCTTAAAGGGTACAACACATTGGATTTGATAAGTGAACAGGGTAAATACAGCTTAAACCTAAAATGAAACAAGTAAAATTAAGGTTACAATTTTAACCCTCCAAACCAAATGACTCGTCATCTTGACTAAAATTAGATTGAAACAGAAAATAACTTGAAGCTTAAACCTTTTATTTGAACTTCAACTAAAAAGTAATGTAGGAAGGGTTTCAGGGGTTGTCATCCGGACGCTGTTTGAAGATCGAGACGTTTCGACTTTTATCCAAAAGTTAAATTATTTTGTAGCAAGTGAAAGTGTAACAAGAAAAGTCTCGATACCAGTTAAATATTGTACGTCACATAAGCAGTTTAATCTAACTTGGTCAAAACTACAGAAATGAAGATGAATATTCTAAATTCATGTCATTTTAAGTAAGGCTACATATAAAATTTTTACAATGCTGGGCCAATTCAGCAGGAAGGGCCAACAAAAATTGATCTTATGTCCACAAAACAGTAACGTCTTCCGATTGTAAAAGGCACAACATTGGAAATCATATCATATATAAAAGCATATCCAACCGGAATGTTCAAACTAACGCAATTTGCAACACAATTTCAGAACAATGTACAGAACGGAAGTAGAAAGACATCTGGCGTACTTAACTTTTTTTACTTTGAAGTGAAAGTGTGTACTGTCGGTACCATAAAGCACTCACCGCCTTGACACTAATCTAAGCCCCGCTCTGGGCACTCGAAACACCGACACATCTCGGCGTTCCATTCACTCCCAAATGCTTTTCCATCGTTTTAAAAGCTCCAAATGGAAAAAAAAAAGAAAAGCTCTGAGAGGTTCGGCTTGCATTTCAACTCTGTCATTCTTCCCCACCGGTTGAATAATAGAAACTATACCGAGAATACACACGGCACATGAATGATTTAGAAGGATGCCTTTTAGAGAATCAGACAAACAGAAGAAATGTGCCGCAGCCAAAGGTCGCATTTCATTAGAGTTGTCACAAACACGGAGCAGGAGAGGAGAGCCGGAGAGCAGGGCTTTTAAAATCACACCGCAGACTACGGAAGGGCGCGCTTTTAAGAGTCCTGCGGATGCACCAAGTCAACGCAATGAAAAGTGTTTGCAAGGAAAATGGAAAACAACGTATATTTAGGTTCGCGTGGAATTCAGTCGGACAAGGTGAATATTTCAGTTCGAACAGAGTGTCCTATATGGAGGAATGTATTATTACTGTACTTTAATTATGCAAATAGCCTGCGGTAGAATCCTCCATGAAAGAATTTGATGAATTTGTTAACAGTTCTTCTGGCTGACTGGCTGGCACATGGACCAGTTTTTTTTAAATGTATGTTAAATTTTGGCTGTAATATTTAATCAATTTTTAATATTTGACCAACTAAGAAGTGTGTGGTTCTAAGTCAGTGGTTCTCAAACTTTTTCAGTCGCGACGCCCAAAAATAAAAATAGTTCACATTCGCAACCCCCAAACACAAAAAATAGGCAACACACAAAGTGATAAATTAGCCTTATATCTAATGTTTAAGTTTATTTTGAGAATATAGACCTAGAAAAATTACTTTAATAGGCCAACAAATAGGAATCTACATTTACCACTGCATTTGAAGGGGGTCAAGCTTTGTTTAAAACGAAATCATTTCGCGACCCCCATTAGGGTCCCGACCCCTAGTTTGAGAACCACTGTTCTAGGTAGTGGCAGACCAAGGAATTTAGGAGCCCAAGACAAAATTAAGAACAGGCCACTCTTATAATTTTTTTTTTTTAAATCTAGAAAAATAGAAAATATTCTCATTTTCTATGAGAATATTTAAGAAATCAGACCACATTTCCAGTATGTTGGTTCATTTTAGCACATGTTCCAGCTGATTTAAATAAATGATATTTGTTTGTAATTTTACAATGTTATATTTCAGAGCCTTGTGCTTATGATGATTGTGAAGGGCATCTTATTGGGGGCCCCTTCAGGTTGGGGGCCCAAGGCAAATCTGGCTGTTGTAGGGACGGAGCTTAGGACTGTTGGATTTTGTGATTTTGTTTTTCCTGTATCCATGAAACCCATCCTTGAACTGCTACAGGTTTTTTTTACACCGATACGGAAGACTTTTTACACCAAATGCGTCAGAAAATGTTTCATAAGAAATACTTTGAGAGAATGGCTGTGTCCGAATGTCCACACTATTCCCTACATAGGAATCTATACAGGAGTTATGCCATTTTTAGCTCTGTCCAAATGTCCAGCAGGTGAAAAGTAGTGCACTCTAATTTTCCCACAATACTAGACCGGACAATATTTACCCCAATGCACTGCGAAAGTTGGAAAAACAACAACGGACTGTGACAGGTCACAACACGACTGAATGACGCAGACAGAGGAGCTGTTTGAATGCATCGGTGACTTGAGATTATGAACAAAACACTTTAACTGGGGTACCTGACTTTTTTTCTTTTTTTTTTGTAAATGAGCAGATGTTATATTTTCTACCAAAGAGTACATTGTAAAAGCAGCATACTGTGACAAAAATTAGACTGCTGAAGGCTGTCTGCATCTAAGAAATTTGTTTTTATCTTCTGTCTCCCAAGAGCTGAAAGCAGTGCTCTGATTGGCTGTTCTTGGGTGTTCCTCCCCAGCTTCACTTCGCCGTCTGAAAAAAGGCAGTTGCACGAGCTCGAAACGTAATGCCTTTGAATAATAACGATGTGCCAGGGGTTTGTGAGATCTAGGGTTGAGTTACACGGATTACTTTCAGTTTTGCAGTGTGAAACAAACCATTAGCAGCAGAGTTGCTAGCATTAGCCACTTACCTTAGCTTGAGCTGTGAATAGATTGCAATCTCTGGCAAAAGTTGAATAATCCAGTCCAGTCTGATTGATGTTTTACATGCGATCCATGATGAGTAAAACTTGTATGACGATTAATAGTCCATAAATATGTGCGTGTCAGATGGATTTGACCCATATTCATTATATATGTAGATTTATATGTGTGTGTATGTGTCTTGTTGTTTTTTTTTTTCACCCAGACGCTAGGGTTACGCAACCAAGTAGTGCGCTGAGTGTCTGAATCGCTCTTTCGTGATTGAGTGCGCTATAAAGTCCACTAAATAGGGCAGGACTGTAGTGAATGAGAGGTCAGGGACTAGTGTGGACATTTGGACACCTTCTGTTTTGTCTTCAGAGTTCACCTGGCTCTTCCTGGACACTGGCCGTGATGTTCGAGATGCTGGACACCAAAAAGGCTTTTGTCCCGAGTGCTGTTACTCTCCTCAAACTGCCCTGACACTGAACTCTTCTATTTAACTGCTCAATGTGATTCAATCCTGTGCTCAACCTCAGGGAAATATACGTTGATATTGATGGATTGATTAGCATAGATACATTATTTATGATTTAGAATTTGGATTAGATTTGGATTGGATTAGAATTATGGATTGACTAACTGTTTGAATTAGTATTTTCAAAAAGCCTTTAATTCTGTCACACTTTGGTACAAATCATTCTGTATTCAATTAAATACATTTTGAAGAAACCAAAATCACTACGGTTGCCGCCTCACAGGGATTCACAAAATAATAGATTTAATCAACAGAATGTTAGGGGAAAAAAGCAGTTCTCAATCAATAAAAGACAAGCAAATTGTCCAGCACTCTCAGTATTTTTTTCTGTCATTTATTTATTTAAAATGTGTCGTTTACTCATCCATTCATCGTAGGAGGTACCCGTCAAACGTAGAGCAAATGCAGTGCTATGAGTTCTCTGTCTGCGTGGAATGGTCTGCTGCACATATTTAGGTCGATGAAGAAGGTGGTGTACGCTGCATGAAGCAATCTAAGCCTTTAATAAAGACAGAAATATTCAGTTTAAGGTGAAGAGGGAAAAAAAACTAACTTAAATATATCAATTTGAAACACATAAATGTAAGAATAAGAATGTAATAATCTAGAAATAAGGCATTTTATGTGTAAAAATGGCCAAAAATGCCCATATTTGGGATATAAAAAACTAAAAAAAATGGACAGAACCAGGTTTAAATGTATTGGTTAATTTTGTGCACATATTAGTTACAGAAGAGAGTTTGGATTTCTTAGTTATTTTTTAAGTAAACTGGATTGGACTGAAAATTGTCCTAAAAATTCAAATTTCACTTACTTCACTTAAAACTTCAATAAATCAGTTTTAGAAATGGATATTAAAAAATCCTTCTGTACGTTTCGTCAAAATTGTCTACGACTGTAAAGTTTTAAGAAAATGGCCTTAGAAATTACAATGTCCCAGAGAAATCTATGGATGAAGTGGATTAAATGCAAGCAGATTGGACGGGTTTGTTGTTTCCGCACGAAAGCCGATATGTTGAGAGAGCAAACTGACCAAAAAATAAAAAATGGCAACCTAGTTTTGCCTGTACTGTCTCGCCTAAGGGAAAATATGCAAAATCCACTTTTAAGAGCATTTCACCAAGTTAGAATGGTTTATCCCTTCTCATTTATTTATCCTCTCAGAAGTTATATTTAAAGTGATTCATGTTTGTTTGGGTCATTTTTATTCTCCTGCTTCGAAAATCCTTGTGTTTTTTTTTTTTTTTTACCAAACCCCAATAAATCCACTGCACTGTACTTGGATGTAGGATTCTGCAGCGTTGCATAGATACAGACATTGTTTGTTGTTTCGATAAGAAACTCAACTGTTTCACTCTTTTTCTTCTGGTGATTTGTGAGTATTTTAAGCACAACAGAGCGTTAACAGACACTGTTGACCTGGAGTCTTCAGTAGATATTCCAATACAGCAGACGGGGCTAGCATCATTGTAGCATTTAACCTGCATCTGCCGTTAGCATTCTTGAGTATTTTGCAGAAATTTGGGTAATTCGACCACTTTATTCTTCATGTCTTTGTGTCTGTGTTTGGTGCAATGTATCTCCTTAACTCGGCATTTGCTTTTGTAGTTGTTTAACAGTGGGTGATTGTGGTGCTGTTCTACATTGAAATGAATCGATTGTTTCCCCCACAGAGGTCTGTGAGTGGGTGTTCCCTTGGGTTCTGACCAGTGTAGGGATTACGAAAAAACGTAAAACTTTCCCCAGATTTATCAGCTATGAGCATAATTTTATCTCTTTCTGAAACTTTATAAACCACACATTTATTAAAACATTATGATTTTAAAGTTTTACGTTTGTTTTTGGACTGAAAGCAACCGTGTTTTGGACATTAGTTACCACATAGCTGGTTAGCCTCCGTTGTACCCTTAAACTCCAAATGTTTTTCTAAATCCTTATGGCAAAAATGAATGAAAAATTAACTTCCAGAACTGCACTGGTGAGCTCCACTGCTTCAGCTGTCCCGTCTGGCCTTATTTTCAATCAATATTGTGATTTAAAATGTCCAAAATATAGAATAATGCATAATATCTCTTCATTCCACGTCAGGACCTTGAGATATGAGACAAAGCTCACCACTTAAAGCTGGGGTACCTGACGTGTTTGGGTGTAAATGTGTAAATTATGTGTTTTCATCAAAGAGCATCTTGTAAAAGCTGCACTTTCTGACAAAAAAATGGACCTCTGTGTGCTGTCTGCATCTAATAATAGATAAATAAGAGCTAAAAGCAGTGCTCTGATTGGCTGCACTTGGGTTGTCCTCCCCTGTTTTACTTTATTGTCTAAAAAGTTGTTGTAAAGCTGTGCACAGGACTAAAAATGAATGCATGTGAATATTAACGACTTGCCAAAGGGTTTGTCAGAGCGCAGGGTTTGTTAGATGGATTAAGAACCTACTTCCAGTTCCACAGTGTGAGAATCAAGTATTCCAGCTTTTAAAGTCCGTATGACAGGTTTTCATGATTTCATTCTAATTTTCTCTGTAGAAAGTTACTAACCTGGCCCTGCAATATGAATTCTCGCGATATTTGTAAGTTCACAGCGCTACATTGTGGTTTGGGCAGAAGTGAAAAGGACAAACCCAAACCTAAACAAACATGGCGACGCCGACAAACGTACTTCGGCCCATTTCAACACACTTATGGACTGTTTTGCTTTTGAAAACGTGCACATAGAAGTGCATTGTGCATTTGAGGACCAGAAAGAAGTCGGTGCATTTCTCTCAACGCTTTTGTGACGCTGCGACCGATCAGTTCAAAAGGTCCTCATGACGTTACGCATTTTCCCGACGGCTTTCGGCGAAAGCCTGTCCAGATTGATAATGTGTGGAACTAAATTCAGAAACGTACAGATTACAATCTGGTTTGACCACGTTAGAAAGTTACAGGAAGTAAACAAATTGATGAGATCACACAAGGGAGGTTATAGCATAATTTACTCAAAAGAGACAGACTACTTTTTTTGAGCCATTAAACATAATCAACAAACATCAACAAAAAAGGTGTTAACATGCATTTTTACATCTGTATCTCTGTATTTTCCTAGTGTGACGTCATCATTTCCAATCAGGAAGTAAAACAAAAAAACTTTAAAAATTGCTTTATGGGTATTTTAGTAAAATTTGAAATATATTTGACTGCATTTTTGTGAAATTAATAGTCCGACTTGTGATAATCACTTTAATCTACTTTAATGAATCATAATTTATCTCAGATTGCAAAACAATTCTGCTATTATTTTTGCTGTTGTTTTTCAGAATTTAAAATCTTTGGAGGTTTTGGTCTTTTTTTCCATGTATCAGAGCCGCAGCGACACACAGACCAGGCGCTCCATCAACTTTTATCCGCTCTCGGTTCACATACACCTGCCGGCTGTTTGCTCCCCCACGTGTGATTTATGCAACTGCTTTCCCCGTACATTTTTCTGGCTTTTGCATCGAAAACAGCCGTTAAAAAAACCCTCCCCGGTGCTCGTGTGAGGCAAATCTACCCTCGGCGCCGTAGCCCTGCCGCGAGCCCGCATCTATCTCGATATGAATAATGACAAAACATGTAATTACATCAGCGGTGCGCCCGGGGAGACACACGCGGCTCATGTTCGCATTAATACGGCACACCGGAACACCCCCTCCAGGACGGGCCCCCAGGTGTCTTGTGCTGTTTACACACACCCCCGAACCCATTCATCACTGCCCGGGCACGCACCAAGGTCAATGAGCCGCAGCGCCGGAGCAAAAACCAGCTCTGACACGGAGCAACTGCAGGAGGAGTCGTTTGGATCACTTATGTCAAACTCACTAAGGGCCGCTGCAGGACATGGTAATAGTGTTAAATGAAGCTGGGAGGACGGTGGGATTCGTAACAAGTGTTGAGAAATAGGCCCGTTTCACGATCGCGTTCCGTTCGTCATTAAGAGCTTCACTTCCCGCTCCATTCATTCTCCATAGGGAATTAGCACTAAAATAAACCAATAATTATTAAAAAATAACGCAAAGCAGATACAGATAATCACGGCTAGCAACTGAACACCTTTGTGTACAATGTAAATACTTCACCGGGGGAAGAGCTGTGTTTAATTACAGGGAACATATTCTGCTACAGTGATTTTTTTTTTTTTAACTTTTAATCCAAGTTCTGCCATCTAAAACATACCTGGCATTTAGCTTCATTCAGGCTAGTTTGTGGAATGCTCTCCCTTGGACCGTCAATAACATTCCCTGCTGAACTCCCTCAGTGAATACCATTTTTCTGATAACTGACGTCAGTTATCCGGGAATATTCTGCTGTTTTAAGTCCTAAAATCGTTGCCAGAATCGTTCTGAGCATTTCTGCCGTCTAAACACAATCTCTGGAACTGCATGGCTACATAAATAACACATTTTAATTAACTTGTGTAAGCGCTATGCAGCCAGTAGATGGCGTCTAAACACGGTTAGTGCCATTGGAAACAGCTGAGATACAGATGTTTTTTTTTGTTAATGTTCTAAAATATGAAATGCCAAACTTCAGGTACTCGAGCACGGCTAATAACAATATAAAAATATGTAATATTTTTCCTTGAAAAGATGGTGTTTTTGTCCCAATGCCAGTGCTAACTTAACTTTAATCAATAATGTTAAAATAACACCACAAACTGAACTAGCAAAACATTTGACTTCTGTGTACTTTTATCAAGTTGTCTGGTTTATATTCAAGTTAACTTATGATTGCCTTTAGCTTTGAGACAAAAACAGTTACTTGAACTCTGTGAAGTATTGTACATCTTAACATGCTGCCAGTGATTAACCATCTGGAACTCGCTCTTCGCTCTGAGATCTTTTTTATTTGGCTTTATTTTAGCAATACGCAGCAAATTTTCTTTGACAATGAATGGAACGAGAAGATGTGCACTTTTCCTGCAACTGGAATTAGCTGGGCGCTATTATGAAAAGGGCAAGTAAGGTAGGATGAAAACAGATTGAACATCTTTTTTTAATGTAGGGAGTTTGCAGAGAGTGTATCTGTGCAATAATTATTATTATTATCTTCTTTTATGTGGACACATGATGCACAACACAGTAACTTGTGAATTTAGTGTTGGTGCGGTTGTTTCATTTCACTATTTATTTATGATAAAATGGAAAGTTAATCCAATGTAAACACTGTTCTTGGAGAGCATGTATTTGCCTAGTATTTTGTAGGATGTGAACCAAGGACAGAGAATTTTATCCAATAAGCTAGTGTTTTTCAACCTTTTTCATTTGCAGCACACTTTTAGTTTGGAACAAATCAGACCTTGAACAAAATGAATACAATGTGGCAAATGATGTCTGTGCCACTGTCTGGTTCTTTGGAGTATGTTTTGCTTTCTTTTTTGGATCAGAAGTTTGCTCAGGACACTTCAAAATGTTAAATCACTCAATTAAACCCATATGTTAATCTGTGAACTCCCAATCTTTCAAGGCACTCCAGTGTTCCTCGGCACACTGGTTGAAAATCAAGGCAGTAAGAGAGACATTTGCCTGAAACTATTCCCTGGTTCAACACCGACTAAACAAAGGCTAATAGTTCACTCTGAAACACTCTGAAGCGCTCATGGTTCAGAATCAGATATATTCAAGACATTTGAGTGTTTGACGTTTGATGGCGCTTATGTAGACACATTTTGAATGAATTATCTTCTATGTCTATAGCAGGCCTATTAAATTTAGGGCCGAAATCTGGTCCTCCAAGGGACATAATCTGGCCATCTTCCAAAAATATAGAAATAATTTTATCTTGTTTGTGGTTTAGTCGTGTTTAGAACCGGTTTAGTCCTGGTTTAGACCTGGTTTAGACCTGGTTTAGTCCTGGTTTAGACCTGGTTTAGACCAGGTTTAGTCCTGGTTTAGACCTGGTTTAGACCAGGTTTAGTCCTGGTTTATACCTGGTTTAGTCCTGGTTTAGACCTGGTTTAGTCCTGGTTTAGACCTGGTTTAGTCCTGGTTTATACCTGGTTTAGTCCTGGTTTAGACCTGGTTTAGTCTTGGTTTAGACCTGGTTTAGTCCTGGTTTAGACCTGGTTTAGACCAGGTTTAGTCCTGGTTTAGACCTGGTTTAGACCAGGTTTAGTCCTGGTTTATACCTGGTTTAGTCCTGGTTTAGACCTGGTTTAGTCCTGGTTTAGACCAGGTTTAGTCCTGGTTTATACCTGGTTTAGTCCTGGTTTAGACCTGGTTTAGTCCTGGTTTAGACCTGGTTTAGTCCTGGTTTAGACCTGGTTTAGTCTTGGTTTAGACCTGGTTTAGTAGTGGTTTATACCTGCTTTAGTCCTGGTTTAGGCCTGGTTTAGACCTGGTTTAGACCTGGTTTAGTCTTGGTTTAGACCTGGTTTAGTCCTGGTTTAGACCTGGTTTAGTAGTGGTTTATACCTGGTTTAGACCTGGTTTAGTCTTGGTTTAGACCTGGTTTAGTCTTGGTTTAGACCTGGTTTAGTAGTGGTTTAGTCCTGGTTTAGACCTGGTTTAGTCCTGGTTTATACCTGAATTAGACCTGGTTTGGTCCTGGTTCAGTCCTGGTTTAGTCCTGGTTTAGACCTGGTTTAGTCCTGGTTTATACCTGGTTTAGACCTGGTTTAGACCTGGTTTAGTCCTGGTTTAGACCTGGTCTAGTCCTGGTTTAGACCTGGTTTGGACCTGGTTCAGTCCTGCACATGTTGTTAAAGCCTTTTGTGTTACATGTTTGTCATATTTCTTAAGTGTTGGACATGTTTCTGGCTCGAGGACAAAACCGTCTGAAAAATCTGTCCCTCGGTGAAACAAAGCTGAAAGGCCTGGTGTCTGGTGTACACTGTTAGTTTAACAATTATGCAGCCGTCTCATCCAAAGACATTTTTAACATGTATTTTTCTTATTGAACAAAGTTGTCACACTGCAGGACATTCAGCTGGCACATTCAAACTATTTCCCAAAAGTCGAATTTTTCAACTAACAAGAATATGCTTTTTTTTTTTTTTTTTTTTGACATATATCTTAATTTAAACCCGACTTAACCCCCAGAGCGTGTCCTGGTGAATAAATAACAGATTAGCTCCTTTGTAATTATGTGATTTTTTAAAATTTTGCATCACAGCCTTTTGTATTCTTTGTTTTTTAAGTAGAGATTAACATAAATGTGTCACTTTTATTAAGCAACTCGTTCGAGAAAATTTTGAAGAAAAGTGTTACAGTCACATCGCAGGACATTTTTTTGGTAAAATAATTCAACTCAACGTTCTAAAACTATAGGCATTTTTGTGCACTGGTGAGTAGAATTTTGGAAGAAGAAAAACATAATTTAGAAAATAATTTGAAGTGAAAAACGGACTGGTATCAGACATATGCCTCCTCGTTAATTAGTATTAGTATTAGTATGTAACAATTGAATGTAAGTTGCAGGGGTGTCAGACTGGGGGGGCATAAGGTACTGGTTTCCCCGGGGCCCAAGGCAGGGAGGGGCCCTCAAAAGCATGTGATGTTTTGTTTATCTCAGATGCTTTTTTTCTATCCTCTAACCTATTCTTGTTGTAATAAAATGCATTGTGATTCATTAAAGGTCCCATAACATGCAAAATCGACTTTTCAGAGGTTTTAACCTTCCTACAGTGCTATTTGGGCCTCGTATGTTGTGCCCAAAGTGGTTTTTTGATTGATTCCCTCATGCTTTCGCTAGAGAACTGTCTTTTCCGTCCCCCTCGGCTGAGCAGCAGACGGGGGCTCCTCACTAAGATGACGCACTTCCCAAGGATGACGCGGTGTTTAAGCCACGCCTCCGGGAAGCGCGCAGCCGCAAGAATAAAAACAGCTAATGCTAATGCTACACAGTAATTACACGATGGATACGACAGATCGAAAAGTTAGCTTGTAATTTACCAAACGGCAACGTCCGTCGTCGAGGTACTGGAGCACGTCAAACTCCAGGTCAGATCCAGGACGAAGGACTCAGCACGACGCACCGTCAGGACGGATAAAATGTTTATTCAGTGTTTGTGTATCGCTGTATACCGGAGCACACGGCACATGCGCACTATCTCCGCTCTAGGCTTCGTCGCGGGTTGGGCGGGGGAGGTGCGCGGGTTTGGCGGGGGAGGCAGCCTGCTCTCTGTTCGGGGGGGTCAGATCTCAGAGTGAGCCGTTTGCTTTTGCAAGGAGGGGGGCCAGTCCAAGAAATGGGTGTTTTTTGGAAACTGTTATGTTATGGATATTGCACAACGCAAAATTTAATCAACAAAGCCCTTAGAATAGACTGTGTGAAGGGGAAAATAGCAGAATATGGGACCTTTAAAGTCCTTGAGAGATAAGTGCTTGATATCTGAGGGCCTCATCACTCATCAAAAAGGAAATTGTTCACATATTAGCCAAGTTGTTAACAAATAAAACTCGATTTTAATTTGCAATCAGTGTATTCTCTTATTGTAATAATTTGTGTTGTTCCGATACCATTTTTTTCTGTCCGATTCAATACTTCAGATCAAGGGAGTTGCCGATACCAAGTACCTGTCTGATACCGTTACACACAACTGTTAAAGTTCAGACCAATTTTGGCATATTTTAAATGTATATATTGATTAAAAACAAATGGAAATGCTCCCTTTTTTTACTCACAAGCTTGACAGCAACTGTATCAAAAGCAGTGCCAACAAAGTTATATTAACGCAGCTATAGAAATACTGAATCACTGAATTTAAGACACAACAACATTTAACTCGTGGGATTGCATTATAAATCTCAAGTATGAAAACATTTGCAACATTAATTGTGCTGTCAAACGTAATAGATAGAGACGTGACATCGCTGCTCTTATTACCTGTAGTGAAGTTTACTCTCAACGTCTTTCCATTTTGTGCAAATAAGTTCACAAACGGGGTCAACAGCACCGCGGCTCCATCAAACGGCGAAATCCCTCATTCTCTTTCACTGACATGGTTGATCATCCAAAACAGTTATTCTACCGCTTATGCCCGGACGCTTGTGGGGAGTCATTTGAAAACCTTTCTCTCCGCTGGAAACAAGTTGCCAGAGTTTGTTGCTCCTTGCGTGTCTCGTTCTTGTTGTTTTTAGCTCGGTGCGACTGCTACAACTTTCTGAAAAAGCAGCAAAGAAGATGATGACATCCGGGTAGCAACGTTAGCAAAGCTTTCATTTTCATTTCATTTCATTTCTTTATTTTTTTGAGCAACATACAAGTTCTGCCACATTTACTGCTGTGGTGCATCCATGCTCAAAAAGGAGTAGAAAGAAGTGTGAACTTATAAACTCCTACCCCTCATTTCATTTCATCAAGTGTTGACAGCCTTGATACGACAGCGTTAATATTTGACATCAATCCTGAGCATTACATGACAATATGTATATTGTCAATATACATGAACATGTTTTACAATCATCTCCTAAATCTTCAAAATTTGATTATTTAATAGTTTGCCTGTTATTCTTTAATGACAATATTGTAATTAGTTATTTAACCATATCAGATTAAAAATATTTAACTTTACTCAACCTTCTTCTGCATATTTTTTAAATAAGTTACATTTGTACCGCTTTTTGAAGCAGTTTATACTTGGGCAGTTCTTTGTTTCCTCATTTAAACTGTTCCATAGATCAACTCCGCATCGTGAGACGCACATTTTTTTTCTTGAAGATGAACTGATTCCTTACATTATAATTTCCTTCTCTGTCACTGAACATGATTTGAATTTTTTCTGGTAGTTGTTTATGTCTGGCTTTATAAATAGTTAGTAGTGTTTTAAATGTAACTAAATCCTCAAACTTTAATATTTTGGATTTGAAGAACAATATATTTGTGTGGTCCCGATATCCTGCTCTGTGTAAAATTCACACTGCTTTTTTCTGTAATTTGAATAGGGGTTCTGTAGAGGTTTTGTACTTATGTCCCCATACTTGTGCTCCATAGCTCAGGTATGGCAGTATGCCAGTATGGCAACACTTTTGGCTATTTTTGATTTGATGTTGGCAATATGAAGTTTCCAACTCATTTTATGATCCAGTGTCACTCCCAGAAATTTAAACTCATTAACTCTTTCAATTTCAATAGCTGGTGCGCTTATCGACGTATTTGCTCCCTGCTTCAGTTATAGACCTAATTATTTTTCATTATATACATCATGGTATCGGATCAGAACTAGTATATGAAAATAAAAAAGAAAATTGAAGGAATTAATAAATCATATACAAAATTATGTATTGGGGTCCACTGAGAAGGTTTGTACCTGGGGCCCAGAATTTGGTGCTTCAGCCCTCGTAAGTGGTTCTATAAACAAGGAGATTATGTTTCTAGTTAAAAGCACAATTGTAAATACTAAAACCACAGAACAAGACACAAATTTGACAGCATTTCTGGGGGAGCTGATTGGAAAAGTTCACCTTTGTGCAGAAATAAATAGGCACACTTCTACAATCCTGAGCGCTAACAGTCGATGAGGAATTGTATATTTTTCTCACACGTTTTTCCTGCTCTTTTTGAACCAATTGTGTTGTTTTGAAGGAACGACTTAGTGGAGCCAGAAAAAAACAGCCCTCCAACCAATTACACGAGCTTACTCTGCTGCAGCTGTCGGTGGGCGGCATAGGAGCAAAGTGCACAATTTTTAGGGGCACAAAGGCTAAGAATGGAACAAATGAAAGGATTTAAATGAATGCCCACTGCAGTCAAGAAAACGACGGGCAAAGCAGTCGTTGAATAATCCATGGAAACAGCAAATGGCTTCAGGGATGTAAGACATTTGCACGGGCCCCCAAAAGAATCCCTCACATTCACACAGACAAACACAGAACTAAAATAGGAGTCAGATCAGGCAGATTATGTGTGCTGCCCAAAGACACAATCGCAATGAACTGGATCGATTGAACATTGATTAAACTTACAACCTTCCTTTTGAGTCAGTGCTTTTGGGCCGGCGCTGCAGGTGAATGGGGGAAAAGGTTCTCTTAAAGGTGGAATGGAGGATTTCGGGCAACAAATCAGAATCTCATTTCCTCGTGGGTAGCACAAATAACTGGTCCGCTCAGGTGTCAATCATTCTGTGCGCGCTAGTGCACGCCGGCAGGCTCGTCCAGGGGAAACGCTCGCTCCCCTGGCCGCGCATGCGTGGTTGATATGCTAGTGTGTTTATGTAGCAGGTTAGCGGCGAGTTCCGTCATTGTAAGTCTAAACTTTCATCCGCGAAGTACCGAAATGGCTGAGGGACGAAAGAGAAAGACTGTTTTGGAGCTTTCACAGAAGAGACGAAAGTCTGCAGAGGAAAGAAACAAAACACGTGTTATTCTGGGGGAATCGTTTACGCGCTGGCGAGCATTGAAAGCGCAAAACAGGCTGATGCCTCCGCTGCAAACTTTCTGCTGGACAGGTAACTGTTTATCTGACTCTTTTTTTTAGCTTATTGTATGTGGAGTGTATTATTAAATCTTCTTCGCGGAGGTTGTCGTGAGAAAGCGACACCAATCGTCTTGTAAACAAATGCGCATGGGCAGTGCTGCTGGGCGTGCTCGTTCACGAGGTTTGCTAGGCGTTCAGTCAGGAGAAACGGGGCGGGAGGGAGGGGAACCTGCGCATGCGCTTTTTCAAAAAAAGGACTAACAGTCGCAGATTTTCAAATCGGCGAGAAATCCTCCATTCAACCTTTAAGTGTCAAAATGTCCCAGAGTGCATGTATTTCTTTACAAAAATCTGTATAATAGACAGGGCCAAAAACAAATTCAAAGAGGATGTTGGATATCTATAGTACAAAAAAAAGTATCTCAGAACTAAACAAAAAATATTTTGTGTAGATTTTCATTGTTAAATATATGAAGATGTATAGCCGACATTGTTTGACGGTATTGTATTATTTGTATATTACATATTTTACAGTAATTAAATATATATAAATTAAATTAATATATATAAGTACTTAACTGATTTTTAGTAAGGGATGTTAATGGTAAAGCGGAACCTTTGTGTGACACAAGGTTGGTTTTTACAGTGAAACTTCCTGAACTTTTCCTCAAACGTAATCTGGACGTGAAAGGCAACACTTTGTCTCTTCATTGTTCTTACTATTTTATATATTTTACAGATTGCAGCATTACTGCTACGGCTGCTGAAGCTTATTTCACCCAAAAATAATAATGATAATGAGGAATACATATAAAATCCTATAACATTTTTATGCCGCTTCTTTTTTTCCTTTTTTTTCTTGTTATATGTGACCATGAAGTGGATTATTGAAATTGAAAGATTTTATGGTCCACTGCAGGGCTTTGTTTGCACGAATAACCACACAAACATGGAGTCTCAGCTCTTGCAAGAAGGTCAACTTTGTTACTTAGATTCTTGTCATGGCGTTTCAGCGAAATGACAGAGTAAACCATTTTTTAGTTGAGCGAGAGGTCGTGCAGTGGTCAGCTGGACTCAATTGTTTCCAGTTGAACGAGGCAGCTTACACATTTTTAACAATCTGCAAACTTTTGTCGGTGAAAATTGTCTTCACCACAAATAGGATCAAAGCGTAACGTCCACATTTAAAACTATCCTAGTCGCAATGTTGTGGCTGGTGTTGAACTCTTTACGTGTGTGCCGTTCATCTCTATTTCTCTAATGTGTTTGTACAGCTATGCTTCACACTAATTGCTCAGTTTAAAGCTGAATGGACTGACGCGTGTCCATGTCCGCCAGCGCCGTATGTAAATCACCGCTCATTTGCATCCGGTGATGAGTCTTCTGACGTCCATCATGCCGCAGCTAATTGTCTGGAAACCATAATTATAGCAGGATATTGTTAATTGCTCATTAATTAGAGCGTCACTCCCTTCAGCCGACCTTCATATCTTTGCTTTTTTCTTTTTTTCCGGAGGACAATCCCTCCTCTCCCCGACGCCCCCCTTTTTAGATTTATTTTCCGCATAAAACTGAAATGTCCCGGCGCTAAAAATACACCCTGTCTGCGTGTGGCTACGGGACTCGCTTGACGTTCCCACAACAATTAATCAAGTACGTGTAAGCCTGCTGTAAATGAAGTTAGGTTCCCCAGGTGTCGCGGCAGCCCTTTTGAAATGAGCTTTGGAGAAATGACTGGTTTCACGCGCTGCTACTGTTACGGATGGAGCGGAGGGTGGCTTCCTGAGGAGACGGAAGAACGGAAAATGAAGTTAAATGAAGCTTAATGGAGAGAGAGTATCGGGGAGAAGACTGTACGACTGCAGTTTAATGAAAATGGCGAGATTGTCTTGGGATGCGGGAAGATTTGCAAGATGAAGTAAATCAAATGAAGGTGCTGAAAGAAAGGGAAAACAATTTATTTTTCTTCTTAGGATTATTGCCGCAAGGTTGAAGGCTATCCAGCGACTACGCCTTCGGATGTGTTCGCTATAAAGTGTTATTTGTGGGAATGACATTTAGAGACACATGACAGATTTTTCCAGTCTCTCATGTAGGTTATTTAGATTGATTGTTTCACCTTTATCTGTAGTCTATACTTATAACATAATTGATTTTCAACTACTGTGCTGGGTATCAGATGTGTGCATTGAAAAGAAACTATAACCTCAACCACAGACCAAATCCAGAGAGTTTTGGTTATAACTTAAAGAGGCTCTACATGATTTTTCTTTTTCACGTAGCACAATTGGTTTAGCCCCAGTGGGGTTCACCAATGACTGCCCACCGCTTGGTTCCAGAAGTCACTTTTTCGTCAATATTCCCCATAGGGATTCTAGAAATAAAATGTTAAATATTTATTCTAAAAACCAGGAAATGCACTGTTAGCTTGCTAGTTGTTGTTAGCTTTACCATAATGGCGAAGCTTGTAATATGCGAGGAATATGTTTGTCACATTTGTGTCTGTAAAAATCAAGTACAGCGCTTTTAAAATGGTAAAAATTGCTGCTTTGAATTGCGCAGAGGTCCATTCTGCACTCCCAGAGAATCAGTGGTCCCTCTCTTTTCTGTCCCGTGTGCTCATAACTTAATATTAATATGTTTACTATTGTATTGTCTTTCTTCTTGTTTTAATGATATGTATGCCAGTATCAACCTACTTAAAGCAGAAATAAGTCACATTTTTACCTTATTAAACGTCTTTGTAAGTCCGTGTGATGGTTGCAAATGTATTTTCGGGGTGTTTGAAACCCCCATTGTTGCCCCCTACTGGCTCTGCGTGGAAAACCAGCCTTGCAACTTTCCTGATGCCGACCCAAAGACAACTGAGAAACCGTGGCTCTCTTTTTTATATTTGGTGACATGAAATGTTTTTGTATGTGATTGTACTTCCTTATTTCAATAAAAAGGAAGGGGATGAAAAGAAAAAGAAAACTTTTGGCGTCTTTTTACTGGTAGTGTATTTTCACAAGAGACCTGCAGGGGGAGCTCTGTCGCTGAAGTTACTTAGTTCTGCTTTATAAGGATGCTTTAAGAAACATTTTCATTCAAAAATTGTTTAATTCCACACTTGCACTTGCGTTTAGTGTACATTTTAGCCACATTTTTTGCTCTTCAAAGGGGAATTTCTTACTTTAGTCTACTGTGTGTGTATATGGCATAGTCCTATTCACCTTATTCCCGAAGTTGCCATGGGCGCCGCCAACTTGTTTCCGTTGTATTAGTTTGCAACAGAAAATCAGTTCTACATGGACTAAAAAGCCGTTTTCAAGCTGCCCAGGAACTCGGTGCATTGTGACTTCCTGTTGCTCTTGTACATTACACATTGTACACAAATCAATCTACTTTGTATTATAACATTTTAATGGTGAGACTTTTCTCTCGTTCACCGTTAGACGGAGGTCTCGTCAAACGGAAGTGCGTTTACAACAGAGGTGTGTATCTGTGGCAAAAAGAGGCAAAAGTGGGCGGAAAAAAGGTGAATAGGCTTCGTACACTGCAGCACACAGACTAGCTAACTGTCTCAAAGCTAATGCTAACTTTTGTTTCAACATAAAATATGAAATAAACAATTACAATTTTAATACTACGCAATTGTTTTATAAGTAGTGGCATTCTTATTTTTTGTTACGTCTCAACATTAGCATTAACACTGAGATCTAAACACTTAAAAAACAAAAGAAAAGAAAACAAGCAAAAACACATTTGTAAAGTATTTAATCATCTACTGCCTAATCTGTAAGGATGGATTTATTTTAGCACAGCTCGGCAAAATCCCAGCACAAACAGAATTAGACAGGAAGTGGTGACGCTAACAATTAGCTCTACCGGCACTGTACCAACTGAGCACTTTGACATACACGTTAATGGATTTGTAGCCCTTTCATTTCTGTAGTGGTCACTGATGGCTTAAGCCGATCCCAATAACCTATCATTATGTTGCAATCATCTCGTCACACGGCTGCTTCTGACATATTTACAGGATGAAGACGTTCATCACACTTTAGTATATAGAGGATTATTGCGCCTTCTTATGTCTGTCTAAACCAAACCAATGTTACTTTCAGGTCAGCCTGGGTTTAGATGTTTAATAGGGGCGGTTCCAGCACAATGCAGTTCGGCTCTGATATTTTTGTATAGTATGATGCAATTGCACTGTAAGGGGATAGTTGAAGGAGGTGATTGTTTAAACTAAAAATATTCAGCACACAGAAACAGTAGTAAATGAAAGAGTAGCAAAAGGTGCCCTGTGTAACTTTTCTGGCGCGCTGTACACCACCTGCTAGACTTCATGGAGATGTTGTCGCTTTGCCTGGAATGTTTAACAGTAGAGCATTAAACTTATCTATCCAAAAAGAATTCCTTGAAAATAGTGGGCTCACGTCTCTGAACTGACCTGGAACTTGGCCTGGTGGCATCACGTACTTGTCTCCATGGAGATACTGTACACATAACATTTAACACTAGGACATTTCAGGAAAACCAATAACATCTCCATGGAGACCAGTGGCGCATCCTCCACCAGAAAACGTGCATACTTTGAAGAGCTTTTTAGTTATGAATGCATGGCTCAATTATCGTAACTATCACGTTGCCTGAAGTCTATTTATGTACTTTTTTCATTCTTTGTTGTGTGTTTTCCAAATGTGGACATAATTTTGTAATACTAATCTGGGGCTATAATAGCAACTAAACAATTGTTAAAATAACTGATTTACAGGTCAGACTACACATCACACTAAAGTCTAATGAACATGATTATGTTTCAGATTTTACTAGATATTTTGTACCCAGTTTGACTTTTTTTTTTTTTTTTTTAAGTTTATAATTGTACTTCCTGATTGGACATGGTGAGTAAACACAGTCCCGATTTTAATGAAAAGAACAATTAAACTGAAATTGTTTGGCAGCTGATCAAAAGTTTAGAACCACACCTCAAAAAAACCCACAAAAAAACCCACAAAAATACAACAAGTTGATCACTTCAAAAACTGGTTGCGTCATGCTTGATGCAAGTGTTTCCAGGAGGTGAGTGAGGACATTTCTCCAAGAGGTGAAGACGGCCTCACAAAGGGAACTACTGTCTGGAACTGTGGTCCACTTTTGTAAACTCCCCTCTCCATCCATTCCCAAAGGTTCTCAGTTTTGATTTAGATCAGAGGAACACACAGGATGGTCCAAAAGAGTTGTTCCATTGAAGGAAAAAACACCCCAGATCATTATGGCGCCCCCTCCCACATCTCAGGTGGATCTGCTTCGTGCCAGTAACGTTGGAAACCATCAGGACCATCAAGGTTACATTTCTTCTCATCAAAGAATAAAACTTCCTTCCACCTCTCAGTGTCCCATGTTTGTGTCTCTTGTAAAGTCTAAGCTGCAGTTCTGTGGCGTTCAAGGAGACGAGGCCTTTTAAGATGTTTCTTGTTTCTGAAGCCCTTCAGTGTCAGATGTGTCTGATGTTATTGGGCTGCAGTCACACCAGGAACGGCCTTAATTTGGGTCGAGGCTCGTCCAGTGTCTTGATGACAGCCAATCAGATCCTCCCCCCAGTGCTGGGGTCCTTTTCCTTTTAAAGGCATGTGGTCCTAAACTTTTCATCAGCTGCAGAACAGCCCATTTCAGTTTAATTGTTGTTTTCAATAAAATGTTTGCGCAAACTTCTTTTTTGTCTCACTCCCATTTCTTGTTGCAAATTGAAGCTCCAGTTGGAACCTTGTTAAGATCCAACCATGAAAAATGTGACTTTTGCCATTTATTCAACTGGTCTTAAACTTTTGATCGGGACTATGACATAGGTAGAGGTAATTACAACTGTTACCTAGCAACCAGACTGTAAACAAGGGCCAAAATCCAAATAAATTACACAATAGTTATGATTTCACAAATAATTATACCTGATAACAACTTTATTTAGTTGTATTGACTGTTAAAACTGTCAGAAGAATTTGTTAGTTGTGTGTAAATGATCGTTTTTTGATGATGACATCACAGAGGGACTCCATTTTAGAACTCAGCACTTCTTCCTGTAATTTTAAACTTTTATTTATCCAAATTTCTTCACAAACAGCAACTTCACAAATGTAAAATAATACATGTCTTGTCATGTTAGGTATTTCATTTCTGGTTCTTGGTATTTTGCAATCAAATTTAAATGATGAGTTGAAAGAAAACCCAAATAACCCATAAATACACTGACCTTTTATGTTCTTAGATTCCTCTGTAAAGCACAAAATGCACATCCTCCGCAATTACTCCCATACAATTCTTGCTACTGTACCCACGAAACTGTACAATGCTCTTTGTGAACACTTACCATTTCCCCAGTTAAAACGACACATACAGTACAAAGTTCCATCCATAGTTAATGACGCTAGAAAGCCAAACTTTTATCTTCTTTGTATTCAATGTATTTTCATGAAAAATGCACTGTCCTCCTTCTGTTCCTCAGTTCGTGCGAATGCCTGCAGCGGGGTGGCATCACTTCCCTCCCCAGCTCCGTAATAAGAACTAAACCCCATTAAAACCCTGTCTGTGCGGGCTTTTTGTCTTCTGCCGCACACAGCATCATCTCCAATTCCCCTCTTTTCTTTTGATCTGACTAATTCACATGTTTTATTAATGGCGAGGAGGAGAGATTTCACACATTACTGCAGTTTAATTTGCTCATTAATCTTGGGAAGTTCCTTTGATCGGGCGGCAGGCGAGTCCGCGCGCTGCCACCTGAACCGCGTGTTGGTTTTAAGGGAAGACGCTCTATTGTTTTCATAAATCAGGCCCCGGCGCTGTGGACATTACTATTAATGAGTCGCAAACAGCCAGCGGCACATTCCCCCTCCGTAGCCCGGGCCCCGGCAGCGCCAAGCGAACTCGCGCAAGGCTTTGGGGTTCAAGGTAATCTTCAACTGTGACTGAACGGAAGGCAGGATTTGACAGATTCTTATCAAAAGGCGATGGGAAACAAAATGAGGATTGCTGTCAGAAAGTTGAATTGCTTTTTAGATTTGACCACGTTGTCAAGTTGTTCTTATCAAGGAAAAATATAACATACTTACGGCGAGGCACTACAGGGGCACTTCATTTTTGTTTTCAATTTTTTGTTTTTTGGTCAGTTTGCTCTCTCAACATATCGGCTTTCACGTGGAAACAACAAATACTAGTTTACTCTTAAGTCACATCTTGTTAACTAAAACAAAAACTAATACAAAAATGAACCTGGTTTTGTTCATTTTTTAGATTTAAATGTACCACATGTGTGACATTTTGGCCGTTTTTACACATAAATGCCTTATTTCTATGTGGAAAAAAAAACCTTGTAATTCATTATTTTCTTACATTCATGTGAGTAAACTACAGGAGAAGTTTCAAATTGATATCTTTAAATTTAAGATTATTTCCTATTCACCTGCAGCGTCACGCCGTAAAGTGGACATAATATGTATTATTTTGACTTTAACTGGCTTTTTGGTTTGGTTACCTTGGGATTAGTATAAAGCTGCAACTAATGATTGTTTTGCTATTATTCTTGTGATTAGTATTTTGATTAATTGATTCGTTGTTCAGAAGGCAAAAGTCATGTGATGAAATGATTTTGAAAATGATTTTTTTTTACTATATTTGACCCAGATGACACTGAAGTGAAGCGGATCCTAGTGAAGTCATTTATGGAAAAACTGTTAATAGACTAAATGTACACATTTTCCGCATCAATTTCATGCAGTTGCAATTGTCTAAAGTTCTGTTTTTTCACTTTTGAATTCTGAAAAGAAAATCCAATTACCGATAAATACACTGACCACAATATAACTCGACAGATTTGTTTTCAATGAGGTCATCTCAAAACTGATTTAACAGATTTACATAATACTGGTTGCTTGGCCTCCATTCTAATCTCCATGTATTATTCAATACAGTCGATTAGTCTGGAAGTGCTTACCACAGAGGGGCGGGACAAGCATGCGTCAATCAGACGAACAGCAGACATGACCACAGCACCACTAAAGTACAGTTTATGCAGCAGAGAGCTGTGGCTGTCAGTCCAAAATGGTGTGTAGCTGTAAAGCTTCCTCTCGCTGTGGTTTTAGCGACATGTCCTGGTCTTTTAAAACAAAAGAGAGAGCCCAGAACATTTTCTCTGTTGAGGACGCCATTTTGCTTGTTATCGCTTGTAATCGCGGCACACAGGATGTGACGTTCTCCTCTCATGGCTCTGATTGGCTTGTTTGCTGAGAGCCAATCAGAGGAATAGAGGAAGTAGGTGGTTTAGCGATCATACCCATACCCACTTTCTTTCAAAATTTGAAGATATTGAAAGATAGTGAGAACGGCTGGTCAGGCTATAATCCTGCCCTTTAGACCAGGGCAGTGTGTCCTTTACTTTGACATGTTTCAGTTGTGAGCTGTGAGGCGTCTTCAGACCAGTCACTCGTCAGCTGTTATTACTTCCTGGAGCGTGGTTTCATCAGACCAGTATTTCAGAGTAAACCTATTGATAATTCTGGCAAAGTTATATTCAAGTCCTTAAACAGAAAACGACTATTTTTCTTGAGGAAATCATGCCATAGACCAGGGGTGGGCAATTATTTTGACGCAAGGGCCACATTGGATTTTTACACTTGCCTGGGGGCCGGACCATTTTACACACATACTACTACACATAGACTTAATGCCTAAAATACACAAAAAATTACAACAGAATAGCAAAAATCATTACCTTTATTTAGTGGGAACAGTGCAGTTGATCACTCCTTTTATCCAATGCATCAAAGTTTGGTGTTATTCTAGTGGTGGCTGTTCTCAAAACTGATTTTTAATGAACAAGCAGCTGCTCAGGAAACTATAAAATGACAAATGCACCACACCTAACTCATACAATTTTTTATTAAATGCTTTGCGGGCCGGATCAAAATGCCAAAAGGGCCGCATGTGGCCCCCGGGCCTTAGTTTGCCCCCCTCTGCCATAGACACAAATCATCCACCTCTCTTCTCATCCCAAAACTGTTCAAACCAAAGAACACTGTTTAAAATCTATATGACAGGTTCGTATGGTTTCTTTCTTAAATTCTGACTTAGTTTGGTGGGAGGGCACCTGTGGTAAATATTTATCACAGTTTTGTTTGAAATAGCAGTTTGTGAAGAAATTTTGAAAAGTAAATGACAGGAAGTAGTGCTGAGTTCTAAAATGGAATCCCACTGTGATGTCAAAATGGTTACAATTATCTCATCTCACATTATGAAAACTGACAAACTGGGGATAAATAGGCAAAATGTTGAGTAAAATCTTAAACATAATCCTGTTGACTATGTTTTGGTGAACTGTGACGTCGAACCCGTCATGTAGACTTGACGTTTTTGATGTGCAACGTCATCATACCCTCTTCCATCTTTTTCCTTCTTCCTTTGTCGTATTTTTTCCTGTCATTTTATATATTTAAAAGCAAATCCATTAACAGCTTTAGTCGATTTAAAAGTTCATATTTTTTGCATTCCTGGGTCTATCAACATGAAATATAAGGTGACTAAAAGATTACACCCACCTCTGTTTGTACAGCGCAGCATGAAGTCTCGATAGAGCTGTTGGCAGGCGGCAGTAGCTGAATCTTCTGATCCGAAGGCCAGCGGTCAGATCCACTGGCCCACAGGTTAGTGGTGCAATTCCAGCTCCCTCAGATGAATGCTGCTGTCGTGTCCTTGG
Organism: Rhinogobius similis; assembly: GCA_019453435.1. NCBI lineage: Eukaryota > Metazoa > Chordata > Actinopteri > Gobiiformes > Gobiidae > Rhinogobius > Rhinogobius similis. Next base: position 34,017,908 of record CM033633.1, on the reverse strand, counting down.
GCAAGACACTTAACCCGCCGTGCCCCCAGCGTCTGCGTACACTAGTGTGTGAATGTGTGAGTGGCTCCTTGATGTAAAGTGCCTTGAAGGTGGAAAAGCACTCTATAAACATGTGACCCGTAACCATTTAACCCTCCCGCTATCTTCATCTAGATTTTTGTTTTATATTTTATTTCATTACTTTGAAACTTTCACGGGTGGTCCAAAACATCACCTAACATACAATTTATGCAAATTTAAAAAATACAGTAAGTATTTTTTTCCTGATATGAAAACAGCTATTGCTCTTTGACCAACTGTGCGTTGCTCAAACGAAGAGAGCACGAGGGTTAACCTATTCCTTCTCATTACAAAATAAATGATACCTCAGCGCACATGGCACACGTGTATGGTATCGTAATCCTGCTTACCATATTTTATAATGCAAATGTACAGCAGTAGTATTATTATTATTTAAGAACACGAACTACTATTTCTTTCCTCTTTCTCAGAACGTTTTAACCTAAACAGTAAACCTGTTGGGTGGATTTTAGACTTTTTAATCAACAGAACACAAAGAGTCAGAGTTAATGGCTCTAGTCGGTGTGTTCTTCCACTGGTTCATCAGGGGTGCGTACTTTGTCCCATTTTCTTCATTCTTTGCACATATATGTCTCAGAGCACCTTTGAAAACAGTCATATTCCAAAGTATGCAGCTGACGCAGTGGTGATAAGTCTTCTCCAAGGAGATGAAGACAGCCATGGGCCTAATGCTGGGTGTCACATCACAGCACTCCATGGGCCAATAATATTTATTACAAATGGGGGGCAGCTAAAACTAATTTTGTTAAAATGCTGCTTGTAATACAGCACAGTTCTCGGGTGTAGTTACTAATGGAAAGGATCAGGTTGAAATTTTGTGAGTTTACTGTTTGAAAATGTTATGCCAAAGCTTAAAGTTAAAAGGAAAAACTGGCTCTTCACGTTCATCACATTCATAAATCTGAAAGCCACCAATAGTGGACCGTTTTGTCCTGGTGGTGTGACGAATCAAATTTGAAACTCAATTCAACAAAAAACAAGGACATGGTCATTGATTTTGGGAGGACTAATGTGATGACACCCAGAGGAACAACAATCATGGGTCAGCCAGTTCAACTTGTAGACAGCTACAAACACCCGAGGTCCATTATTGACAGCTCCCTAAACTTCGAGGAAAACTGTGATGCTGTTTACAAGAAGGGGCATCAGTGCCTCTTTAGCCTCCTGAAGCTGTCGCGTTTTCACATTGGGTCAACCATGCTTGCCCTCTTTTATCACGCCTTTGTAGACTCTGTTATATCCTTTTCTCTTGTGGCATGGTTTGGAAGCACTGTAAAGGACAAGAACATACAGAGTCAGATTAACAAGTGATCGAGCAGACTGATCGGAGAATCACAGCTGAGCATTGACTCTGTTATTCAACTTAAGGCCCAGGGGCCAAATCAGGCCCTCCAAGGGACATGATACAGCCCTTGACCCATCTTCCAGAAATATACAAACTATTTTATCTCTTGGTTTAGTCCTGGTTTAGTCTTGGTTAAGTTTTGGTTTAAACCTGGTTTAGTTCTGGTTTAGTCCTGGTTTAGTTCTTGTTTAGTCCTGGATTAGACCAGCTTTAGACCTGGTTGAGACCTGGTTTAGCCCTGGTTTAGACCTGGTTTAGGGCTGATTTAGTCTTGGTTTAGACCTGGTTTAGTCCTGGTTTAGACCTGGTTTAGTTCTTGTTTAGTCCTGGTTTAGGGCTGATTTAGTCTTGGTTTAGTCGTGGTTTAGACCTGGTTTAGTCCTGGTTTAGACCTGGTTGAGACCTGGTTTAGTCTTGGTTTAGTCCTGGTTTAGTTGTAGTTTAGACCTGGTCTAGTCCTGGTTCAGACCTGATTTAGTAAACTCTAGTTCAGTTCTGCAGATAAAAGTCTTTTGTGGTATATTTCCATTTCAAAAGCGTTGGGCATGTTTCCGGCTCAGAGGACAAAACCATCCGAAAAATCTGGCCCTTGGTAAAATAAAGTTGCATAGGCCCACGCTATACAGCAGACAGCTCAGAGTATCTGCAGCTCTGACTCACATCCTCTGTCCACCTTCTCCTTTCAGGCCTAAGGTTCCAGGTCCCAAACTATCGAGCAAAACAACAAACCTCCTCAGTCGTGGCGCTTAATAGATTTGCACACACTTTTGCAAAGCTGAAAATTAGTACAGCTCTGACTAGCTCTCTAGCAGAATGTGTGAGAATGTGTCTCTGATGTTGGTGTGAACGGTGAAGTGTCAGCTTGTTTTAACGCTGCAAAACAAATATCTACAGGTACCAATAAAGTCACCTGAACCTAAAAAGGCTTCTTATGCAACTGTGTACAGCTGGATATATTCAATGTGTCACAAATATGGGCAGAATATTGTCCTCCAACCAAAAACCTAGCCACTTTAGCTATTTCCCTTGACGTCGTTATTTTTATTTTGAAGTTCATTGGCTCCATCCTCCAGCGTCCTTTGTGCAAACTCAGTAGCAGATAGCAGCTAATTAATTACATCCACTCGGGACATATTGACTGGTCACAATGCGCAAATACAACTCTTTGAACCTGGTGAGGATTGCCGCATTGCTTCAGCCGCCCGTCACGTCAACCGTTGGTGATTTTCAAATGCTTCATATGAATCCACAGCTGCTAGTTCTCATCGGGGAGGGTCTCAAAGGAGCGCGGGCCTAATAAGCTTCATTTGGTCTACGCCTGTTTGATTCGCTCCCTGTCCCGTGTGACTGAACATCCTGGCTCTGAAGTCGCGGACCGGGACTCAACAAACACACAGCTGTATATCTGCCGAGTTTTTTTCAACACTCGCATTGTCAATCCTGAAAGATCGATGGGGATGTAGGTAATAATACTGTGCAAACAAACGCGCAGTTCTCTATCTGCGATTTATTCATGACATTTACGGGCACGTCAGGAAAACTGGTTAACTGGAATTGTCCAGTTTAAAGGAAAAATATGACGCAAATATGTATTGTTGTTAGCCTTTAAACTTGCTCTTGAGTACCTTAAATTTGCCATCTCATGTTTAGGAACAAAAAAAAGTATTATGGACTAAATGAACAAGTTTCTCTACACTTTGCTCTTACTCTTACACGGAGTTTATGAAGCCAGTAGATATCGCCTCACCAGAGGGTACTTGGAATGGTTTCAGGTTTTAAAAGAAGATTAAATGTACTTTTATCTGAAAAAAGTGCCATTAGTTGTAAATTTGGAGTATCTTAGACCATAAATATTACTAAAACAAAAGCTATAGCAGCATTAATTGACAATATGCAACTAGTAAACCCATTTATTTGTCTGAAACTCGAAGTAAAGGGTACTCTGAGTGTGAGACAAAGCTTAGGGGGTACTCGAGACAAAAAATGTTGGGAACCACTGCTTTAAGGGACTGCGTGATAACAGTGATCGTGTTTAGATGGCAGAAATGTTCAGAACGAGCCTGGCGATGATTTAAGGATTTAAAACAGCAGAAGATTCTCCGGTAAGTGACGTATAAAATCGGAAAAACATCACGGATTGAGGGAGCTCAGCAGGGAGTGTTTTTGACAGTCGGAAAGAGAGGACTTTCTGACCAGCATTACTCAAAATAGCATGAATGAAGCTAAATACAATCCAGGTATGTTTTTAATGACAAAATATTGTTAGAATATGGTAAAAAGCAGTAGAATATGTGTACTGCATGTAATCAAAAATAGAGAAGTACAATTTGAGGCAGCTTGATTCAAATCTCAAAGATCCCAATAACACGTGTGGAGAAGTGCGTGTGTACACTTATGCTGCATGTAACATTACAGTCCAATCAAGTGTAGAAGACAAGGAAATATTAGACATGTATTTGAACGTGTATTTTCGAGAGATAACAAACTACGATCCTTTCGCCACAGGCTAACATTTGTGGTTTTGTTTTGTTCCGCTGGGTTCAAAAGAAAGGAAAAACGTACCAAATTTTCAAAGTTTTTATTAGTGTGTGTGCAGGGCAGATAACTTATGAGCAATGCGGTTGTTAGTATATCTGAAAATCAAGTGCTCAATGTAAATGAGTTGTCACTTATCTATGTTTACCAGAAGTGTGGATGCATCTATTTTTATTAGCATTTAAAGCAGCAAAGTTTTAGTGCTAAATTATTAGGTGTCCCAAAATGTCTCACAATTCTCACTCGCACTTAATCAGTTTTTGGCCTGCTGTAGACTGGGACAAGAGTGGTCTGACAGGTTTGGGGCAAAGACGATTTAAGTTTTATTGTTTAGCGCACAACGACTTCCATGTTCACGTCAACATAGTGACTGAGACTTTTGGGACACTGGAAACTGGCAACATTTTTTGGAGGACATAGAACAGATCCACTGAGAAACTGAAAAGCAAGCAACCAACAAAAACATACACGTCCATCTGACTAGAAAATGAGTTTAGAAAAGAAAAACGTTTATTTAGGTCACCCTTGAAAAAGAGGTTCCGATCTCAATGGGTTTCTTACCTGGTTAAATACATTTAGCCTTTTATCTGGTTCCGTCTTGACTTGCCTGGGGTCCAGACTAGATCTTAGTCTGGTCACCGCAGTGCAAGAAGCAGGGCCTTTCTCTGTAGAGTTTGCACGTTCTACCCATGTCTGCGTACGTTATCTCCAGATGCCCCGGTTTCCCCTAAAAACATGTACAGGAGAACTTGAGGCAGCCCATCAGTATCAGGGACAAAGCACAACATTCTGGGCCTCACATACAAACCTCCTTGATCGGCCCCTAATATAGAATTTTGTATGCAGTTTATTTATCACAGCAAATTCGATTATTCACTATTGCTACAACATACACCCTTTGGTACAATAGTTATAGACATGCAGTGTAGCTCCTAGTACTGTTTGTTTTTGTAATAACTATCAGACCCATTTCACAAACATCTTAGAAATTACAATCAAGGACTTTACTTTTACACATTTTATTAAACCAAAAATTGATGAAAGCACAGAAAAATGCAACAAAGGAGAATAAAAAACAAAAACATTGCATGCTTTTGAGAACCCTCCCCTGCCCTAGACTCTCAGAAATAGAGGCACATTAGGAGACCATTTTTGTAGTAGAAATCTAGAACGTTGCAACCTTGTGGACATTTTTGGGACATTCAAGATACATATTTGAACAGCTGGATGGTAAAAAAGGTACAATCCAGATAAAAAAACAAACACTTAAATGTACCATTAAGGTGAGACACTACAGGTGAATAGAAAAAAATCTTGAATTTAAAGCTATCAGTTTGACACTCCCCTGTAGTTTACTCACATAAATGTAAGAAAAACATGTTTTTCATCGTGTTATGTTTTCATGTAGATATAAGACATTTTATGTGTAAAAATGGCCAAAAATACAGACATTTGGGACATTTAAACTGAAAAATGGACAGAACTAGGTTTAAATTTCTTGGTTCATTTTGTACACATATTAGTTACAAAACAATTTACAGAGGGGATTCTGGATATCCTTTGAGTAATAGTTTTTGTATGTCACTAGAGGAGAAAAATTTTAAGAAAATGGCCTTTGAAGTTACAATGTCCCAGAGAAATCTATGGATGAAGTGGATTCAGTGGAACGATAAACATCTTCAGGAGCAGACTGGAAGTTTGTTGTTTCCAAATGAAATCCAATATGTTGAGAGCAAACTGACCAAAAAACAGAAAATTGAAATAAACATTTTTTGCCTGATGAAGGCCTAGTGCTAAAACGTTGTTGATGTCTGAATAAAATCACCTGATCATTATCATGTGTTTTACAACTGTCCAACTGTTCATAAATATTACGGTTTGTGATTTATAAAGCACTGCACATTATTTTGGAGTGGAGTTCCATTTGATTTATGTAACTGTGACTTAAAACCCCGGCAATGGAAACAATTGATGTATACCATTGGCAGCAAGAAAAAGTGATCACACAGAAATGGCATACACAGAATGAAGTAATTGTCAAGGAACTGGGTAAAAGATGGAAAAGAACACCTTCACAATCAATTTGAGGACTGGAAGTTTTAATAATCACTGACATAATTGGGTTTGGTTAGACTGGCCACATGTGCCTATCATTATATTGTGCAATTATTTGTAATGTTTCTCCCAAACTCAGACAGAGCCATCCAATCAGATTTGTTCATTTCAGTCACATATGGAAAACAGATAAACTCATTCATCATCAGTTATCTAGAACCTCAGATTAATAGAGTTTAGCACTTCACTCATTTAATCTGCATTCGCTAATTTGCTAATCCATTTGTTTCTCACTTCACAATGTCACTTTTTGTCTCTTTTTTCCTTGCAAGCAGTCATGTTTGTTTTAATAGAAACGGATGGTGAGTTTCTCTGTCTAATATGTCTGTCAATCTCATTCATCTGAAGTTGAACAACAAGACCTTTGTATATTATAGGAAAACATTGTAACTCAAAAGAAAACAAAGAATCTTTTTCGTTCTGTTCACAGTAAAAAACGAAACTAATTTCCACCTTAAATACATCAACATTTGTGGAGGTCACGGTATACCACACGTTTTAACATAATTCCATCGTTACTCTAGAGTCTGTCGGCTGAACGGGACTGTAATAAGCTTCATTTCTGCTGCATCTGTTTGATTCGCACCTTCCCTCGTGACCGGCCGCCTCCGCTCCGAAGCCATCGACCGAGGACTGACTAAACACAAACACGCAGCTGTAAATCTGGGAGGTTTTCACTCCAGGGAGAAGCGTAGCCCGGATCTGGACGCCTGGAAGTTTGACCTTGCAGAGGGACTTCCGGGAGACAAGGGAGAGAGCGGAGACAGCGGTCCATGTGACTAAACTCGGAGGAGCAGACTGATTTAAATGGAAATGAGAGGCTGCTAGTTCGTCAGTCAGCGGAGACGTACCTGGGCCGGGACTGAAGGGCGGACTCAACGGCGGATAACAGCGCAATTAGACATTTGCACCGGCCACGAATACAGATGAAAGTGGAGATGACTTTAGGTAAGAACAAGTTGGGGTACATTTTCACATTTTAACTTTGAGGTTGTAGTGCTCGTCAGAACGTACACGACACGGTAAAATCAAACTCAAAAGTGCTGTGAAGATGATGAAAAATTGGCTTAGTTCTACAAAGGATTTAAGGTAATATTTTTACTCTTTTTTTTATTGGAACAGTTCATTAAGAAAAAGTAATAAAAAAAACTGTAAATGCCAGTTTGGATCTAATTTGGTGAACTATCTTCAATCCATTCAATCAAATTTCACTGTTATTATCTGATCAATGATTGAATTCTCTTTACTTTCAAATGTTTTAAATTTTTCCGACTCGTACTGCAGTTTGCCATTTCCCGTTTTCTCAGTGTAACAGTAGGTATAATAAGATTTTTACCAGTGCTTTTCTGTGAGATGGAATTCCCATTAGAGGTTAACTATGCAACTTTTGTGTTAGAATCGCCACAGAGATGCTGTCACTTTACCTGGAACACACAATATGACATTAAACTTGCATGTATTTAATTAGGGGTGTTTTATTGCTAGAAAAACATGCATACTTACAGTGAGTGGGCTCTAGTCTTTAACTTGGCCTGGTGGCAATAACGCAGTATCATTTTAAAACATATGCTATGCAAATTGACCTTATGAGCGTTTAAACATCACAGTGTTCCGTCATCAAAAAGGTAGCGGGAGTTGTATTTAGCTTCATTCACACTTGTTTCATAAATCCTGTTTAAGAGATCGTCTTCTCTGCCCTTTCTCTGAGCCTCACAAAGAACTTCAAATGTCTCATATTTGTGACATCAAACGTAGTGATGCGGAGGTCGTTCTTGAGTCCATAAATCAGTGCCATCGTCTGAGCATTTCTGTTGTCGAATCACGTTCATTACAACTGCGTATTATTATATTAGCATGTCAGGGTTGGTTGGTGATGGCTAGCTTTTCCCCTCCTATGGTTATTGATTAGTGCTAGTCAGGTCCAGAGAGATGGAAGTGATCTGGTTGTTGTGTTAATGAGTTAACTTCTGTTGCTAAACCAGTTTATACTATATTTCTGACTGGTTTATGTTTTATTTCATTTACCTTATTCCGCCCCGCCCACTTTTGCTTCCTTTAGTCACAGATTCATGCAAATCGTGAACGAGGGAAAAGTATCGCCGCTAAAACATAATATAAAGTACACTGAATTGTGTAAAATGTTCAATGCGCTAATTCACTGGGCTGAAAACGGCTTTTTAATCCATGTAGAACTTATTTTTCGTTGATCTCACCTACCCCATGTAAACTAATACAAAGGAAAAAAGATGGCGGCGCCCACGGCAACTTCGGGAATAAGGTGAATAGCATAAGACAGGGATAAGGCTAGGCTTTTGGCGTCTGCCTCATCTCTCCTCTGGGTCCCGTGTGTCCTGCGACTCCAGACGACTCTCTGCTCCTGGTGCAGATGGCTCCTCTGATGTTACTTCTTCTACTGGTGTATCTGTACTCTGCCTCATGTATCTTATAACGTGTGTGTGTATGTGTGTGAATGTACGGGCGTCTTTATGTGACTGTCTGTGGGGGGGTCGGTTGTGGGGTCAGCTGGTTGGGAGGGAGGTTGGGAGGGAAACGGCATGTGGGAATGTTTTTAATGCACTGTAAAGCACTTTGTGTCACATTATATATGAAAAGTGCTTTATAAAATTTGATTTGATAGTGAGTGACTGTTTTTCTTTTTAGCATCATTGCTGCTTAAATATTGACCACTTTGCCAAACCAAAACCCTAACCTTCCAGCTCATTACCCTAATCTTAGCCTTAACCCTAACCGTTTTCCTAGTCTTACCCTTTAACTTAACCATTTTCTCAACCTTACCCTAAACTCTAAACCTTTTTCTAATCTTTCCCATTGCCCTAAACATCATAAATTTGCATGACCAATCCTAGCTGACTGTCCCTCAATGATCCAACACTCTAGCGTTAACCCTCGTCTTTCCCTCTGCTGCCAGTAGATGGAGCGCTAACACTAAATCTTGACGAGGGAAAGCCTGACTGTTAGAAAGCCATGTGTGATTTACAATGCATACATTATTTTAAACATCATGCCAGAGCAAAAAATACAAGAGCAAGTTTAAAACCCTGAAACAACACAAATTTCCAAAGCGCTGGTGTAAATGGGATAGATATGTCACACTTGTCACCGAGCATTGTCTACAATTTTGGAGCATTTTTCTCTGTAAGTCCTGTTTTATTCCAAAAAATAAAAGAAAAATAAAAGACGTGCAACGAAATAAAGAGAAATGGGCTCAGAAACACCACAAATAAGAGACAACATAAACCCAAAACAAACTATTAGGAGTAGGTCTTGTACGTTAAGGCAGCTTCATCTATCATGCTGGAAGAGTGCGTTTGGTTAATTCATCTTGCCAAAGTAATGCAGTGGTTTAAATCCCTGAAGCGATGCTCGCAAGATACCAGAGATGAGTTAGCTCTGGGCCTAAGTTGATAAATTCAGCACAACCATTTGCTAACCACGACTGTTTCAGGCTGGAAAAGTGGATAGTCAGGATTTTTGCAAGTTTGTGAAATAACAGATCTCGTGAGAATCCAACTGGGTCTGTAATGTTTTCCAGCAATGCATAATGGAATATACTGGGAAATTAGCGTACGTTATTATGGAAAGCAAGGAAAGAAAAACGGTTTCAAAGGTAGGCATTAGGACACTATCTTTGAAATCAGGACATTATCTCTTTCTTGAGCTCAAATGAGTCCTTCTCAAATAGTGGAGCTATAACTGAAACTTGGGCAGCACTAATTTGACTCAGGAGAGTGTAAATTGCTGCTCAAACAATTTCCGTCAGATGTAAAATGGCTTTCAGATGGAAGTACAAACGTCTTGATTTCAAAAACAGTGTCCAAATGACTACTTTTGGAACCTTTTCTATGATGAGTCACTCCTGGACCAGTGAAGGATGACGCCGATTTGTGTAAAGTCCGTGTCAATGGATTCTACCATCCTTAATCCTTTGCTTATTTCCATTCTAAGCCTTGAAGCACCGATCTTTTTACTTTGCAGTTTTTGTGACTGTGTTGGTTCAGAAAAGATCATGTTGAGAATCTACGTAACAAAATATCATGCTCCAATTATGATAATAATCAGTAATCAACAAGTTCAGCTGGAAACACTTTACAGTAATAATGACAAAAAACTATTTTAGCCAACTCATTAACTCATTAAGTACATTTTTAGGTATCTGTACTTTACTTAAGTACCTTGAACAGTAGATACTTTACTTCACTATATTTCAGAGCATGTATCTGTACTTTCTACTCCACAACATGTTTTATCTGGACTGAAAAGTAAAAGTATATTTTCTTAAGGTTTTAGACCTTTTTTTTTTTTTAGCACATTTATGGTGACATCTTTCACCATTCCTTTTTTCTCTAGTTCCCTTTGAGCAAACAAAAATAACCTTTTATAGAGAAAAGTTGCCTATAATGACCAAAACAAAATAAATCAACCAAGATTACAATTTGATGCTTTAATAGTGCTCCAAAGCAAAAATAATTACTTTTACTCTTTACCCTTAAAGTACATTTTTAATACAGTACTTACTTACTTTTATTTCAGTATATTTTAAAATGTAAACTTGATTTTATTGAAAATTGTCCTAAGAATTAAAATTTTGCTTCTTTTATTTACTTGAAAAATAAAATTCAATTTATTCAATTAAATATTACAAACTTGAATAAATCAGTTTTACAGTAAGAAAAAAAAAATTCTTCTGTATATTTTGTCAAAATCTTGTTAAGTACAAGATTGTTGGGATCTACTGTAAGTGGTGATCCTTAAGTCCCTCGGGTAGAAAAATGCATTTTAAGAAAACGGCTTTTGAAGTTACAATGTCCCAAAGAAATATATGGATGAAGTGGATTCAATGGAAAAAAATAAAAAATAAAAAACATCTTTAAGAGTTTGCTGTTTCCACATGAAAGCCTCTATGTTCAGAGACCAAAATACAAAAAAATTGAAGTAAAAAAAGTTTTGTTTGTAGTGTCTCACCTTAAATAGTTTTAAGGCATTTCTTCACACAAACAAATATTACTTTTTTTCCCCTCAACTAATTAATGCTAAATTCGCCCCCAAACATGAACGTTGATGATCTATGCTTGAAAATAGTAATGCTACAATTGTGTCCTGGAGCAAAAACACTTTACTCCGTTGCGCCTCTTGTACATGATTCTAAGTGTGAATTAAGTGTGAATGGTCCTAAAATTGAGGCAGAGAAAACCACAATACAAACAGTGACCATTTACCGTTTTTATCACCAAAAACTGCTGCACGCACAAGGTCGTAACCCACCAAATGGCTTAGAACGACAAACACTGATAAACCTGTCTCAGCATTTCCTCCTGAAACAGACAAAACGCAGCCACATCCCAACAGCGGTGACACATCCAGCCCTCCGCCTCGCCTCGGTTTTGTTTATGTAGCGCTTTATTTCGCCGTTCGTCATGACTTTCCGCCTGTCACATTGGAGCACTTTGGAGAGTCGCGGCGTGCCAAGTGCCAACCGGCGTTTGCACATTTCGCCCCGCCGTGCCAGTCAGGAGCACGGGACCCAGGAATACAAACTCATTACCCTGTTTATTCCCCCAGTGCCAGCTGCTATTATCGGCCCCGTGCATGAAGTGGACCTGGGCGAAAGTAGTGTGCGTCCCGTGAGGATGGACCAATTTTGAGGCGCCATCGCTCATTTAACCTGGCCACCTCGGCTCAGACAGGCGCTGGACGGGACCCAGAGTGAAATGGCAGCGAGTTTGACCGACATTCAGGAAAAAAATAGCAAGGGAAGGTGTCTCCATTTTAGGGGATGGATGTAATTAGGTCTGAGTGATAAGTTTATACAACCTGTCTGTAAACAAGTGACTGTGCTAAAGATTAGGGATGGAACAATTGTAACTGTACTGTGGGCTATCATGATACATCAAATTATATCAAAATGTTTATTTGCTTAAAGCGTTGACAGGTTACACTACACATTTCAATAAAACATAGTGTTATGTTTAAGATTGTCCTGAAAATGTTGCAAATTTTTCCCCAGTTATAATAATGTTTGCAGGCTTGACATCGTTAGAGGTAATTCCACAACAGTTCCCTAACAACCATTCTGTAAACAAGGGCTAAAATACAAAAATTGTTCGCGTTACGGGTCACGGGTGACTTTAGCCTATCCCAATGACTTTGGGCCTTTGGCGGGCTACACCCTGGATAGGGGCAAACTCTTTGCAGGACTAACCCCAGAGACATAGACATGGACAGGCAACCATTCACTCTCACATTCATTCACTACGGGCAATTTAACACTGCCTATTAACACATGCATGTGTTTGGACGGTGGGAGGAAGCTGGAGAAGCCGGAGAGAACCCACGGTAACACACGGAGAACATGCAGACTCCACCCTGAGAGGGTCATGTGATGTTGGTCTGGTCCGGGATTCAAACCCACAAGCTAGGAGGCAAGAGTTCTAATCACTCTGCTACTATGCACCTATTTTTAAAGGGAACATATTCTGCTACAGTGACGTTTTTTGAGCCCACCCCCCAGCGTCAAAAACACTTCGGGACGTATTTTTGGTTCATCTACATCTACTTATCTGACATCACATCTACATCACTTATCCGAGAATCTTCTGCAGTTTTAAGTCCTTAAATCATCGCCAGACTCGTTCTGAACATTACTACTGTCTAAACATGTTCACTTCTCCTGCTACTCATCCTTATAGCGTTTGTTGAAGGCTAACTTCACTAGATTGTATATAGCGCTGGCGCCATCTACTGGCTGGCTAGATGCACTCAGTGTAGTGCAGTAAGTGTCATTTCATACAAGGCTAATAAAAATCATCAAAAGTCATTTAATGAATAAGAAACAACTTTTTGTTGTTTCAAAACAAGAGATGGCAAATTTAAGCTACTCAAGAGCATGTTAAAAGGCTAGTAACAATATGAAAAATGCAGAATGTCTTTCCTTTAACTATTTCGGGGCAAAATATACATTGATACATAGATGAAAATATATTTCTATCCATTTTTGAATTTTCATATCACCTAAAACTTAGCTGAAAACTTGAGGGGAAGCTGCACCCCTGCACCGAGGCTGGGGAAGAACAGCAAATTGTTGCGCCGGATTTGAACAGAACTGCCGACACCACCGAGCAGCGCAGCATTTACAATTACATATACAAAAGAAATATATAGCACTACATCCCTACTTAAGATCAATGGAGTACAATTTATTAAGTGAGGAATTACCATCAACTACCAAATGTTTCATTTAAAGTGCATTTTAAAGTGGCAGAAATGGTTGGACCTGAAACCGTTTTTGCTGGCTCCAGCTGAATTTGACCAAATGATCATAAACACTAATGTTACTGTAAGACTTCCACCATCTAAACCAGGGATTTTCATCTTTATTTTACCGAGGGCCAGAGTTTTCGTATGGTTTTGTCCTCGGGGCCAGAAACGTGTCCAACACTTTTGAAATATGAGAAAAATATAATACGAAAGGCTTTAACAACATCTGCAGAAGTGAACCAGGACTAAACCAGGTCTAATTCAGGATTAAACCAGGTCTAAACCAGGAAGAAACCTGGTCAAAACCAGGACTAGACCAAATCTAAACCAGGTCTATACTGATCACAAGATATCAAATATTTTCTATATTTTTGGAGGATGGGGCCGCATCATATCCCTTGGAGGGCCTGATTTGGCCACTGGGCCTTGATCCACCTTGTTACGGCCCCAGGCCTACTGTTCCCGCCTCCTTCTGTGTTTTTTGAATGTTGTATTTGTTTCTTGTGGCGGTGGAGTTCCTGCTGGAACGAGGAGGCAAGCTCAAGCTGAACGGGGTTGGCTGCTGCCTCCTGGCCCAGTGATTGGAGGGGCAATCAGTCCACCTGTGGTCCCACCCAGTACTTAAGGATTCTCTGTTCACCTTTTCGGGGCTGCTGGCCTGAGTGTGGCCAGTATGCCGTTTTGTGTCAGGGCTGCAGTGGCAGCTCCTGCATTTTGTCTCATATGTGTCAGGGCTGCAGTGGCAGTGCCTGCATGTATTTGTGTTTAAATGTGTTCAGGGCTGCAGTGGCAGCACCTGTATCTGTGGGTTTTGTTCTGTTGTCTTTTGTTTTCTTAGTTTGATTTTGTTTTAGTTCTTACTCCCCTGTTCATTAAATTGCATCTTTATTTAAACCTTTTCCCATCTTTGGTTTTTGTTACTTCCCCTAACCCTAGCAGAGCTGGGTTGTAAAACACCTGATCTAGACCTAAGAGTAAGAGCAAAAGTTCTTTGCATTATGTACAATCTAAGTATATTACCTTTTTATATTGTGTTCATTGTAAAAGTAAGTGTTGATCTAAAACTTAGAAAGAGCTTAGCTTAGCTTAGAAAGAGAAACACGTCCATCGACTTCCTGTTCAAAACTCCTGAACTGATAATGCCATTTTACTGTAACAAGCAGCAGTGTTTCATTTACCAGTTCAATTTTTGAAAAGTGACTACAGGACATTTTAGCATCCGACATTTTACAAAATATTAACACTTAAGAACAGAGATGGGGGGGGTGGGTGAAAACAGGGATTTTCTAAGCACTCTGGCCTCAGATGCAGGACAATACAGGATTAACTCAAACATGCAGGGATAAATCAAAATACAACTTTGAGTAAATTAACGAAGGGGAAACACTGTTGTAACAAGATTAAAATCTCATTAAAGTTGATTTTGCGTAGCGTGTCCCCTTTAACTGGTCAAATCCTCAAAACAGTAGACTTTGCATAACACCTCATCCGGAAAGTTGATCTTATATTTATTCTTGCTTGTTCACTGAAATGTTTCTCCGTGTAGTCCTTTTTAAACTGCACTGAGGAGCATGTTTTAATTACCCTCGGAGGCTATAGCCATGACCAATCAATTGCAGAGTAATGGAGCGTACCGTCATTAGCAGATCACACAACATTAAACTAATATTTGTGTTTTAAAGCAAGGACACTGTTACTGAATAGATGAAGAGAAAATAGCACTTTGAGGAGGATAGTGGATTGGAATTACTGTGCAATTTGTAATAGCCAGAATTACTTACTTTTTTTCCCAATAGGTACGTTTGGAGTGGGGCAATCTGATCGTGGAGGAAATGGAAGCATAATTGCCCCTCACGGCAAAGAGAGGACTGGGACGTTGTTGTGCCATTCATCCTCAACCATCAGCTCATGTTGCAGCAGATAATGCACAGCCCTATGTGGTAAGGATCTGGACACGAATCCTGGAAGCTGAAAACATCCCAGTTCTTTTATGGCCCGCACTCTCCAGACATGTCACCCATTCAGCATGTTTGGGATGATTGCCGTATACAACAGACAAAGAAGTAAAACCGAACATTTCCTAGTGGCCTTTTAGTGTTGCCAGTCCAAGACATATCTGTGCAATATTCATGCTGTCTCATCAGCATCTTGATATGCCACTCCAGTGAGGTGGGATGGACTATCAGTGTTAATATGAATTGCTCAGTAAGGCACAAGACACAAGATGTTTGTGAACAACGTTTGAGAGATATGGGTCTTTTGTGTAAACAGAAAAAGAAACTCGTGGAAAAATGGGATTAAAAACAAAAGCGTTTTTAATCAGTGTATGATAAATATTTACCAGATGTATTTATTATTATTTATTTACCAGATTTATCCACCAAACTATGTCATATTTTTTAAAACCTGCCGTATACGCTTTAAGTTACTTCTTAAAGGGCACAAATAATAAAAAAAATATATATATATACACTTTTTCTCTTAATACAAAATCTTTCAAACAATTAGTAATTAGCATGTCGGTGCAGAGTAGTTTGTGTTTATTTCCCCATGATAATTACCTCTGCTGCCAGTAGCTGGAGTGCTAACACCAATTCTGATGTCTACTTTTCAAAATATACATTATTTAAGGTTCTCAAACGCTCAAGAGCATACTTAATGATGCTCTATTTGATTTTAGCTGTCTTGAAACATGAAAAACAAAACAAGTTCATTTTAAACTATATATAACAGTCCACATGTATCACTCATTTACCCAACGCTTTTCCAGCATCCTAAATTTTCACCGTGATTAGTTTTAAAGCACCTTTTCCAACTCTTTTTTTGCTGTGACGTAAAGCTAACAAACATTACCAAGCTAACAGCACACTTTCTGCTTCTCGGAGAATAAACGTTTTATAGGTGGATGCAGAGAAAGCCCCGCGGTTTCATTTTGACCTCAATAGATGTTTTTAGATTATATTTGTACTGGGCCACAACATATATTACTTTATTACATGGAAAAATGTTACATAAATATTTTTTCCACATGGTTCTCATCCAGCAACAGGCATTAGCGGTCAATACGGATGGTTGTTACTATCTGGTTCAAACTCCATTAAAGTGCGTATGATGGGTTTTTATGATTTTCTAATTTTGACTTTATTCCATGTATTAATACCTTGTGTAAATCGAAATTATAGTTTCACACCAATCAAGTCGCTATTTGTGGAGAAAAGTTGAAAAATCTGTTGACAATTACAGGAAGTAAATAAACTGATGACATCACGCTGGGGAGATGAAGGACATGCATAATTTACACAAAATAAACTACTTTTTGACCCTTTAAACTTTGATTCAACAAAATAAAGGTGTTCACGTGTGTTTTTCTTTGTCAAATGAACAAAATCTGTGACATAGATGAGTTTTGGCCAATGTACAGTGTGGTTGCTATGGTAATTTCCTAGCGTGATGTCATACTTTACAACCGGGAGTAAAATTTAAAACCTAAACAGCTAAACTGGGGTTAAATTTGTAAAGATTTTAGTAGAAATTTGAATATATTTATCTTAACTGCATTTTAGTTAAATGTGTATTTCAACCTGTCATAGGCCCTTTAAAGCCATATTAAAACATACATTCATTCAACATTATTATCATTTAGACATATTTCATTTTACATTTAGCTGCTTTTACAACACACTGCATTGTACAAAATGTTTACCTGAACGCAAGGAAAAAAACCTTTTAACTCTCATAACTTTCCACAGCTATTCACATTCATGACACAGACTATAGAAAAGACTCTTCATTAGATTTTTATAAACATGGCCTTCAGAGTTTCTTCAGTTTGTTTTTTGCATTGAGCTAATAAACAAACTCCAAACTTGGAAGTCTTGTTACCTTGGAAACGTGTAGGGTACTTTAGTAAAACGCTCTTGTTCTCGCCGTCCCCGCAGACCTGGACCTATTTTCAGCCTGTTTACTGCAGGTGAGAGCTGCTACCCGCCTCTCCGGAGAGCACACAGTAGTTAAAGTGAATCAACATTTAAATCAAAGCGCATTAGTGTTTAAATGAGTTTTATTTACCAAGGAGAGCACTTGAGGTATTTACAGACGATTACAGAACGGGAACTACACTTTGTTTTCTGCTCTTTTCCAAACAGGGTGAAGTCCTGGATGTTTCGGGTTTTGTGCACAGTGCAGTGTTAAGGCCTGGTTTTGTGCGGTAGATTATGTTCAATCGTTGTAATTGTCATTTTTGTAAGCAATCTTTGGGACATTTCAACGGGATAATTGGCTTGGATAGAAGTGCGGTCGTGTTTTAATTGCACATTTGGCAGGTGAAATCTTCATTGAGCAGTTGTGTTGCTGTGTCCTTGGGCAAGACGCTGTTATACATGGTAAGTAAGTCAGTGTTCGCCATTAATAGAGGAGACTACATGGTGCCCATAGTCTGAATTTATCCCCCATAGTCAAAAACATGTTAAAGTGACAAGTTGGTCTACTCACATAACTAAAATGCAGCTAAAAATATGTATTTGTATTTCTTCTTCTTCTTCTTCTTCTTCTTCTTCTTCTTCTTCTTCTTCTTCTTCTTCTTCTTCTTCTTCTTCTTCTTCTTCTTCTTCTTCTTCTTCTTCTTCTTCTTCTTCTTCTTCTTCTTCTTCTTCTTCTTCTTCTTCTTCTTCTTCTTCTTCTTCTTCTTCTTCTTCTTCTTCTTCTTCTTCTTCTTCTTCTTCTTCTTCTTCTTCTTCTTCTTCTTCTTCTTCTTCTTCTTCTTCTTCTTCTTCTTCTTCTTCTTCTTCTTCTTCTTCTTCTTCTTCTATATCACTTCCTGGTTGTAAATGATGACATCACACTAGGCAATTGCTTTGTACACTGGGTTAAAATTCAGCTAATGTCACAGTTGTTTTTTTTTTTTTTCATTTCAAATCAAAATATATGTGATCAGCTTTATTTTGTTGAATTAATGTTTGAAGGGTCAAAAAAGTAGTTTATTTTGGGCGAATGATGCATAACCTTTGGAGGGGATGAGTCTGAGTCTAAAACTAGATTTTTTATAAATGTACAATGGGTATTAATACACCAAATAAAACCAATTAGAATCATTAAAGCGCGTCATGTGCAATTTAAACAATAAACTGGTGTGACCAATAATACTTTTTGTGTGTTGTATTATTGTAAAGACATAAAAAGAAACAGCACCATTCAAAAAGAAACAGTTTAAAGATTGAATAGAGACAATAAAAGACATTTATACTCCCGCAGATAGAAATGAGATGGCATGTCCCACCATAGTCTCAGCACAATCAGAGTCAGAGTTGGTTTGGGGCCACATATTATATTATAGGCCTACATATGTTATATAAGTGACCATGTTTCGATTGGTCTGGGCCCACCAGACCGAATGCATTCTGACGTTTCCATGGCAAGGGCCCAGCTCACAGAGGCCCGCCACATGAGCCGCTGATGTGACCCAAACATAACTAATGTTTTCTCAATTAACAAAATCTAAATTGTACTTTTTCAGCGATTCACAAAAACAGATTTAGTTATTCCAAGTTTGTGTTGCTGTGAGACTAAAGCTAGAGTAAACAGGAAACTACTTCCAGTTTATTGTCAGTGTTTCCAACATTTATTTCACTTCTCTGCAAATGTCTGGAGCGGTGTTTCAACGTTTCTTTATGAAATACGTTGGGTTTGGATTATGTTGGATCCATTGTGCATGATATTTTGTGCTGTGTGTTGGTAAGCAGGAAACACCTGACGCTAATGTGCACTAGCTTTGTTTGTCGATTCAACAAATAAAGTTATCATCACTGGAAATACGGCGGTTTGTTGCCAGATCAAGTAAGTATTTGGTTAGAAATGATTGGGCCTATTTAATATTTATATTGGGTTTTTGCCGTTTCGTTTTGACCCAAGTCTCTGTTCTCTCTCCAAACATCTTAACCTGAAAGCGAGCCTGCACTGTTTGGGAGCTAGAACCTCTCATGACCCCCTTTGGAGGTGCTGTTTTACTGTGTTCTTACTGTCTGGAAGAGGTCATGTCCGCGTTAGCTCTCATTGCACCATTGGAACTGTAGTTCAAAGACAATCAGAAACCCTCCAGTACAAATCCTTTTAGGGCCACATTTAGTATGAGACCCTGCTTTACAGAAGAATAGAAAAAACTCAAATAAAAAACAGGATGGTAACCAGGGTTTAATTGTGCCGGAACAGGATTTCTTTCTCAAGTAATGAGACTAGATTTAAAACTTTTATGTGGAAGGTTTTGTATTATAGATCCCAGGGCCGCCGCTTCCATAAAGCACGTAACGCACAGCGCGTAGGGCACCAAGTGCTCTGAGGGGGCACCACATCGGCTGTAAAGCCGCGTCGCCTGGCCGTGGCGAAACGAAGCGGTGCCCACGCGGCGGGCCTGCCTTCGCTCCGGGCGCCGCGGCGCTGCTCCGGCGCCAAAGTGAAGCGCATGCACGTAATTTAATAAACCGCGACGCCAAGGGCTCTCTCTCTTCCCTCCCTCGGCCTCCCTCAGAGAACAGGGATGGCCAAGACCTCAGGCAAAGTTTGAGAGAATGATGAAGACGAGAGAGAGTCACGAGGAGTTTATTACCTGCCCTCTGCAGCTCACGCCTGACTCTGAGGCGCTAGGGACATTTGGTGCGGGCTTTACTGCACTTAATCCGTGAATAAATATGATGCCAATGATACATTCACAATGACAACAGTTCCTGTGCATTTCTTAAAGCTGAATAAACTATTTTTATTCATTTTTGCAAAAATAAATAAAGAAATTGTAGTAGTAGTAATCATTTAGGCAATATTTCGCTTTTACTCTCTTTGAACTCACCAATCAATTGGCACAGAAGCTTACATGATGACTTGATAAACAACTTTGCTAGAAAATGTAGACTTTACTTTAGGAGCCTGTTAATGTTTACATATACTTCACTTGTTGGATGATTCTGTCTATATTCATTTGCACATTGGAACTGTAGTTCAAAGACAATCAGAAATCCTCCAGTACAAATCCTTTTAGGGCCACATTTAGTATGAGACCCTGTGTTTATAGTACTATATATTGTGTATTTAATTTAAGACTCAATAAAATGAACAGGATGGTAAGAAATTAAAGTAATTGTGGAACAGGTTTGGTCATTTAATGCCAAGGGAATGGCACCAGATTTAAAGACATTTTGGTATGTGGAAGGTTTTGTATTATAGATACACAGAATTGTGTGTGCTGCTTGGCAGTTGGATGGTTAAGGTAGCAGCACATATGCCAGGCTCAGCCGGCCTCAGCGGAAGGAGTTCAATTCCCAGCTTCGACAGTTTGCTGAATATCGTCCCTTCTCTCATCCCCATTGCATGCTAACACTATCCAGTATGACAAAGCATATGGACCAATAAAAAATCTGTAGAAAGAACCAAACAAAACAAACGTCGGCCTGTTCCAGCGCCACCGTCCCCACCTGTGAAAGTGGTTCGGCCCACTCTCGAGGCTAAATTACAGGCTACTAAGATTAGCAACAAAATACCTAACCCACATAAACAAGCGTTTTCGTATTTGGGTCCTCACTGTATTTATGTTTGCAATTTATGTTAATTTTGTTTTATTATGTTCTGTAAAAATTCTTAAACGTAATTTAAACAGTATTTTTTTATTTTTTATTTTTTTTATGAAGGGCAAATTGACTTCAAAACCCTTAATTTGTCTCACTTTAAGTTAAGAGGTAACAATGCTAACATCAAGTCTGAATAACACTTCACACACAATCATAAAAGTTTAAATGCCAGGATGGACGACATATTTGACTAAAACGTAGTGAACATAATTATGTTTTACTAAACATTTTGCCTGTTTGTCCCCAGTTTTTGTAAAGGTTATATTGTTACTTCCTGGTTGAACATGAGCAGCAAATATGACATAGGTAGTAATTCCACAACCGTTACCTGGCAACCATACTGAAAACAAGGGGCAAAACCCTAATAAATTTCACAAAAAGTTATGATTTGACATAAAATAATACCTGATAACACCTTTATTTTGTTGAATGATGGTTTAAACTGTCAGAAAAATGTGTTGAGTGTTAATTGTCTCTTTATTTTCAATGGTACGTCACTTTTTGATGACATCACAGAGGGATTTAGAACTCACACTACTAAATTTTAAAAATGTCTTCACAAACAGCAACTTCACTGATATAGAACTATGATAAACATTTACCACAGGTGCCCTTCCAACAGACTAAGTCATAATTAGAAAAAACATGAGAATCTGTCATCGCTTCAAACATACCAACAAACTTTATATTATTTCACCAAACACGCAAAATGGTTGGCAAAGAAAATAATTTCATTCCACCTACATCTGAAATGAGAGGAGCGGCATTAGGACACAGAGATTCTGCCGCGTGATTATGATTAATAGATGCAAATTAATAATTTAGACTGAAAGAATAGAGTGTGACAGCGAAAGAAAAGCTGTGAATACTTAAAGAGAACAGCTGAGTGACTGAACGCCTCGCCCAGGGGACGTGTTATTATTTCAACATGTTGGAACAAACTGTAATTGGTCCGTATGTTTCAAATCTGAAGGGAACATGAGAAATTTAAGACTTACAACTAGATTTATTACGACTAATGGTGGCTACTGCTACTGTTTTGAACAACTTTGCATATATTTTTTGTTTTCAATTCAAATTATATTGAGAAAATCTGTATTTTGAGTTACTGCAAATTGACTGAATTTCAATTAATTTATGTATTTTAGAGTATTTAATTTTTGCAGTTACTCTCCATTACAAACAGGATTACTAAAACATTACTGAAGAACGCAACCCCAAGTACATTTTTGAATAGTTAACAATATTATATAACATAATTAAAAGTAGAGATAGGTAGATTTTGCATAAAACATTTAAACTAATTAAGTGTGAGATGGAAACATTGTCATCTGGAGCGTACTGCTTTTCAAATAAGATGCAACTTTATTCATAATGCACTGTTATACAACACACACAGACTGAAACACTGAACATGTACAGAATGCATGAGTACAGATGAACCAGTTGAGGAAGAGCCACCAGAGGAGCTATATACAGCAGGAGCAGAGCGTCGCCTGCAGCTACAGGACACAGGCCCCAAAGAGAGATGAGACACCAAAGCAGGGGGCCATGGTTGAGGTCCCACCACTGCTCCTGCAGCAGAAGGCGCTAGTGATTTAAAAAAAAGGGTTAAAATAAGTAAAACTAGCAAAATGTGTTATAGTTAAGACCTAGGTTTTAAAATATATGAAAAATGTGCGTAGTAAAAAAAATTATATATCATTTTGAGGATTGTTGTACCTTTATTATGTTGGGTGGTGGAGCAGAATTAAATTTCAAAGGGTTATCTTGATTTTAGACAGTAGAACAGAGCCTCATTTGTCAAGCGTCTGCTCACATGTAAAACAGAACCAGACAAACCTGACATTTTGTCTCACAAAGACGCTAAAAAGGATGCAGCACTGTTATAATCAGTGAATGAATGTTCAGAATGGGGCGTTTTGGACAACATGCACTGAATTTGAGACGAAGGAAAAACAAATGAAGTTGTTTAGTGTGTGCTGACTGATGAATCACAACTGAGAGTTACAATAGAGATAATATATTATGTCCATTACTGTTTTAGATTGTGATTTTAGAAGTTAGTAAAGAACCCACTTATTTTTACAGATTATAATTTGAATGTGTGATGTGAGTAATCTATGAACAGTGCATGTTGTGCTCAAGGCATTAGCAGCTATTTACGTTAAGTATATTAAAATGTACAAGGTGTAGGCGTGGAAAAACTTCTGCTGATTCCTTTTTATTTTTTACCTCCATTATATATGATGCTATAGCCTTTGTGAAAATACCTGAATAAATTAAATAAACTGAAACCTGCGCAATTCAGTAAGAAGTAGTTAAGTTTCCCAACAGAACCCAGGGAACCGCGCAGTCCCTCAATAAAAAACGTGTAGAACAACCGTCAGTGATAAAGGAGAACTACTAACAGCAAAGCGAACAAAACAGTATATGTCTTGAACCTATCTGTAATATCTAACTCCCAAAAGCTCCTCGAATACAGATTGCCCCGCTCCATATAGCACTTTGTAAAATTGCCTTACGTGATTTGGCGTGCGGAGTCAGAGGCGTGAAATTCAGCACAAACATGAAGACGGTAATGATAATGCAGCGTTCTCCTGCCGTGGAAGTGTGGAGGGGAGCGACGCGACTAGCCTTAGGTAATAACAGCCCACACCAGCGCGTAGTGTTTATCCATCACTTTAATATGAGAGAGAGCCATAACACAATAACAGCAGCCTGCAGCCTTACATCACCGCCGTCTAATGCACTCAGACACTTTGGGACGGTCAGCAGGTTCATCTCGGGGCAGACGCGCAGAAAAAAAGTGCAACGGCGGGAATAGTCGACGCGCGTTACAGAGCATTGCTTCAATCACGCACGCTATGTATTATTTGTGTCGTTGCTGGGCTTTAAACGTGTTCTAGAGTGAAGCTGCTTTGGCATCCCATGTTTTAGAACTTAAAAAAACAAACGTATACTTTGAAAAGCGTCTTCAGGATTGGTGTGCATGAGTACAGATGAACCAGTTGAGGAAGCGCCATCAGAGCCAGCAGAGGTGAGAAAAACAAAAATGAGCTTGCCTGAAATGCAAATATAACCATGCGCTTGTAGGATTTGATGAGAGAAAGGGTCAGAGCTAGTCAGGCAAGGATTTTTGGACATTAGTAAACGCATTTATTTGCCCGAAACTAAAGTTAAGGGGTACTCTGATTGTGGGACAAAGTTTAGGGGGTACTCCACACACATAAAAAAGGTTAGGAACCACTGAAATAGACGACCAAATAAACTGTTCTATCCTGATCTTAAAGTCAGTCACTTTTACGCAAATCCTTTCTGCTGCGAGGTGAAATTGAGTCGTTATCGTGCCCTTTCTCTGTCCCACGTAACAAAACAATCTCAGTAATCTCCTTGAGCTCAGATGGGTGTGATTGACAGGTGGATTAGCCAGTCAGGAACAAGCATGATCCGTCCATTACAAAACCAACATGGCTGCTTACGAGGAAAACAGAGGGATAAAATATCACTGAAACGGAAAAGCAAAGCAGATTTTTGCAGAATTAACAAGCCAAAAAATTGGTCCAAAATGTCGGAACATGGAATCCAGGTGCTTATAACACGTATTGTGCCAGAAAAAGAAAAAATCTATTATCATGTATATATTTAGTTGACAAATGTAACAAATGCCATATTAGTTATTAAAGAAGCTTGATTTTGTTATAAAAGATAGATGACCTATGAAATGTTGAAAAATGTTCGTTTCACATGCTGTACGGTTTGAAATTGGCTTGAGGCAATGGGAGGGGGACCCAGACTCACTCTTTGTAAAGAATTGAACATGTGACTTTACTAATCTGGGAAATTTGAAACCAAGTGTTTTGTGAGGCTCAGAAAAGGAGCAGCTAAAACAAGCCTCTCCAGGTGCTGCTTGGTTTTGACGAGGGAACAATGTTATATAATAGGGCTGTCACTGGTTAAATGATTATTTCTATTGTAAATACTTTCTGAATCTATTTTTAACCAAAATAAAAGTTGATTTATGGACACTGAATGGTAGATACATAATGCTATAGAGTTTTTTTTTTTTTTAATTACAAATTGTTTATTCTTTTTTTGACATTTTGATTTAATAATGTAGCTATCCCTGTTATAAAGGGTCTTTTGACATGTGTTTTAGAGTCTGTATAGTTCAGTTAACCATTTCTATTATTGCCCAGTCACAATTAGTCGACTAATCGTTCTAGCGCTAATATATTATTGTTAATTATATAATTATAGTGTTTCTCAAAGTGTGTTATGTGAACTTCTTCTCGTGGTACGTGAACACCTCTTCAGTTGTAATGTTTACTTCAATTAGAGGGCATTTTATTATTTTATATTACTTTTTGCTGTTCCTTTAGTAAATGTCTTGTTATAACTTCTGTGACAATGGTGTATTCCCACTTAAGACTTGGTTTATCTTTAATTTAAACCTGAAATAGTCCTGTTATAGACCCAATTAACATTTTCGAGAACTACTTTTACGGTTTATACTCAAAAAAGTCAAATTTGTGTATGTGCCCTTTCATTTTGTCAGTATTTGGTACCTTTCTGTGAAGTTTCTTTTGCTGTCAGTCGTGTTAATGTGAGGTATATATGCATGGTAAAGTAAGCTAACAGCAGCACATTAACACCACAGATAAAATACTAGCTGAGAGTTGTTTAATTTCAAGCAGAACTAAGACTGACATTTTGACTTTATTAAACGTTTTTTTAAGTTCGTGTGGTAGTTGTATTTTTGGGTGTTTGAAGCCGCCGCGTCTCCCCCTGCTGTCTCTGCGTCGAAAACCAGCGGGAACTGGCATTTCCTGACGCCGATTCTCCTGAGAAACCTTGCCTCTCTTTTTTACGCTGTGCAACGTGAAATGCGTTTGTATGTGACTGTACTTCCTGATTTCAATAAAAAGGAAGAAAAAAAACAAAAGAAGAGAGCTGCTGGGGGAGCTCTGTCGCTGAAGTCACTTAGTTCTGCTTTAAAGTTAAGTTAAACGTGAGTGAAAAGAACATTTTGAGACTGGAGCTTGGGGCCAATGCGATGGGAGACGCAGATTCTACTTGGGCTGTAGTCGACTAAAGCCCTGCCCTATCGACCGATTAGTCGACTAAAAGGGGGTGTGGTAAAAATATATCAACACCTGTTAAGTATTTCCACGCAAACTGCACTTGAAAGACCAACAACAACTGCCGTGGAATTCATGTAAAAACAACTATTTTTACAGATAATTACAAGACAACAGTGTATTTATATGTTGGACTCCAAAATCTACAGCAAACTCACTCCATATCTTCTTGTTTTTGCTGTTTTTGCCACATAAATCCTTTAAAGGTCCCATAACATGCAAAATCGACTTTTCAGAGGTTCCTTCCTACAGTGCTATTTGGGCCTCGTATGTTGTGCCCAAAGTTCGTCGATGTAAACCCTCATTCGTCCAGGTGTGGTCCATCGTAGAAAGGGTTTCAGGGGTTGTCATCCGGACGCCGTTTAAAGATCGAGACGTTTCGACTTTTATCCAAAAGTCATTGTCAATCAGAGAGCTGGTATGGGAACCTGGGCCTTATATGCTACTCTAAGTAGTGGGAGTCCAGCCCCCAGGGAGGAGTCACTGCACTCCTGTCTTTGTTATAAGATTGTTCGTTTGTCACCTGGGACTTGATTAATTGGTCTATCTTGTTGATTAATGGTTGGCCTCACCTAGTTGTTGATTAATGGTTGGCCTCACCTAGTTTCACCTGTGTCTAAAGGTCTATTGTTATCAATCTTATAACAAAGACAGGAGTGCAGTGACTCCTCCCTGGGGGCTGGACTCCCACTACTTAGAGTAGCATATAAGGCCCAGGTTCCCATACCAGCTCTCTGATTGACAATGACTTTTGGATAAAAGTCGAAACGTCTCGATCTTTAAACGGCGTCCGGATGACAACCCCTGAAACCCTTTCTACGTTGTGCCCAAAGTGGTTTTTTGATTGATTCCCGCATGTTTTCACTAGAGAACTGTCTTTTCCGTCCCCCTCGGGTGAGCAGCAGACGGGGGCTCCTCACTAAGATGACGCGGCTTCACTAGGATGACGCGGCGTTTAAGCCACGCCCCCAGGAAGCGCGCAGCCGCAATAATAAAAACAGCTTATGCTAATGCTACACAGTAATTACATGATGGATACGACAGATCGAAGAGTTAGCTTGTTATTTACCAAACGGCAACGTCCGTCGTCGAGGTACTGGAGCACGTCAAACTCCAGGTCAGATCCAGGACGTAGGACGCAGCACGACGCACCATCAGGACGGATAAAATGTTTATTCCCGTGTTTGTGTATCGTTTACCGGAGCACACGGCGCATGCACACTATCTCCGCTCTAGGCTTCGGCATGAGTTGGGAGGGGGAGGCGCGCGGGTTGGGCGGGGGAGGCAGCCTGCTCTCTGTTCGGGGGGGGTCAGATCTCAGAGTGAGCCGTTTGATTTTGCAAGGAGGGGGGCCAGTCCAAGAAATGGGTGTTTTTTGGTTATGTTATGGATATTGCACAACGCAAAAATTTATCAACAAAGCCCTTAGAATAGACTGTGTAAAGGAGAAAATAGCAGAATATGGGACCTTTAAATCTAAATAAAATAATTAGTCGACTAAGAAAAATGTTGGTTGACCAAGACACCATCATCCGATTAATCGACTAAAGGTTCACAGCCCTAGATTCTACAAACAAATAGTCCGAAGAACGGCCCCCACGACCTCCTCCGATGGACTGAGGTGTGAAAGCGCCTTAGGTACTCACGTTGCCTTCCCTATGATGAATCACATTTTAACAATCGCCTTTAGCAGCCATCATTTATTTAAGCTAATTATTCCTTACGTTTTGCTGTGTCCGGTTGAGACTCTTCTTTATCGCTTCATGCTAGAGCTTTTACTCCTTTTATCTAATGCACTCTCCAATTTACCGCGGTGACACAGACTTACCGTAGCACTGTTCTATCCAAACAAATCGCCGTAAATTCGTTTTAGAGTAGTCTAATAGTTCTCTGCGAGTTCAGCGGAGGCCACGGCAATGGGGGAACCGACGGTAAAATACAGTAACGCAACATAAATAGTCGGCAAAGTGCGAGCCACAGCTGCTCAAAGGTCAGGCTTTACGGCTCAGCGGGACACAGAATTACAAAATGTCACCGCGTAATAAATGGACACTATTTCATATTAATTATACAAGAAACCGCAGCTGGGCTATGGAGCTTGAACGCCTCCTCCAGCCGCTCTCTGGAGTGTGTGCCAGTGCCGCGAGGATCCAAGGGAAACGCAATAAACTTTAACTTCGAGATGAATAAATAGAAAAAAAAAGTTTGGCTTCCACAGTAGTTGGTTGCGGTGTTTACTGGAGTGTTTACTTCTCATTAGCAGAGGTTACATTTGCTTACAATATTTGGAGAATACACTGACATAATGCTGCTAATTGGGCAAATAGGAGGATAAACTGTTAAGGTTAAAAAAAATCAAAGAAACACATTCCTGGGACTGTGTTGAAGGTGCTATTATATGTAATTTTCAGCTTTTGTAAATTGTAAGCATCATAACCCCAGAAATATTTTAGCCACCACTGATTTTATTTATTTTTATTTAACCTTTACGACAACTTGGCCCAGAGGCAGTAGCACAGGAAAAGAGCAACAGTGAATGCACTACAAAACATTCAATCTTTCACACACTACACTATTTATAATGGAGTATGTAAAATCAGGTGCACTCATAATAAACTGCACCACTAAAGGATGACTTGAAGGCAGCTAAAGAGATCAAGGTTTTGCAGCTCATTCCAATTCTTAATTGTAAAAATGAACTAAAAAGCGAGTGACCTGGAGAAGTGTGGACTAGTTGTTTATTTATTTGGTGGGGACAGTGCATGTTAATGAACATACATGATAATATGCTGTAACACTCTCATTCATTGACCAGAATACTGTTGTGCAAACAGGGAGAACATACAAACTCCATACAGAAAGGTCCCACGCTACATGGGAGTCGAACCCAAGACCTTCTCGCTGTGAAGCGAGAGTGCTAACCGCTGTGTCCTCTCTTTGGTGATTAAATCGCAAGAAGTTACGAGTGTGATTTCATGCTAAAGCTAGTATGTTTTAAAGCTAGGTGTCATGTTGCTGTAGTTTTTTCTTGCCGATAAGGGGTTAAGGACAGGACGCTCCGGAACAGTTCTCCATTTGCTTATTTCCTGTGAACATTAGTTACTCTGCTTCTCTATTATTCATTCATGACTAATCGTTAGATTCTTAATTTTTTTTTTTACTTTCTGTTGATGAAATTAACAATTTTGAGAAACCCTACAAGGCAACTGCTGCTGAGATTTTGGGCTTGACAAAAATAAATTTAATTGGTTCCTGTGATTCCTGTGGAATTGGAAGTTTTAGCCCCTTAAGAGGCTTCAAACTGAACCTGTTCTTGAACCCTCTGGAGCACAAACAAATGTCTAGACTCTTTGTGAGGCTGAGACTCTGTACTTTTGCCCTCTAATGTCTGATTTACTTTACTTGTTAGTGGTGACGAGCTCTATGCAGAGGAATAGCATATTTCTAATCCCACCTGGATTTTTATGGCAAATATAAATAGGAATAAATCTGCTGTTGGAGGAATGGACTGACAGACTTTAGACTGAGCTTCTGTTGGGTTGGGACTATTCCCTGTTAAACGCTGAAGCCAATATAACTCAAAATTAAATGTAGGGACTTGTAATGAAGTAAAGCGTTTTAAAATTAAATCAAATGTATTATTATTTTTGTTGTTGGTTTGGAGCACAAACTGATGCCATTTCATCCCAATATGGTTGATTTAACTGGAAAAAGAGATTTACAGCTTCCTTTTTATGTTTTAAACCCCCCAGGAGCTTGAAAGATCTTTTATTAGATGGCTGACAAAGAGGAATAAATGAAGAAAATGTCCAAGCACAATATTGTTTTAAATATTTTGGATAGATAGATCTTGGCATCAATACAAATGGGTCAATTGATAACAATTAACCCATAGATAACAATTGTTATCTACTTTGATGTGATGTGGATGTTTTCATCAAAAATCTATTGTTAAAGTCCCATTTATTCAAACTGAAATATGCAGAAGCAGAGCCAAACTCACTTCTTGTTTGTACGTATGATTAACCCTGGCATTTGTTTCCTCTTTACGCAATTGCCAATTAGAAAAAAAGAAAAAAGAAAGCTAACTGACTTTTGAGGTCGGCGATGAAATTTTAAGTGCTTCTTCCATCTCCTCCCAAGATTTACGGCAATCACAACAAAACAAACGGCTGAAGTCACCTGTCATCAAGTCCCTTTTCTTCCTCAATATAAATATCTGTTTATCTGCTGCCTTTACCTCCTCTTACTCATCTGATGACTTGTCAACTCTGCAATTTACCCGAGCGGCTCCGAATTACCTCACCCATTTCCTATCACAACAAATCAGTCTTATGTAAATGTCTCGAGTGTTTCAGCGCGGTCTGCTCGTTCAGCCGGCTGCAAAACACTTCCACATTCATTTAATCTAACGTTGAGCCGCCCAGGGCCTTCTTTTCCTTTTTTTTTTTTTAACCTCAAATAAAGCCATTAGAAGTCGTCGATTTGAATTCCGCCGCTTTACCTCCGACAAGTTAATTTGATTTACGCGTTAATCTAGTTATCCGCGGCTCATTAGCGAAGAAGATTACAAGCCGGACTAGTTAATACGCACCCGCTTGACCCGATGAGGTTTTAATTTGTCGGATAGAAAGTATTGATTGTGTTGCGTCCGTTGCCCGTTTGTCGAATATGCGCTCCAAGTGGTGTTAGGATTGTGCTAATATATTGAAATGAATACTTAAGCGTTCGTAGAAGATGGATTTCAGCGAGGAGTTGCGGTGAAGAAAGTAGTTCTCCTGGAAAACAAGGTGAAGTACGCGTTAATCTCGGAAACAATCTGGGAAAAAATACTGACTCTAATGCATCTTGAAGGAACATCGATCTCATTTGATCAGAGATAGCCCTCTTACTTTCTCGAGCCTGCCACGCTTATCTCTGGAATCCTACTACGGAGGTTTGGTGGCCAAGCGAACATGTCACGCGAACAGTTCGTCCAAAATTCCGCGGCGTAGCTCCTCGTTCATTTTAGAGATGATTTTGACATTTTCAAGTTAGTTTTTTACGTACTCCGTAGACTCGCGTGCGTCTCAGACATCATTGTTATTTACACTGTGCTCACTGAGGTCTGAGGGCCAGCTCCAACTTGTCGTCGAGACTAAAAAGTGACCAGGCTTTATCTGTGGTGGGTCCCAAACTATGGAACGCCCTCCCTCCACATCAAGACTTCAGTTGATGCTTTTAAAGTGCATATGTTTTTATGATTTCCTACTTTTGACTTCATTTGGTGGGATGATACCTGTTGTACACATGAAGGGTAGTTTTACACCAATTAAGTACTAGTTTGTGATAAGTAAAATATGTTGAAAATGACAGGAAGTAGAACAGAATTCTAAAACTTAATAACATCCTGTCATCCTCTCTGGTTTCAATAGGTCAGGTTAAATCTATGCTGAAAGGTTTGGAAATGCGATCTATCAATTGTAACTGTTTATAGGGAATTTCTTTGTGATTGTCTAAATTGTCTAAATGTATGTGAATGTATAATTTGTGCTGCTATTTTAGCCAGGACTCCCTTGAAAAAGAGATTAGTCATCTCAATGGGACTTTTCTGGTTAAATAAAGGTTACATAAATAAAAAAAATCCTACTAGGGAGACTTCATTTAAAACTTTTACTCACTGAAAACACATATTTCTGACACTTTTAAATGCTGATTCAACAAAAGAAAGATGTTCTCATGCATTTTTATTTGTCAAATAATAATTTCAGTGGCATTAGAAGAGTTTTGGCCCAGTGTATAACATAGTTGCAAGCTAACAGTTGCTAAATTTCCTAGTGTGATGTCATGATTTACAACCAGGAAGTAAATGCAATGTTGAGTGGAGCTCCATTAGCTCCACATTCGGTTTGGTTTCATATTCAACCATCGACCCCATCCCTAACCCAAACCCTAAACCTTACCCAACTTAATCAGGTAGCAATTGTTAATTAAGTAATAATTCCTTCTTTTTTTTTATTTTTATTGATTTCGTTTTTAGCTAATGGATGTGACTCAGCTGCCAATGGTGACAAACCTCCGTCTGCATCTTAAATATAATGATCTTAACTGCGTGTTAGTAAAATGAGTAGTTTAACCTTTCATAGGCACTTTAAGTCTTTTTTAAAAACGCACTTTAATTCATTGGCTTTTAACTCAGCATTAGAATTGAGTGATACTCTTTTATTATTTTTATTTCCAGGGTTTTCTATTGCTAATTTGACTTTTTCTAAAGATTATTATTGTTTTTTTTTTTTTTTTTTTTTACTTCATTTTTATGTATTTTTTAATAATATTTGCGCAGTTTAAGTGATTTTAAGTGATCATTGATGTTGTTTCACTCTGAGATGCACATGCTGTAGATTTGGATTGGAGCAAGCAAGTGTGAATTGCCTTGTGTACTAATTGCGCTCTATAAATAAACATACCTTGTCTTGTGTAAAGAATCTGCAACTGTTTTGGTGTAACAGGCAGTCTGCAGGTTAAAATACCCGAGGTCAAACTACACGTCATGCTGCCACTGTCACTCCTTTCATAAGAGGAAACGTGTGATTGGCCAGAATTGTTTTTAGCAGCACTGTTTTTTAAGTGGACATGTTGTGCAGAATCAACATTAATGAGCTTTTACTCTTGTCACAACTGTTTCCTCATCATTTAGTTTACTCAAAGGTGTATTTTGATTCATTCCTGCCTGTTTGAGTCAATCCCGTATTGTCCTGCAGCTGATTCGGGTGGTCCCTTTTCTCGCCCACATCGCTGTAAAGTCAGAATCAGAATCAGAAATTGTTTATTGCCATTGTCAGTGAAATTCACAAACGTAGGAACTTGCTTCGGCGTAGGTGCAACATAAAGCAAAGGATAAAATATAAAAAATATATAAAAAGGCAAGGCAAAGTCAGGGGTGGACCTAGGAATTTAGCAAAATGAAGTATAGGCCACTCTTATAAAACATTTGTGGGATTTTCTAAAAGAATATAAGTTTCTTTAAGACTATTTAAGAAATATACACCATATTTCCCTTGTGTGGTCGATTTTAACGCATGTTCCAGCTGATTTAAATTCAGTACATGAAATTCATTTGTTATATTTTATTTACTATTACACTGCACTACTTTACTTGAAGGAAGGGCTATTATAACCATAACAATAAGGGCTTTTAGCGGGGCCCCGTCAGGTTGGGGGCCCAAGGCAATTGTGGGGTGTGGCCAAATGTCCGCCACTGACTAAAGTGTAATCGAGTTGGCAAATAAAAACTCTGGTCGGGTTCTAAAATGTCACGTAATCACTTTTCAGAAATAAATTAGGGATGGGAGTATCAGTAACAAAGTATCAATATATTGATACTGATTCTGTAAAATGTAAGTATTGATACTGCAATGCAAATATCAATACTCATTAGCATTGTGAATTCTAAGAATAGGCATTCATTTTAGACACATAATCAATTTTTTCATAGTTTTGTGTCAGACACTCAAGCAGCAGCAGACTGGACTGTTACGGCTTCACGTGGAGGGACCCAAAAACGGACACTACGGCCAAATCAAAAGTAAAAATGTTTTATTAACTGTTGGAGGCAGATGAAGTGGAGCAGGGCTGGAGCAGGGCTGGAGCAGGGCTGGAGCAGGGCTGGAGCAGGGCTGGAGCAGGGCTGGTGCAGGGCTGGTGCAGGGCTGGTGCAGGGCTGGTGCAGGGCTGGTGCAGGGCTGGTGCAGACGAAAAACAGGTAAGTACAAAATTCTTCTAAATCTCAGAAACCGAGTAGCCAAGAAGTTCACCGTGAGAAAGATGACAACAATCTGGCAGAGTCTTGCAGGAGAGCTGGATATTTGAAGGCTGCTTGATTGCAGATCGGCTACAGGTGCAGACTCCGCCCAAGCACACTCACACACCCAGGGAGAAGGAAAGGGAGGGGAGCACAAAGGAGGCAGGGCCATGCAGGACATGACAGTACCCCCCCTCCTAACGGGCGTCACCAGACGTCCTACCAGGCCTGTCAGGAAAGGACCGGTAGAAGTCCCGGAGGAGGGACCGATCCAAAATGCTGCTGCGCGGAACCCAGGAGCGCTCCTCCGGACCGTACCCCTCCCAGTCGACCAGGTACTGGAAACCCCTCCCGCGGCGGCGCACGTCCAGAAGCCGACGCACCGTGTAGGCTGGGAAGCCATCAACGACCCGGGCGGGAGGAGGGGGATCGGCCGGAGGGCTAAGAGGGCAGGACGAGACAGGCTTGAGAAGGGAAACGTGGAACGACGGATGGATGTTCAGGGAGGGAGGCAACCTGAGGCGGACAACCGCAGGATTGATGACCTTCTCAATGATGTAAGGTCCTATATACCTAGGCGCCAGCTTTTTAGACTTCGACTTGGAGGAGGTCACGGGTGGACAACCAGACACTCTGTCCAGGCTGGTACTGGGGACGGCCTGCGATGCCTATCAGCAGCCCTCTGAGCCCGAGCTGTCGCGGCGCAGCAAAGCCGCACGAGCAGCAGCCCAAACGCCACGGCAGCGCCTCAAATGTGCTTGCACCGACGGAACAGCCACATCCCCTCCTGGTCTGGGAAGAGAGGAGGCTGAAAACCCAAGGGCGCCATGAACGGGTCAGACCTGTGGCCGATGACACCAGGGAATTGTGGGCGTATTCCACCCAGGGCAAGTAGGAGCTCCATGTAGATGGATTGCGGGCGGAGACGCAGCGCAAGGCCGACTCCAGGTCCTGATTGGCCCGTTCCGTCTGGCCATTGGACTGAGGGTGGTAACCCGAGGAGAGGCTAACTGTAGTCCCCATGGCTTGGCAGAAAGCCCTCCAGACCTGAGAGGTGAACTGCGGCCCCCTGTCTGAAACAATGTCAGCAGGGATCCCGTGGAGCCTGTACACATGGAGGATCAGGAGGTTAGCAGTTTCAGTGGCAGTCGGCAATTTAGGGAGGGGAACAAAATGCACCGCCTTGGAAAAACGGTCAACAATGGTAAGTATGGCAGTGTTACCATCCGAGTTAGGAAGTCCCGTGACAAAATCCACAGAAATATGAGACCAGGGTCTGCTGGGAACAGGCAAGGGGTTGAGAAGACCAGCTGGAGCTTGATGGCCAGCCTTGCTCCGAGAACACGTAGGACAGGCTGCAACGAAAGAGCGAGTGTCCTTGCTGATAGAAGGCCACCAAAACCTCTGTTTGAGGAAAGATAGGGTTCGGTGGAAACCAGGGTGACAGGTCAGCTTTGAACTGTGCCCCCACTGCAAGACCTGGGAACGCACACTCTCTGGTACAAATAAAGAGTTGGGCGGGCAGCCATCAGGGTGCGGTTGAGTTCGTGGAGCCTCTCGGACCACTCGTTCAATCTCCCAGAGAACTGCGCCAACCAAAGAAGATCGAATCCCAGTATGGGGTCTGGATCGTCCACCATACAAGTAGCCGGCAAAATAGGCTCTGGCGCAGACTCAGTGACATCTCTGGCGGACTGGCGGGACAAAGCATCAGGTTTAACATTCCGGGAGCCAGGGCGGTAGGTGAGGGTAAAATTGAATCTGCCAAGGAATAGGGCCCACCTAGCCTGCCGAGAGTTGAGCCTCTTGGCAGAACGCAGATATGACAAGTTCTTGTGATCAGTCCAAACCACAAACGGTTGCTCAGCACCCTCCAGCCAGTGCCTCCATTCCTGCAACGCCAGAACCACGGCCAACAGTTCCCTATTTCCAATGTCGTAATTTACCTCAGCAGAGGTCAGGCGCCGGGAGAAAAAGGCACATGGATGAACTTTTTGATCCGTAGGCAAACGCTGGGACAGGACAGCTCCCACACCGTCGAAGCATCAACTTCCACAATAAACTGTCTGGATGGGTCTGGGTGCGTAAGAACAGGGGCTGAGGTGAACAGGGACTTCAAGGTGGAGAAAGCAACCTCCGCCTCTCTGGACCATTGAAAGGGGATGAGGGTTGATGTGAGCCGAGTCAGAGGAGCTGCCTTTCTGCTGTAGTCCTTAATAAACCTTCTATAAAAATTAGCAAAACCCAAAAAACGTTGCAGCTGTTTTCTGGATTCCGGTCTCGGCCACTCCGCCACAGCTTTCACCTTGTCTGGATCTGCCATGATCTGCCCCTGTCGAATCACAAAACCCAAAAAGTTAACTGACACACAATGAAAATCACACTTCTCTGCCTTAACAAAGAGCTTATTCTCCAGGAGCCGCTGTAGGACAAGCCGGACATGCTGAACGTGTTCATGAGGATCCCTAGAAAAAACAAGAATATCATCCAGATAAACAAAAACAAATCTATTCAACATATCTCTCAGGACATCATTTACTAGCGCCTGGAAAACTGCTGGTGCATTTGTAAGTCCAAAAGGCATCACCAAATATTCAAAATGTCCCAGTGGCGTGTTAAAAGCAGTTTTCCATTCATCACCTTGCCTAATGCGGACAAGGTGGTAGGCATTCCGTAAATCCAATTTAGAAAAAATGGTGGCCTGATGAAGGGGCTCGAAAGCAGAGTCAATTAGTGGCAGAGGATATTTGTTTTTACAGTTATGTCATTCAACCCCGATAGTCAATGCAGGGCCTCAAGGTCTTGTCCTTCTTATCCACAAAAAAAAACCGGCCCGACTGGGAAGAGGATGGACGTATCAACCCTGCAGCTAACGAGTCTTTAATATAAGTCTCCATAGCTTCCCTCTCAGGACCAGAAAGTTTATACAGACGACTGGTGGGCAAAGGGGCACCAGGAAGCAGATCAATTGCGCAATCGTAAGGGACGGTGTGGGGGTAGGGATAGCGCCTTTTCTTTGCTGAACACCTCACAGAGATCATGATACTCAGGGCGTTGGATAGATCTGGAGGATTGGGAGGAGAGGCAGAGACCGGATTGCTGGAGGTTATGGCTGACCGGAGACAGTTTGAATGGCAGAAAACGCTCCAACTGGAAATGCTGTTATTGGCCCAATCAATATGGGGATTATGCCTCCTTAACCAGGGTAGACCCAACACCACAGGGGCATGAGGGGACAGAAATCACCAAAACTGGATTTCTTCTCTGTGGTTCCCTGACAACACAAGGGATATAACTTTGGTTTGGTGCGTAATCCGAGCTAACCGTTCCCCACTCAATGAATTAACATCCCTGGGGGGTACTATGAGATCTATGGGAATTTTAGCTTGGGATACAAAGTTTGAGTCAATGAAATTGTCGTCAGCTCCAGAATCTACAAACGCAAGGAGGGGAAATGACTCACGTGACCAATACAGGGTAGCTGGGAGTTGCAACCTTTGTGGAGTTGAAGCTGGGAGAGTAGTTGTTTGGCTCATCAGAACCTCTCCATTTACTGGTGAGCCTTGTCTTGTGGTCGCTGAGGGCAGGTGTTAATGTAGTGTCCAGCTTGTCCGCAGTAAATGCATAACCCCGACTTTAGGCGATGCTGACGTTCAGCAGGTGATAGTCTAGCCCGGCCCAGCTGCATGGGTTCCTCTCCAGTAGACAGGACCGGTGGACTGGAAGACACAGGAGGGAGGTTAGTGGTAGGAGCAGCGGAAGAGGAGGAAGAACCCGAAGGCAAAGTAAGTACACAAGGGGAGGGCTGACGAATATTCCTTTCTCTTTGTCTTTCCCTCAGCCTATTGTCCAGACGGGTGGCCAAGGAAATCAATTCCTCTAGCGAGTTTGTCTCATCTCGCTGCCAGTTCATCTTTAACTTTATCTGTCAATCCTCTCATGAAAACTCCTTGTAAGGCTGTGTCATCCCACCCACTCTCTGCAGCTAGGATGCGAAAGTCTATGGCATATTGAGCGACAGAAGATGAGCCTTGATTCAATGAGAGAAGACGTCTTGCTGCTTCTTTGCCTTTAAGGGGATGATCAAAAATTTTCCTCATCTCTGCAGTGAAGTTATCATAGGATTGACATAACATGGAGTCACTCTCCCAAACTGCTGTAGCCCATTGTGCTGCTCGACCAGTGAGTAAACTAAGTAAAAAGGCGATGCGAGACTTATCTGTAGTGTAGGTGCTGGGTTGCTGGTCAAATACCAGAGAGCACTGGAGGAGGAAATGACCACAGGTTCCCAGATTACCAGAGTAGCGCTCAGGGGTAGGAATATACGGCTCACGGGCAGCAGAGGTGGGAGGCAGGACCAGAGGAGGAGCGGTGGCTTGAGGTGGGTCAGGAGACGAAGGCAAGGCATGAGAGAACTGAGCAGAAAGTTGGTCCATTTGAGTGGAGAGTTGAGAAACACTAGAAGACAACTCACGAAGTCTATCGGTCATTTGTTTCAAAATTTGCTCATGATGGCCCACTCTGGCTCCCTGAGCAGCCAAAGCCTGAATAACTGAGTCCTTGTCCGATGGGTCCATGTGGCCAGATTGTTCTGTTACGGCTTCACGTGGAGGGACCCAAAAACCGACACTACGGCCAAATCAGAAGTAAAAATGTTTTATTAACTGTTGGAGGCAGATGAAGTGGAGCAGGGCTGGAGCAGGGCTGGAGCAGGGCTGGTGCAGGGCTGGTGCAGGGCTGGAGCAGGGCTGGTGCAGGGCTGGTGCAGGGCTGGTGCAGGGCTGGTGCAGGGCTGGTGCAGGGCTGGTGCAGGGCTGGTGCAGGGCTGGTGCAGACGAAAAACAGGTAAGTACAAAATTCTTCTAAATCTCAGAAACCGAGTAGCCAAGAAGTTCACCGTGAGAAAGATGACAACAATCTGGCAGAGTCTTGCAGGAGAGCTGGATATTTGAAGGCTGCTTGATTGCAGATCGGCTACAGGTGCAGACTCCGCCCAAGCACACTCACACACCCAGGGAGAAGGAAAGGGAGGGGAGCACAAAGGAGGCAGGGCCATGCAGGACATGACATGGACTACTCTATCTGTGTCAGCTGTTCTTTGTCCTTTAAAGTGTTTCCCAACCAGGGGTATGGGGACACCAAGGGGTATGGGAGCAATTACTAGGGGGTACTTGGAAGGATTTCGGGTTTCAAAAACAGATGAAATGTACTTTTTCTAAGTATAAAAGTGTTATTTCTTGTAAATTCAGCATCTTTTTAGAGTATCTTGGACCATAAATATAATTAAAACAAAAATATAATACTAATAATTGACAGTATCCGACTGGTACACCCATTTATTTGCCTGAAACTCAAGTTAGGGGTACTCTTAAGTGTGATACAAAGCTTAGGGGTTACTCGAGACAAAAAAGGTTGGGAATCCCTGCTTTAAAGCATGTTTGAAACTCTTTTTTTTAACATACATTTATTGAAAGGCCTTCAAATACTGTATAAGGTTAGACCAGTACTGAGTATTGGTATCGGTATGGAAAAAAAAATCACCCCCAAAGTTGTTTTGTATCGATACCAACAATTGTGGTATCGCCATCATTAATGTAAATGACAATCTGCTGCTTATTACAGTAAAATGTCATTATAAAGGAAGCAGGAAGTCAATGGATCTATTTCAATTACTAAGCCATTTTAGACCAGTTTACATTGAACATAATATAAAATGATCTGCTTATGATACTTTTTTTAGATTATGAGTATATTTTAGAAGTTAATAAACTTACATCCTTGCTATTTGTGTGAATGCTTTATAATACTATATACATTTGTACAGTAATAATGTTGCATATCCACTGTACCACGGTCACATGGGTAAATAAATAATTAAAAACTCGGTGAGCTGCATTACAGTCTGGAGTTTTGGAACGCGGCCAATGGGGATGCGGCGCTGAGAAGGACGCGACCTTCACGCTCACGTTGATCCGGAAAGTGTGTTATCACCGAGAGCGCGTGCTGTCTGCTGTCTGCCGCTCACAGCTGGAGGAGCGGACGTTCAGACGGGGAATAACAGCCGAGCAGGACGGCTGACCTCCACGTGGGTCTGCCGAGCTCACTGACCTGTCTGAACACGACGTCTGAGGCGGGGAGGACCTTGATGATCAAACGTGTTAAAGAAAGGAAGCGGAGAGAAAAGTAGGTGGTATTTGCCCTGGTTTGGGGCGTGAGAAGTTACGGTCAATTCAACAGGGTTTGTTATTTCTTGTGTATTTTTGAGCGTGATCCAGTTAAGGTTAATGCGAGACACGACTGGCAAAACCCATTCAATTTTTTTGTTTCGTTTTGTTTTTTTGGTCAGTTTGCTCCCCAAGCATATCGGCTTTCATGTGGGAAAAAAAAAACTTGTCCAATCTGCTCTTAAAGATTTTTTATATTTCATTTAATCCACTTCATCCATAGATTGACTTCATCCATAAAACAGAAGGTTGTTTTATTAAAATGAATTTTTTTCCTGTAGGGACATACAGATCACCACTTACACACACCAAACTGTGCAATCTTTACTTATTTCACAGAAAAATTAGAATTTTTAGGTCAGTTTTCAATCAGATCTTGTTTACTGAAAAACAAAACAAGCAATCCAAAATCTCTTCTGCAATTCTTTATTTATAACAAATATGTGTACAAAATGAACCAAGAAATTTAAACCTTGTTGTGTCCATTTTTTGGCTGAATTTTTTTCCAGAAATTAAGTATCCCCCCTCTCTCATTACACCGAGACATAAAAAAGCAAGCCTGCAGTTTGACAAAATGTATGTGCGTAAGCCTGAATCATTCTGGGAAAAGATCGAGGTTTTTGACAAATCACATCATTTTACCGTTTACTGAACCTTTACTGTACCTTTGGCACATTTGGTGGAGGTTCAAAGATGTTTTGGGGTTGTATTGCTGACTCTGGCACTGGCACTGTCTTGACTGTGTGCAAGGCATCAAGAGATCTGAGGATTACCAAAGGATTCTGGGTCGCAATGTAGAGCCCAGTGTCAGAAAGCTGGGTTTGGAGCAGGACAATGACCCATAGTTAAGTTGAGTTAAGTTAAGGGTGCCAATTTTTTTGACCGGCTCAGTTTTGGAGTTTTGAATAATTAGAAGCAGACACACTTGGAAGTAACACTGGTGCGCTGTTAGCATGCTAGTGCTGGTAACTATGGTACATACAGTAAATACATTCAGCAGCATGTCATATTTGGGGGCGTGGTCTGCCATGGGGAAACTCTATTGATTCAGTAGGAAACGATGACATTTCTTGGCGAGTTGTGTGTGAATGTATCAGGCACAACTAATTCCAGTCCAGTCACAGCTTAGTCTTAATGGAGGTTACTGATGTGGAGTTACAATAAAAGTGTGGTTCTATAGATGTCAAAATACAGCAGACGGTGCTAGCCATGGGCTTTAGCATTCTTGGATATTTTGCACAAATTTGGGCCGTTCGACCACTTTCTCTGTGTCTTTATGTTTCTATTTAGCACAAAAGACTAAAGTAGGTGTTTTCTCTTGTATTTAATGATTAGTGGGTGATAGAGCTGTTGTCCTCCATTAAAATTAATGCATTGTTTCCCACACAGAGGCCTGTAAGTGGGTGTTCCCTCAGACGCCGACTGTATCAGTGACATTCAAAAGTTGATATTTGTCACACTTTACAAAACCAATTCAGTTTAAAGGTCTTCATGGTTTTGTTCTCTGCCCATGAAGTCTTCACCTCGACTTCTACGGTTGTCTTCATTTGTCAAAAAACAGTTGTGACACCCAAACTCCCGTAGAATAAGATAGTGTGGAACATAAACAGCAAATGTTTGGGGCCTTTTCTCCTGTCGCCTCATCACCTGATGTCACATGTTAGTGATTTCCTTAAGCTTTGTCAAGCAGCTGTAATCACACAAATGTAGAATTGATGTTCATCATATTATGCCTTACAAATAGTACGTAATTCTGTTTTTCTGACCCCATCTCTTTCATCACTTACTTTGGCCAAGCCATGACCCCATCATTGTACCATGAGCCACATGAATATTCTGGGGGAAAAAAGCTACAGGCTGCTGATTATAGGACATTCAAAGCTGAATATCACGTGTTGTTTGCATGTGTCAGGCTCCCAGCACCTGTCAGGCTGGACACACCAGCCACAACCAAAGTGAACATAATGAGATAATGATGTTTTTCTATTTTTTATGCTTCACATATGATGGAATCAAGAAGGTGACATATTATGCATTCTTTTGTCCTTGATTGACTTTTTTGGATTAGCATTTTACATGTTATAACTTTTCTACATTTTGAGAACACACTTTACAAACTACAACTCCATTTCCAATGAGATATTTAGGTATTGGAGCCTTTGTTGTCAGCAGTGGGAATATACAATGAAAAAACATTTACTTCAATCCAATCTTTCTCAATTAATTTCTGTGAATTCATTTCACACCCCCCACTCTCCATCGCAACTATAAATAGTATGATTTGTCTATAAAATTGGTATGTGCATCTAACATTGTATCCTTATTAATATTTAAGGACAACTATTCTATATGTTCTTGAGTAAGTTTCTTATTCATTCAGTGACAGATGTTATGAGCCAGTATGGCCAGTATGACTACACTTACTGAGTGCATCCAGCCAGCAGATGGCGCCAGCCCTAAATACAATCCAGGGAAGTTAGCGACAAAAAGATACTATGATGCAGATTTGCTGCTACAGTTATTGTGTTTAGATCGCAGAAATGTTCAGAACGAGTTTGGCGATGATTTAAGGACTTAAAACAGCAAAAGATTCTTGGACAAGGCACATAAATGATGCGAAAATACGTCACGGATCTAGGGAGTTCAGCAGGACATGTGTTTGACACTCGGAGGAGGTTTGACTTTCTAATAAACATTCTTCAAAACAGTGTGAATGCAGCTGAATGCAACTCCAGGTATGTTTTTGATGATGGAACATTGTTAGAACATGGTTAAAAGTTCAAAAAAGCTACTGTAGTACTGTGTTTAAAGAAAACAAGAAAACAAGAAAGAAAGAAATATAGATAAACTTATAAACAAATAATCACTTTATTTGCATTGTTTTTTAGTCTGTAACATAAAAGATTTAAAGTGCATCAGTTTGCCTGAAATAATAAAAAAACGAATCCTTATTTACCGTAGAACCCTTCGCGCGAGCTGCGTGGGGCTCCTCATCCCCGGGACGAGCCACACGGAGCTCCACCTCCCCCGCTACCAGCTGCAGTGCCCCCAACAATTTATATTAGTATTTATTGTTCCTTATTTTATCATTTTAAGCAATTACACTTTATTCTAGTACGGCAAAAAGAGCACGTTCCCCGGGCTCACACTCGCCCCAGAGGTATCGCACCGCATGCCCCACGCCCCATTTCAGAAGGAATGTTTTAACCTATCAGGCAACACGAGTGCTCTGCTAATAGAGATCCACTTCCACCCGTTAGTTAGGCCAATTATCACCTGCTCATGATGAATTTGTTGAAACTTATCCACAGCTATGATGGAATTAATTGCATTGTTTCTCACTGAATGTTTATGCAAATATGATGTGTGATTTGCTAATTAAAACATAAACTTACACTCATTTAAATCAAATACTACTGTAACACTAAACAAGTTTTTCTCTTCTTCGTTGACTCGGTTCTAATTACTCACGCTATAATTTAGTTTCACTGCTAGAGCTAACTAATTGTGTATCTAATTTTAAACGTTCAGAGCCCTTTAGTCTATGAACAAAGAGAAATTATGATATAACACTGGGGAAAGAGTCTCTGTTTGATTTTCTTTTGCTAATCCAATTATAAGTTGAAAATTGTTTGTTGACACCGGAGCTCTGAAGGCTAAAACACATCAGAAGAGAAGAAAGCAGAAATAGATAAAAAA
Organism: Rhinogobius similis; assembly: GCA_019453435.1. Taxonomy (NCBI): domain Eukaryota; kingdom Metazoa; phylum Chordata; class Actinopteri; order Gobiiformes; family Gobiidae; genus Rhinogobius; species Rhinogobius similis. Next base: position 33,974,103 of record CM033633.1, on the reverse strand, counting down.
AAAACACACACAAACCCAGGAAACAGGCCCAAAAATCCAGAAACATACACATAATTCTAGAAAAAAATACACACAAATCCAGAGACTGTTTTCCAGTCCAGTTATTTGATTTACTTTATTTTTTCACCTGTATAACCCACCATGTTTGTTGTGTTGTTGTTTATCAGGGCAGGATCCAGTCCAAAACTATTCATCTTTGTGTAAAGTACAGGTACAACGTGCACCTCCCTTTTACAGGTGTGGAGAGATGGGAGTATCTATGTCGAAGTATCAACATATCAATGTCAATATTGTCATGCAAACATCAAAAATGAATCATTATTTTTTGTATATACTAAAGGAAACATTTTATGCATGTTTTGTATTGTTTTACATGTAGTGTTTGCTGGCATCTTCTTTTAACTTTTGTGTCTGCTGCAGTGCTTCTCAAACCTTTGGGCCCTGAGGCACCCCTACACGCCTCAGCCGAGGCACCCCTATGTTTTATGTCATATTTCATTCTAAATAAACTTCCCGTAATAAAATATATATTATAAAGCAGGAGATGTTATTTTGAGTTCAGTACTTTGGTCACCTTGAGTGTTGCAAAGGGCTTTATAAATAAAGGTTGATGGATTTAAATTAATTAAAATCTTGTGTTAGTTTTAAATCATGCACAGAATTGAATTGAGACAACTGCTGTTTTGTCTCATTATTATTATTTTTTTTTTTTGGCAATTATTTTGAAATACAATGGCAATACCAAACACTATTGAAGCCTTAATGACCTAAGAACATAATCTGTGTCCCTAAATGCTGATAAAACTGCCTATAAAGCAGACAGGCTGATCTGCTCCTGTGACTCTGTCTTGTGTCTGTCCTGTTCTCTCACTCTTTCAGTGTCCTACAATCATTTGTGAGAAGAGTGTGAGAGCTGTGTGCCTTTTTCTGTTCATATTTCAGGGCAAATATCACTGATGCATGTTTAAAACTGCGTGCGTTGCCGCTGATCAATCGATTATCTGTGCAGCGTGCGCATGTGTTAATTAAGACTTGCTCTTGGATTAAAACTACAGCGGGACGTTTCTCTGTGATTCCTGGGCCATTTTACATGAAATAAAGTGTCAAAAACGTTTCAGTTTCCTCTGATTTGAGTTCTTGCTTCGCCTTCGCGCATCGCTCTGGAGAGAGAGAGAGAAAGAAAGAGAGAGAGCGGCTCCACAGCTGTCTGCTGCTGCATAACGCCACGCTCACTCTGTGAAATGCATTTTTAAACAAATCGTTGCATGAATTTCTGTCAAAAAACACATAAATAGCATTCTACCGATTTTTACCAACGTTTATTTCCTGAATCAGTAGTTGCCTATATTAATTTGTCTTCATTCAAAAAATCCATCAAACTTTCGCGGCACCCCCTTTGAGAAAGCCTGGTCTACTGCACCCCTCAAGTAAACAATCTTGGTACACAAGGGCCTCTTTTTGATTAATATGTTTTTGTACTTCTTTGTATTCTTAGAGACAGATGCTCTGTACTTGGAACTCATTATGTACGCCTACTTTACGTTATTTTGCACAGAGGTGTATATTGTTAGTTTCTTCTGTTTTTCTTCACCGCGGGGTCTGCATCTTCAGACAAAGTATCCCTCCACCAGCAGATTATTGGTCTGATCCAAATGTGTCAAGTGTTCTGTTTGTCCTTTAAATAGAGTCTATTTGAAATCCCTTAGACATCTATTTTTGCTAAAAATATAACCCTAACCCAGCGATTATATCAAAATTACAATGGCTGACTAGTACTAGTACTAAAATAATTGTTATTTGCAGTACTGGTCTGTACTTACATTGTAGCAAGTGGGATTGAACTGGGACTAAACCTAGACTAGACATAATTCAACTATGACTGAAACAGGACCAAAACAAGTCTGCATCATGATTTAAAGCAGAACTCAGTAACTTCAGCGACAGAGCTCCCCCTGCAGCTCTCATGTGAAAATACACTGCTAGTGAAAAGATGCAAATGCTTCTTGACGTACAATCACATACAAAAACATTTCATGTTGCCAAACATAAAAAAAGAGCCAGATTTTCTCAGGAGAGTTGTCCTCGGGTCGGTATCACGAAATGTTGTAAGGCTGGTTTTCTGCCCAGAGACAGCGACAACATGTGCTTCAATCGCCCCGAAAATACATTTGCAAACACCACACAGACTTACGACATTTAAAGGTAAAGATGCCACTTAGTTCTGTTTCTGGGATTAATCTAGGACAACTGCTAATACAGCCTACGGGGAAAAAGGTTCACTAAGTCAAAAGAAGAATTGCTCTGAATGACGATAAATAGAGAGACATTTGGGAGCCATAAGAACCCTTTTTTCACTGGGAGCCAATCCAAAAGATCTGAATCTTTGAAAACAACCAGACTGGCCATCACCACAGGCAGATGGGATTTTGGAAAACATTGCCTAAACTCTCAAATTTAAGATCAACACTAGAAAGTCATATAAACTACTACATAGCTGTTATTTGTCAGAATAACAAGAACACTACCACGTACCTCCACCACTACTGGACCTACAGCAGCGCAAACACACCCCAGCTCCCGATCTTTGACCTTTCGGGTGCTCAGTTTGTTTATAGACGCGCCGAGAGCCCGCTGAGCCTCCCAGCTGGAATAAACCTCACACATTTCCGCTGATTTTTGCCCCCACTGAGAGCGCGCACGCGATGACCACAGCCTCTGGAAGTCGGCCGCTGGGTCAGAGCCGCGTCCATCAGCCGAGCTCCGGGGTGGGGGCGGTGGACTGCCGGATCACCACGTCAGCGGAGAGAAAAGCCCGCGGGAAATGCTCACAGCGTATAATCACACAGCAGGTAATGAAGAGGCTGATGGAGTGGAGCTGCGGTGTGCATTAGGAGGAAACCGAGAAGTCAGGACCGGCAGGAAATGGCATGGTATAAATAGTATTCTTTGCAACCTGGAAGATGGTGTGTGGTAGGAATTGTTCACTCTTTGTTTGAAGACTGACAACATAGGGGAAATGCAGTTATACAGGTTTATATAACAGCAAGCCGAAGAAACTAGTGATGGGCAAGTTGATACATCAATTGTCTGCGTCATAGAAATCAAGATAAAGTTCAGAATAAATGGCAAAAGTCACATTTTGCATGGTTGGATAAGGTTCCAAGTTAAGCTTCATTAAGCAACAAGAAATGAAAGTGAAAGTTTTGAAAACAACAAAACAAAAATAAATCAAAGTCCCAAACATGAACTCAGCAATGAGTAGCGCCACCGTTATTGTTGATCACTTTAAAAGTTGGTTGGATCATGCCTGATGCAAATGTTTCCAGGAGGTGAATGGGAACATTTCTCCAAGAGGTGAAGACGGCCTCACGAAGGGAACTACTGTCTGGAACTTTGGTCCATTTTTGTAAACTCCCCTCTCCATCCATCCCCAAAGGTTCTCAGTTGGATTTAGATCAGAGGAACACACAGGATGGTCCTAAAGAGTGACATTATTCTCCTGAAGAAGTCCTCTGTCCTGGGGCTTTGTGAACTGTTGTAGTGTTGGTCCTGTTGAAAACCCCAGTGGTTCCACAGGCGAAGGCCTCAGTCATGAGGGATGCTCTCTGCAACATCTGCACAGAGCCAGGGGCCCCTGCATCACCTGGAGCTCCCTTGTTCCACTGAAGGAAAAACACCCCAGATCATCCCCCTGTTGTGCGTAGAAAACATCTCAGGTGGGTCTGCTTGTCGTGCAAGTAACGTTGGAAACCATCAGGACCATCAAGTGAACAGTTTTACTCATCAGACCATTATTTGACAGAAAATGACTACATTTTTGCACAGATTTGGGCTTTTAAAGGCATGTGGTCCTAAACTTTTGATCCACTGTAGAACAGCCCATTTAAATTTTTATTGTTGTTTTCAAGTAAAAAATTTAACTTTTTTTGTCTCACTCCCATTTTTTGGTGCTTATTGAAGCTCTACTTGTTAAACTCCAACCATGCAAAATGTGACTTTGCCATTTATGAAACTGGTCTTGATAAGGACTATTTTAGTTTGAACATAAGAAAAGTAATAGTAATTTTATAGGACTTCGTGGACATAAGCGAACGACATGAAAGCGCTTACAAACTGAACAGCTTGAAGGCTTTCGCCGGTTACGTATCACAGACAACTTTGGCCTTTGGATGGGTTCGACTTGGACAATAGCCCGCTCTCCGGCTAATCTCAGGACACACAATGAAAGCCATTTTCCCTCACGTCCATTCACTAGAGGCCATTCAGACTCACCTATCCACTCTCATTATCTGTTATTACTGTTACATGAGCCTAGACGAAATTATATGATCAGACAATGTTTTTTTCTGTCAATAAAAGGATCAATAATATGCATTTATTTTCATATATGTTTTGGTCACATTCTAAAGAAATTGGCCTTTTTTCAATCTTGTGTCTGCAACCCAGGGGTGAAAGTAGTTTTATTCTTTTGCTGGTACTATCACATTTTTGTTTACATCAGTTAACAGATATAATAATAGCTTGCAGTACAAAACAGTAGAGTAGAGTAATCAGCTATATTATATGGTAGAAGGTAGAATTAATAATAAAAAAAAAAACATGTATATCATCTAAGGCTGCAGTCGACTAAAGAAATTCTTGGTCGACTACAGACCTGTCCTATCGACTGATAAATCGACTAAAAAGGGCTGTGGCAAAACTGTGAAGTATCTCTCAGTATCTGACAAAAACTGAGACAGTGTATTTATATGTTAGAGATATTAGATTAAACTCATGATTTACTCCAAAATCTTAAGATAACTCACTCCATATCTTCACTTTTTCGTCGTATAAATCCTTTTAATCGAAATGAAATAATTAGTCGACTAATAAAAATGTTGGTCGAGTAAAACACCACCAACCAATTAATCGACTAAACGACCAAAAGATTCCAGGCCTAATATCATCGTAACCTATATATATTAAATTGTGATCAAATCAGGTTTTTGGTGTTATTTCCCCTCAACAGTAGATTTTTTCTGATGCATTTTTACATAAAGACTGACTCACATCCAGCAACACTTCTGTGCACTATTCATTTAATTGTGTAACTTGCTTACATTTCCTCTAGAAACTGGACAAAGTAACCTGTCTGTCATGTTTAGATCCTAAGCCTATGTTTTAAATAAGGTCTAATGATGAATGTCTGTGTAGGTTTCCTCCAGGTGCTCCGGTTTACCTCTGAAAACATGTACAATAGGCTCCTCCCCTCTGAGGCCAGGACTCCCCTCAAAAAGAGATTGTTAATCTCTGTAGGACAATCCAGGTTAAATTAAGGTCAATAAACCAAAATAAAAAAATGTGCAGTTAACTCTTGACTAAGGATTTAATTGATTAGACTTTGCTGTAGCTCTGAGACACAACAAGACAGTCTTCTATAGATTAAATAAACACTCCCGTCAGTGGCCATTATTTTTCATTCTTCCAATTTTTACCTGGCCCATTAACCTGGGGAAGGGGATCCTGCGCGCATAAAGCATTTAACACCTCATTACATTTGCACATGGCTAATTTGCATATCAGTACACACGAAAACTGTCCAAAGCATGTGGCATTTGCTCTGATCAGTTCCGTCTTCTTCATGGAGACAGAGGAGTTTGAAGTCTATGTCTGCCCCGCGCTGCTCTCATGACTTTTCTTGTGGTGCAGACGTAAAGACACGCGGAGACAGAGGCACAAGTCAGATCAAGTTTGTCAAAGTGAGTGCTGAGAGTTGGGTAAATTAAACCTCAAAAAGTGCACAGCCTGACCCTGGATCATCTGATGACGTGATGAATTAAAAGTTGTAAGACAGAACATAGCCGGACTGCTATGGTCACATGAAATGTCGTAGCTACGACAAGAGTTTATCTGAGTGAATATCAGGCTCTGTGTGATAAAGTCATCATAGTTGTACCTGTTAGCGGAGGCTAGCTTGACATGCAAGCAGTGTTTTCCCATTTGTAAAAGTTACTAAAATAAAAGTGACATGGGAAGACAAGGTTCCATTTGTGGCGTAGCTCCTCTGTTGCACTTTGTGGTGGGCTTGTGTTTACTTGTTTGACAAAGATTGATCATAAACGCAGCGACTAGAAGACTCACTCTGCGACTAAGATTCCAAAATCAAACAGGTTTGATATCAATCGCAACTCACAGTTTTCATTCTTCCCATGATGAGAAATCTTATGTCGCAGATGGCCAAAATCGTGCAGTGAACACCCGGCCTGAGAAAAAAAAAAAATCTTATATAGAATATTGACCTGCGAGTGAGAGAGAGCACTGCAGATGGAGTGAACACAGAAACAATTACTGGAGAAATGGTAAAGCGCTTGACATAAACGGATAGTCCAATGAAACTAATGTAATATAAAATGAAACAGTTGGAGAGGAAATTATGAACAGTGTCTGTGAATACCACTTGTTCTTCTAGAGGTGTTGAAGAAACTGGCTGCAGACTGTATAACTGAGACTCTAATTTACTTTTTAAATTTAAAAGTAAAGTAAAAATCGTAGTGCTCTAGAAATCTGCATTTGCACTCCTTTTATTAAAAGATGGTGATCCAAGCAAAGCAAACATCTATCTGCTGATTTCCAAACTTTTTGGATGCAAAGGATACTTTCACTTTTGACTATCATCTTTCACCAAGCCTTAAACTGGGTTCCCAATTTTCTGTCAAATCGATCACAATGTGTTAAATTAGCGGGGAGGTCTTATTCTTTTTTAATGTGTCCAAAGGAGTACCTCAGGGCTCCTTTTTAGGTCCAGTTTTATTCACCATGTATATTAATAATCTTTGTGTTGATCTTTCTGCAGATGATTTGGTATTTTACTATTCCTCAAACCTCACTGGAACGGGCCATTGAATCATTACAGTCTGCTTTCTCCGTGGTGCAGCCAGGGTTGAAATACCTGAAATTAGAGATGAATTCTGAAATAAAGCTTATGGACGAGCATTAACAGAGAGAACCCACCTGATTAGGACCTCTATTGAGTTTGCCTTTGCCAAATTATAAGTACCTGGTTTCATTATTGACCAAAAGCTGTCAGGTGCTAGTCTCTATCTTAAGTAGTGGAAAAGTTAACATTTTCTTGTCAAAAGTCAGTTGTAGTGTTAAATGTGAGAGAAGGTACAAACATGCAAACAGTCGAGGCCACACAATCCCATTGGTAACAATCCCATTTGGGCACCATCAACACCACTGTACCACCGGTGTTTAATGAGTTTGTTTAAGACCCTGTAAAATCTTGATATGTACATGCTACCCTTCGCAGCAGTTACATGTGTCACTCCCTTACCTAATGCAGTCCCAGCATCCTAAAGATTCACCACCATGAGTTTATATACACTTTTCACGAGTCGCTGAGCTCAGAGCCTTCACGGATAAAGCTAACAATCATTAGCATGCTAACAGCACACTTTCTGCTTTTCTCTTAGTATAAAACGTATAGTATAAAGCATTGGGAGATGCCATTCTGACTTAGCTGTGGCTCCATCTACTGGCTGAAGAGGCAATTACACACATATAATAATGTAAATATATACAATGCTTTGCAGTGAAGAGTGGATCTGATGTAGTTATCATGATGAAAGAAATGTTCAGCGCTAATCTGGAGAGGATTTAAGGACTTAAAAAAACAAAAGATTCTGGGATAAAAGACGTCAGCATCATCTACGTCACACACCGAAGGATCAGAACACAGTGCTGGACAGAGAGGATTTACAAACCAGCATCATCAAACAAACGTGAATCAAACTAAATGTTACTCCAGGTATGTTTTTAATGACGGAACAACGTTAGAACATGGCTAAAAGCTCAACACAGTCAATTTTGCATAATATTTGTTCTTTAAAATAGATATACAAGCCAAGCAGAACTTTCTAGGTGGTGATAAAACTTGTCTACGTCAGAACTGGGATCAAACCAGCAGCCACAGTTGGTTTAGTCTTTTCACTCATGTTTCATTGTTACCATTTCTTCTAACTCCAACCTAAAATGAAAGGATAATTGTGCAATCCTTCACTGTCAAGCACCAATATTCTGCTCCTGCATAATCAGTGTTTTTCATTTTTAGGTCATTACAAGGCCATTCAGCATAATGGCGTCGTACTAGATGAGAACACTCAATGTTAGATTTCAGTCTGCAAATGGACTGGATTGTGACCTGACATAGCCTTTTGAGTGATTGGCGTGAATGTAGTGTCTTTTGTTGTGTTTTTTGTTACAACAATAGCAACTGGGCTGAACAGAACAAGCAGATACTGGAAAAATGAATCAAATCGACACTGATCAAAGCACGTATTGTATTTACAGACGTTTTCAAATCAAAAGACCCAACCGCAGCATAAGGGCAGTGGTGGATGAAGTACTCAGTTTTGTTGGTGAGGTAAAAGTATACAGGTGCAAATAAATACTATGGTAAATGTAAAAGTATGACATAATAAGATAATATACTTAAGGTGAGACACTACAGGTGGATTGGGAAAAAAAAATAATTTAGAGATGTGAATTTGAAACTTCTCATGTAGTTTACTCACATAAATGTAACAAAAACATGTATTACAAGTTTTTCACCATGTAATGTTTTTTATATAAAAATAAGTGAAAAAACAGCCAAAATTGAACATAAATTGAGAAAAATGGACAGAACCTGGTTTAAATTTTGGGTTCATTTTGTACACACATTAGTACACACTGAGAGGATTTGGGATTTCTTAAACTAGATCTGACTGAAAATTGTCCTAAAACTTACAATTTCGCCTCATTTTTTGAACTTTAAACTTAAACAAATCACTTTTAGAATTAGATATCAACAAATCCTTCACTATGTTCGGTCAAAATCTTGTTAAGTACAAGATTGCACAGTTTGGGGTGTGTGGGAGGTACTTTGAGGCTGATCTTTACGTCTGTGTGGGAGAAAAATGCATTTTGAGAAAACGGCCTTTGAAGTTGCAGCGTCCCAGGGAAATCTATGGATGAAGTGGATTAAATGAAATAATAAAATATCTTTAGGAGAAGATTCCACATGAAAGCTGATATGCTGAGAGAGCAAACTGACAAAAAAAAGAGTTTTGCCTTTAGTGTCTCGCCTTAACTCTTTTTACTTTGAAATTAGTCAAATGTAGTGATCTTGATAAAGAATTTTGTTGATTTCAGTCATCAGGGGTATACTTTTGGGGTATATTTTTGTAAATATTTGTAACATTTGTACTAATACTTTGTTCTTTCCAATCAAGTTAAAAAAGGTAGTGGAGCAGAAAGTACAGATTGTAGTTTCAAATGTAGTGTGAAGCTAAAAGTAAAGTATCCAATACAAATTTTACTCAATTAAAGTTCAGACCCCTAATAATTTCACTTAAGTACAGTACATTTAATTTTGTACTGAAGAACGGTGGTCAGCAGCCCGGACAAATGCACACCGTTGTTGTGTCCTTGGGTAATACACTTAGCATTAGCATTTGAATAATTTGATGTAGTGCTGTTTTGGTCTTCAGTTTTAACTTATGATTTTTGTAATTTGAACATATATATATACATCACAAGCAACAAAATCACATGTTTGAAAAGAATCTGCTGAGAAATGTCTTTATTGACTATGTCAAAGTGCTCACCATTCACAGAGAAGTACTAACTGCTGAAGAAACTGTGGTTGCCAAGTAGCCCACCATTACCCTGTGTTTGGGACGGTGCTTTTGCAAAGATTTTGGTCTAAGATCAATAAAGCACTGCAGATGGTTTTTGACATCCCCATCCCATTCAATTTCAGAACTTTCAGAAGATTGTATTTGGGCCTCAAAACCTCTGCCATGGACACATTAAATGGATAACAAACTGAACCAACAATCAAGAAGTGGACCGACATTATAATGAGATTTGAAAAATGGATAACATTTAATTCGGATTAGATTTGAAAATTGACAAATTTAATAGACGATAAAACTTAAATGATGTGCATATTTGTCTGGAGACTGAGCTGAGCTGATTTTATGGCTTTTATGTCCTTTAAAAAAGTAGCTGACCTCGAGCAAGTAAATGAATACTATTTATGTTATAATATAGACACTTACTGTGTTCGTAAACAGAACACTTACATTCTTCATCTAAATAAATTACAGAAACGTTTCTATCACTTTCACAAATTAAAGCTTTTGATGTAAAGTCTGTTGCAAATGCGGAGCAAAAGCAAGTAGAGACTTTAAATCTTAATGACCTGAAATGCATTGCTCAGACCTCTGATGGGGTCAGTAAGGAGTGACTGGGGGTGCTCAAGCCCATTTCAGGCCTTTTACGTGCATTGTTCCATGCATGAGTTGAATGTTGCTGTGCCATACCTGCCAGGCCATTCCAGAAGCGGTGGAACTTTTCAGGCTGTTGGAGTCCTTGTACTCTTTCTTTGGCAGCTGCCTCGTGAACCACATCGAGTTCACAGAGGCACAATAAGACTGAGGTTGAACGGCTCAGAACTTGTCCCGCTATCAGATACTCGTTGTGCCTGTCAGTTGAGATTGATTAACGCTGTGATAGGTACTTTACCAGCAATATCCGGGTGTCTCTCTTCTGTCAGCTCTCCCATAGCGATTGGTCTTAAGATCGACATTTTGACATCTGACACACTTTATGGTCTCCTGATGTTCCAGACACTGTTGGCGTTTACTGAAGGCCTCCATAAGCTACCGCAGAATAAACATTAAACCTCATCTGCAAAGGCGCTGTATGTGACACATTAAAAAACAAATCCACTGACACCTTTGCTACTTAGTTATGAGAAAACCAAGTGTCTTCGTCACACCCACTCAATCCCAGAACCAATTGTCAACATAAGGAACAAGCACAGGAGAATGTTGGATTTTGTGGTAGACTCAACCATTGGTTCTAGCGATGTGTTCAACAGCTTTGAGACTCTGCGGATAGGGCTTCTCTTTCCTTGTGTTGATACAATGTGAGCAGAACTGTAAATGCAGGTCTACTCAGTGCCATTCAGTCTGAACACTCCCTCGGTGAGCCACACTGGACGGTTCTAGCAAGGCATTGACACTGAATTGAAAAATGAGGAGGTGGTGGTGATGCAAAAGTTTCTGGGTGAAAATCCAAGGCATTGTGTGCTCCACAAGATATGCTTGGTGTTCATAACTTTCTTGACTAAGACATGTCCCCGTCCTTAAAGGTCCCATATTCTGCTATTTTCCCCTTTACACAGTCTATTCTAAAGGCTTTGTTGATACATTTTTGCGTTGTGCAATATCCATAACATAACAGTTTCCAAAAAACACCCATCTCTTGGACTGGCCCCCCTCCTTGCAAAAGCAAACGGCTCACTCTGAGATCCGACCCCCCCGAACAAAGAGCAGTCTGCCTTCCCTGCCCAACCCGCGCGCCTCCCCCTCCCAACCCGTGACGAAGCCTAGAGCGGAGATGGTGCGCATGCGCCGTATGCTCCGGTAAACAGCGATACACAAACACAGGAATAAACATTTTATCGTCCTGACGGTGCGTCGTGCTGAGTCCTACGTCCTGGATCTGACCTGGAGTTTGACGTGCTCCAGTACCTCAACGACGGACGTTGCCGTTTGGTAAATAACAAGCTAACTCTTCTGTCTGTCGTATCCATCGTGTAATTACTGTGTAGCATTAGCATTAGCTGTTTTTATTCCTGTGGCTGCGCGCTTCCTGGAGGCGTGGCTTAAACACCGCGTCATCCTTGTGAAGCGCGTCATCCTTGTGAGGAGCCCCCGTCTGCTGCTCAGTCGAGGGGGACGGAAAAGACAGTTCTCTAGCGAAAGCATGCGGGAATCAATCAAAAAACCACTTTGGGCACAACATACGAGGCCCAAATAGCACTGTAGGAAGGTTAAAACCTCTGAAAAGTCGATTTAGCATGTTATGGGACCTTTAAGAAGACTGATCCAAGTAGCTTTGACAGTGCCTGTTGGTGGCTGTTCAGATGAGAGGTCTTTCAGTGTACTGCATAGGCTCAATACCTGGCTACAAGAAATAATGGGGCAGAAAAGACAGTCCAGCAGTCATGTCTATTGAACTGAGATAGTTAAACATCTTAGCTAGCAGGTTACTGACCGTTTTGCGAATAGAAGGTATTCCTTAATGTTACCTCAAAGTGACTCTGAGAGCGATTATTGTGAAATAATATATGCAGCTTGTGTAATCTTTAAGTGGTTTTGTTTGATGTGTTTTCAATTCAAGTCAAAGTTACTGTAAATCATTTGTTTATTTCCCAATACCTCAATTATAAATCCTTTATAGCCAACACTGATTAAAATTGTGAACACTTTTGTTGTTTTATTCTGACAACTGCATCCTCGTTTGTTTTATTTGTTTTTTGTACTTATTGTTGTTGTTCACTAGAGATATTGAGGGCAAAGTTTATGTTTATTTGTTTCTCTTGGTAATAATTACTTAACGTGACTTCTTTACATGACTTCTTCCTGTGATGCCGTTTGATTATGAACTGAAATGAATAAATGGCTTTGGTTTATTTTATTTCTCTGAAAACCATGGTCTGATACAGCAGAGGATTACAATATAGGCAGAAAATCATTAGCCTTTATTATCGTTGTGATATCTTTAAATCAATAATTTCAAACAGAAATCTATAATAGCTCTGTCGTCCATAACCTTAATGCATACAATATTATCAGTAAATATGGGTCAACTTGTGTCTACATGACCTTACTACAGGACAGATTATGCCATGGTTCACTTTAGGGTTTGTTGTAGACTTGAGCCAGTGCATATACTCAACCTGAGGGGTTTCTTTCTGTTACTTGAATAGAACAGGTATATTTGGTGCAGATCGGTGTGCACTTACAGCATCATGATGTGGGTTCATAATCCTGCATCTTTTGTCTCTGTCTGGTCGGTTTGGTCACAGCTTGTCTTGTATAAGCTCTCTTTAACTGCTACTTAGAGATCAATGAGTCCTTTTAAAACTTTAGATTCAACTCGGCCCCGTTCGCAGGATCACCAAAACCCCTCTCACGAACTAAGCCCCTGACAGAGTAAAGGTGATGGTACGGTCACATTCAGTGTCACAGTCATGAAATCTGGAGCAAAGAATACTGACATAAAGAGGAATATAGCAATGTAACATGATGACATGGGTTTATGCCTATTGGTTTCCAATTGTCAGACAATTTATTGAAGAAAGTATCAAAATATGGCACTCTCATGGACTCGTGGCATTACTGGTCCATGTTAATATAAAACTGCCCCCATTTATTAGCTTAAAATTAAGTCCAAGTTGAGCTCTGTATCTCAAATGGTTCTTTCACCTGCTGTGGCAAAATTAATATTCCATACTCCCAAATCGACATATAAAATTAATGTATTCATAGAAAGCCTATGGGAACAGTCTATGGAACAGTTGCAGATTTCAGGAACTTTTATGGATTTTCTTGTTATTTTAGTCTGGTGTCTTTTTTAATTTCTGAGATTTGGGGGTTTAAATTGGGGGTTTGGTCAAAATCTGATCTAGCAGAAAATTACAAGTTCCTTTGCTCACAGACTTTGAACTGTTTGTGGCAGATTATGATCCTTTATTCCAACTATTTATACTTTGTATACAATGTCAAGACATTCTTAGACTATGTGACTTCAATTTGTGAGTTATTGTTGTGTAACATGAATTTAATTAACACTGCTGTATATGGGAGACATGTTCAGTTGCCTTATTTGTGTAAAATGTCTTGTTATTTATTCACACATAAACTTGTACTACTTAAGGACGTGTACAATAATTTTCATTTCATGTGTTTTTTCCTCACACTGTTGTCTGAGGTGCAGTGGATGATAATGTTGTACAATTCTTCAAGTCAAATACACTATGATGGTAAAATAGTTCAGATGATGAGACGTCCACACATACTTTGTCACAGGACTATGAAATTTGGTACAAATTATCCTCACATGATGGTAATAATAATTAAATAGCATTCTTGAGTGTAGTGTGTTTAATTATTCAAACATTAAACATTTATAGGGAAAACGAGGTCTAAAATTACCATTCTGAGGACCTTTCCCCTCCACATATTGTTCTGTTCTGTCCAGATTGATTGAATTTATTGTGTCATGTGTGTTCAGAACAACTATCCAATAATCTATCCTTTTGACAATGTTTGGAAAAAGAAAGACCGACAAATTTAGAACAAATATTGAATTTGTAACTATTTCTCTAATGCATAAAATGTGATGATTGGAAATGTTCCTTGATAATAATCACAGAATTACACACAATACACACAAAATGTGTAATATCATTTTAATTACAGCTATTTTAACTGTTCTTTGCTCCTATTTGATACTGAAGGGGGAGGCATTGTCTTTGTAAATGTAGAATAATGTTGCTTTGATCAGATCTCCGGTGACCCACGTTCATATCTACCTCTGACTGGACGGTTGTTTGTTCATCTGGAGATGGCACACGTTTGCGATGGATCTCCACTCGCTGGCTCACACTGAAAGGCCAAAGCCCCTCTGAAGTGGTGATCCCAACAAAAGCACCAGAGAAATCATCGCGGCATGAGCCAAGCTGGACACGTCATCAGTTTATGAAAAGGCACATTCATATTCAAGGTTAAAGGGCCCACATTAGCTTATTCTCTCTGTGTTATGAAAAATCCCGAGCCATCAAGACCGAAAGTGAACTGATGATGTTGTAAATGAAAATCTGATGGCCTTGCTTATGTGTGTAGTCCCCTTTGTGGCTTCCTGATGGGTATAAGAAAGCTCTAAGACTTCAGGAGGGTCATACTAGTACACCATAAGAAAGTGAAGCAGGTTAAACCAGGTGACAGTGCAGTTCCTGTAGATGCACAGCCTTAAACCAACAGGTATCATGAGTCTACAGGCACTGGCTCTTGACCTCCAAACAATGGCGGACTGTGTTTCCGAGTTGAGGTCCAGGCTTTCAGGGGTCTGCTACTTAAGAAACTGACGTCACCCAAACATAATAAATGATTTCTTTATAAATAAAATGTAAATTGTACTTGAATCAGTGAGAATCGGCCTTATTATTATATATAATAATAATAAGGCCGATCTCAATGATCAGAAACAAAAAGATGGTTAGTAGTTTGTGGCGCAGTGAGATGTGGCTAAAGCCAGAGTAGCCAAGACTACTTCAGGTTTTTCTGCATTTATTTAACTTCTCCACACCTCTGTGGTCTATTTTAGCGTGTCTTCATGTTTGGCTAATGTTATATGCATTACGCACAGGAAATATAACAATTTTGATCTTGACGCAACTGTCAGGCTGCAAGATATATCTGTGGTTAATGTAAAGTTAAAAGACAGTGGGCTTCACATATAAGTTGTATTGTAGAATTTCCCATTAAATACAGTCTTCTCAAGGACATTTTTAACATTGTTGACATTTCTATGACGGGCGCCATCTCGCTCTTACATATTTGCCCTTCTCGAACATTATCAGTTTCCTTGGAGCAGTATGCTATGCACTTCTCATTGTATCTTGGCTCTTAGCTACTATATAAACCTTCTTATGTGGAAATTGTCAGGCTTGAATAGCCAATCCTCGCACAATGTGTTGAGTATTCAAGTGGCCAGGTCCTGGACTGATGGGAAATAAACGTCACGTGACTCAGACATCCAGAGTCTTGGTGAGAAATTATAACTTTCATTTAGTCTGTTCTCTCTTATCTGCTTTGGATCGCTCAAACGGGCCGATGTGAGTCATTTAAGAATGTGATAATGCTTTTGGACAGTACCAATCTATTCCATAGTGAGCCAGTGGATACATACCTAAATGCAGCGCAATTCAAAATCCCTTGTGCAAAGAGGAGATTGAGACATTTAACACAACCACCATTTGTTTTCATAAACGTCTGTAACATGAACTATTTGCCATGTATGTCGTAAAAAGTGTGTTCATTTTGCCTTCAGAATCACACTTTTATTCATCCCCAAGGAGGGACGTTTCTTTGAATTAAATAAATGTTAAATTCTTTTCATTCATTTTCTACCGCTTGTTCCCGTCACGGGTGACTGGAGCCTATCCCAGTGACTTTGGGCCTTAGGCGGGGTACACCCTGGACAGTGGCCAACTCGTCGCAGGGCTGACACATTCGAACCCACGATCTCGTTATTGGGAGCCCGGTGCTCTAGCCCAGTGGTTCCCAAAGTGGGGGTCGGGACCCCTCGGGGGGTCGCGAGGGGTGAGCTGGGGGTCGCGAGATGATTTCAAGATGTCATTTTAATTAATATGAACATGTATTTGCTCTATTTTTTAATTAAAAACAGTATCTTTAAGTGAAATAGGATCCAATAAGATAATAAACTATTCAAATAACCAATATTAAACCTGACTTAACATGTTTTGACACTTGATAAATTATTGCTACTGTCATTTTCATTTCACTCTGGGGGTCCCGAGTCGGTTGCATGGCTATTTTGGGGGTCCCGGCCAGAAAAGTTTGGGAACCCCTGCTCTAGCCGCTCTGCCACCGTGCACCCTAAATGTTAAATGTATGTTAAATTTTAACATACAGCTCCTAGATCTGCAACAAATGGAAGGTACAAGGATGGAGGCGGAGCAGAGAAGAGGGCTGTGGCCTTGTTTTCATGGTTATCCACTGGGCTCTAGAAGATCCTGAGAGCTGTACCACAACAAAAGACTGGAAAAAAATCCAAGGGAGCTCCACAAAGATAGACATAATACATAAAATATATCTGTAAAAAATCTGTTGCGGCTGCACTTGGGGTATGTGGAGTTTTATCGCTGTTACTGTACAGCGGGCCTCTGCCTCTGGCCCGTGTCGATGTCTTTGTCCTCTCTGGTGTCATTGGCTCCAGTGTGCATCAGATAAGCCCGCTGCCGTCAGTCATGTTGCTCACACGCAGCTCTTTGTGTTGGCTCTACTCATTTCAGCTCACCGATAAGAGCTCAATGAAGGGCGGCTGCACCATCCAATCTGCCCACTTTAATTAAAAAAACGCCATCAGATCATTAGAGGAGGAAGTGATGGACCGCAGCGTTAATCAGCTCTGTGTGAGAGCAAGTCGTCAGGATGAGGACGCCAGGCCCGAATCAGCAACTTGTGCTCTCTTGCCCCCGAACAATTACTCCTGTTTATCAGAACAGGTCTGGAGATCCTATTCTCTGTGTGTAAGCAGAGTGCAGCGCTGTAAAAGCTTGTCAATGTAAATAACATATAGTAATTGCAATGAAACAAGGAAGCAGGATCGACATTGTTGGAGTGTTTAACCAAGTAGAAATGCTTGAACTTCAAAAACACAACCCGCTCTTGCATGTTTTTAAAGTCCAAATAACTTAACAAGTCTAATTCTTTGCACCAACGTGTTATGGTTTGCCATGTCACCACTCTGTCGTTTAAATATTCTTATTATACGACACAAAATAAAGAATGTCTGGAAAATGTTTCTATCTTCAAATTTAAAGGGAACATATTAGGCATTTTCTATCTCCTGACTGAAAAGTACTTCTAGATGGAAGTCGAAACGTCTTGATTTTCAAAACAGGCAGATGGATGAATGAGGGATCACATCGATTATGCAACAGTGACTTTTTTGAGCTTTAAACCATGTTCTAACAATGTTCCATCATCAAAACCATACCTGGAGTTGCATTTAGTTGCATTCATACCATTTTGATGAATCTTGGTTAGAAAATCCTCTCCCCACCGGCCATCAAAAACACTCCCTCCTGAATTCCCTCAATTGATGACATTTTTCCGATAATTTATCTGAGAATCAGCTGTTTTAAGCCCTAAGCATTTCTGACCTATCATTGGAACTGTTAGGCTACAAAAGCTTCTGCATCCCTTGAGTAATAACACATTTTACTTAAATTGGGTAAGCGCTACCCCTCCTTGAACCGCCACCTTAACGTGGTGGAGGGGTTTGAGTACCCGAATGATCCTGGGAGCTATGTTGTCGGGGGCTTCATGCCCCTGGTAGGGTCACCCATGGCAAACAGGTCCTGGGTGACGGGTCAGACCAAGAGCGGTTCCAAAGCCCCTTATGACTAGTATATCAACAAGGCCAGTTACGTCGCCCGGATTGGCGTCACCGGGGCCCCACCCTGGAGCCAGGCCTGGGGTGGGTGCTCGACGGCGAGCGCCTGGTGGCCGGGCCCAGCCCGAACGAGCGACGTGGGGCCGTCCTCCCGTGGACCCACCACCCGCAGGAGGATCCATAGGGGGCCGGTGCGGAGAGATCTGGGCGGCAGTCGAAGGCGGGGGCCTCGACGACCAGATCTCCGGACACAGAAACTAGCTCTGGGGACATGGAATGTCACCTCGCTGGGGGGGAAGGAGCCTGAGCTTGTGCGGGAGGTCGAGCGTTTCCGACTAGATATAGTCGGCCTCACCTCCACGCACAGCCTGGGCTCTGGAACCCGTCTCCTCGAGAGGGGCTGGACGCTCCATTTCTCTGGCGTAGCCGCTGGGGAGAGGCGGCGGGCTGGTGAGGGCTCATAGCCCCTCAGCTCAGCCGCCACATGGGGGAGGTCACCTCCGTGAACGAGAGGGTCGCGTCCCTCCGCCGGTGGGGGGACAGGCCTCTCACCGGTGGGTCGGCCCACGGGCCGAACAGCGGTGCAGAGTACCAGACCTTCTTGGAGTCCCTGGGGGGTGTACTGGACAGTGCACCGCCCGGGGACTCCGTTGTTCTACTGGGGGACTTCAACGCCCACGTGGGCAACGACAGTGACACCTGGAGAGGGGTAATCGGGAGGAACGGCCCCCCCGATCTGAACCCGAGCGGTGTTCAGTTATTGGACTTCTGTGCTAGTCACAGCTTGTCCATAACGAACACCATGTTCAAGCACAAGGGTGTCCATCAGTGCACGTGGCACCAGGACACCCTAGGCCGGAGGTCGATGATCGACTTTGTTGTCGTGTCATCTGACCTTCGGCCGCGTATTTTGGACACTCGGGTGAAGAGAGGGGCGGAGCTGTCAACCGATCACCACCTGGTGGTGAGTTGGATCCGCTGGCGGGGGAGGAAGCCGGACAGACTCGGCAGGCCCAAGCGTATCGTGAGGGTCTGCTGGGAACGGCTGGCAGAGCCCTCTGTCAGCAGGGTCTTCAACTCACACCTCCGGGAGAACTTCTCCCAGATCCCGGGGGAGGTTGGAGACATTGAGTCCGAGTGGACCATGTTCTCCACCTCCATTGTCGATGCGGCGGCTCGTAGCTGTGGTCGCAAGGTCTCTGGTGCCTGTCGCGGCGGCAATCCCCGAACCCGGTGGTGGACACCGGAAGTAAGGGATGCCGTCAGGCTGAAGAAGGAGTCCTATCGGGCCTTGCTGGCTCGTGGGACTCCTGAAGCAGCTGACAGGTACCGGAAGGCCAAGCGTACTGCAGCCCGGGCTGTCGCAGAGGCAAAAACTCGGGATTGGGAGGAGTTCGGGGAGGCCATGGAGGAGGACTATCGGTCGGCCTCAAAGAAATTCTGGCAAACCATCCGACGCCTCAGGAGGGGGAAGCAGTGCTTCACCAACACCGTTTACGGTGCGGGTGGAGAGCTGTTGACCTCGACTGGGGATGTTGTCGGAAGGTGGAAGGAATACTTTGAGGATCTCCTCAATCCCACTGTCACGTCTTCCGAGGAGGAAGCAGAGGCTGAGATCTTGGAGGCGGACTCGTCCATCACCCTGGCTGAAGTCACTGAGGTGGTTGGCAAGCTCCTTGGTGGCAAGGCTCCGGGTGGATGAGATCCGCCCTGAGTATCTTAAGTCTCTGGACTTGTGGGACTGTCTTGGTGACACGTCTCTGCAACATCGCGTGGCAGTCGGGACGGTACCTCTGGACTGGCAGACCGGGGTGGTGGTCCCTCTGTATAAGAAGGGGACCGGAGGGTGTGTTCCAACCACAGGGGATCACACTCCTCAGCCTCCCGGTAAGGTCTATTCCAGGGTACTGGAGAGGAGAATCCGACCGATAGTCGAACCTCGGATTCAGGAGGAGCAGTGTGGTTTTCGCCCTGGTCGTGGAACACTGGACCAGCTCTATACTCTCCATCGGGTGCTCGAGGGTTCATGGGAGTTTGCCCAACCAGTCCACATGTGCTTTGTGGATCTGGAGAAGGCATTCGACCGTGTGCCCCGGGCGCCTTGTGGGGGAGTGCTCCGGGAGTATGGGGTCCGGGGCCCTTTGCTAAGGGCTGTCCGGTCCTTGTACGATCGAGCAGGAGCTGCGTCGCATTGCCGGCAGTAAGTCAGACCTGTTCCCAGTGCATGTTGGACTCCGCCAGGGCTGCCCTTTGTCACCGGTTCTGTTCATAATTTTTATGGACAGAATTTCTAGGCGCAGTCAGGGCGTGGAGGTCGGTTTGGGAGCCACAGGATCTCATCTCTGCTGTTTGCAGATGATGTCGTCCTGATGGCTTCCTCAAATCAGGACCTGCAACATGCACTGGGACGGTTTGCAGCCAAGTGTGAAGCGGCTGGGATGAGGATCAGCACCTCCAAATCCGAGGCCATGGTTCTCGACCAGAAAAAGGTGGCTTGCCCTCTCCGGGTGGGTGGAGAGTCCTTGCCTCAAGTGGAGGAGTTCAAGTATCTCGGGGTCTTGTTCACGAGTGAGGGAAGGATGGAGCGTGAGATTGACAGGCGGATCGGTGCAGCGTCTGCAGTGATGCGGGCGTTGTATCGAACCGTTGTGGTAAAGAAAGAGCTGAGTCGAAAGACGAAGCTCTCGATTTACCGGTCAATCTACGTTCCGACCCTCACCTATGCTCATGAGCTTTGGGTAATGACCGAAAGGACAAGATCGCGGATACAAGCGGTCGAAATGAGCTTCCTCCGCCGGGTGGCTGGGCGCTCCCTTAGAGATAGGGTGAGGAGCTCAGTCACACGGGAGGAGCTCAGAGTAGAGCCGCTGCTCCTCCACGTCGAGAGGAGCCAGCTGAGGTGGCTCGGGCATCTGTTCCGGATGCCTCCTGGACGCCTCCCTCGGGAGGTGTTCTGGGCATGTCCCACCGGGAGGCAGCCCCGGGGAAGACCCAGGACACGCTGGAGGGACTATGTCTCTCGGCTGGCCTGGGAACGCCTCTGGATCCCCCCGGAGGAGCTAGAGGAAGTGTCTGGGGTGAAGGAAGTCTGGGAGTCCCTGCTTAGACTGCTGCCACCGCGACCCGGCCCCGGATAAGCGGAAGAAGATGGATGGATGGATGGATGGGTAAGCGCTATGCAGCCAGTAGATGGCACCGAAGCTCAGTTAGTGCGTTGGGAAGCAGCCCAGATACAGATTTTGTTTTTATGAACTATTTTACTTTACTTACAAACTTTAAGTACTCAAGAGCATATTTAAAGGCTAATAACAATATATAAAATGCGTAATATTTTTTCCTTTACAGTACACACACACACGCACGCACGCACGCACGCACGCACACACACACACACACACACACACACACACACACACACACACACACACACATTTTTCATGAATATCTATTGTTATTTCAGAACATCCTTGTCATCCTTGATCCTTGTTTGTTTGTTGTTGTTTTTTTTGCCAGAAGTACAGCGGTTAAGGTATCCATCATTTGTTCCCGTTGTTGGAGTTGTCCCAGATCCAGCCATTTGTCTTTTAATTATTCCTAATCCCATTTGTTGCCGGTGGGTCAGATAAACCCAAGTACACAACAACAAACAGAAAGGACTATTCATTATTTCAGTTCCAAACCTTTTTCCGGTTAAGGACACCATTCAGTTTCTTTCATTCCATTTCTTAGTTTTGAATTGTCAGTCCTAATATTTCATCACTTTAAACCATACACAAAAAAAGCGTATGTGGCGCTCAGTGCATTATGCTAAACCTCATTCGCCACCAAACTAGCATGCAAAAATTTCCTTCAGGTGTTAGCATTAGCCAGCTTATTATATGTGCCCATTAATCCATTATATATGTACGGTCTTCCATTCATTATTAAAGGGAAATAACCATAAATTACTAAATGTTTCCTCAAGTATTTAAGCAAAGCCAGAACACACATTTCCCGTTCAACAAACATAATTGACTTTTAAACAGATCACAAAAACTCTGTTGTTGTAAATTTGCCCCTTCCTCAGACCATTTAGCTCATGCTTAAATGACTTTATTTGTGCATAACCACTTGAGTCGACTGTTATTGATGCCGTAATTGTAAATGATGTCCTCACACACGTCAGCTAATTGACTTGAGGAAATGAAGCGAACATGGCTCATACAACAGCTGGTGACGCGCAGTTTTTCTTTTAATAATGTTGAAACAGTTCATTGTCTCGTGTTGGGCTCATCTGTGATCCACTTGGAAGAAATCTGTCGCCGTAATTATTCATAAGCAACAGCTGCTTCAGTAATCAGCTGGAGACACAAACAACAGCCGACTATTACAGCCATCAAAGTGCACCCAACGACTTGTGTGAGTGACAAATACACGGGGTTTTTCTGTTTGAGAGGTGGCATGTTGGTACACCTGCTTGTCTTTGAGGAGATGTTACTGCTTTGCCTGGAATGTCTCTATTTACTACTATTTAGTACCCGTAAAATATCTCTTGAAAAAACATGCATTCTTACAGGGAACAGGGTCGCCTCTCCACAGATCTGACCTGTAACTTGGCCTGGTGGTGTCACTTGCTTGTCTCCATGGAGATAGAGCCATTAAAGGTCATTTAGAGCTCCTGCAGATGTGATCTCGCAACCCTAGCATGCATTAGCGAGCTCCATGTTAGCAGAGAAACCAACCGCTTTGGCGTCACTTTATAGGAGTTTAAAGGAGAAATATTGTGCAAAATTGACATTTTTGAGCTTTTGACCATGTTCTAACAGTATTCCGTCATCAAAAACATACCTGGAGTTGCATTTAGCTTCATTCACGCTAGTTTGATGAATCCTGAATCCCTCCAACCACCAATAACACTCCCGGCTGAACTCACTTGCGTCACTTATCCGAGAATCTTTGGCAGTTTAAGTCTTTAAAGGACCTGTACCTGATTTTTACTGTTGTGAAATGGGAAAAACAGAACTCGTCCATGTAGTCCAAGTATAATCTGTGTTGCCCACTACAGAAATATTATAAAAGCATCTATTCGGGTGAAAATGAGACCACAATTGTTTCTCCCGTGACGGTATGTGGCGCTTTGAGCTCAGAGAAAAGTGCTTACAGTGTAAACTCATGGCAGCGAATGTTTAGGATGCTGGGACTGCACTAGGTAAAGTGTTTTTCACGTTTCAAAACACTGAAAATCAGGTACAGCACCTTTAAATCATCGCTACACTAGAAGCGCTCTGCAGCCAGTAGATGGCGCCTAAACTCAGTAAGTGGCATGTGAAAAAGAAGAGATGCTGGTGTTGATTTGATTTTTAGACAAAAAAATAAATAAAAATGTTTTAGTTAATCATAGACATATAATTAGTTGGTGCAGCCTTTGATGCTCATGCTATTGATCACTTGGCAACTGGGCAAGTCTGGGAAGATTTTAGAACTTCAGCGCATGATTACCAGCAGCCAAACCCACACAAGAGCGTCTGATAAACTGCCCTAAACCTGCTGAAAGTCTGGTATTTTCCACTGTATTTACGAAAGTACCAATCCTCCGGTGACACAGACATATACCTCTGCTCTCTCATGCCAACCCACAGATAATACTTTTGACCCGTGGCAGCTCTGAAAAAGTCTTTCAGTGGCACCGGGCAACACTGCTCCAGAGCCAGTCCACTGTGTTTTTTTTATATTTCCCTCAGCATTATCCTGCTAAAACGCAAATTATGAATAATCAAAAGGGTGTGTGCTTGTACAACTAGAATGTAAAAAAAAAATTGATCTAGAGGCTGACTGACTTTAAATTAAGATTTTGGATGTAAGAATCTAGTGACACTAAACATCTTTTACATGTTACTGGTGATGATAAATGACATAGACTTTAAAACAAAACTAATTGACTTCAGCGACAGCTCTCTTGTGAAAATACACCAGTCCTTTTTTCCCCTTCCTTTTTATTGAGATAGTGAGAAGTACAATCACATACAAAAACTTTTCATGTCACCAAATGTAAAAAAGAGAGCCGAGGTTTCTTAGGAGAGATGTCTTTGGGTCGGCGTCAGGAAATGTTGCCGCTGGTTTTCCGCTCAGAGACAGCAGGGGGAGACGGCGGGGGCTTCAAACACCCTGAAAATACCTTTGAAACCATCACACAAACTTACAAAGACGTTTGATAAGGTGAAATGTTACTTAGTCCTGCTTTAATATGGGGATTGTTTCACTATTAATTTGAATGTGAACAAATATTAAATTTACAGTTACCATCAGCTAGTTAAAGGCCCTGTGCCTGATTTTTACTGTTATGAAACGTGACAAACAGAACTAGTTCATGTTAAAGTCTTTACATCAGTCACATTTATCACTCACTTTCCTTATGCAGTCCCAGCATCCTAAATATTCACTGCGATGGGTTCATAAGCACTTTTCACAAGTCTCTGAGCCCATAGCATCACGAACCATCACGGTAAAGCTAATAAACATTAGCATGCTAATAATGCACTTCCTGATTATCTCGTAGGATAAAACACTCTATAAATAGATGCAGAGAAAACATTATGGTCTCATTTTCATCCGAAAAGATGCTTTTGCAATATACCCGTGCTGGGAAAAAACTAATTTTACTTTATTACAAGCAAAAAATTGGAAACATGAACTAGTTCAGTTTTTCCTGTTTCACAACAGTAAAAATCAGGTACAGGATCAAGTTTAAGAAAGGTGCAGAGCAGAGAATTTCACTTTGATGAATATATGTGCGCTTAATGACTGTAGAACATATTAAGTATATTCATCTTGTCCTCCTAATTTGAATAGTGTTTGTCGTTTCAGAAAATAGGTATTACACCATCTCTTACCTACTGTCTGATATAGAAGAAACAACAACAATCAGACCAGGAAAAACAATCTCCATGGAGACAAGCAGATGGTGGGAGTTGTGCGTCTTTAACAATGGCAGTTAAGGGACTTTCTAATCATGAGTAAAGACCATATTGAACCTGTAAGCTACGATAAATGTATCTATTTAAAACACCAAAAGATCGGCATAGCTGTTCTTTATTCAAGCAGTTTTCTCTTTCTGAATCCAAATATAAAACCAAGACACTTTGTAACAACACTAATCCGACGGCTTTGCATAAACATTTATTCTTATCCGTTTGCAATGCCCTCACAGCATCGCACAAGTGGGCCGGGGACTCACCTCACACAACACTTTATGATGATGCTAAACTTAGACGCTTTCCTTCCAAGCTGTTATTGAAGCTCTGTGCCCGCGTGTCCCCACATCTGGAGCATGTTGGCCGGGCAGATGTTGGGATTCACTCCGGCACCTGTCTCGGTGACAGAACACTTCCTTCAGCCACAGGCCCTCGGGCTCCGGGCTGCTGCCAGCTCCAAGTCTGAAACCCTCCATCTGGAAGATCGAGAAGGGATAATTGACTTCAGAGACTTACTTTTCCTCTCTTTAAGTGAACTTGTGGAGAGTTAATGGCTTTGTTTAATGGTGAAAGATAATGTGTTTACGTGCCAAATATAGTCGACTTGCATGGCCTGCTGAGCACAGAAAATTAATCACAATACACCGGTTTCACTGTGCGCTATATTTCTTATATGTTGAGTGGTAAAGGTTAATTACTTGATTTTCTCTACCTTAAGGTGAGACATTGCAGGTGAAGGAAAAAAATCTTCATTTAAATATATCAGTTTGAAACTTTACTCACATAAATGTAAGAATGTTCATTATGTAAAGTGACTATTTATGTGTAAAAATGGCACACATCTGGGACATTTCAATCTGAAAAATTGACTGATTTAATTTTCCTTTTGTACGTTCTGTCAAAATCTTGTTGAGTCCAAGATTGTACAGTTTGGTGCAGGAGCTACTATAGGGCTGATCTTTATGTCCCGAGGAAAATGCATTTTAAGAAAACGGTCTTTGAAAATACAATGTCCCAGAGAAATCTATGGATAAAGTAATAAAACATCTTTAGGAGCAGATTGGACAAGTTGGTTGTTTCTACATGAAAGCCGTTATGTTGAGAGAGCAAATAAGAAAAAAAAAGAAGGGTTTTGCCTGTAGTGCCTTGCTTTAAACTGTGAAAAAAACTGTCCTGCTCAGATATATTGGACTGAGATTAACAAGAGATTAACAAAGCATTCCACAGTGTTTCTGACTATGTACCTGGGCCTCAAAACTCCTGCCATTGATGCAATAAATGGATACCTTTGGAGCATACTTTTGGTAGCGGGAAAAAAATGGATGACGCAAACCAAACCAACGTTCAAAGACTAGACTGAGCTCGTAACAGACACTGGGCAAATGTGAAAAATAACATTTAGACTCAAAGGGGCTGTGCCTGATTTTGTGTAAAACAAAAATAGTTCATGTTCCCGTTTTTTTGGATGTAATAAAGTCAAATCTGTGTTGCCCCAGTACAGATATATTGTAATTCCACTGACAATTAAACCATAGAACTTTCTCTGCATCGATTTATAGAGCGTTTTATTCTATGACAAGCGGGAAGTGCACCATTAGCATGCTAAAGTTTGTTAGCTTTACCGGGATGGCAAAACTCGCTCATGGCTCAGAGACTCGGGGAAAATGCTTATAAACTCATGGAGGTGAATATTTAGGATGCTGGCATTGCATTAGGAATTGATGAAAAAAGTTTAAAACTAAATAGTTCTGTTTTTCACGTTTCAAAACAGTAAAAATCCGGTACAGCACCTTTAATCTCAAAACTGACAATTTGGAAAAATGTTGGACTAGATGGGACATTTATGTTGAACAGTAAATACCATAGCTTGGATGTCTTTTTTCCCCACATTTTCTTTCTCTCTGGGTTGCGTTCTATGTTCCTTGTTGTTCTGTTTATACGCATTTGGAAAAAAAACAAAAAAACACATAACTATTTTATATTCATTTTAAGTTTAACAGGTCTCAGAGCAAAAGAAAAGGGAAAATATCAACTGGACAAAAGTTCTTAAGAGTGAATATGTTTTGCCACTCATCCAAGTCGCTTTTTCAGTTCCTCTGACAGAAATCTGGTAAGTCACTGCCTTATATATGTCTGAAAAGAGGAGCTAACTAAACTCAAACTAACGCTATTTTCATGTGCATATTGGGCAGTTTGGATGGGAGATTTCTCTGAGAGCGGATGTGTGCTTTTAATCGGATGCAAAGAACTATATATTTATTCATGACTTTGTTTTTTGGGACAGATAAGTTGCTTACTGTAGTTCTTCAAAGTGCATTGTTCACTTATTACAAAATATATTACAATCTCTCTTATTCAACTTTATTGTGCCCAGTACTTCACAAATCGTCTGTGATGTTTCCAGGATTCACATTTCTCCGACTTGTGCAAACGACTTAGTGCAGTGTTCATGTGCAACTTCTGGTCGGAAACTCGTGTTCACAGTTATCTTTTTTAAGCGTTTTGAACTACTGTGAGGTGTAAATGGTCTCCTAAGTCATATATAGCATAATCGTTCATCGCCCAAATGAGTCCTTAGTCTTTAGCATATTCTGATTGTTTGCACTGTTGTTGTTTAGGTTTGGCTCTGAGGATGGACGCCCGTTTCTTTTGAGAGATAGATTGTTGTTCCTGAAACTTGTTCTACTATGGATAGCTCCTGGAAAACTGTGAGATTACACCTTCTTTCTACAAATACAGCCTTTTGGATCCCTCTCTAGGGTGTTTTAGTTTCAGTGTAGTTGGCTCCTCTCTTCAGACAGACATTTAAGGCTGTGACTCACCAGAGCTGTGTCAAAAGAACTGAAGAAGCTACTTGGATGAGTGGCCAAAAGTATTCACACTTTTTTCATTCATTCATTTTCTACCGCTTATTCCCGTTAGGGGTCGCGGGTGACTGGAGCCTATCCCAGTGACTTTGGGCCTTACACCCTGGTACACCCTGGACAGTGGCCAACCTGTCCCAGGGCTGACACAGAGACAGACAACCATTCACTCTCACATTCATACATTAGGGGCAATTTAGAGTTCTCAATTAACCTACACACTCATGTCTTTGGACGGTGGGAGGAAGCCGGAGAACCCGGAGAGAACCCACGATAACACGGGGAGGACATGCAGACTCCACCCAGAGAGATCGTGTGATGTTGGGGTGGTTCGGAATTCGAAACCACGATGTTGGGGTGGTGCGGGATTCGAACCCACGATCTCCTTATTGAGAGGCAGAAGCTCTAGCCGCTCTGCCACCGTGCACCCCCTATCCAAAAGTCATTGTCAATCAGTGAGCTACCTACCTGTAATGAGGGATTACACAAAGAGAGAGCATTTGGTCAATTTTGCATCCATTAACAATAGTCCAGTTTGGTATTCAGAGCTGCTATACCTTATTTTCCTCACATGGTACTGTTACATTTGATTTGGTACAGTGCAGATGTACTGTAAAAGTGGCTCTTAGTGTCAAACTAAAGGCTGTGTACGCTGCCTGTTTCTTATTATAAAGCACTGTTAGCAGGCTGGATCCAATAGCATGACCAGAATGTTGTGAAACATACTTAGAACGTCGTCAGGGTGAAGAATTATGTTGTTAGAATACATCATGAAAGTGAGGAAAGATTTTGGTAAACAAAACAACAGTTTAAATCTGGGGCATGTATATATATAATCTGTTCTATTTACATTTATATTTACAACAAAAATGAAAGTGGAACTACTAAGGAAATATAGAGAACACCTAAAGCCCTTATAGC
Organism: Rhinogobius similis; assembly: GCA_019453435.1. Lineage (NCBI taxonomy): Eukaryota > Metazoa > Chordata > Actinopteri > Gobiiformes > Gobiidae > Rhinogobius > Rhinogobius similis. Next base: position 33,945,347 of record CM033633.1, on the reverse strand, counting down.
TGATGATTTCTTTATGATGCAAACCTTTCATTATGTTCAGTGAGTTGATGTAACTTTCTGATTTCCTATCAAGAGGGCCCAAAAAAAAGAAAAAGACAAACTCTGTTTTGTAATGTGTAAAGACATAGACAGTTGGCAGCAGTGATGTCAACCTTGTTATTTAATTTATGTAAATTGCCATGGGCCACTCTTACAAGCTAAACATAGCTTTAGGGGTGTCCCATTTACATGTGTGTGTAAGAATTTTACTATATATGTATATATATATATATATATATATATTATTATTTTTTTTTGTAGTAAACTTGATGATATGGTGTGGTTTTGTGTACTTTGATTAATTATATTATGCTTTTTTCAGGCAATTAGTATCAAACTAAAAATATATTTATTTCACATTGTAAATAAGGGACTTACAATGACTTGTTTATAGAAAAAGTCCACTGACCTCCAGCTTAAACCTTCAGTGTCGAACCAGTAGTTTTTTTTTTAACACTAGCAATAGTGCTTGAAGTCTGTGGGAGTTCCATAGATACCATCGGCATCCAAGTGAATGCCCACTAACGGACCTCCAGAACGTAGTAGAACAGCAGCTCAATCACCCTCTGTTCAACAAGAGCAAACAAACGCAGACTAATATTGTTTTATTATTGAGTTATATAAAGCCAAATACAGACACACAGACATGGAGAAGAATAAAATGGTTGAATTTGTAGTTATCAAGAAAGTTAACATTAACTTGTTGCTCGATACACATTTTTTGTGCTTAAAATAGATAGAAAGATAGATACATACGGAAATTGCAGTGCAGTCTGTTGCTCACATTCACACACAACAAACATAAAAGAAAACATAGTCAAGAAGATCTCCATTGTAAAAGATTTAAAAGTATATAATACATACCACAATAAATGATGCTACAAAATAAATCAAGTGCTTAAGGAGTTAAAGGCACTGAACGAGGCCAGTGTCTTAGACAGCTCAAGCTCTCATCTCCTGCCCCTCCCTGAGGTGGGTCCATTATACAGTCTGATGGCACGAGGCACAAAAGAGCTCCTCTGCCGGTCTGTGGAGCAGCTCAGTGAGAGGAGGCTTGTACTCACAGAGCTCCTCTGGTGGGAAAAGACTGAGTACAGAGGGTGCCTCTGATTGGACAGGATCACTTTGATCCTGGCCAGCGTCCTCTGCTCCACCACCTTCTCCACGGAGTCCAGGCCCAGTCCAACCACAGAGCCAGCTTTCCTTCTGACGATTCAGCCTCTGAGTGTCCTTTTCCTTGCTCTGCCCCTCAACACACAACTGCATAGAACACGACCCTAGACACAACAGACTGGTAGACACAATTCACCAGGAAACACTACACCACATGCTGCACACTGTGTTTGTCCACAGTGAACGCACCATGAGCAGATTTTGAGTTGATCCTGGATCAAGTGTCAGTTCAGATGATCACAGACGTCTTAATGAATGGTATTTATCCACAGAGTTTTTTTTAGAATTATAGTGGCTGAATTTTGCATCAGTTAAAGTTTGGGTATAGTTTGTGCAGGTAAACCAAAGAGTTAAAGATTAATCTAATTTAAAAGCACAAATGTTGCTTCTACACAATGTCAGCTTTAAATTTGACTGCTTTTCTCGACCATGCGATAAACTGAATGGCTGAAAAGTTACACAAAGTTGCAAATCCTCCCAGACATCTCACCTGTACATAACTGCCGATCAATATCCTCACACAGAAAAACAAACACCACTTTAATAAAGTCGGATTTGAGCTTCTCTGGGCTGTTATTTGCTTTCTTTTCGAGTCCTCTAAACCCACAGCCGTTGGAGTATTATGTGGACTTTCTGGCGGTGTCCAAGAGCAGGAGAACAGATCATTAGTCAGATAGTGAAATCTCCACTGCGGAATGGGAGAGATTTAAAGTGTGCAGCCAGACGATGAATCAGAGGCTGCTTTCCAACCACAGAACATCTCTCATAGTTCACACACCCAGCAAGAGTCTTCAGTCAGCTCCGACCAGATAAGAACGGCCCATTTATTCACGGCAACCTGCTGCTTCCAGATCTCCTTTTGCGTCGTTACATTCAGATATTTACACGTTCAAATAGAAAATGTTTAGAAGACTTTGGACTGCTGAGTAAAACAGTCCGTGACAGTTTAAGATGGCTGCACGATTAATCGCAAATGAATCGAAAATTGCAGTTTTAATGGACGCTATTAGCAAATCGCAAAGACTGCAACTTTATAACTACCATAGTTTCTTCCACAAACAATAAAATATCCTCTTATTCAGCGTAAAAACTGCTAACCCTGGAGTTTAGATCTGTAAAAACATGTTCTGAAATACATGCAGTGTTGAGTAGAAAATTTTGAAAATGTATTTAGTCACGTAATACTCAATACCTGCATTAAAATGTATGGTAAGATGTTTTTCCTCAGTACCGATATACTGTAAAAGCATCTATGTGGGTCAAAATGAGACCACAGTGTTTTCTCTGCGTCTAATTATAGACCGTTTTCAGTGCCATCACATTCTTTGAGTTTGCTGACTGACTGGGTGGCAAATAAAGCACAGTTTCTCTCATTTAGAGCTGAAGGGATATGTTTAGCCTAGTTTTCCTCTGATTTCCAGTCGTGTCTGGTCAGTGTCAGTTACCTCTAGTTGAAGTCAGTGGCTTCTGCTTCAGTCTCGTAGTGCGGAGCTGTTACGACTGGACTTACATCTGGATCACACTCCAGTAGCAGTCATTTAAACATCTTTGAATTAGAAAGCTGAGTTTAGCCACGCTCCGATACGTTTTACTGTTTACTGACACTTCATCCAATCAAAAGATGTGGAGAGTGACACTGGAAATATCATCTGGGCTAAAACTTTCTATTTTGTTTTTTTCAGAAGAGAGAGATTCACAAACTAGGGCTGCACAATATATTGAAAAAAACATCGTTATTTATCATTTCTAATAGTAAAATGCATTAATTTAGCATTTCTTGCTCACGCTGGCTTGTTTTTACTTTTGACTAATCACCCACGCACCCTTAAATGTTCACCCCTAAAAGCACCGTTTTGTAGTAGTACAGAAATGGCAAGTGAATGTTTAAAGGTCCCATATTCTGCTATTTTCCCCTTTACACAGTCTATTCTAAGGGCTTTGTTGATAAAATTTTGCGATGTGTAATATCCATAACATAACAGTTTCCAAAAAACACCCATTTCTTGGACTGGCCCCCCTCCTTGTAAAAGCAAACGGCTCACTCTGAGATCTGACCCCCCCGAACAGAGAGCAGGCTGCCTCCCCCGCCCAACTCGCGCGCCTCCCCCGCCCAACTCGTGCCGAAGCCTAGAGCGGAGATAGTGCGCATGCGCCGTGTGCTCCGTAAACAGCGATACACAAACACGGGAATAAACCTTTTTATCCGTCCCTGACGGTGCGTCGTGCTGAGTCCTACGTCCCTGGATCTGACCTGGAGTTTGACGTGCTCCAGTACCTCGGCACGACGTTGCCGTTTGGTAAATAACAAGCTAACTCTTCAATCTGTCGTATCCATCGTGTAATTACTGTGTAGCATTAGCATTAGCTGTTTTTATTCTGTGGCTGCGCGCTTCCCGGAGGCGTGGCTTAAACACTGCGTCATCCTTGTGAAGCCGCGTCATCCTGGTGAGGAGCCCCCGTCTGCTGCTCAGCCGAGGGGGACGGAAAAGACAGTTCTCTAGTGAAAGCATGCGGGAATCAATCAAAAAACCACTTTGGGCACAACATACGAGGCCCAAATAGCACTGTAGTAAACCTCTGAAAAGTCGATTTTGCATGTTATGGGACCTTTAAATGATTTTTTTTTTTTTGTAATGCTTCAAAATCCTCCTAATTTTTTCACTATTTTAGACACACATAAATGAAGGTGAATAAAATGTCTGAAATGTTTAAAATGCCTGAGTAATGTATTTTTCTTGTTTGCAGAGTAATGGACAAAGTGACTCCAGGTTTTAACACTCCAGAGGTCTCCAGTGTGAGTATATTTGTACCTAAGCTTCTATATTTTAAGGTTAGAGCTGAGTATTTAACTGTTATCCTTTATACCTGCAAAAGAAATGATAAATATATGTTAATGAGGGAAAAATATCGTGGTAATAACGTTATTGCAAAACTTCATTTCCAATATTGTGCAGCCCAAGCACAAACAATGACAACAGCGAGGCACATGGTAATATCTCTGCATGAATATCGTATGTATGATGAAATAAAGAATACAGACACTACTTTTACACTTTCACTCTTTTACAACCAAAGCTGAAGCACATCAAACATTTCCTCTGTGTCTGACGTCCTCGCCTGTTCGGACAAAGCTCCAAATGACACAACTTTCCTCTGCTAAAATCCACAGGAAATGTGTCCAACTTTTTCACCCATCACCACGTTTAATGTCCACTTGAAAAAATGAGATAGTTACCATAACGTCTAGCGCCACAACTTTCTGTTTGGGTGTTCACATGACGCTGTTTAACCAATGAAAAGCGAGGAAACGCAGACCAGCCCCATGTGTTTGCTCCATGGATCTATAGTTTGCTCTAGTCAGGTCAGTGGCACTTCACAGACACAGACAAGATGAGTTTACGGCGATAAAGCGACCTGTGGCAGCCGAGTGGATGCTGTAGCAGCAATCTCTCGTTGCCACCCGCGAATGTCAATGACGTGCAAGTGTCTATTCAGTGACAACAGTTGAGAATATAGAATACAGAGCTATAGCGCGTTTTATTCTCAGGAAGTGCGCCGTTTGCATGCTTTTTAGCTTTATCCAGGGGCCAAATCAGGCCCTCCAAGGGTTATGATCCGGTCCTCAACCCATCTTCAGAAATATTTTAGCTCTTGTTATTGGTTTAGCCCTGGTTTAGCCCTGCTTTAGTCCTGGTTTAGACTTGGTTTAGTCCTCATTTAGTCCTGGTCTAGCCCTGGTTTGTACCTGGTCTAGTCCTGGTTTAGTCATAGTTTAGACCTGGTTTAGTCCTGGTTCATTCCTGGTTTGGACCTGGTCTAGTGCTGGAGTATTCCTGGTTATGATCTAGCTTAGTCATGATTTAGTACTGGTTTAGACCTGGTTTAGTCCTTGTTTAATCCTGGTTCAGTTCTGCAGATGTTTTTAAAGCCTTTCGTGTCACATGTTTTTCGTATTTCAAAAGCGTTGGACTCTTTTCTTGAAGGACAAAACCCTCCAAAAAATCTGGCCCACGGTAAAATAAAGACTGAATAGCCCTGATTTTGGTTATTGAGCAATGGACTATTGAAGAGATTCAAATGAACTGGGTCTGTTTTTCACGTTTGAAGACTGTAAAACAATTCATTCAAAAAATAATTTTCTTTTGACCAGTATTTAAGAAATCAAACCAAACTCTTTTGCAACAGCTCCTACCACTTTGCTCCCAATTTAAAAAGTCTAGCGCATCATGCAAAAAGTGCTATTTTCTGTGCAGGCAATTAGATTTCTTCTAAAACTGGCAACCATTAAAAGTAAAAACGTTGGCGGAATATTTGAATAAATTCACAAATTATTATTCTTTTAAATTCCCAATCCTCCCCGACTAACAGCAACACTAATTTAGTTCTCACAACACCTCCTCTACACGGAAAGTGACAGTTTTAATCACCTCATCTTGCTGGAGGCAGAGAATGGATAATATTGTGAATGTTGTTTTGAAGATATGCAAAATTTGAGTATCATGCATATCGTGTATAATAAAAAATGAGGCAAAACATTTTTTCAAGTTGCTGTCTTTCAAACAAGACTAAGAAGTGTTATTTCTGCACTTTTGTGGGTAATTTTACAGTTCATTCACTTTTGTAGGAAGCTTAACCTTCAACGAATGCATTTAAAGACGTTTTAGCACATTTCTGTAGAATTGACAAGCAAGACTAAAACAGGACTAAACCAAGGACTAAACCAAGGACAAAACCAGGACTACACCAAGGACAAATCAGGACTAAAGCAAGACTAAAGAGAGACTAAACCAAAGACCAACCAGGACTAAAGCAAGACAAAAACAGGATTAAACCAAGGACAAACCAGGACTAAAGCAAGACTAAAACAAGATTAAACCAAGGACAAACCAGGACTAAAGCAAGACTAAAACAGGACTAAATCAAGGACAAACCAGGACTAAAGCAAGACTAAAATAGGACTAAACAAGGACTAAACCAACGACAAAACCAGGGCTTATGCAAGACTAAAACAAGACTAAACAAGGATCAAAAGACAGAACTACAGCAAGACTAAACCAAGTTTTCTTCGAGGACTAAAGCAGGACTGAACAAGATCTTCACCAAGGACTAAAACAGGGCTGAAGCAAAACTAAACCAGGACCAAACCACGGATTAAACCAGGACTAAAGGAAGACTAAACTAGGACTGAACCGGGGACTAAGCCAGGACTAAAGCAAGACTAAACCAGGACTGAACCAGAGACCAAAGCAAGACTAAACCAGGACAGAACCAGAGACTAAAGCAGGACTAAACCAGGACAGAACCAGAGACCAAAGCAAGACTAAACCAGGACAGAACCAGGGACCAAAGCAGGACTAAACCAGGACAGAACCAGGGACTAAAGCAGGTCTAAACCAGGACAGAACCGGGGACTAAAGCAGGACTAAACCAGGACAGAACCAGGGACTAAAGCAGGACTAAACCAGGACAGAACCAGAGACTAAAGCGGGACTAAACAAGGACAGAACCAGGGACTAAAGCAGGTCTAAACCAGGACAGAACCAGGGACTAAAGCAGGACTAAACCAGGACAGAACCAGGGACTAAAGCAGGACTAAACCAGGACAGAACCAAGGACTAAAGCAGGACTAAACCAGGTCTTCACTAAGGATAAAAACAGGACTAGGGAAACAACAAGGACTATAACAGGGCTGAAGCAAGACTAAACCAGGACAGAACCAGATACTAAAGCAGGACTAAACAAGGACAGAACCAGGGACTAAAGCAGGACTAAACCAGGGCAGAACCAGGGACTAAAGCAGGACTAAACCAGGACAGAATCAGGGACTAAAGCAGGACTAAACCAGGACGGAACCAGGGACTAAAGCAGGACTAAACCAGGACAGAACCAGGGACTAAAGCAGAACTAAACCAGGACAGAACCAGAGACCAAAGCAAGACTAAACCAGGACAGAACCAGGGACCAAAGTAGGACTAAACCAGGACAGAACCAAGGACTAAAGCAGGACTAAACCAGGTCTTCACTAAGGATAAAAACAGGACTAGGGAAACAACAAGGACTATAACAGGGCTGAAGCAAGACTAAACCAGGACAGAACCAGAGACTAAAGCAGGACTAAACCAGGACAGAACCAGAGACCAAAGCAAGACTAAACCAGGACAGAACCAGAGACTAAAGCAGGACTAAACAAGGACAGAACCAGGGACTAAAGCAGGACTAAACCAGGACCGAACCAGGGACTAAAGCAGAACTAAACCAGGACAGAACCAGAGACCAAAGCAGGACTAAACCAGGACAGAACCAGAGACTAAAGCAGAACTAAACCAGGACAGAACCAGAGACCAAAGCAAGACTAAACCAGGACAGAACCAGAGACTAAAGCAGGACTAAACAAGGACAGAACCAGGGACTAAAGCAGGACTAAACCAGGACAGAACCAGGGACTAAAGCAGGACTAAACCAGGACAGAACCAGGGACTAAAGCAGAACTAAACCAGGACAGAACCAGAGACCAAAGCAGGACTAAACCAGGACAGAACCAGGGACTAAACCGGGTTTTGACCATGGACAAAAACAGGACTAAACCAGAAGGGTTGTAATCCTTTAGTTGTTTAGTCGATTAATCGGTCAATGGTGTCTTAGTCGACCAAGATTTATATTAGTCGACTAATTATTTTATTTGCATTCAACAACTTTATGTCGCAAAAAGTGAGTTAGCAGAAGATTTTGGAGTAAATCATTATCTCTGGCAAATAAATGCACAAGTACTTTTCTGTATATATTGTTATTTATGCATGAACTTTTGATGTATTTTTGCCACAGCCCCTTTTTGTCGACTAACCGGTCGATGGGGCAGGTCTTTAGTCGACCAAGAATTTCTTTAGTCGACTACAGCCCTATAAACCAGATACAAAACCAGGACTAAAATCCTACCACATAATATCGTCCGCTTGTCACCCACGAATGGAGATTTTCATTGTCGTTAATGCGGCCCAGCCCTGTTTGTTGCTGTCTTTTCTACCCCTTGTTATGAAACCCCTTGCAGGTGCTCAGCTGTGTCGCCGGTCCGCACGCTGGCCGCTTTGCCCCAACACCCGTGTGTTTGTGGGAGAAAACGTGCACCGCGATGCTCCATTAGCGTAATGGTCCATTTGGGCAGCGAGCGCTGCTGAGGTGAGCGCTGACCACGTACTGCACGGTTATTACGGCCGCGCCAGGTCCCTGTCGGATACTGCTGCTTTATGAAGCCCACAGATGGAAAAATACAAGACTGCTCCACTTCACACGGCCTTTTCAAAACAACCGAGGGAAGATTTTATGATAACGTCGCGAAATGGCCAATTTGGAGCTGATTACAAGCTTTAGTGTAAGAGCTCTTATTCTACTAAATCAAAGCAGATTAGCTAGAAACGGTTATTTCACTAGTAAATTGGTAAAAGAAGACATACTAAGCTTATTAATGTGATCACATATGTAGATCACCATTTTACCATCGTAGAAAGGGAGTCCTGCCCCCAGGGAGGAGTCACTGAGTCCTGTCTTTGTTAGAAAATTGTTTGTTTGTCACCTGGGACTTGATTAATTGGTCTATCTTGTTGATTAATGGTTGGCCTCACCTAGTTTCACCTGTGGCTAAAGGTCTATTGTTATCTTGATAGCTGGCTGTTGCTCCCTCCTCACTGCTGATTACCTCATTAGCATTTGACTGGTCTATTGATCTGGACCAAGGTGTTAGGATGCTGTCATAAATTTTGGCTAAATTAAATCTTAAGCCCCCATTCCTGTTTAGAGAAGGATTTTCTCTTTTTACAAAAATGGCCTCCTTTACTCCTCTTTCAAACCAGTTCTTCTCTCTGCTCAAAATCTTCACCTCACTGTCCTCAAACGAGTGATTTGTAGCTTTTAGGTGCAGATGGACTGCACTCTGCGGTCCTGTGGAGGCCGCTCTTCTGTGTTGGTACAGCCTTTTGTGCAATGGCTGTTTTGTTTCTCCTATGTAACGTTCTTTACAACTGTCCTCACTGCACTCGCTCGATTAAACTACATTGCTCTGTTTCTCTGTCGGCCTCTTGTCTTTCGGGTGGACCAGTTTCTGTTTAATTGTGTTGCCAGGTTTGAAATAAACAGGGATGTCGTGTTGTCTAAAAATCCTTTGAAACTTCTCAGACAGGCCAAAGACATAAGGGATAGAGACCCCCCTCCTGCTGGGGTCTTTATCCTTTCTGTGACAAACAAACAATTTTCTAACAAAGACAGGACTCAGTGACTCCTCCCTGGGGGCAGGACTCCCAGTACTCAGAGTAGCATATAAGCCCGAGTTCCCAGACCAGCTCTCTGATTGACAATGACTTTTGGATAAAAGTCGAAACGTCTCGATCTTTAAACGGCGTCCGGATGACAACCTCTGAACCCCTTTCTACGATGGACCACACCTGGACGAATGAGGGTTTACATCGACGGATCACCATTTTACATTCTGTTCATTGGACAACATCACAATAGGTCAATTTACTTTCTGTTTAGTAACAACCCCACAACTTCATAGTGGTATTTCCAAACTAGGGACCAAAATCAGGTCTTCATCAAGGACTAAATCAGGCAAGACTAATACAGGAACAAACCAGCTAGGGACAAAAAACAGGACTCAAGCAAGATTAGGTTTTTATCAAAGACTAAAACAGGACTAAACCAGGAACAAACCCAGGACTTAAGCAAGACTAAAACAGGACTAAACCAGGAACAAAACCAGGACTTAAGCAAGACTAAAACAAGAGTAAACAAGGATCAAAAGACAGGAGCAAGACTAAACCATGTTTTCTTCAAGCACTAAAGCAGAACTAAACCAGGTTCACCAAGGACTAAATTGACTAAACTAGAGACAGATCAAGGACTAAACCAGGGATTAAACCAGGACTGAACCCAGGCCTAAACAAGGACTAAAGCAAGACAAAACAAGGACTAAAGCAAGACTAAACATGACAACTCAAGAGACAAAACCAGGACTAAACAAGATCTTCACCAAGGACTAAAACAGGGCTGAAACAAGACTAAACCAGGACCGAACCAGGGATTACACCAGGACTAAAGGAAGACTAAAACAGACAGACTAAAAAGAATTTAACCGTATGAGTCAAATGCAAAGGGTAAATTTCTCTATGAAGACAATAAAGTGTGTTAGGGAAATATAAGAGTTTTCCCAAAGAGTCCTAGAGTTGTAAGGAGAGGCAGGAGACTCTTGATGTCTGAGGCAGGAGAAGTTTATTAACCATCAGTCCCGACCCGGCGACCTAAACACTCAACACATCGCGCTAGTATTAGCTATTCAAGCCTGACGATGCTTCCACACACAGGTTTAAATGAGAAGTGCATAGCATACCACTTCTGTGAGACGAGTTGACCGAGGAAACTGATAATATTCGAGAGGGACAAATTCTGTGACAGTTGGATGATGCCCGTTATAAACAGAGCTAACCATATAAGAATGAACTAGAGGTGTCCTTGTTAAAACTATGCGCAAGATGGAAAATTCTACAAGTAAGTGTACCATATATTAACCTTATGTGTAGGAACTGGGGTATCTCTTGTTATCTCTAATTTTTTTTATTTTTTATTTTTTTTTTATTTTTTTTACTCCTGAGGCCTGTACTACGAAGCTGGACCAGTGAGTTAGTGAGGTAACTTCAGGGCTAAACCTGGCAGTACCACGAATCTGGACCAGGTTCCTGGCAGCTCAAATAGCACACACATCTGACCAATCAGATCTCACCATCGCTGTGACGTTGCACTTCCTCCAGGCAATTTGGGCAATCGGATTGTACAAGGAGCGCTCCACAGAGAAATCATTTTCAGAGATCGCCAAAACCCACTGGATTTCCCTGATGATTACGAGGAACCGATTCTCTCATGAAGAAATCAAGGAGGAATCTACAGTAAAGGATTAACACGCAGCTTGTCATAGCCTCATTATCTACCACTTTGCACAATATTCTTCTACTTGTTCTTCTACTTGTTCCTGTAGGGTCACACCTGCAGTAAAGAAGACAGGTTCATTATTACTCAAACAAGAGCTTGTCCTGATATTGTCCAGATATGTCATTTGAACTGATGGAGCTTCGCATGTAAAATAGAAGGAAATGTTCTTTTCAACCGTTTCTAAATTCACTGAAATTACCGTTTTTATATTGAGTGACGTCACGGTGTTGGATGATAGAAACAGACACCTGTAAGTTGTATTTTATTTCATTTCAGATGCTTTCACATTTGATCTAAACATGAAGAACACAATTACAATCACACAAGCTAACGTTTACACAAAAACTTGCAAGCTGCGTGATGGCTCCTGTCGCTCAAAGCATCATGGGGGATTGTCGTCGCACTGTGGGCAGCGCTAGCCCCTATCCAGGAAGTAATGCAGACATAAAAGACTTTTTTGGCTTCATGCGCTAATGGTCACACTCCATAGGGATGAAAAGAGCGTCATTCTGAATTCATCTTGCAGATTTTATTATAGTTGTTTGGTAGCGACTCATCAGTCTAACTTTCCCAGCCCTCTTTTCTGACTGTAGCTGTTGCCGTCGTGATTCTCTTTGTCAGAATTTTACTTTTAACTTTCTCGTGTTTATTGAGAATCATGCTTGTTCCTCCTGTGAGTAGTACGCCGCTCCTCCCTTCCCCATCGTTCTAATTGGCCAGCGGGGGCTAACTCCGTGCCTTTACATGAACACACATGGTGTCAATCAGAAAATCTTCAGAACACCATTTCAGAACCCGCTTTGCAGTACGGCTTATCCAGAGACAGTTAGATAATCCAGGTAAGAGGAATTTATCCGCTGCGTAGAACAGGCCTCTGATCCCTTTCATCTCAGTTACTCAATTCAGAGTCATAATCTGGTTGTATGTTCTGACAAATCATTGGCCAGTTGTCTGTTTATCATTTAATACTCAGCTCATTCGAAACCGAGAGGAAGCAGGTTCTGAAAAAGTATGTCCACTCGATTGGGAGTAGCGCCAAATGAAAATCTGTTAAAGCAGGGTTAAAGTCAAGTGGAGTGAAAGTTAAAGGGGCACTATGTAACTTTCCTGAAGTTTCTGCCAGCTGCTTGTCTTCACGAAGATGTTATTGTTATTCTAGAACTTCAGAACAGATCTTGCCTGCTCTGGAGACGAATATTTTTCCATTTCATTCATTCCATGGAGACGAGCAGTTGATGGAAAAACCCTGTCAGTTTCTTGCTATGTTTTGCGGCTCTAACCACACAAAACTGATCACTGGCAGGCTTTAATTTAAATTTTAAGTGGAAGCTAAGGGTCAACTAAATGCAGAACAGAACACAGACATTTGTCATTGTGAGAGGCAGGTGACTCCGGTGACCTGTGCCGCTGCATGGAGATCCTCATTTCCATCCACAAAAAGGAAACGCCGGCTCTGGTTCAGCGAGAGCTAAAACTGAAACTCTAATCACATCATCAGCCAATAATTCCATTGATTCTGCGGACAATAACTGAGATGAGAAGGTCATTTATCATCAGGCGGCGGGGCTAATGCGATCAGGGCATGCTTTCAGGTTTTAATCTGCATGAGGTCGCACACCGGACCCAGGGCAAGGTGGATCGGAGAAATGGTTAGCAGAGATAGATTCTGGGTAGAACTCATTTTTAAGCATTAGGCCTTCAGGGTGACCAGCTGTCCCACTTTTCGTTTTTTTTTTTTTTTCCTCATGTAGAAAATAAAATATTACACGTTTTCTTTGGTGCTTTGTGGAGTTTGAAAAAGTCAACTGTGTGTTAAGAACGAGGGCTTTGGGGGTGTTGGATATGTTGAAAAATATAATTATTTCTGGTTAATAAATATGTTATACAGCAGAAATGAACATATAAAAAGAGATAGAAGCAACTATCATAACATCTTTTTAAGACGTTCACACACATTTAATTCGAACCTCTTTTCTAAGAACCACTGGGAGTCTTGACCCTTGGGTTGGGGAAATCTGACGTGCAGTGATTGGACCTGTCACAATAATTACTATATCGACTGGTATTATTGATATATGATGGAAAGGATAATATATTTGGGGCTCAATATTCATTGTGTACATGAATCTTAGTTTTCAATAAGATTTGAGCTGTAAAGGGAAATATATGTAACTTTCTTTGGCTTTGTTGTCTTTCAAACTATATTAAGTAACATTAACATAATGGAACAATAAGACAGAGAGAAGGCATGTGAGCAGCTGTGCATTGTCCACATCATGTAGTCATCCCGTTTGGTAACGGTAAACTCTATTCCATTTGTCCATTTTCAAATGTAGTCCAAATGTCATTTTGCTCCAATTTATAAATGTCAGTTATAATGCCAATCCAGTCCTTGATTGTTGGTTCTGTTTGTGTCCTCCATTTCTTTGTGGTGGCCTTTTTCCTTCCAGCCAGAAGTATATTCTAAATATATCCATTTATTGTATCCATGGCTGGAGTTTTGAGGCCCAGATACATAGTTCTGAAATCGAGTGGTACGGCGATGTTAAAGACAGTCTGCAGTACTTTGTTAATTTCAGTCCAATATTTCTGAGCAACAGAACAGTCCCAAATCACATGGTAATGGTGGGCCTCCTGGCAAGCACCGTTTCTCCCACAGTTAGTGCTGTATTATGACTCATCATCAGCATCAACTAACTGTCGGCGACAGCCCCCCCTTTCCCTCCTGCACTGTGTGGAGGGAGAGAAGCTACACACAAAGTTTAAATGAAGCTGCAGCATAACATGTTATTAAATATGTTTAACGTAAAAATATTATGCATTTTTATATTGTTATTTACCTTTAATTTGATGATGATTTTAGCTAAAGATTCTTGGATAAGTGGCATCTAAAATTGGAAAAAACGCCATCAAGAGAGAGGGAGAGGATTTTCTAACCAGCATTCGTCAAAAAAGCGTCATTGAAGCTAAATGCAACTTCAGGTATGTTTTTGATGACAGAACATTGTTAGAACATGATTAAAAGCTCAAAAAGGTCACTGTAGCGTAATATGTTCCGTTTAATACCACACACAGCCTTAACCAGTTTACTGACGACGTGAAACGCCTGTTTAAAGGGAATCATGTCACTGTGATAAATGCAGTGTAAACACTGGCGTCATTTTACATAGATTTTTGAGAATTTGGAATCGATTCAGAATCTTTAAAGACGTAGAATCGTTTTTTGAGAATATATTTTTTTCAACACCCCTAGAGACTACAGTGTTTCCCGTTGGGCCTCCAGTGCACTTACAATATGTGTAAGTAACGGGCCAAGATATCGTAGCCATAAGATCTGAGAAGATTAAAACCTTTTCCATATAATTTCCTTTCCATCTGTTTACAGTTGGACAAAAAAGAAAGGTTTAGAAGTTGCTGGGTTACACATTTTAAGAGACCGTAATTCCAAAAAGCAGCACTACAACTACAGCAAAAATAATAAAATGAGGCCAAAAGTGTGAGCTGAACCGCATCATTTATTGTTCATAAATTATGCAAAAAATGTCGTCTTGTCTGGTTCTTGCCTAGTCTTGTGGAAATCGTGTCTCGTCCCATCCCTTGTAAGCAGTGAAGAGTACACTTGGCCAGCACCACGGAGAGGGACAGAATCCAGCGCGTCTTGCGGCACTAACAAGGCGTTTGTTAAGTTTCCAACGTGCACTGGACTGAACTACACGCGCTGCTGTTCACGGGCCGTTTCATATTGACGAGCTCAAAGGAACGCAGAGATTTGGACGACAGACGCATCAACTGCAGGAGATTCTTTCCAAACAGGATTACGCACGAGGACGACGGCTCTGTGTGAGTTTTAGTCATCAAACTTTTAATTGCTCTCTTCCCCATGCCCACACGTGTCGCTTCTGACGCGCCTCAGAGTTCATAATTTATTTATTTTATTTATTTATTTATTTGAACAGGACCATGTACAATGACATTATGCTCGAGGGCAAAGATGATTGCACCAGATTATAGCTATGCAAGCTAATTTCCATTTGCAGTCCTGGATCAGGGACGGGGGGAGTACAATGTGCATTATTTACAATTCAAAGAGAGGACATTTCAGTTTAGGTTTAGTATTTTGTCTACAATGATTAATAAAACAATTTCAGTTTCAGTGGATGATAAGTCTAGTCGATTAAATCCATGATAGTTTTAATCAACCAAAAATATAACTTTTTCTGTTTTTAATTGAACAGGCCTGACACATTAATTACTATATTGATCTATCATTCAATAAATGAAAAATGAAACAATATCTTTTCAGCCAAACATTTACCGTGTGTTCATTTTCGTTGCAATAAAGGAGATTTATTGTTAATTTTTGGTAGTACAATAAGATCTGTAGAGAATTGAAGTGTTTTATACTGCTTTTTAATAGTTGTATTTTGTGCATTTAGAAAAGCGTTCAGTGCAATTGTCCTGCTGTAAACAGTTTAAATATTATCATTTATCGGTAACACTTTATAATAACTACACTTATTCCTGCCTTAATAAAGAGACAAAGACTTAGTTCATAATCAACAAATAGTTTATTAAGAATGAGTCAGGCTTAGTAACTATTTAACAAATATTTTAACTCTAATTTCTAACTCTAACCCTAACCTTAACTTTAATGAAGCAGTTACTAATCCTGAATCATGTTTAATAAACTATATATTCATTATTAATTAAGTCTAAGGTAATTCTTTATTAAGGCAAAATAACACGTAGTTATTAAAAAGTGGTACCCATTTATCGTGATATTTTTCTGTGTTAATGTATCACGCTTCCATATTTGTCATGGTGGCAGGGAATTGTTTGTTGCTATTAGTCACGTTTTTGTTACTTTGTCACGTTTCTGTCACCTGTAGTTGTATTTTTGTAACTTTGTCACATTTTTGTCACATAGTCACATTTTTGTTGCTTTTAGTTACGTTTTCAGCACTTTTAGTCACATTTTTGTCATGTATAGTAGCATTTTTATTGCTTTTAGTCAAGTTTTTGTCGCTTTTATTCAGGTTTTAGATGCTTTAAGTTGTGCTTTTGCCACTTTTAGTCACATTTTTAGGCTTTTAGTCATGTTTTTGACCCTTGTAGTTGCGTTTTTGGCGCTTTTAGTGACGTTTTTGTAACTGTTAGTCGCGTTATGTCGCTTGCAGTCACATTAATGGTGCCTGTTTTTGTCATGTTTTTGTCATGTAAAGTCATGTTTTTGGCATTTATCGTCGGAACTTTTAATCTTGTTTTGTTGCTTTTAGTCATGTTTTTGATGCTTTTAGTCACATTTTTGTCACTTTTAGTTATGTATTTGTCACTATTAGTCACGTTTTTGTTGCTTTTAGTACTTTTTGTAACATTTTTGTCACTTGTAAGACGTATTTTTGTTGTTTGTACTCATGTTTTGTCATTTTTAGTCACATTTACGACATTTTTCATGTTTCAGTCATGTTTGTGTCTCTTTGTCTCTTTTGTGTCTCTTTTTAGGTGAAGTCGTGGTTCCAGATTCACGTCTTTACCGCAGCTGGTTTTGTGTGTTTTACGTTTTAATTGCAGACAAAACAATAGCTGGATTGGCGAAGGTTCCACGGTGAATTATTTAAATGAATCAAGTACAAATTTGCACATAAAATGGATGTCTATCTATCTATCTATCTATATACCTGGGCTGTGTCCCACCAAAGTGGGGTAGCCTAGACAGGGCACACACCCTCACTCTGCCCCCGACCCTCCTTCCGTGACCCCCTCCCCGCCTGCACCAGTGCCCCTCCGCATCACCATCACAACTTTTTCATTTTTATTTTCTTTTTCTTTTTTTATGTTCACACCTCTGCCAAGGAGGCCAAGCCCACACTGGCGTCCGCCCGCCCCCCATCCATGCAATGGATTTGATCAGGCAGCCAGCGCACCCGAGCGGAAAACCCCCAGGACTCGCCCCAGGTGCCACAAAGGCAATGAACCGGCCAGACCCAGAGTGCAAACCGGACCACCACCAGCACCCAGGAAATTCTCCAGAGGACCCCACAGGGACAGCCGCCGCACCCAGAGAGGGACAACGAGCACCCAGACACACCTCCCGTCCATCACCATCACCGCTGTCGCCCCACTTCAAATCCAACACCAATTGCACAGACGCTTTAAACATTATTATTGTTGATTTAAACATTCTTATTGTTGATGATGGTTTAAACATTTTTCTCCCCCCTCTCCGAACATTTTCTTTCATATCCTATGCTGCCCTATATTGTGTGTAATGTGTAAGCTATAATAGTGTCTAAAAGCATTAAAAGAAGGAGGACAATTGTCCTGCAAGCCTAAGTGTAGGTATTCAGCTTGCCCTAACTAGGAAATGATGCATTAAAACAATCTTAAAACATTGGGAGAGGGTCCAGGTTCAGATTATTTCCAATCATCCCACAACAAGTTTAGCTGTGATGATGTTGGGGAAAAAGGCACCTTGATTTAAGGTTTAAGGACTGATTTAAACCACACCACACTGCACCAGGGTCAGCGGCACAGCCCAGTGTGGGCACTTCCACAGCAGGGCCTCAGCCAAAGCTGGTTTACCCCTGCCGCTTCATACCAAGACCAGTCCTCTACCACACCCAGCCATTCATTCATACACAAACTCTCTCCATCCATCCCTGTCCTGAGCAGCCTCTCTCCCTTGCACCACAGTCATCCCTCTTGCATTCAACGCTCTTCTTACACCCTCTGTCCATCCCATTCGCGGTCTTCCTCTCATTCTCACTCCACTCACATCAGATTCATATACCTTTTTCACCAATCGCTCCCTTTCCATCCTCTCCACATGTCCAAACCATCCCAAAGCCTTTTGCTCTGCTCTATCAGCCAACTCTTGCAACACACCAGTTCTCTCTCGGATGTCTTCGTTTCTCACACGATCCATGCGCGTCACACCACACATACTCCTCAGACATCTCATCTCAACTACATTCAACTTCCTCTTCTCCGCAACTTTCAAACTCCACGTTTCAGCCCCATACAACGCAGCAGGCACCACCACACCCTCATACAATCTCCGTTTCGCATCCATTCCCAGTGACCTACATTCAAACACTCTCTTCATTCCCCCCCATATCTTACGTACTTCATTCATTCTAGACTCTACCTCACCCTCCATTCCACCATCCACACCAACGTGCGACCCCAAATACTGAAAACACTCTACCTCTTCCAACGACTCTCCATTTAATGCCACATACAACCTACGTTCATCCTTTGACCTCGTGCACCTCATCACCTTACTCTTATTTACATTTACTCTCAACTTCCTTCTGTCACACACCCTTCCAAACTCCTCAACCAAACGTGCCAAGCTCTCCTCTGAATCAGCCACTAGTGCAGTATCATCTGCAAACAGCAACTGATTCATACTCCATTCGCTGCCATCAACATTCACCATGCTCACACCCTTACCTGACACTCTTGCATTCACCTCTTTTACCACACCATCCATATACACATTAAATAACCACGGAGACATCACACATCCCTGACGCAAACCAACCCTTACAGGAAACCACTCACTCATGCTATTTCCCACTCTCACACACGCTCTACTGTTTTTATAAAAACTCTTCACACTTTCCAACAATCTACCATCAATACCATACAAACTCAACACAACCCACAACGCCTCTCTATCAATCCTATCATACGCCTTCTCTAAGTCCATAAACGCCCAAAACACCTCCCTCCCCTTCGCCAAATACTTTTCACACACCTGTCTCACAGCAAACACCTGGTCCACACATCCTCTACCTCTCCTAAAACCACACTGCTCTTCACCAATCATACACTCAGTCCCGCTACTACCCTGTTAATCAACACTCTCCCATACACCTTGCCTACAACACTCAACAGACTAATACCCCTATAACTACTACATTCATACTTATCACCCTTACCCTTGTACAGTGGAACCACACACGCACTCGTCCAGTCAAGCGGCACCTGCCCACTTACAAAACACACATTCAACAATCTCACACACCACTCGATCACACTCGCTCCACCACACTTCAAACATTCCACAGTACACCCATCCACACCTGCAGCCTTTCCTGCTTTCAACTTCCCCACAGCTTGCTCAACTTCCTCTCTCGTAATCAACGCTTCATTCAACTCTCCCAGTACATTCAGTCTGCTTTCCCTTCCATCCGTCACAATCACAGCATCCCGATCTTCCTCCACATTCAACAGCCTCTCAAAATACTCCGCCCACCTCTTCCTTACTGCATTCCCCTCATTCAGCATCCTTCCATCCTCTGTTTTCACTTTCTCCTCCCTCCCAGACTCTCCCTTTCGCACTCTTTTCACCTCCTTCCAAAACATTTTCTTGTTCTCCCGAAAATTGTCAGTCAACTGTCTGCCCCACCTTTCGTCCGCAGCCACTTTTGCCTCACGCACAGCTCTCTTTGCATCACTTCTCTTCTCCTTATAACACTCATACGACTCCTGTCCTTCCTCTGCAGCCATACTTCGTATGCACGTCTCTTCTCAGTTACAGCCAACCTTACGTCCTCGCACCACCATTCACTTCCCTTTCTTACACCACCCCCAACACGTCTCACACCACACACTTCCTTTGCACACCCAACCACTGCACTCTTGAACTGTTGCCATTCTTCCTCCACACCAACAACCATTTGATCCTTCACCTCATTCCACCTGCCATCTATTTTCTCCTGATATTCACACACTTTCTCTCTGTTCTTCAAAACACTCACTCTCAAAACTTCTCTCACATCCCCACTCTTTCTCGGTCTCACCCATGGCATACCCACACGCAACCTTCCTTCCACCAAATAATGATCAGACATACCGCCACTCTCTCCCTCCTCACACTTACATCAAACAATCTACTACATGCAAACTTTGAAACCACCACGTAATCAATCAATGATTTATCAATCACTCTTCCACCATCCTGCCTCACCCACGATACTTATGAATCTCTTTCTTTCTGAACCATGTATTCCCAATCACCATCTCTCTCTCAGTGCACGTTCCTATCAGTCTCTCACCACTATCATTCTTTCCAGGTACACCATGCATGCCAACAACACCCTCAACTTTCTCATCACCCACTCTAGCATTCAGATCTCCCATCAGGACTACGTTCACATTTGCACCGAATCCTTGCAGGCACTCATCCAAGTCATTCCAGAAAGACACTCTCTCCTCTTCATTCTTCTCACTGCCAGGACCATACGCACTCATGAACACCCACAGCTCATTCAGAAGTTTCACTTTCACCCACATCAGTCTTGGTGAGATCTCCTTCCATTCAACCACACATCGTCTCACCTCACAACTCACCAACAAAGCCACACCTTCTCTTGCTCTCCCACTCTCTACACCAGACCTTCTCCCACTCACATTTCCAAACACACACTCACCCTTCCCTTTCATCTTTGTCTCACTCAGCGCTAACACGCTCATTCTCCTTCTCACAAACATCCTTCCAATCAGATTTCTTTTACTTTCATTCGTACTACACCCACGCACATTCAAGGACCCAATCTTTAGGGTTTGGGGAGACAACCTCCCCTTCCCAACTCAGCCCTGTCCGTTTCTAGGAAACAGCTACAGGGGAGAGGATTCCCAGTACTCTCGCCCCGTCCCTTTTAGTCGCCTTTTACGACACGCAGGGAATACGGTGGTAGTATTCTCTAGTCTAGGTTGCTGTGCTGTGAGCAGCCAGACTGCCCCCCCCCCTAACCAATGGATGTCAAGACATTTTAAATGACCTGAACCTGAAACCAATGACGTCGTTTTCATTTAAAATGCCGGCATACCACTCATTAGACATTATTTCATGATTAAAGTAAAAAAAAAATGTGGCTGTAAGAAGTTACCAAGTTGGATTTTTTCTTTCCTCTACACGACATCAAAAATAATGAATCCACATATTTTCACACATGCTATGACTGCAACCATGCAAAAAATAGAGCTCGCACATTCTTTTCAGTTCCCCTCCACAGGGACACGGAAAAGGATGTTTTAATTTCCAACTCCAACAAGGAACAAAGCCTGGCACTGTTTTAGCGCCTCCATTTCTTGAGTTATTTCTGCTTCAAAAGATGAATATAATCATCTCGCCGGAGTTGTGTGTGAACTCGCTTTGACAACAGAATTTCTACAATGTATTTCTCACCCTTCACCAAACCCTACCTCCTCCCAGCGCTGCGTCGCAGAAACGGCCAAACGAGCCAATTTTCCCTGGCAGCTCGGCGTTTCATTTCATCACGCGCTCGGAATGCTAATGCGGCGAGTTAGTTAGCTAGCCGGCGCACGAGCGAACACCAGAAGAGCCGTGGCGCGCGGTTCGCTCTAAATCCACAGCCCCCGCTCACCTCCAGCAGCTGGGATCGCCTGACGTCTTTAGCGGGTTCACGCTGGGATGCCAGATGTGGAGCGGGAGAACGGCGAGGGGAGCTAGCTGTGAAAATGCAACTCGTGAGGGTAAAATGAAGCGTGTCGAAACGGAGAGCTCGGAGACGTGCGCGCTCAAACAAGGGCTGTGTTGTTTTATGCGATTCATAAAAATGTCCTCCGTCGACCTTCTGTCAATAATGCCATCTGTTTTCTTCAGTTTATGATTACACAAAGCTGTTGCGTGGTATCTCACACTCCACGAAATGTTACGAATAAATGTCAAAAGGTCCAACGTACGGAAGCACAGAAAGGCAAGAGAGAAATGCTGGTGCACCAATAAACAAAAAGTAAAAAAATCTCGAGATAATATCTAGTATTGAAAGCACGTCTTCTGATTTATTTATGGTATTGGTAATACTCAAACTCTGCAGATATAGGCTCTCCTTTAAAGTCTATATGACAGGTTCTCGTGATATTCCACTTACGACTTAGTTCAGTGGGAGGGCATCTGTGGTAGATATTTAACATAGTGAAGTTGCAGTTAGTGAAGACATTTTGAAAAATAAAAGTTAAATATTACAGGAAGCAGTGCTGAGTTCTAAAATGGAATCCCTCCCTGATCAAAAAGCTAAAGGAAAAGTTGTTAAATGTAAAGATATCAGTTGTAAACTTCTTTAGTTTACTCACGTAAATATAAGAAAAAATATATTACAAGTTTTTGACCAAAAACACACATATTTGGGACATTTAAATCTGAAAAATGGACAGAACCAGATTTAAATGTCTTAGTTCATTTTGTACACATATTAGTTATAAAAATAAAATTACAGAGGGAATTTTGAACATCTTCTTTAGTTTTTAAGTAAACTAGTTTGGACTGAAAATTGTCCCAAAATTCAGATTTTGCCTAATTAATTGCCTAATTTTTTACTTAAAACTTAAATAAATCAGTTTTAGAATGAAATATGATGTTGAGTCCAGACTGTACAGTTTGATGTGTGTTGGATCTAGTGGTGATTCTTATGTTCCAAGGGGAGAGAAATGCATTTTAAGAAAATGGCCTTTGAAGTTACAATGTCCCATAGAACTCCATGGATGAAATGGATTAAATAGAAGAATAAAACATTTCTAAGAGCAGATTGGACAAATGTGTTGTTTCCACATGAAAGCTGACATAAGCCTGTAGTGCCTTAAAAAAGGATAGTTTTTCTGTAAAATGCTGTTAGTCATCAGAAATGGATTACTGCCTTCAGGAGGAACAAGTGAACTTAAAGAAGTCACTCCAGACTGTGCGGTGAGCCATTTGTTTCCGATAGTTAGCAGCTGGCTAAGGCTACTAAGGTTAAGGCTTAGGCTGGCTATGCTAATAAATGCCACCTTTTAGGGTCAGACCTGCAGTCACCTGGACACAGTCTGTGCTCTTGGATGCTCTGAGGGCTGCTCTCCATGTGCAGAGCAGCTTAGATGCAGCTAAAGCCAACTGTCTGCAAAGGTTTGTTGTGGTATGTTTTCTGTGGCTTTTAAGTGGTTTCAGCGACTCGCCTGAGTTAGATAATGTGTCTTTCACAGCCCACATGGTGTAACACTGTGGCTACCACTCTCACCTCACAGCAAGAAGGTTGCAGTATCGATTCCCGTGTGGAGTTTGCATGTTTTCTCCGGTGGACAGATGTCCCTATGGGGACACCTACAGAGACACTAAGATGTACCTTAGCCTTAAGTAGTGCACCAACGCAGGACGCAAGGAAAGCCAATTTTGATAATTGTGAAACAAACTTTTGAGACAATGTATTTGAGGCTAATTTCAACAGGGCATTCATCTACATACATAGGCCTACTTTGGCTACATAGGCTTCATGAGGGACAGAATAAATTGTTAGTCATGTTTTTCATCCTCAAATAACTTACAAAAATATAAAGTGACATTTTAAATAAAAGGTTGTTCTTGGCGAGCCCTCCTGCTGTTCTTTAAAATGTCCTATGCTCTCTTAAATGTCAGAAAGCATTCCGCTTTTGATGTGTGATGTACTGTCAAAACACTGCTGTTTTCTGACAAAAAAAAATAAATCAAAGGCCACATTCATTACCTTACATCATAATTGAACCCATAAACCTGAATCGGAATTACTTTCATTCATCCCCAAAGGGGAAATTCTTTTCATTACAAACATGCAACTGACCAGCAGAAGGAAAGAAAAAAAAAAAGACTAGGTTTGGTAAAAATAAGAAACAAAAAGTATGTCAGAATGTCAATAGAATAAAGAATAAAATACAATCCATCTGTTTTATCAGCTAAATTCCTGGTATTAACAAACAATTTACATTTTAACTTACCTCATAAAGCACATGTATTATTAACTAAATCCCCAGTATGACCAAACAATTTACATTTATTTAATTTGTCAAATATGCCTTGTCAACCCACTCACATGTTTACTTACTACTTTAATCAAATCAAATCAAATCAAACTTTATTTATAAAGCACTTTTCATACATAGCATGTAGCACAAAGTGCTTTACAGTGTATATTAAAAACATTCCCACACATGACCATTTCCCACCCAACCGCCTCCCACCAGCCAAGCAACCCACCCACAGTCACATACACACCTGAACACACACACACACACACACACACACACAACACACACACACACACACACACACACACACACACACACACACACACACACACACACACACACACACATACAGATACACACCCATCTATGTGCATACACACGTATTTACACACACATACCCTAAGATACAATAGGCTGAGTGCGGATACACCAGTTGAGGAAGCACCATCAGAGGAGCCGTCTGCACCAGGAGCAGAGAGTCCGTAGCCACAGGACACAGACTCAGGGCCCCGAGGAGAGATGGGGCAAGCACCAAACCTCCACCAGGGGCCCATGAGCCAGGGCCCAGCAACCACAGACGACCACCGCTCCCAGTACAGAGGGCCCCTCAGAGGGAACACTGGAGTCTAAAATAAATAAAAGAATAAATAAATAAATATGGGTAATTAATAAATAAATAGAACTAGAGTAAAACTTAAATAAATACATATAAAATAAGTAAACACAATAAATAAATGTAACAAATACACAAATTAAATATTAGTCAAAAGCTAAACTAAAAAGGTGGGTCTTGAGCCTGCTCTTAAAAACCTGAACGTTCTCTTTAAATGCACAATGACTTAATAATGTGACTTTACAGCACAGAGTGTCTGTCAGTGGAGCAGTGGCAGTGAGAGTCTGAGGCTGAACGAGCTCTTGCAGCCGACCAGCACAATGTGGAGCGAGTGAGAGGAAAAGCCCAGAATAGTCCTGATTTTGGACAACCTCCTCCTTCGACACGACTCCTCCCCCACAACCGGTCTTCTTCATGATCTGATTGAGTCTATTATTGCCCCCCCATTTACTTTTTTTAATGCACTTTTTAGTCACTTTTTTTTCAATCTTTGAAACGTATTTGAAGTTTTCTGCACATTTTTTTACGTTGTAAATTAGTTAAAGCTGGGATGGACAGAAAAAGATGATAGCCAAGGTTAAATTCTTCATAGTTAAGGTGTTTAGTGCATTTTACAGTTTTTCTCCATTAGTTTGGCTCATTTCTTGAAACAGAAATTAAATTCTCAAAACTCAATAAAGATCATTTGGCAAAACAGTCTTACAGTTCTGCACAACACTGTAGCTCACCTGCAAAAGCTCATGTTTCTCCCAAAACTGTTCACTCAGATTTCAATCTAAACCCCTTTCCCATTTAAATAGTCAGTGCCTCCAAAATGGCTAAGATCCCTCTCAATTGCTTTGGCTCATTTCTTGAAACAGACGGATGTTCTCAACATTCTTGGTTGTTTTACCAAAATGTATCTGGATGGTTTATATAACAACATGGTTCACCTGCAAAAGCACATATCTCTCCCAAAACAGTTCACTTTTGTGTCAAAACTACATTTCTTTCTAATATGAATAGTCAGTGTCACCAAAATGAATTGTGCCCTTGGCTTTGTGTCACTGCAAGTCAAACTGTTCAGACGTGTCACTGACAGAGGACCAGCTCAGACTGGACACAAAACAAGGATTGTACACTAAGAGTGGCCTCCAAGGTTTGAAATCACAGATTGCACTCAAACTACCAAGGAAATTAACAGACACAAAATCAAAAAACAAGGACTTATTCAATTCAATTAATCAAATATTCCAAGAAATTCATAGATGGCATTCGTAGTGTTGTATTCTTGACCATTGTTGACAATTGAACAGACTGTTGTGCACGTGATACTTATACAGTGAGATCATGCAACATGTTTGAGAGAATGATCATTAGACGGAGAATCAACTAATCAGTTTTAATCTACTCATCTGTTCATTTGAAAAATGTGCTAAATGTAGCTAACTGTGTCAACTGTAGGCGACTTGTACTTAATCATTTGCAAAGATGCACTGAGACAGTTGAGACGTGCACTAAGGCATCTGCCACTTGATCAAAGAATGAGAAATTCCATTCTGTTGTGAACATTTGCCAAGAAGGATTGTCCATGTTATTTTGTAAATGTCATTTCTGTTTCATGTAATGAGCCAAACCAATAAAGAAAAACAGTAATATGAAACTTATTGGTAAAGAATAAAATATCAGTAAACACTGTATTAATAATAGTTTTACATCAGTAAAGTGCCAGTTTGTGAATATAATATGCGTAATCTTTGGATGGAATGAGTAGGCTTCTGCCTAGTGTGATGTCATTAGTTGTTGTTGTTTTTTTTACTTCCTGTAATTTTCAACACATTATTCAATTTCAATTAGTTTTTCAATGTGCAATAGATAAATAAAATTAAAAATAAAACATTAGAAACGTACTTCCTTCAAGGCTTTGTGTGGTTGCTACCCTTTCTTTAATTTTTTTCCTTTTTTGTCACTGTAAAATTTCCCTTTATTGGCCCTTGTCACTGATGAAAAAATGTCTGTTTTAAACTAGCTATATGTTTGTTAAGGTTGTTAAACTGACCACGCTCGACCAGAGGTGATAACTGAACTAAAAGAAAAGCTCTAAAAACATCGCTCTTTAAAGCGCGTGTTAAAAGTTCAGCTTGGACCCACGGCCATCGTGTTTGAAGCGTGTTTTCCATTGGACATGCTACATATACTCAAGTGTCCAGGTCGCCCACAATCGAGCTCTGTGAAGGACAAGCCCCTGTGGTTAAGCATGATAGAACATATTGGAAAACCCATCCCCACATCCATCCATAATAATGACTTGGCCGTGTCGTTCCTCCCAAAGCCGTGATGCGTTTAGCCACTTACGGATGCTTTTTTTGTGTTGAGAGTATGACCTCTGTCTTCCGTTCGCCCGTCTCTCCAGTCAAATGAGCCGCTCATCACTTACCTGTGCCCCCCGACTGTACGATCAAATTATACCGTGGCCCACTTCTGTGCTGGGGCATAAGTAATGACGAGGACGAGCCCGGAGGCAGCCTGCTGATAAATGGGCAACATGACCCGAGCAAATGAGAAGAAAAAGCAATTTTGCACCTTGACACGCTACGACAAACTGGGCTTAAACAATACCTGCCATTTTGAAAGGCTCGTGGGGAGTGCAGCGTGAGGTTAATCGCTATAGAATCACTATTGGAATTTGAATGGTTGCAATTCACTAAAGGCTTCAATTATTTTTGGTAATAATGATGTTCTCTGCAAATAAAATCTTATTTCCTTGGGTTCTTGGCGTGTAACACTATATTTGAAGCATTCATAAGGATATTTCTAACCCTTCTATACAAATTAATATAACTTTTACTGTATGTTGTAATTTGCATTCCTTGTTAACATCTTCTTTACTGTCTTGACTTGACTCTTTAATGTCTAGACCCCTGCTCTTATTGGAACCTTGTTAAGAGCCAACCCTGCAAAATGTGACTTGTCAATTATTCAACTGGTCTCAAACTTTTGATCGGGACTGTATATTGTGAATTTATTCTGGTGAAAATGAGACCACAATGCTTTCTCTGCATTTTTTATAGAATGTTTTGCTCTACAACAGGGGTTTCAAACTCAGTTTGAGACGGGGCCGAATTTAGAAAATCAGAGCTTGTTGGGGACCGAAACAGACAGATTTGAAATGCCCAGATTAATAAGATTATTGTAAGATATTTCAATACGACTTTTGGCGTGACCATGGTGAATTTCAGCAATTTTGCAGAAACAAAACAAAATCCCATAAAAATAAATACAATAAAAAAAAAAAAAGAGAAAACCCGAACAGAGTGTGCATGCAGAATTGTGAGCTGAACACAATGATATACAAATCATGTAGCTATCTTGGTTTGGCATGGAGGCTTTTTTGGAAAGGTTCGGGTGCTTTTGGTGTGAAGTTTGGATGGAGGGGCTGTGTCGGTGTGAATGGGTTTAAAGAGTGAAGCTACAAGGGGTTCATAAGAAATCTGACGGCGAGGATGTCATTCTGAAAACAACGTGGTGAAGAGCGACGTCTCATGCTGTTGGCTGCAGGGATCGTCTGGCTCAGGGGCTGGATTCTCGTCTCTGATTGGTTAAAGAGTCGTCTTCTTCTGGAATTTAACCAGGTCTGAAACAGGTTCTGAGTTCAGGGCCGGTTGCCATAGAGATCTATCCTGGTAGAAAATGATCCAGCTTCATATCGCTAACCAAAGCTACCTCGCTAACCTCTAGTCCAGCTGCTTAGTTCAGGCAGTTCTAGATGAGTTCTAGTTTGCTTTGTAGTGATCATTATTTAAGATGTATTTACTTCATGGACCTAGATTATTTTACTCTTTCAAGATGTTTCTACTTTGTTTCAATAAATATCTTTCTTATTTGAAGCCAAATTATTCACCATTGAGGTAATACATGTTTCCTTACCTCATTGGCAATTTTATTTTCTTAATTAAAGCAAAAATGATCTTGGAACCAGAGAAATGACACATCACTTCAGCAATCAACTCTAACCTGATTAAAACCACTCAAATTAAGATTAATATTTATAATTCTTGACATTTCAACAAGAAATTCAATATAATTCAAGTAGTTTAGACCTGGGTTTGACCTGGTTTTCTTTCTTGCCTGTCACATTAATGCTGCTTTATTTCTGGTTTAGTACTTTAAATCACAGTAAACATGATGTAGTGTTGTCTAGAGAGTCTTTAATCATGAAAATGCATCAAATCTGTCCGTCTGGATTACCACCAGAGGACGATCATAGAAAATCTTTCAGAGATCGTCATTTTGAAAATCAAGACGCTGAGAAGGACGTTGTGCAAGTGTTTCCAGGAGGTGAATGGGAATATTTCTCCAAGTGGTGAAGATGACTTCACGAAGGGAACTACTGTCTGGAACTGTGGTCCATTTTTGTAAACTCCCCTCCCCATCCGTCCCCAAAGGTTCTCAGTTGGATTTAGATCAGAGGAACACACAGGACGGTCCAAACGAGTGACATTATTCTCCTGAAGAAGTCCTTTGTCCTAAGGCTTTGTGAACTGTAGTGTCCTGTTGAAAACCCGATGGTTCCACAGACGAGGGCCTCAGTCATAAGGATGCTCTCTGCAACATCTGCACAGAGCCAGGGGCCCCTGCACCACCTGGAGCTCCATTGTTCCATTGAAGGAAAAAACACCCCAGATCATTATGGCGCCCCCTCCCTGTGGTGCGTAGAAAACATCTCAGGTGGATCTGCTTGTTGTTCCAGTAACGTTGGAAACCATCAGGACCATCAAGGTTACATTTTCTTTCTCATCAGAGAATAAAACTTTCTCTCACCTCTCACTGTCCCATGTTTGTGTCTCTTGTAAAGTCTAAGCTGCAGTTCTGTGGCGTTCAAGGAGACGAGACCAGTAATGGCCTTAATTTGGGCCGGGGAGGATCATCCTGTGTCTTGACGGATCTTACGGCTCAGTGCGGTGTAATTTTTTTGGCGTTTTCCACTTTACATTTTTGTTCCATAATCCCCAAGATTTTTAAAGAAATTCCAAATGACACGTACGTGGTCCTTAACTTTTGATCAGCTGCAGAACGGCCTATTCCAGTTTAATTGTTGTTTTCAATAAAATGTTTACTCAAACTTTTTTTGTGTCACTTCCCTTTTTTGGTGCTTCTTGAAGCTCTACTTGGAACCTTGTTAATATTCAACCATGCAAAATGTGACTTTTGCCATTCATTCAACTGGTCTTAAACTTTTGATCAGGACTGCAATATATTGCATGTTGGTCAGACAAAATAGGGTTTTAAAGCTATACAAAAGGCTGCCGTTCTTGCATTAATTAGGCTACATATTGCCTTGTTATGACTATTGAACCCTGTTGTTTCTCCTTTTTTAAGTTGTCATTAAGTATTATATATTTCTTCAGTTCGATAATAAACTTTTCACGGTTGATCATGAGTCCATCCCTGGGGTCCTTTTGCCCTGCGCTCTTTTGCCTTCAACAAGAGCCAAACGCTAACACAAAGGACTAATTCATCTTGAACGCTCCAAAAGATACAAGTTATTGGACAGTAAGTGGAGTGCTCTACTACAGACCCAAGATCTGATTGAAACCGATCGCCTGCAGACTTTGAGTCTTTTAAGCCATGTATGCTACTATTATTTATCGTATTGGTGCCAGAGTGTTGCTGCCAGATGCATAGCTCGCTTCTGTAAGAGCCAGATAAAGCTGATCTACTCCAGGCTATCATAAATGTATATTAAAGCTTTGGCGGAGCACTATGAAATATATGGAAATTGGTTATTTGGATCAGAAATGAATTAAGTGGCAGTAGACCTGAAGTTCTCTTTTTCTTTTATGAAAAGATCCTAACAAAAGTTGTATTGATACTGTAAACCAAGCTTATGTTTTAGAAGATTTACAAAAAAAAAGTGATAAATCATGATTAATCGCATCACGCACTTTTTCAAGTGTCATAGTTTACATGTCTATTTTAAAGCGTTTTTGCATGTTTTCTTCTGAAAATTAATAATATATATAATTATCTAAACACATTATTTAGATCTGTCTAGACTTAATTAAAGTCTAGACATTTCATGTTGAATCTGTGGTACATGTTTCAGGTAAATCTAGGCTACACGACCAAACAGGTTTATTGGTTTAAGGGCTCTTCATACACTCATAGAACTGCAGTTACATGGATTATATGTGTAAATGAACCATGTGACTACAGGCTTCCCCTGTTCTTCCTCCTTCACTCAGGTAAAGCCTCCTGCGTGAAATAAAAGAGTGTGTTTCTCAAATCAACCTGTGAGATTAATCTATGTCAATTTGTGACTAATGTGTCAATTTTATATGATTAATCGCAAGAGTTTAATTCTAACTTTGACAGCCCTAATATGGTGTGGGCACTTTTGGCCCATTCATAGGTGACTGCTGTGAACAGTTTAAAATGAACTGGTTGACAGAAACAAAATGCACCAACAATTAAAGCAGAATTAAGTAACATTTGTACCCAGTTAAACGTCTTTGTAAGTCCGGGTGGTGGTTGCAAATGTATTTTCAGGTCGTTGGAAGCTCCCACCGTCGCCCCCTGCTGTCTCTGGGTGGAAAACCAGGTTTACAACATTGGCCAACGTATACTGTATTTGGCAACCTGAAATGTTTTTGTATGTAAGTAGTTCTGTTATTCACATTTTAAAACGAGACCTATTGTGCTTTTGTCTGCTGTATAGTTGTATGCTGTATACAACATCTGTGGATCATCATTAGTTAGTCATAGTTTGGACATTTTAAGGCGCAATATTGATCTAAAACATTTTAATTTTAAAACATTTTCTTTGTAGTTGAAAAAACTACTGTCTGCCTCTTTACAGTGCGTCGCATTGTGAGAACTGCACGTCATTTGTGCCAAAATGTTTACGAGACACTGCAGAATCCTATGGTACTAAATTGCAGAACGGATCAGTAAAGAGCGGTGGCCGTGTATCATAATAATAATAATAATAATAATAATACATAAAACTTGTATAGCACTTTTTTGGACACTCAAAGAGGCTTTACATAAACAGACACAACAACATAAATTTACACAAAAGCCAGTTTGAACAGGTGGGTCTTAAGGAGTGGAATCATGGGAATTGGTGAACCGGGGAGAGTCAGCGCAATGGAGTCCTGTCTAATTCAAATTAAAAATACCTCAAACATGCATGAATAATCACTCTAAAAACAACTTTGAGTATTTACGAGTTATGAGCGAGGGAAACAATTATAACATGGTGAAAAGCTCATTTTTTCTTAGTACAATACATCAGCACCAACAGCACCTTTAACAATACACATCCTAGTTGAAGCATAGTTTTACTGACAGAAACTAAAAGTGGGCAAATGTGTCATGTTTTGTGTTTTTTTTTTTTTTTTTTTAACTCCATTTCAAAGTGCTCACTACTCACACAAATACTAACAGCTGGAGAAACTGGGGTTGTTAAATGGCCCACCATTAGCATGTGTTTTGTGACTGTCCAACCACTCACTGTATTAGAGCAATCCTTTGGGTGCAGGGATTAAGGCCATTACAAAGAGGTGGATGGCACAAAATACACCAACAATTTAGGAATGGACTGATATTATTATTGAAATACAAACGATGGGAGAAAAAAAACACATCTGGACTTCATTCAAGGTGACATACTAAAGGCAATGGGATATTGTAATAAACGCTGTTTTCTTAAAATGCATTTTTCTCCACTAGAGACTACAACACCAAACTGTACAATCTTGGACTCAACAAGATTTTGATGAAACATACAGAAGGATTTATTGATATCTAATTCTAAAACTGATTTATTGAAGTTTTAAGTTAACAAAAAGTTAGGCGAAATTTTTTGTACAATTTTCAGTCAAATCTAATTTACTTAAAAACTAAATAAGATGTAAACCTGGTTCTATCTATTTTTCAGTTTTATGTCCCAAATATAGCTTATACCTTTTTTTCTACATGTATTTATATATATATATATATATATATATATATATATATATATATATATATATATGTAAACCCTCATTCGTCCCAGGTGTGGTCCATCGTAGAAAGGGGTTCAGATGTTGTCATCCGGACGCCGCTTAAAGATCGAGACGCTTCGACTTTTATCCAAAAGTCATTGTCAATCAGAGAGCTGGTATGGGAACCTGGGCCTTATATGCTACTCTAAGTAGTGGGAGTCCAGCCCCCAGGGAGGAGTCACTGCACTCCTGTCTTTGTTATAAGATTGTTTGTTTGTCACCTGGGACTTGATTAATTGGTCTATCTTGTTGATTAATGGTTGGCCTCACCTAGTTTCACCTGTGTCTAAAGGTCTATTGTTATCTTGATAGCTGGCTGTTGCTCCCTCCTCACTACTGATTGCCTCATTAGCATTTGACTGGTCTATTGATCTGGACCAAGGTGTCAGGATGCTGTCATAAATTTTGGCTAAATTAAATCTTAAGCCCCCATTCCTGTTCAGAGAAGGATTTTCTCTTTTTACAAAAATGGCCTCCTTTACTCCTCTTTCAAACCAGTTCTTCTCTCTGCTCAAAATCTTCACCTCACTGTCCTCAAACGAGTGATTTGTAGCTTTTAGGTGCAGATGGACTGCACTCTGCGGTCCTGTGGAGGCCGCTCTTCTGTGTTGGTACAGCCTTTTGTGCAATGGCTGTTTTGTTTCTCCTATGTAACGTACTTTACAACTGTCCTCACTGCACTCTATCGAGATTAGGACCTTGCAACACAGAGCCCATGAAGTACCCACCAGCTCTGAGGGGAGAAAGAAGGAGGAAGAACACGTCCAACGTGCCCTCTAAGCTTGTGGATACCCCAACTGGGCCTTTAACAAAGTCAGAAGAGCCAAGAAACAGGACAGAAAGGATAAAGACCCCAGCAGGAGGGGTGTCTCTATCCCTTATGTCTCGGGCCTGTCTGAGAAGTTTCAAAGGATTTTTAGACAACACGACATCCCTGTCTATTACAAACCTGGCAACACACTTAAACAGAAACTGGTCCACCCGAAAGACAAGAGGCCGACAGAGAAACAGAGCAATGTAGTTTATTCGATAGAGTGCAGTGAGGACAGTTGTAAAGAACGTTACATAGGAGAAACAAAACAGCCATTGCACAAAAGGCTGTACCAACACAGAAGAGCGGCCTCCACAGGACCGCAGAGTGCAGTCCATCTGCACCTAAAAGCTACAAATCACTCGTTTGAGGACAGTGAGGTGAAGATTTTGAGCAGAGAGAAGAACTGGTTTGAAAGAGGAGTAAAGGAGGCCATTTTTGTAAAAAGAGAAAATCCTTCTCTGAACAGGAATGGGGAATAAGATTTAATTTAGCCAAAATTTATGACAGCATCCTGACACCTTGGTCCAGATCAATAGACCAGTCAAATGCTAATGAGGCAATCAGTAGTGAGGAGGGAGCAACAGCCAGCTATCAAGATAACAATAGACCTTTAGACACAGGTGAAACTAGGTGAGGCCAACCATTAATCAACAAGATAGACCAATTAATCAAGTCCCAGGTGACAAACAAACAATCTTATAACAAAGACAGGAGTGCAGTGACTCCTCCCTGGGGGCTGGACTCCCACTACTTAGAGTAGCATATAAGGCCCAGGTTCCCATACCAGCTCTCTGATTGACAATGACTTTTGGATAAAAGTCGAAACGTCTCGATCTTTAAACGGCGTCCGGATGACAACATCTGAACCCCTTTCTACGATATATATATATATATATATATATATATATATATATATATATATATATAATTTTTTTCTTCTTACATTTATGTGAGAAAACTACAGGAGAAGTTAAAAGTTGATATCTTTAAATTTAAGATTTTTTTCCTATTCACCTTAAAAATGGACAAATTGAAAGGCTTTGGACATAATGGGACAAATTTGTCATTTGGTATATATTTTGAAAATTTAAATTAAATTAAATACATAAAAAATAACCAAAAAGTGTGTGGAGAAGATAAAAAAGAGTGGGCATTAGATTTCCGTCAAACAAACCCGAGACTTTCTTGCTAAAAGGCTAACTTAGTGCTTATTCTAACACTGACATGCCTCCCAACTAAATCCCCACCATTGCACACTCAATATTTTTCATTCCTACAGACCTTATTTCAAAATTCACTTCACTCAGCAAGAACCGTGTGCTTGGGAGCTCCAGCGCCGTCTCAATGCAGACCTGTACCTGCTGTTATTGTTTTGAGATGCGTTTTGTCTCTGATAGATTCTCCATGTAGCCTCGGCGGAAAACGCAGAACAACTAACAGCCCATTTTCTCCCATCGTCCTCTCCAGCGCTCGAGAGACAGTTGCGCCCTGGGACTCTTTACGCCAACGATAAAAATGAAAATACCTCTCCTATCATATCACCGCAGGAATAAATCTGCTAAATTGTCAGATTTGTAGCTCCTCCAGGACGCCAAGTTACTGTTTATTTCTGCTTTCTTTGCATTATTTTATTCAATTTGGGGTTTTCTTTGTTAAACTGGTTACAAAGGTGATATTTTTTCTTGACATAACCCTTTTTGGTCATTCTAGTTGGTGTGGTCAAGATGGTATCCAGGGTAATTTGAAGTTTAAAGGCTTTCATATTATACTGTATAATATATACTATTATACTGTTGTCTCATCAAATATCTACTTGCAGTTGGGTTTTGTTTATTCATGCATGTTTGAGTATAACTTAAAGCTGTCTCCCAGTTCTGAGCTGAGAACGCTCTGTCCCACTTTGGGATATTATTAGCCACTAATCCACAAAGTGCTCCTGTTTGTCTTTAAGGCGAGACAGGGCTAGTCAAAATATTTTTTTTTTTTTTTTTTTTTCACGTTTACTGGGTTAGTACAAGTTTAGACTTGGTTTGGGCTTTGTTTAATTCTGCTTTGGATCCAGGTTGATTCTGGGATAGTACTGGTTCAGACTTGGTTGATATCTAATATGATTGTTTAATTCTGGTTCAGAATGAGTTTGCCAATTTTACAGAGCAATGTTGGTAAAGCATTTTGTATTTTTATTTTTCCATAAAATCTGATACAGCAATTGTTATTTTATCTCTTAAGAAACAGATGTAGAGTTGAGGATATTTTGTGCGCCCCTAAACTTTGTTAAAGTGTTGGCACATTGTGCACCTCATGGCCCTTCGAAAAATCTAGCACTTGGGAAAATTTTGTTGAATAGCCCTGGATTACAAGTGTGTTTTTTTAGTCAGTTTGCTCTCTCAACATATTGGCTTTCATGTGGAAACAACAAACTTGTCCAATCTGCTGCTAAAGATGTTTTATTATTTCATTTAATCCACTTCATCCATAGATTTCTCTGGGACATTGTAACAAAGGCCGTTTTCTTAAAATCACCACTTTAAGTAGCTCCGACACACACCAAACTGTACAATCTTGTACTTAACAAGTTTTTTACAGAAGGATTTGCTGACATCTCATTCTAAGCCTGATTTATTTAAGTTTTATGTCTTAAACATGAGGCAAATTTTGAACTTTTAGGCCAATTTTCAGTCAGATCTTGTTCTCTCGAAAACTAAATAAGAAATTTCTTTTTGTAACTAATATGTGTAAAAAAAGAAATCTAAACCAGTTTCTGTCCATTTTTCAAATTTAAATGTCCCAAATATGTTTAATTTGAGGTGTTTTACACATAAAATGTTTTGTTTCTATAGGAAAACATTACATAATGAAAAACTTGTAATAACATTTATGTGAGTGAACCACAGGAGAAGTTTCAAATTGATATCTTTAAATTTAAGATTTTTCCCATTAACCTTGAAGTCCTCTCTGGCTGCTTCACTCCGAACAACAAAGGGTTCAAATCAGGATGGCAGGAAGTGTTGTGTGTCAGGAGTCTTGGGCAAAACAGACAATGTCAAAGCCATGTTTCTACTGGTTACTTTGGAGTGATTATGATTCTCCTTTTCTCTCTATTATCTCTCCGGTCCACCAGGAGCTGAAGTGCACGGATGGTTTTGGGAGGCAGTACTTCACAGGTTCACTTCGGAACCACTCAAAAAAGCCAGTTCAGCTCACAGTGGAAACAATGCCTGACTGTGCTGACCCTCTTCAAATCTAACCAATGGAAACATGGCTAAAGTGTGCTCCTTGTTCATTTCAGGACCACGGACAGCAACAACAGTCAGGGCTCTGTGTATCGAGTGCTGACTGGACAGGTCAATGGTTCAGGGATTGGTTCAGGAAAATTCTACCGCTTGTTCCTAGGGGTCGCGGGTGACTGGAGCCTATCCCAGTGACTTTGGGCCTTAGGCGGAGTACATCCTGGATAGTGGCCAACTTGTCACAGAGTTAACACAGAGACAAGGACAGACAACCATTCACTCTCACATTCATTCTCTTCGGGCAATTTAGAGTTTACAATTAACACATGCATATATTTGGACGGTGGGAGGAAGCCAGACCCAGAGAAAACCCACGGTAACACGGGGAGGACATGCAGACTCTACCCAGAGAGATTGTGGGATGTTGGTCTGGTCCAGGATTCAAGGGAGGTAAGAGCTGTAACCAATCTGCCACCGCGCACTCCAGAAAATGTATGTTGACTTAAAATGATTGAGGAAAGAGGTTCTGTCATGTTTATGTAACAATTTGAAGACAGAATTTTTTTTTTTTTAACTATGGGTAAAAATGAAAGAAAACTTCTTTAATTTCTTGAGCTGCAATTAAAGTAATTTACTAAGACACAATTATCTATTTACTGTCACAAATTAAGCTTTATTATTTGTACAATCTACAGGGATGCTTATAAATATGTGGTGTGGTTGACAGAGAAAAAATATTTCAAAACAAACTTATATTGTAGGTGTGCATAATGACTATAACACTATGGAAACTGTCAGTTATTATTAACGCTCTACCCTTAAGTGTGTTTATAATTATAATCTTTTTAAGATGAGATGCTGCTAATTACTGTATTTTATTACTTACAAAAATAGAAAATGTCAGTGAAAGAAAAATCACAACTGTCAAAACAAACTTTATATTGACCAAGTTTCCATAGAAACAGTTCAACTAGCTAACCGCTAATAGTGTTTTTATCGACCTCCTTCCCCCCACCGAGTGCGTATAGATCCGGGCAGAGTCTTAGTTCCACTACCTTCCACTCTCCAGCTACTACTTAAGGACTTACCTCACTCCGATAATAAATTCAGCCTGTTGTGCGCCCAACCGGGGGAACAGATGGGGTCGACCCTGAGGTTAGAGTCTCTCCGCGGGTAGAGCTCAGCGGGACGCCTCCCCACCACGGCTACCACCTCCCGAGACGCTTCACTGAGCAACACAACACCATCTGACTGTTTGTTTTGGCTCGTGATTTTAAGCTCCAGTGAGAAGAGAGAGAAAGTTCTGAGCCTCGTTGACAGTTCGACGGTGCCACCCTGCCTTCGTGGATCACAGGGTCGTAACCTTTCCCTTCAGACCGAGATGGGAGACGGCGCAGGTACGATACAGATGCAAAATGACCAACCAGACGCAGAGATTGTAGGAGGCAGGTGGAGGAGAAGGGGAGTGCGCACTGACGAATGGGGTTTTGAATTACAGCCTGATGGTAGCTCCGGATGATGTATAGGCAGCTGTGCTTTGTAAGAGCTTAAATCAGCTACCTGACCTCAGCAGGGGACATTCATTTAAAAAACTAGGCTTAAATTGGACAGGTAATGCTTCATTCTGCTTTCTTAAAAGTGAAAAATATGTTAACCTATTATTATTCTAGCTGAATTTTCCTAAAGCCTGACTAAAATGACTCCCAATAGAGCTCCTGCACCATGTGATTGGTTGATGGCACCATTATGGTCGGGATAATATAGGAATAATGAATAGCAACAAGCCAGAAATATCTTTTGGTCATTAAAGCTGGGGTACCTGACAAGAGACATTGGAACAAGCAATTTCTTGTCAACATGGAAGTAAGAGCCAAAAGCAGTGCTCTGATTGGCTGGGCTTGAGTGGTCCCACCCTCCCCAGTCTCCTAAAAAGCTGTTCTGAAGCCATGCACTCGATTGAAAAGTAATGCTAGTGAATACAAAGCGTTTGAGAGAGCTAGGGACATGTTAGACAGATTCATGTACCTACAGTACTTCCTCCTTCTGTGGTTTTGACAATCAGGTACCTCAGCTTTAAATAAAGACTTAAATAACAATACACCTTAAAGAATAACCATATTTCACATTAGCGAGCCTTACCTGGCATGAGCTTTAAAAGAGAGTGTATCTCGTAAATGTATCCCTCAAACCTCTTAGATACACTGCTTGGCCCAAAAAAACGTTGCCACTTGGATAGAACTAAGCCTCCTGTTGGATAATTGTTGCATGGGCGATTGTTTTTCAGTTGCAACATTGTACTCAGACCCAAATGATGCAGGGAGTGGCTTCTCATTTCTGAAACAAATGTGGAAAGACAAATTGTGTGGTCATGGAAAAGATGTCAGTGAGTTTGGGAAGAGTCAAATCCTTGACAAACCATCTAAGCACACACTTCTAAAATTGGCTTAAGAACTAACCAATGAATTATTAAAAACTGGCAGGATAGTGAGAAACCATCGTCTGGGAGGAGGAACTTTGGTTGTAAAGGCAGATGAAATGATGCTCCCAGTGCCTACTGTAGTGCCTACTGTAGAAGCCTGTTGGGGTGGAGTTATGATCTGGGGCTGTTGCAGTTGGTCAGGTCTAAGTTCAGCAACACTATGAGCCCAAAAAATGAGATCATCAGATTATTTCATCAGTGGATTTCTTCTTCACTAATTCCAGGAAGAAAATGCCAGGATTCATGGCCCACATTGTGACACTGGTTCAGGATTCATGGCCCACATTGTGACACTGGTTCAGGATTCATTGCCCACATTGTGACGCTGGTTCAGGATTCATGGCCCACATTGTGACAGAGTGGTCCAGGATTCATGGCCCACATTGTGACACTGGTTCAGGATTCATGGCCCACATTGTGACAGAGCGGTCCAGGATTCATGGCCCACATTGTGACAGAGCGGTCCAGGATTCATGGCCCACATTGTGACAGAGGATTGTGACAGGATTCGTCATTTTCACACATGGATCGACCTCCACAGAGTCCAGATCTGAACCCTTTGAGAATCTGTGGGCTGTGCTGGAGGAGGCTTTGTTCAGTGCCACAGGCTCCATCATCAATACAAGATTTTAGTGAAAAATGAATGCAGCACTGGGTTGAAATAAATCTTTTGACCTTGCAGAAGCTTATTGAAACAATTCCACAGTGAATGCGTGCTGTAATCAAAGCTACAGGCGGGCCAGTGAAATATTAAATGTGTGACCTTTTTTTTTTTTTTTTGACAGGCAGTGTATTAAAATGTTGTACTCAAACTAATGTGCGCGGAAGCTTTGATGAACTAGCTGAAGGAACATGGGAGCAGGTCTGAGGCTTAACCGACCAGAGCTGTGCATAATGGGAACTCTGATGTGGCCAGACAGTAGCGAGAAGAACGGACTCAAAAGAAGAGGGATACAACAACAAGAGATTCAACATGTTCGCATTGTAAGTAGATTTCTCGCAAGAAAAGTTATGTAGGCCCATGCCCAACATTTTTCAACCTGGAGAAACTCAGACAAACAAAAAAAAACAGGCATTAGAAAAGCTTTATTGCGAGTTCTTGAATCGCGCGCTAGGACAGATAAGCATTTAGGAGATGTTTTACCTCCGGGGGCTGTGGATGCTGGTGGTCGACAAGGGCCAGGAGAATAA
Organism: Rhinogobius similis; assembly: GCA_019453435.1. NCBI lineage: Eukaryota > Metazoa > Chordata > Actinopteri > Gobiiformes > Gobiidae > Rhinogobius > Rhinogobius similis. The sequence continues at coordinate 33,905,026 of CM033633.1, read as the reverse complement.
GGTGGATGTTGGGGTGGAGGTGGGGCAGCTGGGTGAAAGGCGAGCTGGGCTTTGATTGGCTTTGAGGAGGCGCTAAGGGGGTGACCTGCCACTGCGCTGGTGCGGAGGTAAGGTGACGATTGAGTGATGAAGTCTTGAGTGGTGTTCCAGGCTTGTATTTTCGCCCAGGCTCCACATTATGACAGCTATGAAAATTCTGGAACTTGAATGCAACATCTCATACTCAGCAGTTTGCAGCCTGTTTTTCGACCTTATTAAACATCTTCGTAAGCCCGTGCGGTGGTTGTAATTGTATTTTCGGGGCGTTTGAAGCCCACGCGGTCTCCCCCAGACGTTTCCTGACGCCGACCCGAGACAACTCTCCTGAGAAACCTTTACTCTTGTTTTGTGTGTGATCGTACTTCCTCACTTTCCGTCATTTTACCGGGCGTGTAGAAGAGAGCTGCAGGGGGAGCTCTGTCGCTGAAGTTACTGCTTTAAATCTGTCCTGCAGAAGTCACTAAAGCACGGTGGGGCCGGGACATTTAGGGACTGTGGAGCTCATAATGAACTGAGTAATGAGTTCTTAATGATATTACATGGGAAATACATTAGAATTCAGGAAATGCTAAGATTTTTTTTGCAACCTTATTGATAGAGGACCTCGAGGACATAACAAAAAATGAACATAAAATAAATATATTCAAAAAGCTTCAGTAACAGTCACCTCGAGGTTGAATTACAGACATACACACAACCCCTACGTATTTTTTGCACGTTTGAAGGGGGTTTGGACCAGGAGGCACCACTGAGCATTTCTGCTTCGGGCACCCAAATGTCTTGCAGCGACCCTGGCTTTACGCAATCAATTCTCTCTGAAATTTGTTGAAGAAATCTGTTTTCTGTTATTTGAAACATGGAATAGATATATTATGCCTTTTTCATTCATTTTTTTTCATTCATTCATTCATCAAGCTGAAATATCCTTGCAATATAATATAATTTGTTGTGTTTTTATTACTCTTTTCTCTTTACTTATGGCCTGCTATTTGTGTAATATTGCGATGTTTGGTCTTTACCAGAGTTGTACAAAAGGTGCATCATTTGTGGATTCAATTTTGTGCCAATTTACACAAGTTTTGCAAGTACAACGAGATGATAATGTAGAGGTGATCAGGGCTGTCGTCGTAACATCCACAAAATTGTATTGGAAGGCGAAGAGGTCATGACGGAGCTGCATTCAGTGGTTCAAGGTCTCATCGTTCTGTTGGGCTCATAAAGGCGCTCAACATGCGGAACCTGAACAAATGTGAACGTATATTTGAGTTTGTTCTTAAGATTCTCATGGGACTGGATGAAAAGAAAGTGAGTAATTTCATGCGTGTCCACTTATCTGTACAAAAGCTTTCATCTCTACAGTTTTATTGTTCATACTTTTAAGGCAGTTATGTTCAAAATTACAGCAAATCCTCAGGTTTACTTTCTTTCACATTTTTTCTGTCCAATTGTCCATAATTTGAACAGCTTTGGAAGTAGTGCAGAGTTCTATGAAAATAATCTCTCCATCTTCACAACATTCAAGTAGTGGCTGTAGTGTGTAGTGTAGTGTAGTGATGTTCAACTTTATAATAAATAAAAAAATAAATAAAATTATCCAATGTCTTGTAATTACTTCTTCGGTAATTACTTTTAATTCTTGAAATGACTTATTACAGTACAACAGTGTATAGAACAAAAAAGTAATGGCCCATGAGTACAAATACAAAAATTCAAATTGTCAAAATTAACTTTTGGATGTTGAGGTAACAAATATTTTCTCCTTGAACCAGTTTCCAAAGCAAATTAAACTTATTTTTCTTGATCAATTTATACCAATTTAAGAATGTAAACACACAAATTATTTCTAAAAACAATGTGAGTTAAACTTTTTTTTATTCAGTGTAATAATTTAAACATAATAACAGACAAAAGGAAATGTATTTAATTCTCATGTAAAGTACTTTTTCATCTTTGTGTCTGTTTTTGTCACTTTAACTTTATTTTATCCTTCAGAAAGTTTGATTTCATAAAACTGGACACAAACTTGAGGAACTGTAACAATTAGACAATGGAAATGACAGAAAATTAAAGATTTCACAGATGGTGTTCTCAGTAAACGGGAATAATCATTGTAATTGTCTTGCTTTTTCAAACAACAATCACAACACTATAATTTGATATCGTAATGTTTAAACAAAAAACTAAACAACATATAAATAAGCAAGTAAGGTTTATTTATAGAGCGCCTCTAACGGAGATCAACTCACGGTGCTTCACAAATTAAAATAGTACAAACATGACAAAAAATACAGTGAAATGTAGTAAAAACCCTGAAACATTTACCCAAACAAGCAAAAAAGACATTCCGTACAATTAGAGCAGTGCAACAATACAACTGTTGATAATTATTACCAGCTGTAACTTATAATCTATTTGCTATTTGGAAAGAATTGTGTTTCAAAATGGTATACATGACAGAAGAAAAAAATAACAACACAACAGCAGAATTTCAACACTGTGGGACAAATAAAGGTTCTCATATCACAGAATCTATCCTGAATCAAACAAAAACTAAATACTACTAGACAAAATAAGTCAAAAGATAGCGATCTGAACAAAATGAATAGATATCACCGTTTGCAGTGGAATACAGGATATGAAAGTGGGGTTGCCTGATCGGGGTGAGAAAGGTCCTTCACCCATACAAGATCACGGAGTCCTCGGGTTCACTTTGCTGAACTGTGGGCTGCAGAGGAGGAGCAGGAAAGCCTGGGGACTCTCTCCAGATCGCAGCCAGTCTCTCGGTCATGGAGCTGAGTGGAGGATTAGCCTGCTGCCTGTAAGTCTTCTGAGGACGCACCGCAACAACTTCCTCTCCGCAAAATATTAAAGAGAAGCGGATAAAATAGTTGCAGAGGGGTAGGCCAGCCAAAAATAGTTGTCAATCATCACTTTAAAGGACAAATATTACGCAAAAACGACTTTTCGGAGCTGTTCTAACATTGTTCCGTCGTCAAAAACATCCCTGGAGATGCGTTCGGATTCATTCACGCTAGTTTCATGAATCCTGGTCACAAAGGCCTCTCCCTCCGAGCGTCAAAAACACTCCGTTCATTCAATTTCCTCGACGTGCGATGTTTCTTCAACGTTCGGAGAATCTTCAGCGCTGTTTTTGAGTCCATAAATCACTGTCAAACTGAGCATTTCTGCCGTCAAATCACGATCATTACAACGGCATGACTGCTCAACAACACGGCTAGCATTACTCAGCAGTGTATTTAAAACTTGTGTAATTCTTTCTGCAGCCAGTAGATGGAGTTGGCTGAAAAAGTTTTGTTTTTTTGTTATTTTTAGTTCTAAAACATACCATGCAAAGTAAAGATACTCATACGCCTGTGTAAAGGCAAATAACAATACAAATGATGCACAATGTTTGTCCTTTAACGCTACTACTACTTGTGCAAATACTACTTCTGATAAATCCTATGAACGCCGTCGTTTTGTATATTGGCTGTCCGCAGTTTTGGTTTGTGTAGTTGAGCAGAATTGGGTTTGCCCCAGGACAGATATCTTATACAAGCAGCACTTAGGGGCAAAATGAGTGGCCAGCATCTGGTTTACTTTTGTCCAAGAACCATGCAGTGTGCTGTTAGCATGCTAGTTGCTGTTAGCTTTACGGCAAAACTTGCTCTGGCTTCTGGAAGTTGTCAAAAGCGCTTATAAACTCATCGGGGTGAATAATTAGGATGCTAGGAATTGACAAGTAAGCAATAACTTGTAAACTTGTAAACTGTTTAAACTGAACCAGTGCCATTTTTCACGTTTTAAGATCAGAAAAAACGGATACAGAGAATTTTATGACGTTTATCCACCACTAAGCGCTCGATCAAGTGCAGTGTCTTGCCCAGGAACACAACAACAGTATGCTCTGGGATCAAATCTCCAGTGCCTGGGTATGTGTGAAAAGGTCAATGCTCTAAACCACAGGTGGGCAAACTAAGGGGCGGCCCTTTTGGCATTTTGATCCGGCCAGCAAAGCATTTAATAAAAAATTGTATGAGTTAAGTATGGTGCAGTTGTCCTTTCATAGTTGTCTGAGGCTGCAGTTGTTTGTTCATTTAAGGTCAGTTTTGAGAATAGCCCCCACTAGAATAACACCAAACTTTGATGCATTGGATAAAAAGAGTGACCAACAGCACTCCTCCCACTACAATAAATGGTAAGGTAATGGTTTTTGCTATTCTGTCGTAGTTTTGTGTGCATTTTAGACATCTATGTGTAATAGTCTGTGTGTAATATACTGTAGTTAAGAACATCCAAACTGTAAATGGTCCGGCCCCTGGGAAAGTTGAAAAGTCTAATGTGGCCCTTGAGTCAAAAAGTTTACCCATACCTGCTCTAAACCCTCAAGCCACTACCACCTCTCATAAAATAATTGAACTAAGCTGACTACTATTTGATAAGTTTGAAAACCACATTGGAAAATTGTGCAAAAAGCTCAAGAGTGCACACATTTTAAAGACTTGGTTTAAGAGTCTACGTAAAGTGCATCAAGCAAAGGAAGGTCACAGATCACTTTTTTTTTTTTTTTTTAGCTCTTTGGCTGAAATGATAGCAAACCACACTGTAATACTTGCCTGGTAAGTCCAGAATGATATTTCTCTATATTGTACTAATCAGTATCAGCCTGGTCACACCGTAATTTCTGCAGATTCAGATGGACTTAATTGACAGGTGGATTAGCCAATCAGGGACATGCATGGTCCGATCGTATCAAAACAAACATGGCTGTCTACGATGAAAAAAGAAAAGATATTTCAAGGACTGAAATCACAGGTTTTTTCATTTTTATTTTTTATCTGAGGCGAAAGAAGTTTGAATGTGTTCTAAATTACAGATCTGGGTTTGTACACCTTAATCAAAGCACCTGTCAAGCACCTTCAAGGTATACTTACAATTTTTTTCCAGCAGTTTCCATTTGTTTTTCTACACTCAAGACAGTAACAAACTGGTAAATGTATATTTCTATTTCTATATTAACAAAATAGGTTAATGTTTCTCTCCCAATATGCACTTTGAGACAATGACAATTAGTATCAGAAGAAATGGACTTGATAAAGTGTGCTATGTTGGAAAGTCGTAGGAAATTTAGGGCAAACCATACGTCATTGCCTGTGTTTTCGGGCATTTTGTGGCTTTTAATTTGGGGTAAAAAGTCAAATTCCGACATTCAAGCACTTTTCCAACCTTGAAACAACATAGTTGCATGTAAGCATTTTCAAGGATTTCAAGCACTCGTACGAACGTTGATAAATAAGCAATGAACTGAGGTCTTTATAAAGCTTGCATACGAACAAATATCTTGCCACGTAAAGTTTGTGAGCCGTCTAAAGAAAACTTGACAAGGAAAAGAGCGTTTCCGTCCAAAAACTGAACTTTGTGCCTTGTGCATTCAGAGACGAGGCAGAAAACGATAAGAGCTCAGAGTAACAAGACACAAGACAGTTTTAGGAAGTTTGTGTTTAGTCCTTGTGTACTTTTTTAGTAAGAATTCCACGTTTTCTAAGTGAGACCCCTGGTTTGTTTCACGTTCGTCACAGAAATAAACCCATCTGATTGCACTGTACGGTTTGAGTTTGACTCAAGGCGCGGGGTGACCGGACTAACTTTTCGTAAATAATTGAAGAAGCGTGGATTCTGGATTCAATGTTGCAACGATAAAAGTTCAGCACAATCTTGGAGCTTTCTTGCGAAGTCTCCAAGTTTCCGCAGAAAGAAAAGACGTTGGCGAGCCTGCGTTACTGTTACTGTAATTCTTTATCATCATGATCTGAACCATTTCAAACCTTTACTTCTTGTTTTTTCCCTTTTAAGTCTTCAGCCTGTACCAAATTACACCACACACCAACCCACACTCCTTTGAAGCTTTCTCGACTTTAATTTTCAATCTCCGCTCTGAAAGCTCAAAAGTGGAGGGTGTACCATTACGAAATTACTTTGAAACGTCTAATCTGTTCAAAAACTAATATTACTAACAGTGAAAACCGAAAATGATCCAATTTTTCCAATCGAACGACATTCTCCAAGCACTGGCACTACCTGCACTCCCATTCTTAAAAGTACAATAAAGGATAAAATGTGTCACAAGGACAATTTCAAGCACACATTTTTACTCCAAGGTCTTGCCATAAAAGTGTTCTTATCCACAGGCCGTCTTACCTACATATTAATAGAACGCCAAACCCTTTATGTATAGTTTGTACTGCACCGGTGCGTGTCAAGGCTGTCCTAAAGCACCTCTTGTGTTGAATACATGCATGATACAAGACTTTTTCCAAGGTTTTCCGCTTTCAAGATATCAAAGCCACTCGCGGTAAGTTCCTGTCTGGCTAATCTTCCCTCACACAAACTGAATTTTTTTGCAGTAGGAGAGAAAGGTGCACAAGCAAATCTGTGGCGGAAAGCTTGTTACGGAAACCTCCTTATCTTTTAAACGCTTTCTCTTCCAAGCCGCCGCGCTGTTGTTTCTGATCAGGCGTCGGCCCCATAGACTTGAGTTAATCCTCCCAGGACTTGCAGGTCTCTAATCTCTTCAGTTCCCCCAACAAACAACGTTAAAGGGGAAAAAAAAAGTTTGATCCACCGACGCCATTGTGTGGAGTGTAGTTCTAATAATGCGCGTGTTCAGGTGAGGAACACAGGCAAACGGTAAACCCACGGTAAACTGCGCACACGGATCAAACGGAGCGGAAGGCGAACCCGGTGGAGATCAGAGGGAGTTGCAGCTCGGCAGAGGTGGGTAAAGAAGGCAAACTGTACTCAAGAGACAATAGTGCACTGTATGTAGAGAATAAATACAGTGACAGTATAAAAGCAAATAGTTACTGTAAGAGCAACTCTTGGGTGTGAAACCTGGTGTATGGATGGAATATAATATAATATAAGCACACAAATCTGAAAATAAGTTTGAAAACTGCACTATGTAACTTTTATGGTGGAAGGTCCATTGAGATATTGAAGACTGCTTTGCTTGTAATGTTCCATAGTATGGCATTTTAAATTGAAATATGCACATTTGGTCAAAGAGCAATATACTTTTTCAAATAAAATCAAATAAATTTATTTTTATAATGCCCAAAATCACAACAACAGTTGCCTCGATGGGCCACAGGTAAAAGCAGTTCAGATAACTGTCCCAGAATGCCCCTGTCCTTTGACCCTCCTTCACGGCGAGGAAAAACTACAAAAAACCCCATGGGAAAAAGTAGAATAATAATAATAACAATAATAATCATAATAGAAAAAAAAATACTTCTTTTAGTTTAAAAAAAAATTGCATAAATTGTATGTTGAGTGATGTTTTGGACCACCCATGAAAGTTTCATAGTGATGAAATATAAAATAAAATAAACAATCTAGATGGGGTCAAAATGACAGTAGGGGTAAGTTATTTATCTCCATGGAGAGAAGCAGGTGACACCACCAGGGTAATACAAGTCAGATCTATGAGCTCACTCAGAGTTACAGTGGATGTATTAGCAATAACACTTTTACTTACAAAAAGGTGAATTTGTTCTCCCAGAATTATTATAAAATGCAGTTTCTTTTAAACAGTGCATTGTTTTCTCATCTTGACATGTTTCACACGCCTTATACATCCTTCAAGTGTAACGTGATATTACGCTGGTGTGTCTTGCTGGCTGATTTACACAGGTTTTGGTGGCATTCTCTCACCTGGATCGGTCGAGGAACCACACCATCTGCAGTCCGACTTTCCAAAAAGCCAGAAATGTTCTGAGCATTTCTGAGGTCAAATTGCGACCATTAAAACTGCATGATTATATTAGCATTTTATTGTTTTCCATTGTTTTTTCCCACCAGATGGCGATCTGACACTGAACCCAAGTCGAGGAGGTGCATCTTGTTGCAAAAATGATGCATGTTTTCTACGCAGGCATTATTTTAAGTCCTGAAACATGAAATACCAAAGCAGAGGTACTATAAGGTCAATAACAGTATGAATACTGAAGAACTTAATTGTATGTTTTTGATGACTACTAATTGTTAACATAAAAAAGGCTAAAAACTCAACAGGATGCCAGCACTTAAGCCCCAAACACATAATATTTTTATTTAGATATGTTTTTAACTTGGATAAAAGCTCATTGAGACTCTTTTTTGCAACAGTGCCCTGTAGCTTTAACTGTAAAATGCATAAGAAAAGCTAACAACATCAAGTTTCTCAAAGTGCAAACAGTGAAACGCGTTGGACGTGGTTAGACCTTTTATACTGCACTAATGCATCCGTACACAGCATTTCTTACGACACACTGAATCGTCCGCCAAGCCAAACACACATTACATTTTTCATTAGCGCCTGACTTAGTTTTGTTTCTCTAAATGTTTAATAGGTTGTGGGCGTTTGTCGCACGGTCGCAAAAGGCCGTGACCATTTTTTCCCCTAGTACAGTTGACACCATCTGTGAGAAAATCTGCCTCTCCATAGGTTTGAGGAAACTGGAGGTCGCAGTCACCTCCGAGGAGCAGGTCACCGAGTTGAGAGCTGTGTTAGCGCGCAGAAAAAAACAATACCAAAAAAAAAAAATCTGTGGCCGGCTGCTTGCCCCGACACAGCGCAAACAAAGGCATCTGCTCATGAATCATGCATACGTGTTGTTGCTTTGAAGCCGAGGACGCCGCCCGTGCTAGCATTCATCCGCCCACGCCGCTAACCCCTGTGTAGCATCCACAAACGTCGGCTTTTCTCGACAATACGCCCCAAAGAGAGGGAATTATGAAAGGTCGAACTTCACTGGCCGGGTGTCAGGAATAAGCTCTGGACTGGTGTGATGCAGATGAAAGAAATATTCAATTCGGGGCCAGAGAGAAAGGCGTGATCCCGGACCAGACGGAGTCAAGAGGAGACGGGCAGATGTCAAAACCGGTTAATATTTGCTTTTGGAGAGTGATGCGGGATGAAAATGAGGAAGACAAGTATCGAAGCGCTCTGTTTAAATGTTTGACATCCAGAGAAGGTAGTTCATTTGACACAATTGTGCCAAGATATTTATCACTGCTAAGAAAAGATTCATAATAAATTCATAATGGGGGGAAGTGTTAGTCGCATATAAAAAATCTACTTAAGCAAAGGTATTGAAGTACCTGTTTAAAAATGTTCTTTAGAAATAAATTGTATTCTATGATGAACTGTGGTCAACAAAGGTCAATTAGAAACAATTTCTTAATTTTTCTTTCTGAATTGTATGTGTATATTTGTTATTTTTTTATGCTTAATGCTGGGGGTTGAACTCAAAACCTTTGAGTTATTGTAGATTTATAAATAATTCTATGATTTTGACGTCTTAATGAATGTGCTAAAAATAACACCACTTTCAACTTTTCAGTTCAAAAATGTAGTGGAGTAAAAAGCTCAGAAAATTTTTCCTTAAGTACAGTACTTGTACATTTGTACTTACTTTACTTACTTACTTTACTTACTTGACACTGACAGAGGGTTAAGACTACCAAAAATAATATAGATGAATAAGCATTCAAACAGGCCTATTAGAAATGAAAATGACATTGACTAATCTAATTTGTCCTTAGCTCTCACAAACCACACAGTTAACATCCTCAAGTATTCATTTCCGGGCTCGTGCACGGCTTTAAAATTGTTTTTTTCAGACAGCGAAGTGAAACTCCTGCAACCGCCCCAAGCACAGCCAATCAGAGCGCTGCTTGTGGGTCTTACTTCCTAGTTGGTGAACCATAGAATACTTAATTATTAGACACAGATAAAGTGCTGTTACAATGTACTCTTTAAGGGAAAGCACAAGAAAATTTACAGAAAAAAGTCAAGTACCCCAGCTTTAAGTCTGGACAGTGCATGTTAAAGGAGACATTGTGCTCTTTTTTCAGGTTCTTAGTGTTAAACTATAACATAAGTAAATCATCATTCTACATTTAATTAATTGTCAACTGCAATATTGATCTAAAGCGGTTTAGTAACAGAAACAGGTCCATTGACTTGTCTAAAACTGCAGAACTGATAAGCCCCGCCTCTTTATAGTGATATTTCACCGTAACAAGTGGTTGTCGTTTACATGTTTTTATTTTAGAAAAGAGGTAACGTGACATTTTAGAACCTACAATTATCACAGCTAAGTAGAAATGTGGGCTGGGGTAAGGGGTAGGTGTAAACAGGAATTTTGAGATGCAGGACAATCAAACATTTAGAAATCCATCAAAATACTACTTACAAACGATGAAGAAACACTGCTGTAACAGGATTAAAAGCTCATTTAAGTTGATTTTGATGAATATGTGAACTCTCTGAATCTGGAAAATATGAACCAAAGGTTTTAAATGTACCCTTTCAACCCTTTGAAAATGATGCACGTGCAAAACACATATATTTGAGAATAAATAATAGCATCAGCCTGCCCCTGGACACACAGATTCATCTAGTTTTGTCCGATCCCTTTGCCGTCTTAACCCTGGCATCATGACTGACCTCTTCATCCAATCACTGAGTCCATATGTCCAGCCAGCTGATGTCCCCTCAGAGGCTACTGGAGTGCCTCACTAATTAGAAGCCATATTGAATGTGGAGTGAATTTAGGGTCATCAAAGAACCGATTTATCTGGCTTTAGCGCAGGATTTTATTTGATTGATTCCTGCATTTTATTTATTTTTCCAGGAAAAGATTAGATTGTAAGTTCCTACTGTTTTGCTGCATGTTCGAGTAATTCTGTGCTGCACTTGAGGCTTGGGTTCATAGAAAATGTCTGTTTTTGTTCTGACATACAGATTCTTTTTTGTCTCAATTTAAGATTTCATAAAGCCCGAAGGCTTTATTTGACAGGATAGTTGTAGCGTGAAATGGGGAGAGAGAGGGGAGAGACATTTCAGCAAAGGATCAAAGCCAGAATCATGTGCAACGCCTTAAACCACTGCACCACTGGCGAGCACAATAGAGACTGATGAGTTATAATATAGGGTAGAGGTGGGGTGGGTTCTGTTGTTGGGGCAGTTGCGGAGGTCATCTTGCGAGTGGCGAAAGAACAGGGCGATAAAAACAATAGATTCATGTTTTCAAATGGGCAAATGATGAGATATTTGTGGTCTGAACTCGACCTCAGTCTTAAAACACTGCACTGCTCTGTATTTCATGCAGAACTGAACTATGTTTGTGTGTCACTACACCACAGGGGCACAACCATTGATCAGTTATGTCTTATGTGTCACTACTGTAACTGTAAAGAAGAGTTTATGACCTAAAAAGTCCGAAAACTCAAATGATCAAAGTATTCATTTCAAAATGTTTTAGTTAAAAGTCAATCTCTCTGTATGAGTTTTAGTAGAATTTTCCAACACAACATGGTTGCTTAAACTGGATGCTTGTTACCATAGATATTTTGCACTAGGGGGACTTTAGCCTTTAGCATTAGCCTCCAAACATCCCAAACTATTAAAAAAACAGGGTTTTTTCATGACTGAAACCACTGGACACACGTGCATTACACCAAAGCCTCAGAAGAAAACATGTAGAACTGTTTTCTTCAGTTTGCTAGCGTTAGCAATTAGCGCCGAAAATAGCATACCATACATGCTAACAACCTTACAATAAACATTTCTTAAATCTGCCGTTATTCTAGACAATAATGCACCCAAAAGTGAGAAACTAGAGCGTGTCTGTGCTGTCTACAAATTACAAAAGAACAGTTTTTTTTTTTTCATTTGCTGTTCCGTCAAAATTAATTGTTAGAATGTAAAACATATATTTTGCCTCTATTCTAAATTCCAGAATAAAGGCAAAAGTGAAGTGAAATATGGGATTAACCTAAAAAAGCAAAGAAATAATTGAAAAATGCTTTTGGCAAATTAAAAGTGCCTGGTTTAGCCCTGTGACAAGTTGTCCACTATCCAGGATGTACCCCGTCTAAGGCCCAAAGTCACTGGGATAGGCAGTAGAATTTTTATTTTTATTTTATTATTGTAGTAGACGCTAAGTATTTTTGATGAAGGAGAAACCTTGTTTAATTTTTACTGGACAAATACATACCCCCACAATTTTATCTTCAGATATACAAAAAATATACTTTTTGTGAAACTCAAATAGAATAGTAAGGCTTGAAAAAAGCCTGTTTTTCATCGCATGTATTTTACCCTATTCTGTCCCGCCCACTGTGCCTCTTTTTGCCACAGATCGGCACTAATGTAGTAAACGGACTTTCGGTTTGACGAGAACTCCTTTCATGTAAATTGAGAATGAGGGAAAGGTCTCGCTGCTAAAACATTATATAAAGTAAATTGATTTGTGTAAAATGTGTACACGAGCAACAAGTTACAACGCACCGATTTCCTGGAGCCTGAACTGCTTTTTTGTCCATGTAGAACTTATTTTCTGCTGAGCTCGTCTGCCCCGTGTAAACTAATACAATGGAAAAGAAGGCAGTGCCCACAGCAACTTCCAGAATAAAGTGAATAGGCAAGAAAATTGACCGCAACCCCTTTCTATTATTAGGTAGTTTTAGATCAATATTGTACTTTACAATGAACAAAATGTAAAATAACGATCTACGCATGTTATATTTTTACTACATACCAGGAATGAGCACAACATTTAATATTTCTTCACTTTTCCACAAGTCAGTAGTATACTGAGTGTAGGAGCTGCAGTCTCGGTGTACTTCACAGCTCGCCGTGTTGTTATTTACTCCTCACCACTTGGCACTCGTGTCAGATTGGTTGTAGCTTCCTTTTTTTTATATAGTAGAGCAAGGCGTCAACAGCAAAGAGGTGTGATCACAAACTTTCCATGTATCCCGAGCGAGACAGATGAAAGGCCAGAGGGATACGTTCACACTGCCGCCCCTGGTGCTAATTCCGTTTCTGACATGTCGCACCATCGGCTGTCGCTACCGGCGCCGGCGCTCTTCCAGATCTGATGCTCTTCTCCGCGGAGCTGACAGGAGAAGGCTCAGAAAGGACTCGCGTAAGATGGAGAAACAAGATTCAAGTGTCTGGAGATGAGACGATATGCTGATATGCTATGTGCCGTGCATGGGAGCTCGTTCCATCTGGGAAAATATGGTTCTTTGTCCAACGTGTGTAGTTTTTAAGATTACACTGCATAATAACGCTACAGAATATGGAGAACGTTACGGCCTTGATTTTCAACCAGTGTGCCGGGGAATATTGGTGTGCCTTGGAAAAAATGCCCAATTTGAGTTAACAGATTCACAAATGCTGATGTAAATGACTAATTTATGTTTTTGCGGTGTCCTGAGCACTAAAAAACAACACAAAACCATTATTATAGCCTAAGTTAAAGAACCAGACAGGGGTACAGTCATTATTTGCCTCGTTATATACCATGTTGTTTTACGAAATCATCTGAATGGTAGTGTTTCGGTAGTCAATGGTGTGCCGTGGTATTTTCTAAATCCAAAAAGTGCGCTTTGACTCAAAAAGGTTGAAAAATACTATGTTGTGTGTGGTATACTTACTTGTGGGGAAATGTGTGCTCTGCATTTGACCCATCCCTCAGTGTCAGCCTGCCAGAGTGCAGCTCCATGGATCTGCAGAGTAGAGTAGATGGTGTTGAATATGAAAATGGACGTGATTTGGATTTCAATGGAAGAAAATGTGTCTGTGTTTTCTGAACTAGCTGATAGCTGCATTTTTATTTTTGCCCTCCAAACTGTTTATAGAGACTTTCGATGAACATTACCATGCTTTTAGAGCAGGGGTGTCCAAATGTTTTTCATCGAGGGCCTCATATTGAAACAAAGATGGAGTGGAGGGCCACAAACCAGTGGACGATCCTGAGTCAACCAAAAAAATAGCATTTTTCTGAGAATTGAAAGAGCCACCACGCTTGAATTCAGTCTCAGAATCTTAATATCAGGTCTGTCTGTCTGTCTGTCTCACATCAAACGCATTGAATTATTACATTTCAATAAAATAAAAAGTCCTACTTAGGATAATGTGGGCCAATTCACCAGGTAGACTGAGGTCCAACAAAAATTGGTTTGAGGGCCGCATTTGGCCCCCAGACTATAGTTTGGACACCCCTGATCTAGAGTGTCTCGGTGTGAGGAAACTTGTTGTCCTTGGGCAGGACACTTAACCCACCTTGCCCCCAGTGTCTGCGTACACTGTTGTATGAATGTGTGAGTGGATGGGTGACTGGTTCCTTGATGTAAAGCGCTTTGAGTGCCTTAAAAAAGGTAGAAAAGCGCTATATAAATGTGACCATTTACCATTTAACCTTTCTGAACTAAAATATTCTAAACCTTTTGGGATTAAAAATTCTTGAAAGGTTTCAGACGAAGGTTTATAGATAATTCTCTCGTTCACAATGTTTTAAACCATAAAAGATTAAAATGTACAGAATGTGTTTTGTTTATTTTTCAGGTTTGGTTGGTGCCTCATTTCTCCTCTGGGCCCTGAGTCTGTGTCTTGTGGCTGCAGGCGACACTCTGCTCCTGGTGCAGACGGCTCCTCTGATGGTGCCTCTAAAACTGGTGTATCTGTACTCAGCCTCTTGTACCTTAGAGCGTATGTGTGTGTGTGTGTGTGTGTGTGTGTGTAAGCGTGTGTGTGCGCATGTGTGTAAGCGTGCACATGCGAATGTACGGGTATGTATTGGTGACTGTCTGTGGGGGGTTTGGTTGTGTGGGGTCTGGTGGTTGTGAGGGGAGGTTGGGAGGGAAACTGCATGTGGAAATGTTTTTAATGCACTGTAAAGCACTTTGTGTTACATTTTATGTATGAAAAGTACTCTAAAAATAAAATTTGATTTTTGATTCAGTTAAACAGGCACTCCAGGTCCAGTGTTACTGGTAACATTTTCAGAAATGCTAAATTGACTCTGAAATGGTTGGACTCATAAAGATTCTGAGAAAGTGTTAAAATTAACTGAGACTTTTTGCTGTGCAGATCTTGAGCTAGTCTTGTCAGCATCTCAGTTGGAGGATTTGACCGATTATGCATGTTTTGGGTTGTTGTGGGAAACTGGAGGAGACCCACTGAGACACAGGGAGAAACTCCGCACAGAAAGGCTCGGTCCGGCCTCGTCGAGTCTGCAACGTTCTTGCTGTGAGGCGAGATTGCTGCCACCGTTCGGCCCGCGCAACTGTGGTAAAGAAAATGATTTGATATGGATCACAACTTGCATTTCAGGGGGAAAAAACTGTCTCAGATCAACCTGCTGCCTGTCACTCAATCACCTCTCAGGCAATTCATATTATTGCTATATTAATGCTCCTTCCTCTTTGATTCTGCTTCTACTTTTTTTTTTTAAGGCTTGAAAGGCAGTCATCCAGACTTTTTTTTTTTTTAGATCAAGATGTTGACTGTTGCTGCCATCCAGTAGTTTTTGTTTGTTTTATAGTAGAAAAGGATTCATGGGTTGTCATGCGTTCGGATGACAACCCCTGAAACCTTTTCTACGTTGGAACACTCCTGGACGAATGAGGGATTACATCGACTTGTTTGTTTTATGTTTTTCTGGCCCAAAGGCTTTATTTGAAAGGACAGTTGTACCATGGAAGGGGCAGACAGGGGATATAGACAGATAAGATAACCTTTATTTGCCCCACAACAGGGAAATCCCACTGTTGCGACGCACAGTTAAAGAACAGCCGGAGACTATAAACATGCAATAAAAAATATAAATAACTTATAAAACAGATTTCAATCTAACACACTGCACAGAAAATGGCAAATGTCAAAGACCAGACATCCACCCAGAACTGGGAATTACTAACGGCGTTATTATCAGTAACAAATAGTAATTTACTCTTAACGCCATTATAGTTACTGATAGTGTAACGCGCCTCGTTATTTTGCAGCAGCGGTGATTGATCAGACTCTGCTTCTCGTCTCATTCACAGAAGCGGCAAAGACAAGGAATTAGTGAGAGCTAAAAAAAGAGATTGACTGTGTGTCACTGTTTCCCAACCAGGAGTACAGGGACCCCAAGAGGTACGTGAGGAATTACCAGGGGGTACTTGGAATTGTTTTAGGTTTTAAATGAAGATGAACTGTACTTTTATCTGACTAAAAAAGTGTAATTAGTTGTAAATTTAGCATCTTTTTGGAGTATCCTGAACCATAAATACTATTAAAACAGAAAATATAATTGTAATAATTGACTATAATCGACTAGTAAACCCATTTATTTGCCCGAAACTCAAGTTAAGAGGTACTCTGAGTGTGAAACAAACCTTAGGGGGTACTCCAGACAAAAAAGGTTGTGAACCACTGGTGTAAGTGACATACTGAAGCAGCATTAGGCGGGCTTTAGCATTTCATTGATTGTCATTACACGCGGCTTTGTACAATCCATAACACGGAAACAAGGAAATGTGCAGCGTACGCGTAGCATAATTTTGAGACTATTTGTGAAGACAGATGACAACCGCGTGGGAGGAGTAACGGGTAACTATAACTAATTACTTTTTTGAAGGAACTTTCCCAATATTGGAAGATGCTGAGAAGAAAAGCTGCGATTTATAGCGCTATACCAGCCTCAAAGGATGGACTTAAAGCTTTTGTTTTACCTGCTAACCCAGTTTCAAGTCATCTTCATTAAAAAAAAAAATCCTGTATAAACGTGGGATTACACTGTGTCTTTTGATTTTATACCAAATATTACTAGAGCAAGTATTACAATATCGAATCAATACCGATGGCAAAGCAAAGACCTTTTTTTTTTGTAATGCAAGGAAGTGTCGGAAGTAGAATGGCTATCTTTATTAGCATCCTATTTCTGTGCCTGGATGTATACTTGTATCAAAATTCCAATGATATGTTGCCAACGTGTACCTATTCAAGAAACTATTCAATACACCTTATACATGTGTCTGTCAAAACCCATGCTCCATTTACATTTCTGATACAAAAGGCCAGACTTTCCATTACTGCTGAAAAGGAAGATGTTTTCTTTTATTACGACCCAAATGTAGTTTAATTCACCACTGAATAGTGAGGACAGGACCAGCTTTTGTGCTTTCAGGTTTTCTGGGTGGCTGCGTTTTTGCTAGTCTTTTGCAGTCTGCACCTTTTAATAATCTTTCCATTTTAGGTTCTTCAAAAGAGTCTGCCACGGTATTTTAATTTTATTCTTGGGCCAAACAACCATACCAGGCCAAGGTTGAAGTAAATCTCAAATCTCAAGGCTGCCTCTGTCTTGACTCATTTGAATTGTTGGAGCAGTATTTAAAAATAAGGTTAGTGTCAAAGCTACTTTTAGTTACTATTCTCAAAAAAAAAAAGAAGTCCTGTACATCTTTGCCTGCCCTTTTGATCTCTCCTTGGTTCTTTCAGCCGAGCCACAAAACAATTGAAGAAATTACTGACTGCTTCTTTTACCTGAAATGATCCACAATGAAAGTGAAAAGATAAGACTTGTCCACCCAGTGATACCAATGACCTGGAGCTGAAATCTTGCTCAGAAGTACCTAACGGAGGGATCAGTTTTCAGGATCAGTAATATTGTAAAATCTGTTTTGCCCTAATTCATATCTATTGTCAAAGCATTTATTTTGGTGAAAATGCGACCGCAGCACTTTCTCTGCATCTGTTTGTAGAG
Organism: Rhinogobius similis; assembly: GCA_019453435.1. NCBI lineage: Eukaryota > Metazoa > Chordata > Actinopteri > Gobiiformes > Gobiidae > Rhinogobius > Rhinogobius similis. The sequence continues at coordinate 33,887,405 of CM033633.1, read as the reverse complement.
CCTTTTTTGTTTGTGAAGTAGGAAGCTAATGTTTGTTAGCTTTAAGGAAAAGCTTGCTCTGGGCTCGGAGAGTTGTGAAAAGTGCTTTTAAACTCATCGCTGTGACTATTTAGGACTAGGAAAGTGAGTGATACATGTGGATTATTGCAAAATGTTTAAAATGATCTAGTTCCCATGTCAAAGTGCTAATTATTCACAGGGAAACTCTTGCTGTCAAGTGGCCCATCACTACCATGTGTTGTAGGACTGTCCTATTGCTAAGAAATATTGGACTGAGATTAACAAAGCACCAAAATAGTCCTGGTATCCAACTGGAGTCCAGAACTATGTATTTGAGCCTCAAAACCCCTGTCATGAACACAATAAATGGATATCTTTGGAGTATTTTCTTAGCAGTAGGAAAGAAGGCCATTATGAAGAAATGATGGGGGATGAGGATGACCCCAACAGAACTGACAATCAAGGACTGGATTGAAATCGTGATTGGACTAAATGTGACTTAAATGTAAATTTGGTTGTGCTGTAATTATTTCTTTTTTTTTTTTTTTTTTTTTTTTTTTTGTCTGCTCTCTAGCAGAACTAAGTAACTTCAGTGTCAGAGCTCCCCCTGCTCTTCTCTTGTGAAAATACATTGCCATTTAATTTTTTGAGTTTGAGTTTAGTTTATTTCCAAAAGGGGACAGTGCAATTTCATAAAACACATGAATAAAACATGAGTAAAACAGCCAGAATTAGCCAAAGAGGCTATTTTTCATCTGTAGTCCCCCGGCCATGATGTCAAAATGGCAATAAAATGGACAAAAACAGACATGGTTAATAAAACACAACATCAACACAAAATATAATACAATATTTACAAAAATGTACAGAGAGCAGCCAAATAGATTTTAGTGTGTGCATGTAAATGTGTTCACCAGCCACTCTTGCGAATGTTTCTTAAATGTTTTGTAAGAGGATAAGTGCCCTTCCTTTTTATTGAAATAAGGATGTACAATCACATACAAAAACATTTCACCAAGCACTCATTTTCAGTCCTGTATACAGCTTTAAAACAGGGGAAGGACCACTCAAGCACAGCCAATCAGAGCGCTGCTTTTAGCACTAACTTTGATACAAAATGCTTTACTATTAAAAGCAGACAGTACGCAGAGGTCTTAATTTAGTCAGAAAGTGCTGCTTTTACAAGATACTTTATGGTGGGAAACACAAAATTGAGTCATTTACACCCAAAAAAGTCAGGTACCACAGTTTTAAATATGTGATCCTGGACAACAAAAAAAGACAACAAACAAAAAATACGTGGACACGCCTGTGTTACACATTTCGATTATCAAACCGCAGACTTTCTAGCAAACCACCCACCGACAATATAAACTTCAAACGTCCAGACCATTTTCTTTACCTTCACATCCTTTGAGTAAGAAGATCTAGTTTAGATTTTGGAGAAAGAAAAAAATAAAGAATTTATTTACCATTATCCACCCTTTCAATCTTTGCCTGTGCTGTTGATCTCATGCAGGTTCTTTCAAACACAGCAGAAAAAAGCTGAATTCTGTCTTTTTTACGTTTACTTTCACACTCGGAAGCAGAATGAAAAGAGAAGGCCAGCTGGATACTTCAACGCTGAAACAAACCAATGAGAAAATAAAAGCTTTGGACCCCCCTCAGGAAGGCAACCCTGTCTCGTACCCACGCCATTATGTTCCTGCCGCACCACAGCTAATACAACGATCACACGCAGCTCTGGTATTTTGAAGCTAAAAAGAAAAATGCATGAACTATAAAAATATTTCAAAGTGCTATGTGGAAAGAAAAAAAGAAGAAAAGCATCAACAGCAAGGTTACAGGGACTTTGATAAGTGCGACGGGCAGAGTTTAAATATATGGTGTCAAAGGCTTGGACAGGTTTATAAGATGAAGAAAGAATAGATGATTATAAAGGTTAGAGTCTGAAATAGACATTCTAGCAATAGCAGAAGTATAAAAGTTTTAAGAACTCTAATCAAATGAATCAGATCAGAAGCTTTTATGTGGTATTTGTGTATAGGTTCCGAAAATAGATAATGTTTAACTTTTTTAATTTTCTCCGTCTGGTCCTACAGTTGTTCAGACGAAACGCATAAATGACGCACAAGTGCACTCTTTGTGGGAATGATAAACTTTGAAAATCCCTCTTGTTCTAATGTTGATGTTTTTTTTTACCTTTTAAACTTGTTTAACTCTGTTATGAATGTTCTGGACACCATTGCTCCTATGAAGGTTTAAATGGTTAAAAATAAGCAAAAGGCACCATGGAGGAATGATGAGTCAGTCAGGGCACAGAAAACGGAGTCCTGCAGGGCTGAGCAAAAATGGTGCAAGTCAAAGCTTCAGATTCAAAACGAGATTTCTAAAGAAAAGTTGTACACGTACAACTTAATTTTATGTAAAACAAGGGAAGGATTTTTTTCTGCAATAATTAAAAATTGCAGTAACAACTCACTTGTCCTGTTTGCAACAGTAAACAGATTAACAAAGCCTCCTTAAGAAGAGCAGCCGTGATGCCTCACACAGTACTAAAACATTAACTGCCCGTCTCAAATCTGCTGAGTGCTGCTTTTGACACTGTCGATCATGGGATTCTCTTACAGAGACTAGAGTGCTGGGTGGGCATCACTGGCACCGCCCTAAATTGGTTGAAGTCCTACCTTGAGGACAGAGAGTACTTTCTTGAGATTGGTAACTGTGTCTCAGACCATGTGAGCTTGACTTGTGCCCCAAGGGTCAATCTTTGGACCCCTTCTGTTCAACCTCTACATGCTGCTCAGACAAGACTGAGATCATTGTCTCTGAATGTGTCAGCAGTCATGTCTATTCTCTTGCTCTGAAACATGAAATAATTAAGTTAGAAATCTGGGGGTAATAATGGACTCAGACTTGACCTTTGACAGCCACATCAAATCAATAACATCAACAGCCTTTTACCATCTAAAAACATTGCCAAAATGAACGTTATAGTGTCTAAACCAGACTTGGAGAGACTTATCCATGCATTTGTCTCCGGTAGGTTAGACTTCTATAACGGCTCGTTCACTGGCCTCTCCAAACGAGCTGTAAAACAGCTGCAGTACATCCAGAACGCTGCTGCTCAAGTGTTGACTAGAACCAGGAAGTACGATCACATTAGTCTGTGCTCAGGTCTCTGCACTGGCTTCCTGTGGCTCAGAGAATAGTCTTTAAAGCACTTTTCTTTTAGATGTGCATATGACTGAAATATTTTATCCACACTCTTCTCTTTTAAAGTATTTATTATAATGATTTTCTATATCCATATCTCCATAAAGCTGTTTTGATTTTAATGCAATTTTATTCTGTTCTGTAAAGCACTTTGAATTGCCTTTTGTATGAATTGTACTCAACAAATAAACTTGCCTTGCCTCAATTTCCAGTTTGGTAATTCAAGTCAGTGGTTCATCTCTAGTTATAACTGTCAAAGTCAAAGTAATGGGCTCTGTGCACGGCCCCGCGGCACTACTTCCGTCTGACTAGCTTGTCTGTTCAGCCCCTTCCGCCTTAGTTCCATTCTTTAGAGGTTTTCTCTGGAGCCATGCTAAAACAATCAATATTTAATGATTACGCAACAGACAGCAAGTCATGGATGGATTATCACAGACCGTGTGTCACAGTCAAACTTATTTTATCTCTTGTTATTAGTTCTGGTTTAGACCTCGTTCAGTCCTGGTTTGGTCTTGGTTTAGACCTGGTTTAGTCCTGGTTTAGACCTGGTTTAATCCCTGTTTAGACCTGGTTTAGTCCTCATGTAGTCTTGGTTTAGACCTGGTTTAGTACTCGTTTAGTCCTGGTCTAGACTTGGTTTCGTCCTCATTCAGTCTTGGTTTAGTCTTGTTGTAGTTCTGGTTTAGACCTTATTTAATCCTTGTTTAGACCTGGTTTAGTCCTGGTTTAGACCTGGTTTAATCCTTATTTAGACCTGGTTTAGTCCCGGTTTAGATCTGGTTTAGTCCTTGTTTAGTCATGGTTTAGACCTGGTTTAGTCTTGGTTTAGACCTGGTTTAGTCCTTGTTTAGATCTGGTTTAGTCCGGGTTTAGATCTGGTTTAGTCCTTGTTTAGTCATGGTTTAGTCTTGGTTTAGACCTGGTTTAGTCCTTGTCTAGACCTGGTTTAGTCTTGGTTTAGACCTGTTGCTGTGTTGGACATGTTTCTGGCCCCAGGGACAAAACCATCTGATAAATCTGGCCTTTGGTAAAATAAAGTCCTGAAGAATAGCCTTGATCTAACTTATGATGTAACCACTTCACCTCAGGCCAGTGCCTTCAGATTGAAAATGACTTTGAAACGTCTCGATTTAAAAAATAAATTACACAATACATTGGGCCTCAGTCATGACGAACAAATCTGTGCTTGCTCCATCGTGTTACTGGATGATTAGTGGCCGTTACACATGTTCATTATTTAGTCTAGTTAACTGAGTGACGTGGTGTTTGTAGCTGGATGTTGGTGAATCTGGAGCAACTCTCATTTAAGAAGAAATTATGCTGCTTAAGAGCACATCAAGAATCTGGCACAGAGCAAATTTCCGTAACAAATTTTCAAATGAAACATTAATGAATTAGGCCCATTGTCCAGGACAAATGAGGGACTAGTCCGATTCAAAAATGGTTTTGTATCAATGCTAAAGTATTTGATCTAGTACTTTAGGACATTTTGACAGTAACAGAACTAATTGATATTAAGTGATTCAAATCAAAGAAGGCCAGACCAGGTAGATGTGAAAATAGTTTACTGGATCCAGTCGCTTTGTCTGCAGATTTGCAGACGCCGCGATGAAGAAGCACAGAAGAGACCACCAGTTTATACGTCAATGCAAAACAGAGTAAAAGTGGGCGTACATAATGAGTTCCAAGTACAGAGCTTATGTTTCTACGAACACAAAGAAGTGTGAACACATATTAATCAAAGAGGCCCTTGCATACCAAGACTGGACGTAAATGGGTGTAGAGGAACCTTAAAGTAACGAATGGGTTGTCGGGAGACCATATAAGGTCTTACGTGAACCAGATGTTGAACGTCCTTTGACCTAGGAGAAGAGCATGTTCACGGAGATAAAAAAAAACATACTTACACTAATCATGAGTTTCTCCATATAGTAGTTTTTGCAGCAGAACACAAATATTTTAAATCGCTCTAGGGTTCCAATCAAGATCACTGTGTGTCAAATAATAAATAATGTATAATACTTAGAATGCTCTAAATGCATTAGGTAAGTGAGCAATAAAGTTAGACTGCTGCAAACCGTTTGAAGTGAAGTAGTTCTTTTTTATGTCCTGTTTTGAAGCCAGTATGAATAAGGGACAGCGCCTTAATACTCACTTCAAGCACAATTAAAGCAGGGCCGCCGCTTCCATAAAGCACGTAACGCACAGCGCGTAGGGCACCAAGTGCTCTGAGGGGGCACCACATCGGCTGTGCCGTGGCCGCCTGGCCGTGGCGAAAACGTTCCGTTCCGGCGCCGCGTTCCGTTCCGGCGCCGCGTTCCGGCGCTCGCCAAAGTGAAGCGCATGCACGTAATTTAATAAAACCGCGACGCCAAGGGCTCTCTCTCTTTCCTCCTCGGCTCCTCCCTCAGAGAACAGGGATGACCAAGACCCACCAACTTTGCCAAGACCCCAGGCAAAGTTTGAGATGAAGACGAGAGAGAGTCAGCGGAGGAGCCTATTACCTGCCGCTCTGCAGCTAACGTCTGACTCTGAGGCGTTTAGGGGACATTTGGTGCGTGGGCTTTTATTGCACTTAATCCGTGAATAAATATGATGCCAATGATACATTCACAATGACAACAGTGTCTGTGCATTTCTTAAAGCTGAATAAACTATTTTTATTCATTTTTTGCAAAAAATAAATAAATAAATTGTAGTAGTAGTAATCATTTACAGTTACGAATATTTCGTTTCTTTTACCCTTTGAACTCACCACCAATTGGCACAGAAGCTCTCATATGATGACTTGATAAACAACTTTGCAGCTAGAAAATGTAGACGTACACATTTGTAGGAGCCTGTTAATGTTTACATATACTTCACTTCACTTGTTGGATGATTCTATCTATATTCGTATTTGCACTTTTATTGGGTGGTATTTGTTTTACACTTGAATATTTAAGTTTTATTTAGTTATTTAAGATATTTATTAATATTTTTTGTTGGCAACTTACATTTCCATCTTGTGTTTATAGTACTATATTTGGTGTATTTAATTTAAGATAATAAAATGAACATGGTAAGAAATGAAAGTAATTGTGGGTTTGGTCATTTAATGCGGGGCACCATCAAGACATTTTGCATAGGGCACCAAAAAAGCTAGCAGCGGCCCTGAATTAAAGTTACTGTATCTCTGCCAACTAAACTAATCCAAGATATTGGAAAGTTGGTGGTTATGTGCTGCCATTTTCTCCAGGAATCAAAGTATATTACAGCCATTCAAAAAGCTCCATTTACTTGAAACAATATGTTTTTATGAGAACGATTTCTGTTTTAATGAGTAAAGTAAATCTTGCTTTGACTCAATCATTGATGGCTCTCTGTAGATGACACTCTGAAGAGCATGTTCAAATAACCATGTTTCTCCTGAGGCCCGAGACTCTGTAGAGACTGAGGTTGGGTTTGGTTTAATCTGGAGTTGATGACCTGCTGCACTCGCTGGAGTTTGGAGCATGAAGAGCATCACCGACTCGCTCCATTTACTCCCAACCTCAGATGTGTAAGATGAAGGGATAAGTTGCTTTTCATGGTGTTCTCCTAAAGAGTAGTAACTGCATTTGCTTATGGTTTAGGACAGGACTATTCAACTGTATTTCACCAAGGGCCAGATTTTTTGGATGATTTTTTTCCTCTGGTCTGGAAACGTGTCCAACGCTTTTGAGATACAGACAAATGGACTAGCCCAGGGTTAAACCTTGGCTAAACCTGGACTAAACAGGTAGAAATCATGTCAAAACCAGGACTAAACTACGTCTTAACTAATGACAAGGGATAAAACATTTTCTGTATTTTTGGAAAATGGGCTGATTGGACCCCTGGGCCTTTAGTTGAAATGAATAGCCCTGGGAGGAATAAGTAACCTACACCCAACACGTTAAAGGTCCCATATTCTGCTATTTCCCCCTTTACACAGTCTATTCTAAGGGCTTTGTTGATAAAATTTTGCATTGGGCAATATCCATAACATAACAGTTTCCAAAAAACACCAATTTCTTGGATTGGCCCCCCTCCTTGCAAAAGCAAACGGCTTACTCTGAGATCTGACCCCCCCCCGAACAGAGAGCAGGCTGCCTCCCCCGCCCAACCCGCGCGCCTCCCCCACCCAACTCGTGCCGAAGCCTAGAGCGGAGATAGTGCGCATGCGCCGTGTGCTCCGGTAAACAGCGATACACAAACACAGGAATAAACATTTTATCCGTCCTGACGGTGCGTCGTGCTGAGTCCTACGTCCTGGATCTGACCTGGAGTTTGACGTGCTCCAGTACCTCGACGACGGACGTTGCCGTTTGGTAAATAACAAGCTAACTCTTCGATCTGTCGTATCCATCGTGTAATTACTGTGTAGCATTAGCATTAGCTGTTTTTATTCTTGCGGCTGCACGCTTCCTGGAGGCGTGGCTTAAACACCGCGTCATCCTTGTGAAGCGCGTCATCCTGGTGAGGAGCCCCCGTCTGCTGCTCAACCGAGGGGGACGGAAAAGACAGTTCTCTAGCGAAAACATGCGGGAATCAATCAAAAAAACACTTTGGGCACAACATACGAGGCCCAAATAGCACTGTAGGAAGGTTAAAACCTCTGAAAAGTCGATTTTGCATGTTATGGGACCTTTAATGAAGAGCCTGGATGCTGTAGTTATGGCTCCCATCTCCAACATGATGTTCATTCTAACTTTTCTCATAACAACTTATATATCTTACACATAAAAACATAAACTTTTCTCATTAAAACAAAAACTTTTTTATTTAAATTTGGAAACATTTCTCATATACGCTACCGTAGAACACAACTACACATTTTGACTTAGAAACTATATAACATGGTCACTTAACTTAACCTGTCCCATGGCAGAATGTGATTACAAACAGCTATAACTATATGATGATTTCAAATAGCTGCTCAGCTTTCATACGTCTAACTAACACTCCCTGAATGCTGAGGAAAAAACACATCAGAGCTGGCTGAGATTTGGCTCGTGCACCTGTAGCCGAGCCAAACTCCAGACAAACGGCATGTGGGCGACACTGACTCCGGCCCACGCCATTGATACCTGCCCTAATCTGTGTCCCGCAGTCAGACACCACGCCATTATGAACCGGGCCTGCAGCTATTCAGATGCTAAATCAACAGCTGCAAGGATTTCAAACGCCAGACCGCCAACTCAGACCTGATGGATCCAAGGTGGGAGTTGATCAGAAGTATAATCATGACACTTCATCTCTTCCGGCTATGATACGGCAGACCCTACAGCTATTCATGGGCCAAATCAACAGCTGCAAGTTGTTTTTTTTGTCAGCGTGGTAACCGCCAGCTCAAAGGACTAGCTGGAATCAAAGCTGAGTGCTAATCAGAAATACTACTTCACTCGGCCTCTTCCGGGCATGACATGAACAGACCATGCAGTTGTTCAGATGCTAAATCAACAGCTGCAAGGTGTAATGCCAGGCTGGTAGCTGCCAAATCAAAGCTGGGTGGATCCAAGTGGAGTGTGATTAGAAATATAATCACAGTGACAAATGGCAGTCCTCCTGGCCTCTTCGCAGTATAATATAACAGACTCTTCTGTGAAAATTCTTGATAAAACTACGACTTGGAACCCCTTCTGGACTTGACTTTGTGTCGTGTAACTTGAGACGACCTTATGTTTTTCCTAAAAAAATTTCGAAAACAGTTGTTAGATGTACTTTCAGTGTTACATCTCCTTGTCTAGTTCTCTTTTTGTGCTCACTTACTTTTGGTTTTAAACTTCTTTTAAACAAAAGTGCAAAATTATGAGCTGTGTTTGGTAGTCTTGAAACTCAACTCATAGGACTTGGACTTGAGGCGAGACACTGCAGGTGAAAAGGAAAAAATCTTACATTTAAAGATTCAGTTTGAAACTTCTTGTGTAGTTAATCACATTGATGCAAATCTAATCGATTGTTTTTACATAGAAATAAGGAATTTAATGTATTTAATTTAATGTGTGAACCATATAATGTGTGAACCAGGTTTAAATTTCTTGGTACATTTTGCACACATATTAATTATTAAAACATATACAGAGGGGATTTTGGATTTATTATTATAGGATTATTATAGGAGCTACTTTAAGTAGTGATCTTTATGTGTCTACAGGCGAAAAATGAATTTTAGAAAGCCTTTGAAGTTACAATGTCCCAGAGAAATCTATGGATGAAGTGGATAAAATGAAGTAATAAAACATCTTCAGGAGCAAATTGGACAAGTTTGTTTTTCCACATGAACGTCTATATGTTGAGAGAGCAAACAAAAGTTTGAAGAAAAAAAATAAGGGTTTTGCCTGCAGTGTCTAATTTGGATGTAGGACCCCAGATTTGGGACTAGACATGGATTTGCCAGTCCTCAACTCGGGACTTGACTTGGACTTGAGGACAAAGACTAAAGACTTGCAACTAGAGAGTTGCAAGTCCAGGACTTGGTCCCATCTCTGGCTGGTCCAAAGTTAAACCTACATCTGCAAAAGTCTGTGTAACAGTGTTTTTGTTTTTTTGTTTAAATAATTCAATTCCGTGATTTCGAAAACAGTGTCCAGATAACTACAAACTCACAAAACTGACTGGGTTTAAGGTGATTCCCATAACCGTCTCCCTGCATAAAATGAACAGACTATGCCGTCAATCAGATCTAAATTAATAGCCTCATAATTTTATAGAAGTTTTGTAAAATATTATCTTTCCTGATCACAATTTGACAAACAGGGCACGGGCCTCGTCTAATCTCTTTTGGTGAGATCCTAGTTTTAAAAGACATTTCTGACCACAAAACCCACAAATATACATCAATATATCTTGAAGGCGTATTAAATTATATAATCAAAATGCAAATTAGCAAGCACCAAACTGAACCGTACTCTATATGTAAGCGGGATTCTTTTTTGGTTTATAAAGTAGAGCAAATTCAACTTGTTTCTGGGTCGTCACAGCGAGTCTTCTGCCTCCTGGTGTGCTGTGATTTCCATATAGATTTGCACACAAGTTTACAGACTATAACTGGATTCATAACTTTAACAATTCCACCACACAGGATCAAGTCAACTTTTGTGGCCCACGGTGCTAAGTAAAATAGCAAAAAAATTAAAAATAAAGCTTTAAAAGAAAAGAAAATCAAAGTGATGACACGAAATATAAAATATCCAAATTCAAGGTATAAACACGTATTGCACTAAGACAGGAAAACATTTGTGAAGTGCATTTAATCGGCTTTGCTTTTAATCTCTGTGTTTTAACAAAAAGAGACACATCTTCTAAAAATTTTCCATGATTTGGTTCAGAGCAGGGATGGACCGTGTAACAAAATATATAATTTAATGTACAATTACTACAACTAGCCAATTCTTCTGAGAGTTCGCCCTTCACTCTCATTTGTTAACTCCACCTGTCACTCACTGCATGACAGAGGCTGCCCAATAGAAGGAGGTGGGTGGGGAAAGTGTCTGTGTTTGTGTATAAAGCTGAGTTTAAAATCTAAATGACAGGTTTTTATGATTTTTGTAATAATTATGAGTTATTTTGGTGGTAAATTTTACATTTGTGAAGCTGCAGTTGCAGAAATTTTGAAACATGAAAGCAAAATACAGGAAGTAGTGCTGAGTTTTATTTTTTTTAATTTATGAATAGACAATAACAAGGATAAAATAATAAAATAAAGGGACAAACAGAAAAGACGATATTTACCAAGAGGTTTTCAAGGCTGATCAAGTCAATGTAACAGACAAAATAAACAGCAAAATCAGGTGTCAGCGTTTCTTTTTTTTAATTATATTTAGTGTCTTGATGGATTTTTGATTTGTTATATTTTCTAGTGTGTTGATGTTTATTTCTACTGTTAATAATTTGTGTGTGTGATTATGTGATGGCAGTGTAGAGGAATTGAGTTGAGTTGAGTTTTGTTTTTTTGTGCAAAGAAGATTCCCAGGTTGGTCCATAGTCCTTTTGAGTGTGAGCAGTAGAAGCAGTGCTTAGTATCAGGTGTTATTATATGTCAAAACATAACTATTGCGTAATTCATATAGATTTTGGCCCTTGTTTACAGTACGGTTGCTAGGTAACAGTTGTAGAATTCCCTCTAACCAGGGCTGTGTCCAAATGCCCACACTATTCCCCGTATAGGACACTAGTGGTCATGCCATGCGACAAGTCACAACACAACTGAATGAAAGCAGAAAGAGGAGCCGTTTAAACGAACTGTTGAGCTGAGATTATGCACGAAACACTTTTAACAAACCGTTACGCAGCAGTAAGTTGCTAGCGTTAGCCGCTTACCTTAGCTTGGGCTGTGAGAATCTCGCGCAAAAAGTTGAAAAATCCAGTCCATTTGATGTTTCATGTACAATCTATGACGAATAAAACTTTGTACGATGATTATTAGTTCATAAATATGTGCGTGCCGGGCGGATTTGAACTATATTCATTGCAGAAACACATTATCTGAGTTTTGCCGACCAGAGTCACAGAACCTGCAGCGAGGAGAAAGTAGTGAGTTGAGTGTCGCTCTCTAATTGAGTGCACTATTTAATCTGATCAAGAGTGCAGGACGGTGTAGGGACTGAGGGGTTAGGGAGTGTGGACATTTGGACACAGCCCAGGTCATATTTGCTGCACATTATGCAATCATAAACACTGTGAACACTGCCAATCTGAGGACAAATTGTTTACTAAAATCTACAATATAATCATGTTCACTGCGTTTTAGTGAAATGTGCAGACTTTAATCTGAGAAGTCCTGAATCACAAAAGGACGATTTACAAAATAGCAGGTCGTCAGTTGCCTGGGTTTGAGAATACGCATTTCTCCAAATCTTTAAGAAGGGTGATTCTGGTTCTTCTGTTGCCTCCAGCCAAACTCAAATAGAACTGTGCAATCAGATGTGTTTATTTCTATAAAGGAGCTCTTTGGTCAAAATCATCTGGAACAATAAAATCAAACCTCTCGATTCAAAGAGTTCTGTGCTTCGCCCATGGATTATGATTATGTTTTCCTGTCCCTTAGATCAGCGGTTCTCAAACTTTTTACCCCAAGAAAAGATGTGGCTTTTCTGAGTACCACCAAATCTAAATTGGGTCTGTTTCAAGTCTAAATTATGAATGAATTAGGTCTCAAGTAGGAATACATCATTGTTTATTATTACACACAGTTTTAACTAGAAATTTACAAAAGGAAGAGCAATAAATGTAGATAAATGTCCTCTAAATGAAGTAAACATTGCAAATGAAGAGGCGCCCATGTACCACCAAAAGACATTTGCGTACCACCAGTGGCACACGTACCACAGTTTGAGTAACACTGCCTTAGATACTTTGTTCCTTCCCCATAAGCAGCCATCTTTGTTTTGATACGGACGGACTATGCCTGTCCCTGATTGGCTAATCCACCTGTCAATCACGCCCATCTAAACTCACCGAGATAAATCCGGTGCCCAGACTGATGTCGACCTTGGTTCACACGGTTCAGACCACAATTTGACAATTTTAATGCCATAAAGCTATATAAAGGTGGCTGACCCTTCACCAGAAAAGTTACATAGCGCACCTTTAACTGTCCATGACGGGGGGATACAAATTTTGCTGCTTTTTAGGAATTGTCTCTCAAATTCGAGCCACAAAACAGAACAATACATGAGTAGCACCATCACATTCATGCTTTCCGTTTCGAATGACAGAATTCAGTTCACATTACTGCTGTTAATGTGCATTATAATTGTAAATATGCCTCCTGTTTCCGGCCTGTTTTGTGTGCGCCTTTGCCCAAAATAGCAGCCTCCCGGTGAGCACGCGTCTCCACTGTCGCCTTCATGATTTATTCCCTTGAAGCGCTCGCAAATTCCTCTGGGAGCCACATAAATAACTTAAAGCTCTCTTGATCTGCGTTGCGTTTAATTACATCAGCGCCGTTATTTACAGTTGGAACAGCGCATTCATTAAAATAGCCTCAAGAAAACCAATCAGCGCGACCCCCGTCTAGCGTTCCAGAAAAAAAGAAAAGGAAATAAATAATAAAAAACACCAGCGAATGTGGTGGATTTATTTGGGAAAGTATCAGACAAAAGCATCAATCAAACCCGGGTTTTTAAAAGGAACGTCGGATTATTCTTCCCACGCGGCTCAAAGCAAACTTCTCAAACGTGGATGTCGTTTTCATCTTGAGAATGAAATGACATTGCCTACTGTAAGGGGAAGAAAGTAATGAATCCAATCAACAGTTCCAGAAAAGTATAGGCAAGTGAAGGCTGCTCTGTGTGACTCTGTACATCAAGTGTAGAGAAAGTTACTCACTCTATGTAGAAGAAAGTTCAGATGTAGTTCCAGTCAGTCACTCTATGGGTGTTCCCTGGTTCCATTCCATACTAGCCTGGCACTGTGAGGCTCTTCACTAAACACGAAAGGACTGACTGTGTATGACAAGCGGATTAGCAAATCAGGGACACGCATCACAACAAATTTGGCCGCTTATGAGGAAAAAAGAAAGGGGAAAGAAAAAAGAAAAACTGAAAATGTTTGGAAAGTCAAGCTTAAAACGCTGAAAATCAGAGGTGAGATTCTACACGATAGATGACCAATCAGCTCCATTGTTTCACATGCGTCAGGAAATAAACACGTCTGATTGCACAGTTCTGTTTGTGTTTGACTCAGTCCGGCCTGGCAGTCACGACCTCCTTGTGTGAGGCAACAGTGCTAGCCACTCTTCTACCGCGCCGCAGTCTGAGGCATCTATGAGGCGTCCTCCTGCAGGGGGCGGGTCCGTGGGAGGACAGCCCCGCCTCGTTTATTTTGGCTGTGCCCGGTCACCAGGTCGAGCACTTACCCCCGACGTGGCAGCAGGGTGGGGTCACGGTAATGCCGATCCGGACAGTGTAACTGAAATGGGTGAAAGTGAAGGTGAAAGTGTCTAGCTCAAAGACACAACGGTAGTTTGGCCAAGCGGGGTTTGAACCGGCGACCAGATTGCTTCGTGATCTATATCAATAGCTCTTCCCAGCTTTTACTTTATCCAAATAATAAACTCATTCAGTTTTTGTTTTTTTGTTTTTTTAAACCCCAGAAGTTTGGCGAAAAATTTCTTGTAGGAGGATTAAACTTTCAACTTCTGAAATTCTTAATTCAATAACTTTGGGGAGAATTGTGTAAAAGAAAAAAACAACCGAGCAGTATTTTACCCTGTGGATACTTCTAAAACAAAAATAACACTAGATAACACAGCAATGTCTTTTACTCCAGGAAACAGACTTGAATTTTTCCCTCTTTTAAAGCCTTATGTGTTTTTCAAGAACAGCTTATTAATTATGAGTCTCAATACTTCTAGCTATCGTTAGCATTCTTGAACACAAATTTGTATTGTTGGACTTCCTAACAACAGCTCTTAAAATGAACTGTTCTTATATCCATCTGAGGTTTTGAAAGCTTTCGTTAGCGTTCCCTAGTTAGCCCTAGCCATAAAAAATAATAAAAAGACAACTTACTATGGAGAACCTTACGTGCCATGTTAAATGAAATAAAGATTTAAATTAAAAAATCTATTATCGTTTTTTAAATAAATGAATGAATTGACCGAAACAAAGGTAACCCAAAAGTCTTGTCTGTCCTACTTCTTCAAATAAAGACATCAGGTCAACTCAGACTGGAATACTTCTTTTGTTGTTCTCGGAGAATCCTCCAAACATAAAGTTGTAAACAGAGGAGTGGAAAACAGTTCCACGGCTGGGGACGGTGGGCCACTGATGAAGCTGAGCCGGAGGAGCCGCCGGGAGCCAACAGGAAGCCAGGATTGATGTGTGTATTCTGTTTTCCCGAGTGTCCCTGAAGGCCCCGCTGCTGCTGCGCGTGTTTGCCTTCTTTAGAAGTGCAAAAAATAAAGAAAAAGTGTAAGGCTGTTCTGACAAGGACACACATCTACTTAAGCTGATGACTGGTATTTGGAATTTATTTTGATTTGAAGTAGTCATACGCTTTGTTGATTGACGTCGGTCTGGTTTATGTTGAGAAAATATGTGTAAAAAACGATTTGTGTATGTGTTTTTTAATAAGACACTATCAAATCAAGTCAGAAAATGTGATTCATAAATATGAGGAAAACATTGTTACACCTGACACTTAACGCACGTCAAATAATTAAGACATAAACAGGGAATAAATCAAATCAAAGTCAAGGTTAAATGTAGGTTTTATATTTGATTTGTCCTTGGATATTAAGGAAACAGGTTCTAATATTGATTTTACCTGTAGTCAATCATAAATCATTGCTAGAGCAGCCTATATGTTGGAGCTCAGTGGTTTCTGAGGTTCTGAGCTGTGAAAATATCTATATTTTTTGTTTCACCTTATTCCGGGCGCCGCCATGTTTTTTCCGTTGTATTAGTTTACACAGGGCAGACGAGCTCAACAGAAAATAAGTTCAACACAGACTACAAAGCCGTTTCCAGGAAATCGGTGCGTTGTGACTTGTCGTTGCTCGTGTTCATTGAACATTTTACACAGATCAGTCTGTTTTATATAATGTTTTAGCGGCGATACTTCACTCTTTTCGTGAGCAGGGTTTTCGTCAAACCAGAAGTACCTTTACTACAGGAGTGTGGATCTGTGGCAAAAAGAGGTAAAAGTGAACGCGGCGGAATAATTTGAATAGCTGTTAAATTGGTGATAGAAGTGACTTTTTAAAGCGATACGTGCGCAGCATAATCTGGCCAGCAACATGAATTCTCTTCGCTTCTTTTCTTTTTTTTGGTTTTGTTTGTTTTAGCAAACTCTTGAGAATCCATCTTCATCAGGCTCCCAATGTTGCGTTTGATTGTGATTTGTGTTTGGGCGAACGTCAAAGGTGAAGCGCCAAAACGAACCAAAACACAAACTTTGTTTATTGGTATTGGTATTTATTTATTGGTATTTGAAAAACAAAGTACAAAGCGTAGTGACATATTACAATACAATATAGTTTACCTGGAGGATTAAAAAAAAAAAATGGAATGCAGGGACAGTCAATTTACCTCAGAGCCAAAAACAACAAGGGTTCAAATCTTATAACCCATCCGCGGAATCTCTTAAAGTCAATCGAATTTTCTCCAATTTAAGAAAGTAAAGGACGTCACGCAACCAATGAACATATGAAAGGGGGATGAGGAGATTTCCATTTCATTATTATCACTCGACGTGCAAGCAAAGTCATAAACGCAAATGCTTTTTTCGGGAGGAAGACAGTGGCAGCTGGGGAGGTTGTTGTAGTTTTTTACATGACAAATATTAAGCATTGTTTGTATTGTCATTGGCCTTTAAACATGGTCTTGACTTTACTTAGACATGTCATAGATTAGAACAAAAAGTTTCTACAAAAAACTATAACTTTGTCACGGCCTTGGGAGACGTCAGAGTAACTCAGCTTTGGCTCCATCTACTTTAATGAAAGCTGCTTGTTGATGCTAGCCATAGTCCGCCTTGTTGAGCTCTGATGCCGCTGTGATGGTCGTGATTTAACGGCAGATTTGCTCAGAGCGAGTCTGACGATGATTTATGGACTCGAAAACGGCACAGAAGAGTCCCTGAACTACGTCACCTTTCGAAAAAACGCCACACAACCAGGAGATTCAGAATGGAGGGTTATGACGGTCAGAGGGGAGAGGATTTTCTGACCAGGTTTCATCAAACTAGCATGAATGAAGCTAAATGCAACTCTAGGGATGTTTTCGATGACGGAACAATGTTATAACATATTTAACTGACCTTTTTTCAGCTTTTAACAATGTTTTTATGTCCTTTAAATGAGCAGAGGTGAGCATTTTGTGCATTCGTGGACAGGAAAGGAGTCTGTGCTTTTCTCTCAATTTGGTTTAACTAGATTTCTTTGCTTGTTCCGCTGTTACATTGTATGAATGCCCCGATCATGTTCAGCTTTTCCAGATTGATAAATGTGTAACCTACATTTAACAAATTTGAATTTCAAACACTGAAAAGCGTTCATATCCTAATCCATTTTTGTCATTTTAGTGCAAATTATGTTAGTTTGCAGCTTAGTGGTCTAAAACGGTCAAAAGATTTAACATTCTCTATATAAAATCAAGTATATATAATTTATTTTGAATCTTTTTACAATGTTCAAACTCTTCTCTTTTGGATTACAAGCACATGACTGTTAGAAAGAGATTATTTAGTGGATTCAGACTGGACTTGACAGAGCCGCTGTAGCTACCATTGTCCCAGTTCACAAAGGGCATTAGAATGGAATTTTAAAATATCTTCACTTCCCAAATTCTCCGTATCAAGTGTGTCCAAAAGTGGGCTGCCGCATACTGAGTGACTGTCCTCGTTTGTGCAGACTGTCCTAGTTCTGAAGAAAGTAAAATTCAGACTCTGAAAGAAACAGAAAACTCAAAGTGTAGAGATTCGGCATATAAGGAGCAAGAGCTAGTAGGATTCTGTTTCCATTGTGTTTTTTGGAGAATGGTGCGAAACTGTCGAGAAAAAAACAAAGTAATATTAGAAGAGCTAGGAGGCTGTGTTGAATAGTTTAACGATGCACTAAAACCAACAGTTACACAACACGCACTAATCAACGAGTAAGTGAAGTGGGATGACGCTATTCTGGGAGCTGGGATTGAACCGTTGATCTTCAGGTATTCGCTGTTACTTCACACTTTCTAATCAGTGTGATTTAAAATTCATCCATTCAGTGTCAGCACTAAAGTTGAGATTAAGGTGAAATGTTATTCTTATTCAAACGCAAAGGTAAATTACTGTTGGTTGAAAGGACTTTTATCCAGAAAAGTAATATGGTAAGTAGCAGTAGAGGTATCTGTTTGGATAGTTTTCTCAAAAACCTCACCGCTCCAATACATATTCAAGCACCTGCTCACCATCTAACATTACGACGTCGTCAAATTCTAAAACGTCAGAAAATATGTTCTGGACAAGATGTGCAAAAGTAAACAAAAGAGCCTTACAACAACCTGAAAGCTGTTGGGTCTCTAGTGACAATTCAGTAAACTCTCAATTTCATAATTAGTCGAGCTGCAGGATATTTGGAAACTGTTGTGATGTGGCTGTCAAAGCTTGGATGTCTGACCTTTTTTTTTTTACAGTACATTTTTATAGTATAATAGCAGCCCTTTGTGACAGATTTAGACTGCATGTGCTGTGTGCCAATAATAAAGTATTTTACCTCTCGTCAACCTTAAGTCTTGGCCGAAAACAGAGCTCTGATTAGCTGGGCTTGGCGGGTCCACCCCAGTTTCACTTCACCATGACTGATCTACCTACAAATAAAGTCAACTGAACTGAATTGAAAACCTTTTGTGAAACACGACTGCCGTTGTTTATTGCGATATCCAATATTGTGATATCCAGTACTAATTGTACAGGCCTATTATTTCACTTGTTAAACTCTCCACTGATTTAGAATTAGGCTAACTGACAGTTCTGAGGTGTGAACATTAGTGATCTCTGACAAGCCTAGAATAAATGTGAATAATGAATGAAAGGATTTTAGTGTGTGTGAGATCACAGACGTACGACGGGTGTACATGGACTCCAGTGCGGGCGCGTCAAAAATCAATGCACGTGTTACACTGACCCCGGCGCACCGCGGCCATCAGTCAGTGGAAAGAAACCACAACCAGTTTAATTTTGCCGGACACCGCAGAGGTCTGGTGTGGTTTTCAGATTATTAGACAAGTGTTTTCTTGCAAAACCAACGTGACTCTGCATTGCGTTCATCAAATAGGGACTGCTGTGAACCAGAGTTGGTGTAACAGGCAATCTGCAAGTGACCCACACAGGCCCTGAACTGCACCAGAGTCAGTGTGCACCAGGCAAAGTACACATATTTTTCAAAAAATTCTAAAAAACAAAATTTTTTGCTCCCCATATAAAAGTTTGCTTTAATCTGTAGGGGGCGCTAACGCGCGGAATTTAATTCTTTCACCTCTAGTAGGTTTCAGGCAGGGAGTTTAACAACGGATTCAAATTTGATGCAATTCGGACTTTATATGTGGAAATGGGAGCAAAATTAAAAATTTGAAAATTTCAGGAATTCTGGGCAAATTTTGCGGCTTCGCCGCACAGAGACCATAAAACGTAGGTTCCTGATTTGGATAACTTTTAATGCCACACTCCTCAACTTCATTTTTACCAAATTTCAGCTCGTTCGGGCAAACGCCCTAGGAGGAGTTCGTAAAAGTACGAAGTTTTTAAAAACTGCTGAGTCATGTTTAGCTCATTTTGATCCAATATGGCCGACAAATGGTTGGGCGAACGGCGTTGCCGTAATAATATTTTTTGCTTGTCTTGTCACTATCTACCTCTCTGCCAAATTTTATGATTCTACGCTCTTTCCTATCCCGTAATGCATTTTTTGTACACTTGGGGGCGCTGACGCGCCATATTTTTGAATTTTGGAAATCGGAAATAGCCAGAATGTACAGAGGCACGATTTTTAGAGGTGTGCAAATTTTCCTGAGACTTCGTCAACGTTCACTGGGTGAAAAATAGGGGGGTTGGTCCCGGTAAGAAGAATAAGAAGAAGAATTAAAGCCGCAAGCGGCATCGAACGGCCCTCGCGGGCCGCGCTCGTCGTACTCCCCTCTCGCAACTCACTGCTAATGGCGCTGACGCGCCCTCATCCTTTCCTGTACTGGGGCTTTGTGGTGGAACAAAGCTGTGTCCCAAAACTGCTGTTGTTATGAATGAGCAGAAATGTTGCCAATTGTTGCGGCTCCGCCGCATGGATACCGTAACACTTGTCCCAAAAATGTGGATAACTTTAGATGCCCCACTCCCCAGGATGATTGTCACCAAGTTTCAGGTTGATCGGGCTTACGCCCGAGGAGGAGTTCATTAAAGTACAAAGTTTAATTTGAGAGATTTTGCGATTTTCCCATAGGAATAACATGGGATGTTTCGGTAATTTGTTCAAGTTTGGGCAATTTCTGCGGCTTCGCCGCACGGAGACTGTAATACTTATCCTAATAATTTGGATAACTTTTGGTGCCCCACTCCTCAGGAAGATGTTCAGTAAATTTCAGATTGGTGGGGCTTACGCCCGAGGAGGAGTGCGTTAAAGTACAAAGTTTAATTTGAGCGACTTTGAGATTTTCCCATAGGAATAACATGGGGTTTTTGTGTCTTTTGTAAAATGTTGGCAAAATTAGCGGCTTCGCCGCGCAGAGACCGTAATACCTATCTTAATAATTTGGATAACTTTTGGTGCCCCACTCCTCAGGAAGATGTCCACCAAATTTCAGGTTGATCGGGCTTACGCCCGAGGACGAGTTCATTAAAGTACAAATTTAAATTTGAGAGATTTTGCGATTTTCCCATAGGAATAACATGGGGTTTTTCTGTCTTTTCTAAAATGTTTGCGAAATGTGCGGCTTCGCCGCACGGAGATCGTAATACCTATCCTGATAATTTGGATAACTTTTGGTGCCCCACTCCCCAGGAAGATGTCCACCAAATTTCAGGTTGATCGGGCTTGCGCCCGAGGAGGAGTTCGTTCAAATGCGTAGTGAAAAAATATCCAAATTTGAGACAATTTTCGATTTTCCCATAGGAATAACATGGGATGTTTCGGTCATTGGTACGGCTTCGCCGTACAAAATACGACATGGGTCTGATTGGCTTTTTTGATCGGTAGGCCAAAATGGAATTTTGTGCAAAATTTGAAAAAATTCTAAAAAACTAAATTTTTTGCTCCCCATACAAAAAGTTTTTTCACTCTGTAGGGGGCGCTATTGCGCCAAATGAAAAAATTCCACCTAAAGTAGGTCCAGGCAAGAAAGTTCTACAACCTATTAAAATTTGGGCATAATCGGACTCGTTTTGCCAAAACGGGAGCATTTTTAAAAACTTGAGAATTACAAAAATCGTCGGTCAACTTTACGGCTGCGCCGCACAAAAACCGTAAAAGTTATTTGAACGAATTGGATAACTTTAGATGCCCCACTTGTGTAGAGCATGTGCAGCGATTTTGAGCGCGGTGGGCGAAACGCCCTAGGACGAGTTCGTTCAAGTTCGACGTGAGCGAAAACGCTGACTCAGCGTTTCGGAACTTTAAATCCAATATGGCGGCCATACGGTGAGTCAGGGGGCGTGGCCATAATAATATTTTTTTTTCGTCCTCAGGAGAGGAATGCGTGTTCCGAATTTGGTGGCTGTACGACAAAGTTGACGTCGGGACGCCTCCCATAGGCGCAATGTATTTTGACTTTTGTAGGTGGCGCTGTCGCGCCATTATTTTTTCCCCAAACAAAAAACCTATAAAAAACAAAATTTTTCGCCGATTCTGAATTTTGGGCAAAATTTGGTGAGTTTTTGAGCATGTTCAGGGGGTCAAATTAGAGCTCAAAGAGCAAACAGCAAAGGTGTGGGACAGTGAACTGTCCCACACCCCTGGCATCAAATCTCAGTCGCAAGCGGCATCGAACGGCCCTCGCGGGCCGCGCTCGTACTCCGCTCTCGCAACGGTCGAGGAAGGGCGCTAACGCGCCCAAATTCTTTCCTTTACTGGGGCTTTGTGCTAGAACAAAGCTGTGTCCCAAAACTGCCGTTGTAATTAAAGAGGAAAAATATGGCCAATTGGTGCGGCTCCGCCGCATGGATACCGTAACACTTGTCCCGAAGATTTGGATAAGTTTTGGTGTCACACTCCTCAAGATGATATTCACCAAATTTCAGGTTGATTGGGCTCACGCCCGAAGAGGAGTTCATTAAAGTACAAGGTTTCATTTGAGTGATTTTCCCCATAGGAATAACATGGGATGTTTCTGTCATTAGTTCAAGTTTGGGCAATATTTGTGGCTTCGCCACACGGAGACCATAATACTTATCTCAACAATTTGGATAACTTTTGGTGGGCCATTCTTCAGGATGATTGTCACCAAGTTTCAGGTTGATCGGGCTTACGCCCGAGGAGGAGTTCGTTAAAGTACAAAGTTAAATTTGAGAGATTTTGCGATTTTCCCATAGGAATAACATGGGGTTTTTCTGCGTTTTGTAAAATCTTGGCAAAATGAGCGGCTTTGCCGCGCAGAGACCGTAATACCTATGTTAATAATTTGGATAACTTTTGGTGACCCACTCCTCAGGATGATTGTCACCAAGTTTGGGATTGATCGGGCTTACGCCCGAGGAGGAGTTAGTTAAAGTACAAAGTTAAATTTGAGAGATTTTGCGATTTTCCCATAGGAATAACATAGGGTTTTTCTGTGTTTTGTAAAATGTTTGTGAAATGTGCGGCTTCGCCGCACGGAGACCGTAATACCTATCCTGATAATTTGGATAACTTTTGGTGCCCCACTCCTCAGGAAGATGTCCACCAAATTTCAGGTTGGTCGGGCTTGCGCCCGAGGAGGAGTTTGTTAAAATGCGTAGTAAAAAAAGATCCAAATTTGAGACAATTTTCGATTTTCCCATAGGAATAACATGGGATGTTTCGGTCATTGATACGGCTTCGCCGTACAAAATACGACATGGGTCTGATTGGCTTTTTTGATCGGTAGGCCAAAATTGAATTTTGTGCAAAATTTCAAAAAAATCTAAAAAAGTAAATTTTTTGCTCCCCATACAAAAAGTTTTTTCAGTCTGTAGGGGGCGCTATCGCGCCAAATGAAAAAATTACACCTAAAGTAGGTCCAGGCAAGAAAGTTAAACAACCTATTAAAATTTGGGCATAATCGGACGGGTTTTGCCAAAACGGGAGCATTTTTTAAAAATTGAGAATTACAAAAATCGTCGGTCAACTTTGGGGCTGCGCCGCACAAATACCGTAAAGTTATTTGAACGAATTGGATAACTTTAGATGCCCCACTTGTCTAGAGCATGTGCAGCGATTTTGAGCTGTGTGGGCTTAAACGCCCTAGGACGAGTTCGTTTAAGTTCGACGTGAGCGAAAACGCTGAGTCAGCGTTTCGGAACTTTAAATCCAATATGGCGGCCATACGGTGAGTTAGGGGGCGTGGCCATAATAATATTTTTTTTTTTGTCCTCAGGAGAGGAATGCGTGTTTCGAATTTCGTGGCTGTACGACAAAGTTGACGTCGGGACGCCTCCCATAGGCGCAATGTATTTTGACTTTTGTAGGTGGCGCTGTGGCGCCATTATTTTTTCCCCAAACAAAAAACCTATAAAAAACAAAATTTTTCGCCGATTCTGAATTTTGGGCAAAATTTGGTGAGTTTTTGAGCATGTTCAGGGGGTCAAATTAGAGCTCAAAGAGCAGAAGAAAGAAAAAAAAAAAAGAAAAATAATAATATTTTTAGCAAAAACAATATATCCGTTTTACTGAGAACGACATATTATACGTTTTTTGAAAGCTCTGACCGTTCCCCAGGTCACCATGGGGTCAAATTTGGATTACGAGCGCTTACGCGCTCGTCACTCACCTCCGAGTCGGGCCCCCCCATGGGCTCCCCATTGGTTTCCATGTATTTTAGCAGGAACAAGTATGGTTACTGAGTGGGGCTTGATGCCAGGGGTGTGGGACAGTTCACTGTCTATGTTTGGGGCGTTGGGGGGGGCCGAACTTTCGCGCTGCGCGCGAAAGTTCGCCAAGACAGTTGATAGGGTTCTTTCGCATAGCAGAAGTAAATATGCAGGTCCCATGCCTTCGGCATGGGCTATTTCACTGTCCGACCATAGAACCGACTAGGCTGCCAAACTTTCGCGCTGCGCGCGAAATTTTGGCGAGACAGTACAGCGATGCCTTCGGCATCGTTGCGAGTAACAGGCCCTACGCCCTGTAGCCTCGGGCCTAATAATATTCGATCGCGAAAACAATGTTTCCCCTTTTTTAGTTCACAAACTATACATTTTCGAGCGCGCGCGCTTTCCTACGTTTTGGTATGGGTCCCTGGTCACTGGGAGACACTTTGAGATTTTTTAGTGGGCTCCGCCCACTTTCTTTTATTTGCCCTATTTACAATAGTAATGTTCAGTTTTTGCATTACATTGTTATATGCACGGAACGTGCATGAGTTGGGGAACGCATTACTGGGCGACTCAGCGCTCGTTTAGTGCGCACTTCGTGCGCACTTTCGCACGGGCTTCGCCCGTTTACAACGATAATGTTCAATTTTCCCACTATTAATTGGTATGCACGGAACGTGCATGAGTTGGGGAATGCGTTAGTGAGTGTTTGGAAGCGGGCGAGTGCTTCGCGCTCGATTTCGTGCGCACTTCGTGCGCACTTTTGCAGCCGTGCTTTGCTCGGCACTGCGAAACTAATAGGCCTCTCGCCAGCTTGTGGCGCTCGGGCCTAATTAAAACTATCAAACGTTTTTCCCACACTATTTTGATGCTCTATATAAGTATATGGTTCACACACGTTGAACAACATTTCCACTTTGAATAATTGGATGTTGAATTTTTGCTGTTTTTTCCCTGAGTGAGCTGTAGAATATTCTCTCAGGTGAATTTAATTGTTTACTCTTTATTCACATATATTTATGCAAATAAAATGTGTTTTTAACACGTTTCATTTTGCTTCGACCACAAAAGCACTTCCATTTCACAAGTGGAAAGGATCATCTTTTAAAGAAGACATGGAGGTAGCATTAGCACACTAGTGTTTGTTAGCTGTACCATGACAATAAACTTTTTCTGGCCACGGAAAGTTGAGTAAAGCGTTTCTAAACTAAACTAAACTAAACTAAACTAAACTAAACTAAACTAAACTAAACTAAACTAAACTAAACTAAACTAAACTCATTGTGGTGAATAACTAGGATGCTTGGGAGTGTAGGCCCCTATATGAGGACTGTGGCAACGTGTTTAAATCTAGTTCTGTTTTTCACACTTTTAAAACGATAAAAATCAGGGACAGCCCCTTTAAACAAGGCAAACACTGATACAGTCTTAGCTCTTCTCAACCCTACCACCGACATGTCAAATTGTACAACAAGGAAAACTAAATAAATGTGATTTCCGGGTTGATTAATTCTTCCCAGACAATGACAGAACTCATAAACTTTAACACAAAATGGCCACCATCTTTAGCTCCTGGGAGTAGCCACTTTACTGTCGACAGCTAATCACATCTAAATTCAAGCAGCCCATTGAGCCCCACTTCAAAACCTCTCCACCGTGTAGAGCGAGGATAAAATCGGCACGGCACATTTCAAACCAAGCTTTAAATAGTCGTTAGATCAAAAAACTCTCATTGGTCTTTGATGCCACCACGCCTCCAATTAGCTGCAGATAAGCTAACGCCGCAGTGTCACTTTTGAAATGCTAATGCCGTCTTGCGTACACCGATGCAGCATGTAAATACACGTTTACAGCTAGTCTGGAGCTTTGATGAACGTATACAACCGCCATATGACGCTAACAAACATGTCTTGGTGTAGGGTTTGCATTAATTAGTAGTCGCAAGTTTGTTTAACAAGGAATAAATCAATCCAGCTGCTAAAATTGTAGACCTTTGTTGTGGTTGAAAATAATCAAGGCTCTCAAGTCTCACGCATTGACCGTGAGACACACGCAATTCACCTCCATCACACGCACACACGCCACACCTCGCATTTTTCACGATGAAAAATCAGTCACAATTTTGAAGATATTGACCTTAATATAGTGCCAAATGTATGTGATTAAAATAGGGTTTTGTGGTGTTTTAACAACTCCAATCAGTCAGTAGCATCTGAAATTTTCCACCTCCCTTTACAGCAAAGTAACAGCGCAAAATATACATATATTTTCAGTCGGCTGAAGTTGCTGCTCCGCTCAGCCGTGTGTTGTTGTGAGTGAAGTGCACAGGCTCACAGTCCAACCTTTTCACAATAAAGCCCTCAATACAGGGAGCAAACGATGGAACTTTTATCTTGAAAGCATCTCACAGGAAATGTTTAGTGTTTATCAGTGAACCTGACGTCGCAGACGCGCTGAAACTTTTTTGAGACTACAACCGCTCTATGGCGCAAAGACGCAACTTTGGCGCAGAAAACACAGCGGAAGGAATTGGAGACGGGCCGAGGGACAGACCGCACCTGCAGCTGCAACAGTGGCCAGTGCTCAAACATAAAAAAATTATGTCTTATTAGTCTATGTAAAATTAAAGTTTGAGATATAATGTCGATGTAATCCCTCATTCGTTCAGGCGTGTTTCACCGTAGAAAAGGTTTCAGGGGTTTTCATCCGAACGCTGTTTAAAGATCGAGACGTTTTGACTTCTATCCAGAAGTCATTTGACAACCCCTGAAACCTTTTCTACGTTTGAGATATAATATTATATTCTAACTGTCCCTGTTAGAGGAACCTGTTTAAACCCAAAAGGTGTGAACTGAACAGTTTGCATAACAGGGAGCTTATTATTTTCCCCTTGTATCCCTTGTTCAAATTGTGGATTGTCACTATAAACACAATGCACTCTTAAAATCTATATTATACTTGTGAATAATTACAGTATAATACATCTTGACTATAATGACCAAAATTACACTAACATGCACCACATTACTGGAAATGTGGATTACTGGAATTTTAAAAATTCTAGACCCCCCAATTCTGGCCAGCCCTGCTTAAAATTGTCTGATAAATAAATGATACATAGGGAATTTTTTCAGATTCCACCATCAGAACTGTAATATTACACACACACAAATCTCACTCCAAACCATGATCAAAACTTGAGAGCCCTGATAATTGTCTAATATATAGTCCAGGAGCCGGCCCCCTCCTTCATCATTATTTTCCTTATTATTATTTGTTAGTGTACACCTCGGGTCTTTATGAGTTTGGGGTCTTTTGTTTCAACTCAGCCCCGTTTGGTCCCATTTATTCAACCAAGTGTCAATTGGAAATTTGTGAGTGAGTACTGAACAGCGAATACTGCCATGATGGGGAATACAGCAATATAACATGATGATTATTAGACAGTTTATTGAAAAAAAAAAAAAATGTTATTCTCATGGACAAATCCTCCTCAGAAATTGTTGCATTGTGACACCAAGGCATGTTCCAAATGTAAATAGAAAGCCTTACCATTTTTGTAAGTGCATTAAACCCAATGTGAGCTCTGCATCTCATTCGGTTCACCCACTATAGCAGAAAAAATATTCCATACTTGCAAACCGAAGTGTGCAGGGCATGAAAAAGCATTACATTTACATAAACAAGCGTAAAATTCAATCCCCACAGCTATTAAATCTAAAAACCATTCCAGATGTGCTGGATTTATTGAATCTAGATGTTAATAGCTAAGATCAAATAATCTAAAAAATGTGTATGGTTTGTATTCCATGTAAATGAGCTTTTTGAATATTATAAAGTAGTTTATTATACTCTTTCTGCTGCCAATGGGATAGTGTACAAGTCAGAGCTTTTGACGTGATAAAAGCGTAAAATGTAACAAACGTAAAAAAACAAAGAAAAAAAAAACATAAATGCTTTATTTTGAGGTTGATTATAGCATTCAAAATCTTGAATTGTGGTGTTAAAAAGCATTACATTTGATTAGCTGAAACCAACAGATAAAATCCTCATTCATTTGTCCATAGAAAGTCTATAGGACCCTCCAATGAGAAAGTTGCAGTTCAGGAAAATAATTCGACTTAACATTCAAGGATAGGCCTGGTACAGTTGATGTTTCTATACTAAATATTATCTGAGTGATATTTTTTTCTGTATCTATTTAATGTCTGAGATTGGCGGATTTTAAAATATTGGTGTAGTCAAAATTTGATCTAGCAGAAAATCAATAATTATAACACCACTGCTCTGTTTCACCTTGAGATGTGATTGGGAGTAATCCAGGAAGTGCAAATTTTTTCCCGCTAAAGTTAACCTGTCATCCTACACTTAAACTACTTTGTAAAGTCTGAAGCTAGGAACTATTGTTTGAAGTGTTGTTTGTGATGGCCAGTAGAGTCAAAATGTCATTTGTGAAACTAGCAGGAAACTAGATTTGTATTTTTACTTTTTAAAATAGTTTTTTTTGGCTCATGGCTTTATTTGACAGGACAGTTGTAGCGTCAAAGGGGGAGAGAGGAGGAATAAATAGATGGAAAATGTCAAGTGCTTCGTGGTGGCAGCAACCACACATGTGCAACACCCACTGCGCCACCAACAACGCAAAAAATACAATTAATAATGACTTTTGACAAAGACCTATACTTGCAAGGCTTCATTTACCATCATAACCCATATCGATTCAACTCTAAATTACTTAATTGTTCAGTAATTCTCAGCCAAACAAATGTATAATTCATAATTCATCATTCACAACATGAACTTTCGCTGCTCCGTGCCACCAGGACCGCCTCTGCCTCACCGGGAACAAACCCCTGATTAGAGCCGGGATTTGAAGGTCACATTCTGGCCGTAAAGTTGTCCCAAATGAGACTCAGGAGGGGAAAAATATACACAGCAATGAAGCCGTACAGCAGGGCGGCCCCCGGCTCGCCTCGTCTCCTGCCATTGTATTTTAAAAAGGGCAGAGACGCAGGGCGGACGGAGGCTGGGTGCAGACCTCCCCGGCTCAGGTCCCTCCAGGCCCAGCCAATCATAAAAGCCCCTCTGCGTCATGTGACCTTTTCCACCACCGGCAAAGTGAAGGTGTCCTTGGGTAAAAGAATGAGTTGTATAGTTTCTGAGGAGCAACACTATGGAATATGTGAACTGTTTAAGGCAATGGTCCAAGTTTAGAAAGGGCAAAGAAACAACGCGCCCTAGAGATGCGAGGCAATGTATTCCTTCAATGTCTCATTCTGTGTGTGTGTGGTATTGTTTCTTCTTTGTTGGTGAAATCTTTCAGGTGACATGGTAAGTGATACAACCTGATTTAATCCGTCGACACAGAAAACGTGCTCGTCTCAAGGGACCATCGATGCACCAGTGAAAACGCAGAATAGATTTTGAAATGGAAATGATGTGGATTGCCCGTGTTTTTAGTTAATTGTTGTGATTCATCCACATTACCTTGCAATTACTTTTAACCATGAACACCCCCTACTAGATAGAGATAATTTGTTTTGCACCAAGTTCCACCTCCAAAACTTTGACCTAAAATGGAACTGCAACTAAACCTGAAAGGAATCAGGACTAAACCAGCCTGAACGAAACAAGGACTTGATCAGGTCTAAAGAAGCTATAAGACCATCAATAGAACCCACAAACCCTTAGTGGAACCCATACCGTAGTTGATGAACCACAGTCTAGGCCTTGATAATACAAAGGCCAACCCTTTTTTCCACATTGGTTTAATATACCACCCTTAACACTGACCGCCAGCAATTATTGGGGACCAGCTTTGCTTTAACAAATTCATTACTTGCGCATGGTAGGCTCTTAAACCGAGTCATTTCCCCGAAGCCCGGCCAGCATTTATTACATTTGCACATGTCAGCAGATGTAAGCTTTAAATAATGCATGCTTAAATTATTAGCACATAAAACTCCACCTCCCATGAGTCTTTGCTGCCTCTCTAGTGAAGACATCTCTGAGAACATGTTACAGAATTATTCACCCCTCGCCCCTTTGCCGTTCCATAAATATCCCTTTAACGACGCAGAAGATAGGCGTGCAGAAGTGGTTATCTTCTTGGGTTCTCATTTTTACACACACGTCTAGGGTGTTTGATTGTTTCTGGACATAAATGAGGAAGGATGACGGATTTACCGCCGGTTGCGACGCATTGGCCGATAATGTGGTCGTTTGCATGCCCCCGGGCCGGATAGCGCAGTGAGCCCGGTCCAGTTTGTTAGTGAAATGAGGCCTAGGCGCCACTGACATTTGCGGGAGATCTTTAATTTAGTGTGATAATGTTCTCCCGGCGTTGCTAAGTGTTAAATCCACACAGTGCTGAGTGATGAGGGGGAGGTCATGCAGTTTTCATTAACAGTTGTGCAGGTGTGAAAATCAGCAGTAGGATTTTATCCAGTTAGCAAGGCCATTATCACCTTTTAAAGTATAATAGTTTGTGTTTTGTCACGTGATCGAATCGAAATTGCAGGGGAAGATGAGTCTCAGATCAACTAAAGATGATTAATAGTAATATTTGTAGTTCTAGTAAGGACATTTGTACTTTCATTCGGCCGTTGATGTCACTGAAGCAGCCGAAGCAGACCCGGAGGCTGCAGATTTAAGTACTACAGAAATACGCCCCCACCCATTGACGCCCGTTCTTCTTCTCTTGCTTTTTTCTACTCGTAAACATTGGTTCTGGAGGATGTTTTGGGATTTACGCTTGCACATGGCACCCCGAGGTAAGATATTTAACGAGAAGGAATGCAGTGAACACACATTGTCATAATTTAGTGTCAGTTAAGTTCTACTATCGCATCATAACTCAAAAAATATCTTAAATATTTAATTTCTAGTTTTAAGTTTTAAAAGTATTCTATTAAATACATTTTTGCTAGCATAGCCACCAATGTAAACTGGTGGGCTGTGGCATAAATGGGTTGGGAGGAAAATATTTCTTAAGTAATCATTTTTCTACTTAGTAAACATCCAACAAGAAAGGGGGAAGCCACAAGCAAAGATTAATCGACTAATTGTGACTAAAATAAAAAAAATTAAAAATAAAAAAATCTAATATAAAAATTGCAACAAAAAAAATAAAATTTCAGCCCTGCGATGAGTTGGCCACTGTCCAGGTTGTAAGGCCCAAAGTCACTGGGATAGGCTCCAGTCACCCGCGACCCCTAACGGGAATAAGCGGTAGAGAATGAATGAATGAATATAAAAATTGATAATCAACTCATTAACTGAACTGTACAGACTCAAAAACACATGACCGAAGACTTTTCATAACAAAGACAGTGACATT
Source organism: Rhinogobius similis (assembly GCA_019453435.1). Lineage (NCBI taxonomy): Eukaryota > Metazoa > Chordata > Actinopteri > Gobiiformes > Gobiidae > Rhinogobius > Rhinogobius similis. The sequence goes on along the minus strand of CM033633.1, from coordinate 33,856,387 downwards.
ATTACATCAAAATATTAAAAAAAAGAATAGATTATTGCTGATTTTAATCAAAAATACACTTAATTCATAAATATTCTCTATCTAGAAGCCTTCAGTCACTATATTTCAATCTTTATTTTGCTGATAATTTATTTAAAAAGTTTAAAGGGAACATATTCTGCTACAGTGACTTTTTTGAGCTTTAAACACTGTTCTAACAATGTTCCATCATCAAAAACATACCTGCAGTAGCATTCAGTTGCATTCACGCTGTTTTGAGGAATTTGAAAATCCTCCCCCTCCAAGCGTCAAACACATGTCATGATGAACTTCCAAGATTTTCGGACGTATTTTCAGACTTCATACGTCACTTATCTGAGATGTTCCGCTGTTAAATCATCGCTAAACTCGTTCTGAGCATTTCTACCTTCTAAACACGATAACTGCTTCTGGTCACCTGCACGAAGAAAACCCCTCCAGACACAAGGAGAAAATGCACTGGAGAACCACACAGAACATGATTATTTACAGCAACTATGTCAGAATAAAGCGCAAGCAATAGGCTTTGAGGCCCGAGGTCCACCACACAGAAGAACAATGTAAGATCAGCTGTATGGCGTCATTCCATAAGATAGTCTATTACCAAACAAACTGGACTGGCCTCGTCATTGTAGAAGATGCTTTAATCATTTTGTTCAAGAAACTACGTCTCAAGTTTAAACATGAGCTTGTCTCTTACAATGTAGTCCATACTTGGGTGGGCATGGTCGATAACAGCTTCGCGGAAGTGGTTCATTGTGCTGAAGGCTCTGGGGCACTGTTCAAAGTGGTTCCTAGAGGATGTATCGTAACAGTCGGGCTGGTCTGTTTCTCCTTTTAAGTGGCTCTCGTAATCCAGTTGTATTGATTCCATTGTGAGCAGAGCTGTGCAAAAGATGACAGTCTAACTGGTCATCTCCGGCGCGTAATCGAACATCTGCCAGGCTCGTAATTCTCTGGCTGTTTTTGGCAATGCAAATTTTCACTAAAAAGTGTTAATTTGATATAAGCACACTTACCCATTAATGTGCAAATTCTGGTTAGGGTTCGCCTGTATCGTCCCCGTCAGGCATCCGTCTTCTGCATTTGACCCATCCTCCAACAGTGCCGGGTGACCTATCTCCAGATCTTGAGCAAATCTTGGTCAGGATTTCCTTAGCCAGAGGATTTTACCCAAAGTGCATGTTTTGGAATGATGGGGGAGTGCCTGTAGAAAACCATAACAGACATTACACTTTAGATCAGTGTCAACATGGGGCTTGAAAAATGCGCAGGATACAACTTTTATATAGAGAACTGAACTTTTGTGTAGTTTTTGTTTTTTTGAACAACACTCCCAAATAAAATTTTGACGATTAGTGATATACGAAATTTACAGTATTTACAATCAGTAGCTAATACTGATTGTTGATCATAGGCTGTCACCAATGTTCGTATGGGTGTTTGAAATTCTTGAATGCTTGGATTTTACTTGAATTTTGTAAAAAGTGCTTGAAATTGAATCTTTGCAATCTGTATTCTACGTATTTTGACAGTAAGCACTATTAGTCTTAAGTTTGTTGATTTTGAGTATTCTTAGTATTCTAAACTATCCATACTACTGAGTTGTTTGCTGGTTGTGCCATCATGAGCTTCCAGAAGAGAGGAGAGAAGAAGAAACAGAAAATGTGATTGGTAAAGCAAAGAAAACTTACATATATAGAACTAACCACTCCTTATTTTTTTCGTCAGAAGGTGCACACGGCAATTGTTCTTAATTTGACTGTATATTTTGGCTTTACTGTGTTTATTTCTTCTAATAAAAGTTTATTTGTCTTTTCACGGTGATTACTGGTGTGTTGTTTAGTGAATAAGAACATACACTGATTACTGTGGCAGAATAAATGATGACTAAAACATCAGTCCAAGCGTGGCTTTATCTGATTGAAACGAAAACTTTGGGAGCGGTTGTACTGCGCAATACTGAAACTGTAAAATCCTTATTTCATGTTGCTGTAAATCATAATTTCTTGGCAATTGTTAAAAATGGTGCCAGCACTGAGTCATAACAGAGGCCGTAGCCACTTACCTTTGTACTGACACACTGTCCCTCGTAGTAAGAATGCAAACTGAACCAGGGGCATGTTCCATTTGAAGCTGTCTCATAAAAATGGGTTCACTGTGCAGTCCATGCCAGTACCTGCCTTATTTTTTAATGAACTACCTATTTTGAGATCAAACTGGCAAACTTCGCCAAAAGGTGACAAATTTGCAGCCCTTTGAGAGAAAGCTCGAGTTGGGAACTAGACCTCTTTTCTCACACAAGGATTCTGTTATTTGATAATTGTTCCTGCAGTTCCTCCATGTTTGAATCAGCATGGCCGTGAACAGGGTGTCCGCGAACAACCAAAACAGCACTAATGGAGCACAAATCCACATGCTGCCTGATTTTGGCCTCAACAAAACACAGAATAAAATGAAAAAGATCATTTGAAGGAGTCCAGTGCTAAGCCACAGTGCTATGGAGTGATGTGATGGTGTCATTTTGTTCAACATTCCCAAAGAAAAGTTTGAAGATGAGTCGTATACGAAAGCAGTGAACAATTATTTACAGTATTTACAATCAATAGACAATACTTCCGATCCTAGGCTATCATCAAGTTTCGTGCAGGTGCTTGAAATCATTGCATACGCTTGGATTTTACGTTGTTTTCAAGGTTGAGAAATTGCCTGAATTTTGGAAAAAGTGCTTGAAAATGCTTGAAATTTAAACTTGCCAATCTGTAGCCTACATATTTTGACAGTAAAGAGCGCTAATAATCTGTAGTTTTTAGTTTTTAAGTAGTCTAAAATTGCATACAAGAACTATCCATACAATTGAGCGGCATACTAGTTTGTGCCACTATCTAAAATGCCCTATAATACAGGACATTTCCTCTGATTTCCAACAAAGCAGCAAGCCTTGTGATGGTTTTGATGACATTCTCAAAGTTCATTTTGGGAGAGAAGCATATTACATTCTTTTGCTGATTTCAAACACTACAGTTAAAGGATACATTTGCGTGTTTATTCTGAACGCAAAAAACATGGCTGTGCGCTGGGGCTGAGTTAAGTATAAAAACTGCGAGTCTACCTTGAAAGTGCTTGATTTTTATCTTCGAAAAGGTGTACGCACCTTCTCTCATTGTTTGCTGCTCTGTATCAGCCCCTGGCACACACTGGCTGAGGGATAGAGGCTAATCCTCCAGCTTGGAACTTCAAAACAATATCCTGGCTCAAGCTCCCTTTTATACCCATCCCACAAACCAATTAACAAAAGATAATACATGTATGCTACCAAAAGCGTATTTGGTCCTCACAACAAAATTACAGAAGAATGTATCATCCAAAATACTGGTGCTTCTGTGCCTGTTGCACACTCAGGAGAAATAATAATATACAATTTATCCATAAACCTGCACTCTGCGCTGACGTAACTGTGAGTCAGACCTGGTGAATAGAGATGGTGGCAGAAAGTTTGTTACCGTACAAGATAATGGACATGGAGTATTCAGCAGTAGCATAGTGTGTGAGCAAGACCACTGGGATGGATGTTGGTGGCTGAAATGGTTGGAAAACGGTAAAAAAGATAAGAGGTTAGCGTGTGTGTGGACGTCAGATAGGAGACCGCGCTGATGGGGCTACTGCGTCACACATAGGAATACCACTGTGCAGAATCAGGTCGTAGGATGGCGTGAATGGCAAGCTGAAAAGGCAAAGAGGTTCCTTAGTGTCAAGTTTGAGAAACCCAGTACCTCAAGAAAAAAACAGCACAGTCATGATTTGAAATGTTGGGCAAATCTTCCATTCATTTGCGATAAAGTTGGTTCTCCAGGTGCTTTCCAGGGCGGGAACGTTTCATGTCTCCACCAGCTTGAATTCTTCTGTGCCCGTTATGTTGCGTGGCCTCTCCCAGTCGATTAAGAAGAGTCCAGAGACAACTGAACCGACAGCTTGTGAGAAAACGGAATTCCCTTGAGCGCGAAGGCACAAATGATGTATGTGACAGACTTTTGCTCTTGAGACGGAAGTGGTAATAACACTAAAACAAACTGCCGGGCTTTGTAGAGAATAAGTTGGTTAAGTCCCGTTCTAACAAATAAAATCTTTGACAGACAAAAAGTTGGAAACAGTCTCTGCGTGTGTGACTCAATCCTCTTCCAGTGGATACAACATTGCTTACATTCCCCAAAACACCGGGCGCCATATTCATTTTAAGTTCGACTCACTCTGAAAAAGAAAAGGAGGAAGTCCGTTTTGTGTGTTTATCCGTGACATTGTCGTCAGTGGAATTGCAAGGATACCATGGGGCCCCAAGCCAAAAATAATAGAGGACTCGCAAACTAACCACACAAAAATCAGAAAAAAATATTAAATTTATAAAGACTCAAATGTAATTTGTAAAAACAATGTACAAAATTCAAAAAATGCTATTGACACTGTAATAAAACACACGTCTAGATACACATACCTACGGTTGTGGAAGCTTCGACATTGCTTTGGGTGGAGGTAGTAGTACCTACTGTTGTGGAGGCACAAGTACTACTTTGTGGAGTGAAAGTTGCTGTACTTGATGTGGATGCAAACTGAGGTAAAGGCAGAACAAAGAAAAAAAACGTATATAGTGTCTTACTTAACATATAGTGTCACAGGGCATTTATAATCTCTTGGAGTACAAAAAGGTTACTTACAGTGTTCATGATCCAGACTTTGGGGGGCTCTAAACATATTGATGTTGAAGCTGTTTAAAATTACACTGCAAGTTTTCTTTACACATATTTAACACATTTTCACATAATACATACCTTTTTAATCCACAACACAGAGACATTATAAAACGAATCAACAAACATTACATTTGCATATGATTTGTTGTAGGTCGCTGTGATCAAATGTGGAAATCCTGTCCTGAAATCTCATCTGAAATCTACTTTTAGACTTCTGATCACAAAAATCACTCGAGGATTTGAACTCAAGCACTTCTCTTGTCCGCTTGAAGTATCCACAGCAGGACAGGTCCCAGTTTTTCCTGCTTTCTTGGTTGATGAACCTTCCATTGTGCACACTGCACACACATAGTTTAAAATAATAATAGTATTGTTCTTTATATGTATATTTTATTTTATGTATTATTTTGGTGAAATAACTACAAACAAAAGTGCAAAACAAGTGCAGCCATTACAAATAATCTCAATAAAGTGTTACATTTATCGTTTGGAACATTTATCCCTCTTATGTCAATGATCGGCAAATATAATAATACAGTGATCCCTCGCTGTATCGCGCTTCATCTTTCACGGCTTCGCTGCTTCACGGATTTTTTTTACAGTGCGGATATTTTTACAGTGCGGATATTTTTACAGTGCATCCACTGAACTTCAGCGCACGGCACAAGAACGGGACCCTTTGACGAGTCGTTCATTGCAGTTCTCAAATATAATCGAAGGTGGCATATCCGTTTATAAAAATCTTCTTGCTCAGAAAAGAAAGAGCGCCAACAACTACCCCTAACCTGCGCCTTCAGTAGAGACAGATGCTACAGCGGAGCGGAGTCAGGACCAAGAGGCACAGCTGGGACATACGCGTGAAATACGCGAGTGACAATGTTTCCAACCTTGTATTACTATATTAAAATTATTGTTTTAAACAAATTTTGGGCTTTAAAACAGGTTTTGGTTTTTGGTTTCATTCCATAGTTCAGTATTGCATTGTAAAATAATAAAAAATAAAGCTGTGACTACTTCACGGATTTCACTTTTCGCGTGTTATTTTGGGAACGCAACTCCCGCGATAAACGAGGGATCACTGTATTCAAATTCAGGCACTAAAGGCAAAACTCATTTGTTTCGATGTTTTTTTATTTATTTATTTATTTTTCAGTTTGCTCTCTCAGCATATCGGCTTTCTTGTGAAAACAATAAACTTGTTCAATCTGTTCCTCAAGATTTCATTGAATCCACTTCATCCATAGATTTCTCTGGGACATTGTGACTTCAAAGGTCGTTTTCTTAAAATGCATTTTTCTCGCTCGGGAAATGAAGATCAGCCTTAAAGAAGCTCCTACACACATCAAACTGTACAATCTTGTACTTAACAAGATTTTGACGAAACATACAGGAGGATGCTGATGTGTTGTGTTGACGTCTAATTTAAGGTCTAAAAAAATATTTTGCCAAATTTTTTGTATATAAGATATCCAAAATCCCACTGTAAAACTTATGTGTACAAAATGAACCTAGAAATTTAAACCTGGCCGATTTAAATGTCCCAAGCATGTGCAATTTGGCCATTTTTACACATAAAATGTCTTATTTCTAGGGGTGCACGGTGGCAGAGCGGCTAGAGCTTCTGCCTCTCAATAAGGAGGCAGAAGCTCTAAGGAGAATCCCAGACCACCCCAACATCGTGGTTTCGAATTCCGAACCACCCTAACATCACACGATCTCTCTGGGTGGAGTCTGCACGTCCTCCCAGTGTTACCGTGGGTTCTCTCCGGGTTCTCTGGCTCCTCCCACCGTCCAAAGACATGACTGTGTAGGTTGACAACTCTAAATTGTCCATAGTGAATGAATTTGAGAGTGAATGGTTGTATGTCCTTGTCTCTGTCTCTCTGTGTTAGCCCTGCGACGAGTTGGCCACTGTCCAGGGTGTACCCGCCTAAGGCCCAAAGTCACTGGGATAGGCTCCAGTCACCCGCGACCCCTAACGGGAATAAGCCGTAGAAAATGAATGAATGAATGAATGTCTTATTTCTAAATAAAAACATTACCTGATCATTTTTTTCATCTTATAAATGTCCATTGCTATTATTCAGTCCTTGACAGTTGGTTTATTATGTGTCATCTATTTCTTTGTGATAGCTTTTTTTCCTGCTGCAAAGAGTACAAAGTCCAAAAGTATCCATCTGTTGTTTCCACTGCAGGAATTTTATGTTCCAGATACATTTTATTAATCTCAGTGCAACTTTTTCTCTCTGCTTTCCATTGCTTGCTATTTGTCTCACTGAACATTACAGAAATAACATTACTTGTGCGTATTACTCCATTTCTGGCGTTGCATCTATTATGGTAATACAGCCTGATCTGACAAATCTTCGTCTAGGATCTAGCAACAGCGCCCAAATGAGTGTTGTGACTCCTATCTTTAGCCCTCCTTCATCATGTTGTCATTATGTTCTGGTAATAATGACAGGAAGAGCTCCCAGTGAGAGGAGATGCTAAATTAAAGTTAAGAGGTGCTTCTTTCCTCTCTGCTTTAGGCGTGTGCTTTAGTGTTACCCCGGTGTTGCCATGGAAACTGCCTCCCCCAAGTTTTGGAGAAACTGTAGTACTCAGTCTTATTGAGGTTATCCCGTTTTTTAGGCCACACACAAACTCTCAAGTGCACGGTAAACAACACGGGGAAGAGGAAGGGGAAACAGCTGTGAGGAAAAGCAGTTTTTCTTTACCTGAATAGGTCGGTGGAGCAGATAGACAAGGGTTCTTCAGGTTGCAGTCTATTATTGTCTTACTTAAAAATGGTTGAAGTATGATTGTACAAGAGGATTTATCTAGTCTAGGATTGGCTAATGTTTATTATTTTCCTATTTTCTCCATGGAGATGTTGTTGTTTTTCCATAACGTTTAGCAAACTCCATAGAGACAAGGTGACTCCACCAAAAGATTTTTGCGCAATAAAAACACCTGGAATGGTATAACTGAAAGGAGCGTTTAAATAAGGTAAAAGGTAAGTTTTGTGCCCATAATTTGAACGTGTTAACCATCCTTCATGGACTATTAATCACATAAACACTTAATTTAAAGTCAATATGACATATTCTAGTTATAACTTAGTTTGGCAGGAAGGCACCTTAGTGAATATTTAACATAGTTTCACATGTGCAAAGTTACAGTTCGTGAAGAAATTTAAATACATTTTAAATTAAGGGAGTAGTGCTGAGTTCAAGCCAAAGTACAAAAAGTAAATACTCATCGCTCTCCATAGAAACAACATCAACAACAAACAACAGCAGCAATTTAATTCTGCTCTTGATATGTGACGTATGTTGGCATGAACCGATTGGCAGCTTACTGATCATTCTGAATGTATTATAAATGATCGTCAGTCAGTCTGCTCCTCTGGCTGTAGTCCACGGTGCTCTACCTCACACCAAGTGCAGGCGAGGTTTAAATCGATGGAACCCTGGAAGCTTTTGACAGAACAATGTGCTTCTTCACTTCTTCTACAAATGATGAGATGAATAGTTGTCAGCACTGAGCGGGGGACCTGACCCTCCAAAGGTCAAATCTGTGTTACAAGAAATCAATCCAGCGTTCAAATACGTGTGGGTGCAGAGGGAGCCATGGACTCAACAGGCTCCAGCTGGTCAGGGCAAGTCTGAGGGCCTCCTGATGTCCAGTCCAGCATTAGCACTGCGGCCAGACTCTCAAGCTTTCAAATGTTATGTTTTTAGCTTCTCTTGTAATGTTCTCTTGTCAAAAACCTGCTTGGAGTTGTGTTTTGATTCATTTTAAAGCTAGGGTACCTGAGTTTCATACTGTGGAAGTACTTTTTAACTCCCTCCCTTTAACTCCCTCTTACTCATACTCATACTCTAACAAACCCTTTGGCGCATCGTTAAAATTCACATTCATTCATTCATTCATTCCTTTTCCACCGCTTGTCCCCTCACTGGAGCCTATCCCAGTGACTTTGGGCCTTAGGCGGGGTACACCCTGGACAGTGGCCAACTTGTCACAGCTGACACAGAGACATAGACATTGAAAGACAACCATTCACTCTAATATTCATTCTCTACGGGCAGTTTAGAGTTGCCAGTTAACCTACACATTCATTTTCGGTCCTGTGCACAGCTTTAGAACAACTTTTTTCAGGCAACAAAGTGAAACTGGGGAAGACCACCCAAGCCCAGCCAATCAAAGTGCTACTTTTAGCTCTTACTTTGAGACAAAATACTTTATTATTAGATGCAGACAGCACGCAGATGTTTCATTTCTGTCACAAAGTGCAGCTTTTACAAGATACTCTTTAGTGGAAAACACAGAATTTACTTATTTACACCCAAAAAAGTCAGGTACCCCAACTTTAAGCATGTTTTAACCCTACATATCAAATCTACATCGTTTATCAGCTCTCAAAAATGCTTGACCTCAGTGTTTTTTTTAAGTCATTTTGTTGTTTTTAAAGGGGACATATTTTGTAGAGTTGACTGCTGTCATGGTGTTCCCTCGTCATAAACAAAGTTGGATTTTGATTGGGGCTGCAACTAACAATTATTGACTTATTGTTTGATAGAAAAAAATAACGTTTCGTGACTCTATCAACTATTCATTGATAACTTTTTGTGACTTTTTGTACATTGATCAGTTTTCTCTAATAATTAATTTGTGTGTTATTTGTTAAATGTAATAAAAAATTTAATAATTGTCTCAATTTGGAACTTTGTCATGCCTGTGCTTTGAGGACAGACATCGGAGGCCTGCACGTCTGAACTAGAGGTCCTGATGCACTGCAAATTTCGCCAAAAGTTTAGTTTTTCCAACTCTGGAGTTGGACACCCAGCATGCTCAAGACGCAACGCACCAAACACTTGACTTGCACCTTAGAAACACTGGGTGGCCTGGACGCACCTCCACCATAGACTCCACTCCTTTGAGGCTTTGGTCTGGTTTGGTTTGCTCATAAGGCAGTTACAGTCTTCAGAGCAACATCAAATGCTGTTTAAAATGTGATGAAATAGGCTATTGTTAATTTCAATATTCAATGGAAATAATACACTAACTTTAAATGAAATACCAATGTGCAGTTTAGGGTTATGAGACTGATGAGATTCCTTCATTTTAGGCTGTAAGTAGGATATCTAATGGGGTTTGATGAACATCTGACAGAAATCCATGTGTGCTTGTGTTGCTCCTCTGAGAAATGAACAACTAATGTGTGGACACATTTTTGGATTCACGATAGCGATACACGATGGGATACAAGCAGCAGTGAAGTCTGCCTGACGGGCACAGGGAGCGTGTTTTGTGTCACTTTGACTCTCTCCTGGGCATAAAACTTTCGCTCGATGGTCTCAGCACTTTGTGTGGAAATGGATTGCGTATGTACCATTTAATTCTGCCACATTATTTAAAGGTTTGGATGAAAAGGCAACATATTTTCGTAGTCGAGTTGTTGCAGCTAAGCATTTGAGGCTTGAGTGCTCGGAAACTTAACCCCCATGCATGGAGGATTAAGAATTGTCATGTAGCCATTTTTCAACATAGAAAACTCGTAAATTCAAATCTGCTGTGTGCTGCGGTGAATTGCTATGGATGAAGAGCTATGGATGTCAAGTCTGTAGTTTTGAAAAGGAAGTTTATTGCTATGAAATCTGTTTAATTATTTACATTATGTTATATTTTAATATTAAATGTTTTGCAGGCTCAGACCAACTCCTGGTTGTTTATTATGTCAAAATGCTAAAAGTTGCAAAAGAACACCTAATTAAGTTTTAAAAATGGCTTTATTTGTGTTATGTGTGGGCTGCACATTAACCTGTGTAGTGTAGTGTTGAAAGTCATCCAGTGATAAATTGGGAGTGCCAAGGGCCAACCTCGCCTCGAGCACCAAGCTCGCTAGTGTCTCTTCTTGTGCTTCACTAAACAGCAGAAGAACTCTGGGTAAGTTCTATTGCTTCACTCCACAGCGCAGTTTTGAATACAGAGAGACGATTTGATTTCCACCCAGTGTGAGTCTTGAAAGTTATAATTCTGCTTTTGAGTTAATTTATTAAAACTGAAGCATAAAGTACTCTAGACATATTATTATTTTACATTTCTTCTATACTTATCACCTGTCTATCACTGTCTGCCAATCACAAAGTTTGCCTCTCAATTTGCATAACAGTGCAATTAACATTTCATCTGTAAAATCACTCTGAAATGATTCACAATCAAATGTTACTTTTCTGCTTTTCTAAAGTTTAAAAGCAGCAGCCCCCAAAACCCCAAAATGTCAGATCATTTCTTAATTACATTTCAATTTATTCTTAAGGACTATACAGCCCCTCAGACTAAAACTTTAATGAAAAGGACAATATTTGGAAAATCAATATCAAAGTTTAAAGAATTATAAGAGCCAATAGTCAGTGGCATGTCATGTAGTCCAACTGAGGGCAGTTTTAGTCCCAGTGTTACTGATAAAATCGAGGACTAGATGTTGCAGCTCCACTAAAACAGAAAGTCCTCTAAATTGTCAACTTGTATTTTAGACCCAATTCCAAGCAGACTCCTCAAAGAAATCCTCCCCCTAATTATAAATCATATTCTTAATATAATAAATACTTCACAAGAAAGTCGTTATGTCCCGCAGTCCTTCAAATATGCAGTGATTAAACACTTGAAAAAGTTCAATCTAGACCCTGACCTATTGGCAAACAATCGACCTATTTCTAATCTTCACTTTGTCTCTAAAATCTATGAAAGAGTTCTGGTTAAACAGCTTTGTCGCCATCTAAAGGACAATCATTTACTTTAAGTTTTTCACTCAGGGTTCCGTGCGCACCACAGCACTGAAACTGCACTAGTTAAAGTCACAAACGATCTGTCATTAGCTGCTGCTGATGGACAGGTTCTGTTTGACACCATCGACCACAACATTCTACTGCAGAGGTCAGAATGTGATGTAGGTGTCAGTAGTAGGTGGTTTAAATCCTATCTATCTGATAGGTACCAGTTTGTTAATGTAAACCAGAGCTCCTCACCTTGCTCTAAAGTAACCTATGGTGTGCCGCAGGGTTCAGTACTCGGTCCAGTTCTGTTCACTCTTTATATGCTATCGTTAGGTACGTTTATCAGAAAGCATGGCGTTAACTTCCATTGCAGAAAGGTATAGTCAAATCTAGTATCTTTTATGTTGTGAAACGGGCAAAATAGAACTCGTCTGTATCCCTGATTTATTGCATGTAATAAAGGAAAATCTAAGTTGCCGATATATGCAAGATATGCAGATATATTGTAAAAGCATCTATTCGGGTGAGAATGAGACCACAACTTTTACTCTGCATCAATTAATTGAGCATTTTATTTTACCAGAGAAGCAGGAATGCTAATGTTTGTTAGCTTTACCTGTGAAGGGTCCGTGACACTCTGGGCTCAGAGACTCGAGAAAAGTGCTTATGAACTCATGGAGGTGAATATTTAGAATGCTGGGACTGCATTAGGAAAGTGAATGATACATGTGACTGATGTAAAGACTTTTTAAAACAAACTAGTTCTGTTTTTCACATTTCAAAACAATACAAATCAGCAACAGGGCCTTTACAGCTTGTCAATCCTGTATTTCAAATGACTAAATAATAGTTCACAATATTTTATTTCTGCGACAGATGTCCTCTCATCCTCCTATCCCTAATTGAAACTTATTTTTTAAAAGAGTAACAATTACAACAAGCTACAGTCTTTATTAAAGTACACATTATGCAACAGTTACTTTTTTGAGCTTTTAACCTTGTTCTAACAATGTTCTGTCATCAAAAACATACCTGATGTTGCATTTACCTGCATTCACGCAAGTTTGAGGAATGCTGATAAGAAAATCATCTCTCCTACCGTCAAAAACACTCCCTGCTGCACTCACTCGATCAATGACATTTTTTCCAGTTTTAGATGTCACTTACCTAAGAATCTTTTGCTGATTTCTGCCATCTAAACACGATCGCTGCTACTGCTAGCTTGATCATCGCATGTCACGCAGTCTCTTGAACTGAAAACATAACTAAATTGTGTATAGCGCTAGGACCCATCTATTGGCTGTGCACACTCAGTAAGTGTCAGGACAGACAGCAGAGAAACATATTCATTTAGTCCATAATTTAAGGTATTCAAGTGCATGTTTAAAGGCTAATAACAATACAAAAAATGCATAATACTGTTCCTTTAAGTAATTTAATTTGGTAAAATGATGTACCAGATCACGTCCCACAGAGTGTACATACGTTACAGAGCGTACCACGCGAGTACAGAGTCGCGTAAACCTCATGGTCCATTCGTAAGACACGTCCTATGCGTGGGATCCGCCTGCACTGTTTTGATTTAGAGCGCTTTATTCACGCATTTATTACCAGCCGCTTAGACTACTGCAACTCCCTGTACACCGGGTTGGACCAGGCCTCCATCCACCGCCTGCAGTTGGTCCAGAATGCTGCTGCTCGTTTGCTCACCGGGACCAGGAAATATGAGCATATTTCTCCTGTGCTGGCCTCTTTGCATTGGCTCCCTGTCGGCTACAGGATTGATTTTAAGATTTTACTAATGGTTTTTAAATGTTTGAATGGGTTGGCTCCTCCTTATCTCTCGGAGCTTCTGTCTGTTCATGCTCCATGCAGAGCGTTGAGATCAGCAAACCTCATGATCTTAGACGTCCCGAGATCACGGTTAAAAACCCGAGGGGACAGGGCTTTCTCTGTGGCAGGTCCCAGACTCTGGAACAGTCTTCCTCTGGACATTAGAACAGCCCAATCTCTGAATATTTTTAAGACTTTGTTGAAAACCCATTTGTTTGCAAGGGCTTTTAACACGAGCTGAGCAGAACATTTGTATTGCTTTTTTTTTTAGCTTGTTTCTGCATGTTGTGTTTTTGTCTTATTGTATTTTATATTGTGTCTGTACAGCACTTTGGGCCATTGTGGTTGTTTTTAAATGTGCTTTATAAATAAATTTGACTTGACTTGACTTGACTTGATTTCCCGGTGTCGGACATCTTCAGTGCTTTGCTTCTCCCTGCTTACGTCCATGCGCTCCTGTTCAAAGCTGGGGCGCCGCACACACACCGATCTCCACCCAAAATAGAGAGTTGAAGTTATTTATCTACGACAGACACTTTCTTGTAGCGTTGTATGTGTATTTCTCCCCAAACAAATAAGTGAAAAGTGATATTTTCAATACAGTAATTAGACGGCCATCTGGTGCGGCTCCTCTGCGTTCCCAGTCTCAGGTGCTTTATTCCCTTTTGGACGCGAGCTCTTTGTGATAAACAATAGGAATTAGCGCGGTTCTGTTTGCCTGGGCAGCTGGCGCCACAACCCAGCAGATCCTTCTCCGCTCGGCGTGATTAACACCTCTCTCCGGATTTAGTCTACCTGCTAACTCCCCCTCTCCGGTGAACACGAGCCCGGAGCAGCTACTAAATCCGGCAGACTTCATGTTTGATGGATGTGGAGTGGGCTATTTATCAAAGGAGTTTGTTGTGTTTTCGTCGCAAATAAATCCCGACTTCTCAAATGATTTCTCTGGTGGGAGTTTGATTGTGGCTTTCTAGAAAAAACAAAAAAATATATTTCTAACTTTTTTACCTTCTTAAAACGGTTTAAGACAAATAGTCAAGTTGAGGTAGAAATATCTTTGAGTTGTTAAAATGAAAATGAATGTGAAAATGAAATGAGAGTCAGCACTGAAGACAAATACACCAAATACTTTACTTTAACATTAACATTAAAACCGAATATTTACACTGAGCCTTTTTTTGAATGAATACCAAACAGTCCTATGTCGCGTTTTTTCACTAGAATATAATTTTTTGTATTGTTATTAGCCTTTAAACAAGCTCTTGTGTACCTTAAGTTTGACATCTCATATTTTATATTAAAAAAAAGAAAAAAATGCTCAGAGCAAGTCTGGTGGTGATTTAAGGACTTAAAACAGCAGAAGATTCGAGATGAGTGACGTCAATTATCGAAAAACTTCACTGATCGAGGGAATTCAGCAGGAAGTGTTTCTCACGGTCGGACGAGGAGAGGATTTTCTAACCAGGATTCCTCTAGCTAAATTGAACTCCAGGTATGTTTTTAGTTTCTTTTGTTTATTTGGTCTGGACATGTTAATGAATGCCAGAATTACACTCTCAAAAACACACCTATTGTACAAGTTTTTAGGCCTTTAGGGCCTTCTTGCTGTGAGGCGAGAACAGTAACAGCTGTGCTACTGCTCCTTTAATGCCTTTGATGATGGAACATTATTAAAACATAGCAATATGTCCCCTTTAACATTGAAAGTGAACACATTTACACTGAGCAATATTTGTCTTCACTAATTTCTCATAAATAAAGGCATAACAAACGCAGTCCTGTGTCGTGTTGTCTCACTAGAATATGTTTTAAGGAGAGACACTGCAGTTGTCAGTTTGCTCTCTCAACATATCAGCTTTCAAGTGGAAACAACAAACGTGTCCAATCTGCTCCTAAAGATGTTTCATTATTTCATTGACTCCACTTCATCCATAGATTTCTCTGCGACATTATAACTTCAAAGGCCGTTTTCTTAAAATGCATTTTTCTCCCACAGAGACATAAAGATCAGCCTTAAAGTAGCTCCCACACACAGAACTGTACAATCTTGTATGCAACAAGATTTGGACGGCATATACAGAAGGATTTGTTTTTGTTTTTTTCCGAAGGGTGTTGAAAATTTTTTTAATTTCTTCATCATGTTGAATTTCCATACAAATACTGAAAACCAACGCCATCTCTGAAAAAGCAGGTCCTCGAAGATTTACACATGCCCTGGTTAAAGCTTAGAGGTTTTGTCTGTCAAATACAGTACAAATCCTCCACAGAAGAATGGAAAGTTTCTGCCCAACCTGCGGACACTTACAAACAACACCCAATAGCTGCAATGTTCAATGTGGATATTTGGCATTTAGGAACAGTCTGTAAAAAGTTATAATTAAACACATTTACCACATTAGAGCCAAGTAATATATTACATTCATACTATAAATAAATAAAGACGTTTAACATACTTCTCTCCACACATAACATTCAGTTTTTGCACAGCAGTAATAATATACATAACCTTTTGTACCAGACTGTCATGTCAAATGGAAAAAGCATATTTGCGTCCTGCTTTTTCACCAGCCTTTGTTGAAGGTCACTTTGTTTTGCGTCACTAGAAACAGTTTATATTTGTATGTGCCGGGATGAACTCCAGTATTTAAGTCTTTTCTCATGAAGTACTTCCCAATAGTGATTCCAGCTTCCATTTTCGTCTGCCCCAAAACTAAAGACGTTCACCTGTGAAAGCAAAAAGAAGTCAGCAAAATGAGGACATGCGGATAAAGCATCTTTAATGCGGAATTGTTGAAATTTAATTGTGGCCTGATTTATTTAAATGATATCAAAGCAGAACTAAGTAAGTCCGTGTGGTGGTTAAATGTATTTTCAAGTGTTGTCTCTGAGCGGAAAACCACTGGCAACGTTTCCTGATGCCGACCCAAAGAGACCTCTCCTGAGAAACCTTGGCTCTCTTTTTTACATTTGGCGACATGAACTGTTTTTGAATGTGATTGTACGTCCTTATTTCAAAAGAAAGTAAGGGGATAAAAAGAAAAAAAGAAGCTTTTGCGTCTTTTTACTGTCTATAAGAGACCAGCAGGAGGAGCTTACTTAGTTCTGCTTCAAGTTTTAAGTCTAAAAATTAGGCCAGATCTAGTTTACTCAAAAAAAAAAAAAAAAATCCAAATCCCCTTGGTAAATTTTTTGTAATTAATATGTACAATAAAAGAAATTAATTCTAGTTCTGTCCATTTTCTAATTCAGATGTGTGTAATTTTGCAAATTTTTCACATTAAATGCCTTATTTCTATTTGAAAACATCAGCTTATGAAAAACATATGTACATTTTTACAGTTATGTGAGTAAACTACAGGAGAAGATTCAAATTTATATTTTTTTACTTGCAGTGTACCGCCTTAATCAATTAACAGATCCACTAAATACATTATCAAACCCTTCTCCGTGTTGATCACCCGGTGGACACGTGGTGCAGGACGTGATGGTGTTCTCCCACATTTATGCAACTCAGTCTCAAGGAAACGCTCCCTTCAGACTGAGTTGTGTGCTTTGAACACCTTGCCTTTCTTACTCGTAAAAGCCGCCCGCACACTCCTCTGTCGAGCCACGAACTGCAATTTTCCAGGTCAACGGAAGCGTACTCGCGATCTGAGAAAAAACTGTGTCCCTTGGGTCGAGCTTGACATGGAAAATCTTGATATGATCCTCAACACCGAGCCCAAACATTGTCAGTGATCGCCAAAGACAAACAGGAATATATCCAATATCTCAAATGGGGTCGTAGTTTTTCAGAGACGTTTGAAGCTTTTTCATTTGCCCAATCAGCGTTTAAAGGTTGTTTCCTGGTTCTTCACTGTAATCCAGTACAACAAGGACACTTCCTCTTTCTCTGATATCTCCTGGAATGTACCTTGAAGATTTTTCTTTTCTTTGTGCAACATTTGGGTGTAAAAAAGAGAATAATTGTTTTCACAGAGTAAAATCTTCCTGCCACCCACTTGTGTGAATGTACTTTTTTATTTAATTTATTTGTCTTCATCTCAGCTGAGGTCCTTCTAAAATCCCACCGCATTGCTCTGTCCCGAAAATCCTCCTCAGATGTACATAATTTGATCACTGGGGCATTGACCTCTGGCCCATGTCTCTGTCTCAGTCCAATCTAAAACTTTTCTAACTATAACTTCAGAAACTATCCATTAAATGTCAAACCCAGCTTAATTACACCCTCTTCTAAAGGTGCATTATGTAAAATTTCTGGTGACGAGAAATGCTGCACAGAAAGGTGTTCTACTACTGGCAATGGCACTTATGGCACATGATCTCATGGGGCCGCCATTTTGGATGGCAGAAAAGCGTGAACTCAGCATTACAGGGAGCGCAAAACTGACAAAACTCACACTGATTGCATGTTTTTGTTAATTATGTGATAACTACTTCTAAAGCATGTTCAGTTAAGTTGCCGGTGGAAGCGGGCGCTCAAAAGTGTGTTTTTTTGTCGAAAGTAAAGAATGATTGATTAAAAGTTGAACCAGGGGCCAGAAAAACATCAGAATCAATGAGTGAAGCACAAAACTCTTTTAATCTGAGCTGAGAAAAGTTTGATTTAGAGGATTCTAAATGATACATGATCAATGAGCTCCATTAAAGTAAACCTGAGGCTGGGGGCAGGCTACTTGCACAATTTCACAAATAAATCATGCTTTTCACTTGAGTTTGCCTCACAACAACACTTTCTGCGTGAGTAGTTTGTGAATATATTTATAATGCATTAGCTGCAGTTGGATTGTACATACATTCACACAAATTCATTTTCATTTACTCTTTGTAAACGGCTAAAGACTAGGGCTATAAACCTTTAGTCGATGGTGTCTTAGTCCACCAACATTTTTATTAGTTGACTAATTATTTTATTTGGATTCAAATGGCAAAAATAGCAAAACAAGATATAGAGTGAGTTTGCTGAAGTTTTTGGAGTCCAACAAATAAATACACAATTTCCTCGTACTTATCTGTCAAAAATAGTTTTTGCATGAATTCCTGTGCAGTTGTACAGTTTTGGTTAGATTCGTGCAGATACTTCATATCTGCCTTTTAGTCGACTAACTGGACGATAGGGCAGATTTTTAGTCGACTACAGCCCGACTAAAGACGTACCACGCCGTGTAATGCCGATCGTTTTAGATATTCATGATCGTTTTGTAACATTAGCATTGCCTTACCTCGTACAAAGTGCTCAGTGTAAATCCGCGAGTGCTTTGAGTGTTTCTAGTTCTTCTGGTTTATCGTTGCTAATCACAGTCGTCTTCTGTCTTCCCCAACAGGTAAAGCTACAATGGGTCGAGTGCACCCATTGCAGCACACAGGGCATCACTATTTTACTCATGAAATCAATCAAATCAGCTGATTAATTGGCAAGTTTTCAGCAAAGTTTCCATAATTTTACCGTCCATCATGGCAAAGTGGGCGCTCCTCTGAAGAGCACGACGTCAAAGCATCAACATAAACTTATCCATCTCCATGAAGACAACAGACGACCATGTGACGCCAAACTGGACCTCCACAATAACCATAATGTTGTACAGAATTTGGTGTGT
Organism: Rhinogobius similis; assembly: GCA_019453435.1. NCBI lineage: Eukaryota > Metazoa > Chordata > Actinopteri > Gobiiformes > Gobiidae > Rhinogobius > Rhinogobius similis. Next base: position 33,837,430 of record CM033633.1, on the reverse strand, counting down.
AACTCTGATGAATCAATTACTAATACATTTCAGAGGATTAGGCTGACGTCTCTGTTGCTATAGAAACAGACTGACATATTTCTATCAGCTACAGACTTTCAATAACGCATTTTTCACTTTTTTGTTGACCATACTTGATATCAGAGAAACCTTTTCTTCACAGCAGTAGAGAAATTGACTGCGTTGGCTAATTTCTTTCCTCCGTACGTCTCAAAATAGTATCCAATCTCCTTGTATTGTTCCTTTTGTTCAGAGCCGTTCTTGTTTCAGCCTCAAATTATACCCTTCAGACCATGTGCATTATCGTAGGGTTTTACAGGCTCTGGATGACCTGAAAATCATGGACAAATGAAGTGACAGACAATTTGAGAAGTGTTGGAGGAGTCTCGCTGCAGAGAATGAGTAGCTTATTTTAAGTTAACAAAAGCACTGGTATCTTTACACAAGGAATTAGGACCTGGGGTTTACAATAAATGTGTGTTATTTGTTGTAAGTGCGATATTCATCTGTTGTAGAGCTGTCATAAGTAACTCATGCTCATAGAAATCATTTGAATGTCTTCTCGGATGACATAAACCGACCCAACAATTCAAGGCTGGACAGACATAGTAAAAGATAATTAGAAAAATGGAAAAAAATTACATTCTGACTTAATTTAAAGATGGACTTTTTGACAGACTTTGGACCAAATGGGACTAACCCTAACCCCCAAACCATCAGATTAATCACATTTTTAAATACAATTAATCACACAGCACTTTCTTTAAACCAGCACGTTTTCTTTAAAAGTAACATAAAACTTTCTAGTTTTCACATTTTCTACAGGAGTATTTAAGAAATCAAAATAAATTAGCCTATTTGAAAGCCCTATCGGATATAATTTAAGTTTACTTTATTATAAATCAAATCAATGTATTTTTGTAGTGCCCAAAATCACAACAACAGCTGCATTGATGGGCCACAGGTAGAGAGCAGTTCAAATAAACAATGTTCACGATATATTCATTAACGAGATTCTAAATCCATGTCATGTTTCAGGTTAATGTCCAGAACATAACCGTCTCTTATAGTGATAGGTGACGTCTGTATGTGTTCTGTTGTAGTTTGGTGAAAGATATGGCCCATATTATTTGTTGTAGCGCTCACACACCATTTTAAATTTTTTCATTTTGTGTAGCGAACAGTGTTCAACTGAAGATCTCAACGGCGTCTTTGGTTTGTTTGGCCCGCAGAGCTCTGCGCCTGCACTCGTTCATACGAGGATTTATGGATTTCCTGTGTACATTCAAACATTAATTGCATGAGTTAAGGCGTTGACTTTGACAGCCCTACAAAATGCGTAACAACGGTACAATCAATTACATACATAAGGTGACTCTGTAGGACAAATTTGTGTCCAAACATACACTGTGACCCTGAGTCTTCAGTAAGGACTTGATGATATTCCCTATGAATATGCAGATATTTAAAAAAAAAACATTTTTCTATCTTTCCCAGAAACCTACAGCCTATTTTTTCGTAAAAATAAATAAATGTCTACTTTTGGAGAAGTGCATGGCCCTGGATGCCAGGCTGCTGGCCTTACCTCACTTCTCTTGTGTAAACAGGTCGGTCCTGGGAGGATTACAAAACTAATGACACATCTTAATTAAAAGCATGTAGGACTATGCAAGCTAAATTACATTTCAGTATAGTTACTCTGAAAGCAGAGACTGTTTTGGCTGTGTTTAATTATTGTTTGAAAAAAAGCATATAGCAGTGGAAAATGTGTTATTGTCTAACTGCTCACATATACTGTGCACTTAGAAAAATGTTTTACATCTTTTGAAAGATCCATGGGGGAAAAAAAAGTGTGTTTGTTTTTTTCAAACTTACCCAGAGCCTGTTCAAGGACATATTTTATGCTAAATAGATTGTTTGTGCTTTTGACCTCGTACGATGTTCCCTCACTAACAACATACCGGGAGTTGTTAGTTTCATTCCATATTGTTTGATGAATCTTGTTTGGTAAGTTCTCTCCCCTCCGAGCCTCAAAAATTACTAACAGTTTTGTGACGTCATAGTTAGAGCTCCACGATCTTCTACCGATGTCATCGTTTCGTTGATTACAACTGTGTGCTTACATTAGCATGTCAGGTCAAGCTATCAATAATTCCCTCTGCAGCCACTGGATGGAGCTCTAACTCAAATCCTGACATGGGAATTGCCTGAGTATGAATTAATGCATGCTTTTTGTAGAGTAAGTTCTAGAACATGAGATGCTGAAGCAACGGTTCTCAAGAGCATATTTAAAGGACAATAAGATTACAAATAATGTATAATATTTATCTTGCAAAGGAAATCTAAAATGCAAAATCAACCATAATATAATTGCTCCCTGTTGTCATTAAACCATTCAAAGTTGTATTTGGACTGATTCGTGCATATTTGAGTAATATTTATTCTCTTGTGGACACCATTTACAGTCAGTCCAGGCTTCACTGCTCCCCAGATTAATTTACTTTGCTGTGCAGTTTTATTTTCTTCAGCGCCTCCAAACATAGGGTTCGTCAGCGTTCGTGTAGCCATTTTGGTAGAAATGTAAAAAAATATCCTTTGCTTGCTATTCTGCAGCTCTAAAAAGGCAAGATGTTAAAGGGACTGACACACATCACCACCGCGGTTTTCAACACAAGTAAGTTGTTTTTCATTTAACTTGTTTTATATCAGTGTCGCATTTTAAAATGTGTGAGTGTCGTGGATTAGAACAATATAGAAAACAAAAGAACAATAGGTCTTCTTTAAGTTCCATTGTGGAGACATTTTAACCAACCAGTGCAACAGCCCAAGGAGCTTTTCCCAGATCTAGAGATTGTGAAGAGAATCATGATGAAATCTGTCTGCGTTGGCTGTCTCCTTTACTGTGGTTCTCTGCCAGGTTTCTACTTTTGGTTAATCTGCTCCCATATTATTGACCAATCACTGTTTCATTGATTGATTTTCTAACTTTCTGCTTTTTAAAGGGCCTGTACCGGATTTTTACTGTTGTGAAATGGGAAAAACAGAACTAGTCCATTTCCCCAATTTTTTGCCTCTAATAAAGTAAAATCTGTGAAAATAAGACCACAACTTTACTGTGCATCTATTTATAGAGCGTTTTATCCTATGAAAGAAACAGAAAGTGTGCCTTTAGCATGCTAATGTTTGTTAGCGTTACCCGGGACAGTCTGTGACGCTGTGGACTCAGAGTCTCAAGAAAAGTACCTCTAAATTCATGGTGGGGAATATTTAGGACGCTGGGATTGTATTAGCAAAGTGAGCAATACATGTGACTGATGTAAAGACTTAAACATCAACTAGTTTTGTTTTTCACGTTTCAAAACAATACTAATCAAGTACAGGGCCTTTAAATCAACTGTTTTGTACAGCCCTGTGAGACAACTGCTGCTGTGATTGTGGGCTTTACAAAAGTAGACTGAATTGAAATTAATGGAGTAAAGTGGACCGTACTGAGGATAGTAACCCAGACTTAACGAAGAACCACAAAAGTTACACAGATACCTCGCAATACAGGACTCAAATCTGCGACCTTTTTGCTGCAAACTCTGCAATTTACATGTTTGAGCCATAGCAGGAATCAAACCCAGAATCTCTTTAAGGCTGAAATAGATAGCCTGACATGCGAGCACATCTATTTCCAGCCCAGTCGCTCTTTATACCTGAGAAAGTAGGTTTGTAAAAAGTGCTGGTTCTTCACAATTCCTCACAATAGACATTTTTATAGTTTGTTACGAGTAAATGTTGCGTATACAAACTGCGGCAATAACTGTGCTTTAAATGTCACACAAAAGAATTTTACACAGCGTAGAAACAGTCTTAAAATGGCTCAATAATTATAAAAAGTGCGCAGTGCTGAAGTGGCTCTAATAAAAGTCTGCATCTGTGTACTCCTGCCGAGCTGAATATATTATGGATTTTGCATATTTGCTTTCTCGACGCCGGAGCCGCTGTTTGTGTGGTGACAACAACGTCCCACTCATCTGTGGAAAACAAGCCTGACATTCTATTGTTTCTCCAACCATCTCAACAGCTAATAATGTCCACTGTCTGCACGGGCAAACTGCACCTGCAAAGTCGATCTGAGGATTTACAATTATGCATTTGCAAATTAAATCTCTAAATTGTAGGTTTAGCTGTCCAAAATGATGTAGGTCTACTAGAATAATAACAATACTAGCTTTGATTTATGTGTTGTAGTAAAGCTTCTAGTCAAAATTCCCAGCCACAGTTGTCTTGGGGCTATTTCTGTCTGCCAATCTGCACCAACGGCCTCTGCAACGGCAACATAAGCCGGTACAGTGTCTTGCCCATGGACACAATGACTATTTAACTTGTTTTTGGTGTAAATATAAGTTGTACCAAACTGTAAAGACTCCTGACTGGATTGTATATAATATGATAAATAGTCACCATAATAACATGTATAAAAAGGATGCTGAGAAAGAAAGGAATTTGTTAAAAAAACGTGAAACTATTCAGAGTGGATTATCCAGGAACTGTCCATGGTAGCAGTGGGTTCATGGAAATTGAGAAATAAAACCAAATGTCTTTACTCTGCCCTTTGCTTAGCTGAATTATTGAATGTCAAGACCAACTGCAATTACCACAGTAAAAATAGCAGTTGGAGATTTTTTTGGGGAAAAAAAAACATAATGCAGGAAATGGCCCTTCTTTTGTACAAAATTTCCTGGGGGAGAACCTTCAAACCCCTTCATCTCTTTATCTGACCTGCTACTCATGATCCGTATATTCCAGAGTTAGAAGTGCAACATCAGATGCACAGCACCATCAAATGAGTAGAATAGGTATGAACACTAAACACGTCAATGTGTTCGGCTTCACATGTTCTCTATCTAATTTCAGATCAAATGTTATTGGTGATCTGTAAGTATAATGTCTTTGCCCTGAGTAATCTGCAATCATTGTGAAACTTCAGGTAAAGACTACTTTAAACAATCAAAATGAAAATTGTATAATACAAGGTGGTACTAAACCAACAATGTCTTGGTAAATGATTCCCAGCACAGTTTGAGAACCCTTATCATATTGATTTATTTAAGAATATAGGCAATGCAATGCTGGAGTGGTGTGAGGTGCCTAACCATCGTTTTGAAATATTTACACTTTAGTTACAAACAGTACGGTTTACAGACCTGCTCTGTGTAGATGATCCACGCTTTAGAAGTATCTCTGTGGATGCACTGAAGCGCTGGACAAGCACAAGGACACATTTCAGCTCCTCAGACCTGTACATTCAAATTGAAAAGTGGCAGTCCAAACGTTCAAAAACAGAAGATGAATACCTTTGAAACCTTTTCTGCCATTTAAACTGAATTGTTGACGAATTCAACTTTTTCTCTTTAAACCATGTTGTACAGATTGAAGATATTATTGTCTTTACATAATTTTTTTTTTTAAGCAGTAGAAGTATTGTGTATAAGTGTAGAATGTTTTAACAAAAAAAGTAATTTAACAGAGCCTCGCCTGAAATACTTGTCATAGATGAACTGGTATTATTGCATTTGAGTGGCCTCTTTCTTTTTAACCAAAGGATCTCAATTCAGATATAATATCCTTTCTATAATAACTTACGCACTTATAAAACGGCCTCTTTTCTCTCCACAATTTAAGCCTTTCCATGCCTGTCCCTTATATTGAATGTGTTGCCTGGAAACTGTAACATGTCCAATCTCCCTGCTCTTTAAAATGGGATTTGTGTGATAGCTCAGAAGTGCGGGTTCAGCTGTTTTGCCGCTGACGGAGCGCTGGCCTGTAATAAGACCACCTTCCATTTCAAAGCGCACGCCGAGACGAGGCAAACCGCGAGCGAAGACAGACGAACCGCGGCTCATATCTGCCTCCGCGGTGTGCCCGACGGAGCGTGGAGAGGTTCTGGTGACATCGGCTGGTCGCTCCGTGGCAGCCGTCATTATGGGAACAGATTCCGGAGGAGTCGTGCGAGAGTCTTCGAGGGAAACTATTGAACACGCGCATCCGGCTCAAAAGCACCCGCGCCCCCATCAGCGAGAGCAGCCAGCGGAACGAGACGTGTACCTCTCTGCAGAGCCGCCGCACGTGCACCGGGCCGTTTTAGAAAGGCTGCGAATGCATCGGGTTGTGAATATGGATGAGGCTTTTGATATTTGAAGATTTGTATCTGCTAGACTGCCCAAGGTCTAAATTAAAAAGCAGAGGAGAAAGAGCGTTTCCCATAACAGGTTCAAAACTGTAGAATTTTCTCCCTCTGAGCGTTAGAATTGACACTTCCATCTTCTTTTTTCTTTATTCTTTCTTTATTAACCTATGGATTTAAACGATGTATGTCCTGCATTATTTTAAACGTGCTCTTGAGTAGCTTTAGTTTGGCATCTCATGTTTCAGAAGTCGACAAAAAAGAAATTAAAGCACTTCACGTCAGAACTAGGCGGGCGATTATTGACGGACTTTTGGTGAGATACTACATGTGAATAAGAAAAAATACATTTAAAGATATCAATTTGAAACACTGTAGTTTACTCACATACATGTAAGAAAAGTGGATTAGACTGAAAATTGTCCTAAAAATTTCAAATTTCGCCCTCTGTACGTTTTGTCAAAATCTTTAAGTGGTGATCTTTGTGGGAGAAACATGCATTTGAAGGAAACAGCCTTTAAAATTACAATGTCCCAGAGAAATCTATGGATTAAGTGAATTCAGTGAAATAATAAAACAACTTTCAGAGCAGATTAGACAAGTTTGTTGTTTCCACATGAAAGCCGATATGTTGAGAGAACAAACTTGTTTTGCCTGTTGTGTCTCGCCTTAAAAACACCAAATTCTCACGTTACAAAATGGGAAAATACGCAGTGTTTTGTGAAATGAGAGGAGTAGGACTTACTAAACAGGATTCATTAAACAAACATGAATGAAGATAAATACAAGCCCAGGTATGTTTATGATGAGGGTCAAAAATTCTGAAAAGTACATTTTTATCAAGTGTTTCCTCACATGCAAAACAGCTGACAGCGCTAAGAAATTAGCAAAAGGGCGCAATTTTCACCCAGACACTAAAAGGAGTTTTTGCTCATTTGAGTGACTGAATATGTAAAAACGGGCATTTACGCCAAAAAAGAGCTAAAGAGATGCAGATGAAAATGATCTGTGGGTGCTGACTGATTGAACTGTGACAGCTAGAATTCTGTGCTAATATAATAATATAATGCATTGGAGAGACAATAACTGCTGCAATTTCTGCACCGATACTGCATTTAATTGGGATTTTTTAATGCTTTAAAAGGACCACTCACAAACACACAATAATAATGTGTTGTTTTTAAAGCAGTGGTAATTAAAAAATTAGGCCCACTACTCTCTTTACCTGCTGCACTTTGGCCCTGCCTCCCACAGATTTTGCACTGAACCGGAGCGTTCCACAGCAGTGATCCATCAAAGTGGGCTCTCACATCAGTCTCACGGCCTTTTAAGTCCTGAAAAACAGAGACTACGTATCCTTTAACATGAAATGTGTTTTATCATAGCTGAACTTATATGACTTTTTTCCCTGTCCCACAAGTGACAGCTTAGGTCATTCTGAATAATTTGCATAATCGTTTCTGAGAAAGTACAGTGAAAACTACTCATTTACTGAAGGGTCCTTCAATAAAGCTTGACACTGGCAATTTCACCCATTCTCCTGTTAAGTATAATTCTAGGTTGTCGTGAGTGATATTATGTAAAGCCTCCGGTACTTGACTTGACATGTGCTATTCAAATTTGGGGCTAATTTGGAGAGTGCACATTGTTTTATTTGAAAGACACATACTATGCCAAATGTACTTTTTTGAGCTTATCCTCTCATCTAAAACATATTGCTTTTAGCTTCTTTCACACTACATAATGTATCTTGTAAGTCCTCTCTTCTCCAGGCCTAAAAAAAAACGCAATGATTTTCCAATTTGTGACGTCATACGCGACACTCAGAGATCTTCTGCACAATTTTTAAGTTCATAAATCATCACCATTTTATTGTAATATTTTGTTAATCTTCTCTTTGTAATTTCCTCTTAGAGTAGAGAGCTCCAACTCAATTCCTGACGGAAAAAACACCTGACTGATATGAAGTAAAATGTGCTTTTTAGAGACCCTTTTTAAAGTTGTAGTGCTGAAGGTACACAAGAGCATGTATAAAGGACAATAACTATGCATAATATTTGTCCTTTAAACTGTAACTTCCAACTTAAGACGTGGATTTCAGGCACATTTAACTTCTGACATAACCGTGATAAGTTTAAGTTAAAGTTCAAACCCACGAGTCCTCTCGGGTGTACCTCAGGGATGTGCCCAGGGCCCTATGCTCTGATAAACCCTGCAGTGAAGGGAGAGAGGGGAGTGAGGCCCCAGGGCTCAGTTCCTCACCTCTAACTCTGAAGGGCCCACAGGACTGTCTTATCGGGGGCCCACACGTTATCAGCTGCCCTTTAAGTACAGACTGAACTCCTGTTTAAGAAATAAGAACCCATTTTACAGATTATAACGTACTTTAAATGTGACTTTTAATCATATTATAATGTTAGCAGAAATAGCACCTGGGTTGATGGTATGTCTGGTCGTAATTTGAAGTTATGTGAATATTTAGTTAAAGGGCCTGTACCTGATTTTTATTTCCTCTAGTTAAGAGTAATTCTCTTTACATCACACATTGTTTGATATAAGCAACTTTATGGAAAGACATCGTGTTTGTAATGTATCATCTGTGAATTTTATAAATGCACTTTGGCTGAAAAGAGGTGACCCTGGCAAACACTTCTGCGCTAGTTCTTTCCAAACAATCAGGCATATTGTACACTATGAATCATGGGAAAATAACTACTTGACACCATCCCAGACTGTGATTCTCTGTCATGGTGCAGTTTCAAAACGCTGATTGTTAAAGAGTTAGAGGAACTACATGGAAACAACTGCATAAGACTATTCCAGACAGTCATTTCTGAGTCATGGTGCAATATTGAGTGAAAGGAAGGACTATGTGGGCGGAGCTAACAACAAAAACATGTTCCTGTCTCATGGTTCAAAATCAAGTACAGGCCCTTTATTCAATTTCAAAACAATTTCAGTTTCAAAATTTGATTATAAATGCAAGTAATTCTAATTATTGTGTAGTTTTGTATTTTCTTTTCCTCAACGCCAAGTCCTTTATCAATTGTTTACTCTTATCAACTTTCATTTCCTCACCTCCCACACCTCCAAACTAAAATAAAACAACATCATCATCTCTCTAATACCCAAACATTTCCAATTTCTTCTTAATGTCTCATTTCCTAATTGTCTTCATTGTTGTGTCCTTTTATCATGATATGTTTTGTTCTATTGGTATGTGTGTGTTTGTATCACTTTTTTTATGCTTTACGTATTTTATGTTATAATATTAATGTGTTGTTGTGGAATTTACAGAAGTGGGCACATCGATTATATTGTGCAAAATTGGAACATAAAGTATAAAAATGATAGATGGCGATAGCTGCACGACATATACAAATTTCAAAATGAATATACTATATTATGTTTCTTCTAACACATGGACTACCAATGCAAACATGCCCACACTGAAAAACAGGGTTGCTGGAAAAGACATGCATTGCTAGCGCAACCAATAAATCATATTTTACAAGATTCCAAAAGACCTTTAGGTTATAGTGCCATTAATGTGTGCTAGATCAAGACCGCAACAAGTAAATCGATTAATCGCAACTAATTGATTATTGAAATGATCAACTCAACTCATTTATTAATTGATTAATTGTTAATTGGTGAATACATAGGTTACAAAACATGCCATGAGCTGAGAAAAGAGGTTTTATGGTGCAAATTGAGCTGAAACTGCATGAAATTGACGAGAAAAATGTGTTTAGCTTTGCATCGCTTTGGTTTTGCATTGAGTTTGACCCAAGATGCAGCCGGCTGGTCTTTATCCAGTTTTGGGAAAGACATAGTCACTCCGGTTTAAGTTGAAAGTAGCTTTTCTTGAAAAATATGTAGACCTCTTACCACTCGGTGACATAGTAATTATATAGTAATTATATATTATATAGTAAAGTCCTTTACTTTCGTGAAGTCCTTTACTTTCATGAAGTCCAGTACTGACTCTGACCATGTGGTGAGAGATAACGGCAAATGGAAACAATAAGCACGTCTGGTTTATGTCATGTTGGAAAAAGTGGGTTGAATATAGTAATCTACATGGGCCCAATTTTATTTTAGGAATGAAGGTTATTTAAAAAAAAAAAAAAAAAAAAAGTCCCTGTTAAAATGGTCTCTCCCTGTTTTCTTATGTTCTGTGTTGTTGTTTTTCTTTCTGAGAGGATGGGACGGTGAATGAAGAAGAAAACTGTGATTTATGTACATACTTTTTTACACATGTATAATGTACCCATCATTGTAATTGTTAAAACTAAAGATTAAAAAAATATATAATTATATATATATATATATATATATATATATATATATATATATATATATATATATATATATATATATATATATATATATATATATATATATATAGTATATACTAGTATTCATAGTAATAATAATGTTATACTGCATCGGGTGGTGGTGATGTCACGTTCTAGAATGCCATGTCACGGAGTGTACTTAATGCCTCCAGTTCAAATTCTGTTCAGTTCTTGTCTTGCAAGCACAGAGTAAGCACACGTTCAGAAGCTCTCCAGTTTATTACGTCCCAACAACCAGAAAGTCTGCAGAAAGCACAATGGATTCCTTTCTGGAACAAGTCTTAAACGGCTGTGGTTCTCTGGACCACTTTTTGGGGTGCGCCGTGTTAAGCCCTGGTCGTCCGTCTCCTCCTGCGTTGCCTCTGGCCTCACAGCCTGCAGCCAGCGCTGTGCCAGACTGCAGCGTGGAGGCCATGATGAACCAGATGGGATGGGAGGCCTTCAGGTCTTGTCTCATTGACACTGTTGAGGCCTTGTTGGCTGACAGTGCCAGTGCAGACAATGCACCTGGGCTGTGTGTCCCAACACCAGAGCCACTTTCCTCCTCTGTTTGTAGGAAGCGGAAGCGTGACTCTGATGACTCTGCGCCCAAGCCTTATGTGAAGAAGCCCATGAACGCCTTCATGATCTTCAGGGCTGAGCAAAGGCTCAAAGTCTCGCAAGAGCTGGGGATCACAAACTCAGCCGTGGTGAACCGAGTGGTGGGAGAGAGGTGGGGGTCCCTGTCTGCTGAGGAGCAGGCCCCGTACTTTGAGCGAGCGCTCAGGGTACGGAAGGAGCACGAGGCCATGCACCCCGGCTGGTCACCCCAGGACAACTTCGGTGCCAAGAGGAGGAGACAGTGAGCTGAGCCTGTGTGTCCCAGTGCACCTGGTCAGGTCCATCTGGTACCACCAGACCAGCCTCAGCCTGCACCTGCCCACTCTGCACCTGGGTATGGAGCTCCCCACTATGGACCTGCCTATGATGGACCTGCCAACTAAGGTCCTGCCTACTCTGGTCCTGTCTACTCTGGTCCTGTCGACTATGGTCCTGGCAACTATGGTCCTGTCGACTCTGGATCTGCCAACTATGGTCCTGTCTACTCTGGTCCTGTTGACTCTGGACCTGCCGCCTGGCAGACTGCTCACTTTTAGAGAGCAGTATATTCAGCACATTCACTTGTGCAAATAAACACTTAAAAAGCATTCAAAACCATTATATTTGTATTTGTTGAGTTTAGTTTGTCTGTGGGTTGGAGCACACAAGTGTAGTATTTTTGATGAAAACACTTTTGTGCTATTATTCTCCATCAAACGACTTCGGTTCAGCTTCATCTGGGTCAAATTGAGTAAAAAAAATCTCACAATCGCCTGCCTGTTGTATTCTAAACAACTAATCGATTAATCGCAAGAATAATCGCTAGACTAATCAATTTCCAAATTAACTGTTAGTTGTAGACTATATTAACCTTGTAAAGGGCAAGTTAAGTCTTAATAATCAGGATCCAATTATTCATTGAATTTATTTTCTATATATATTTTTTGGAGCGGCTGGGCTTTTTTTCAATGAAGCACGTTAGTTCTTGAGAATAGCCCATGTTGAGGACACAGAGCAGTACAAAAAGCATTGGAAAAGGAACAATTTCCACTTCTTTGGATGACAATCTGGCCTTTCAAAACAATTCTGAAGTCATCCGGGCTCAGCTGGAGCACATTCTGCCTCACAATGAAATCTCCCAATGTAGTTTCCACTGTATAGAGCTAAGAGATGTTCATCATTTTCCTGCAAAAAGTCCAAACATAAATTCTATGAACGGGCTCATCAGGATTATGACGCTCAGTTTATTTATTTATTTATTTAACAGGACCATGTACAATGGCATTATGCTCAAGGGCAAAGATGATTGCACCAGATTATAGCTATGCAAGCTAATATCCATCTGCAGTCCTGTTCTCCATACAAGTATATATCTTTTTTCAAATTAGATTAGTTAGATTGAAATAACTACTTATCTAATATCCCAGTTGATGGTTGTTTTTTCTTTTTTTTCTTTAGCAGAAACAACATCCACAAAAATCCACCCAATTCTCCAATGAATGAATAACAAAATATTAAACTTTTTCGTATTATACTCACCAAATCAAATGTAAATGCATCATCCCTTTAAAATGCATTTCCTTCCAACATAAACATCTTGATTCTTGAGATGTGGTGCACAGATTTAATTAGAACCATGTCACAATAACTAATTTAATCTAGCTGTGATTGAGGCTTTGGAGTTTGTCCAAATGAAAGTCCAGTTGAGAAAAGAACCGGGACTGGAGCGAGAGGGTTGTCAGTCTTTTGAACTCTGAATTTATCTGACAAGACAGATAATGTACAGGGTCAGTTTTTCAATAATGAAAAGATTAAGCAGGAATTAATAAGATATGATATGAGATATGAGGCAGTATGTTACAAAAACAATAATGTTCTATGGCGTAATTGTAATCTTGTAATCTTGATCACTTTTCCTCAAAACTGTATCCATAAAAATAAAGCCAAGGGTCTGAACTGTATTATACCATTTGGTTAGAACATGGATTCATTCATTCATCAGGTCTTGTAAAGTGAAACAATAATCCTGTTTTAAATTTGTGTTGATTATCAAACTAACGTTAATGGAATAAATTGTTAGAAAATGACATTATGTTTCTGGGGGGTGTTTAGTATTAATCTATAACAAACATTGATGATTTTATTTGGGCACTGTAAAACTAAATACTGATTTAAAATGGATTAATAATAGACTTGTTGTTGACGTTCTGTTTAAAAACTGCAGAGTTCAATGGTGGTATTTCACCTTGTGTTGTCGAAAAAGGCTATGCCACATTTTTTAACCCTTTTCAAGTATTGTATGACCCAGCTCTGAATTTTGTCCAAAGCCACACTTCCCTTTCACCTTCTCGTTCCTCTCAGTTAAAGTCTGTAAAGTCGGCAAAGCAGAACTGAAGCAGCAGCTACCTTGACTTGGTTGGTCTCCTGCAGGAGAATTCTTGCTGTCTGTGACATGAAGTAGTTTCAATATTATCGTTCATTGTGATATACTGCCAGCCCCCCAAAAAGTTGGCATAAGAAACTCCCATGAATCCTAAACAATGTGGGCCATGAATCCTGGACCACTCTGTCACAATGTGGGCCATGAATCCTGGACCACTCTGTCACAATGTGGGCCATGAATCCTGGACCACTCTGTCACAATGTGGGCCATGAATCCTGAACCACTCTGTCGCAATGTGGGCCATGAATCCTGGACCACTCTGTCGCAATGTGGGTCATGAATCCTGGACCACTCTGTCACAATGTGGGCCATGAATCCTGGACCACTCTGTCGAAATGTGGACCATGAATCCTGGACCACTCTGTCACAATGTGGGCCATGAATCCTGGACTTCTCTGTCACAATGTGGGCCATGAATCCTGGACTTCTCTGTCACAATGTGGGCCATGAATCCTGGACCACTCTGTCACAATGTGGGCCATGAATCCTGGACCGCTCTGTCACCATGTGGGCCATGAATCCTGAACCACTGTCACAATGTGGGCCATGAATCCTGAACCGCTCTGTCACAATGTGGGCCATGAATCCCGGACCTCTCTGTCACAATGTGGGCCATGAATCCTGGACCACTCTGTCACAATGTAGGCCATGAATCCTGGACCACTCTGTCACAATGTGGGCCATGAATCCCGGACCTCTCTGTCACAATGTGGGCCATGAATCCTGCCACTGTCATCTTGGAATCAGTGAAGAAGAAACCTGACCAACTACAGTTCTCCTGATCATAACTCCGCCCCCCCTTGTACAATAGGCACTTGGCATGATGGGAGCATCCTCCAAGACGATGGTTTCTCACTATCCTGCCAGTTTTTATTAATGCATTGGACAGTTCTTAAATCAATTTGAGTAGTTTCTGCTTCTCCTTAGATCAGACATGTCCAAACTAAGGCCCGGGGGCCAAAATGCGGCCCTCAGCCTTCCTGGTGAATTGGCCCACATTGTCCTGAGAAGTACTTTTTACAGCAAATTTAGGATTTTCTACAATTCTAACCCAAAAAAACTAACATATAGATGTGGTGCTTGAAACATCAGATAAATGCAGCTTTTTTGAATGTTTCACAATTGATTTGTGGCCCTCTGCTTGGTCTATATTTCAATATGCGGCCCTCGATGGAAAAAGTTTGGACACCCCTGCCTTAGATGTTTTCTCTGCACAATGTCAATGATTTGACCCTTCTCAAACAATGTCATCTTTTCCACGACCACATTTGTTACAGAAATGAGAAGCCACTCACTGCATCCCTTGAGTTTATGTATTGTGTTGCAGCTGAAAGACAATCACCCGCAGCAATTATCCAATAGGAGGCTCATATCTATTTAGTAAGTTGAATCCAGGTCAACTTTTTCTTTGGTCAGGCAGTGTATTTTCTGTAGCAATTTCAAAACATGATATCGTGACAGGCCTACCAATATCTCCAGTGCACTATTTGAAACACACAACACACCCGCTTTAATGACCGCGTGTCGAATTGCGAGTTCATGAATTAACAAATCGCCGGGTACACAATATTTCCAGTTTAAATCATCAGCATTAATATCATATCCGCGAGTCTTTGGCCGGGGGGAGGCGATTTGCGAGTTGATTTATCCTAACCACAGCGGAGGATGGACCCCGCTGCCAACGCCCGCCATTACTTCTGCAAATGATAGATCTGCCTAATGACTTGTGCCGGCTCGTCTCAGCTGGAAGGAGGCTCGGCGCACAAATGAAAAACAGCGGGAATGCTCCAGCTGTAGGTTGTGTTAAGTAATGGAGCCTAAAGGGATATGGTCACTTAACATCCACGGAAGCATGGAAATAATGCTAAGTTATGGCATAGCGAATCCAGCCGCGGTTTGATGGTGTGACGTCTCAGTTGGTTGTAAATGGTCGGCTAATGCAAAGGGAATTTCAAATCGCAGTTTTAGTATTCAAATGGAGGTGGAGGGGAAATGTATTAGCTAGACGAGGTTTTGTCCTCAGAGCTTTGCCGTTAGCCGCGCCGAATGCTAATTGGACCGGCTCCTATTCACTTTTCAATCTGCCCGAGTCCGAAGCCACTGGTGTCAGCCGTTTCGGGGCGGTTTAGCGGCCTGTTCATTATGATAAACAGAAGTTTGGCCGTTGTTCCGACCACAGTGAAATGAACAAATTAAGAGGAGCATTTGGTGCCTTTTGCAGACTCGGGAAAATGACTGGAATATCAATACGGCTGAATCAAAAGTAGAAATGGTATCTGCAATTTAGTGAAATTTAATGAGTTTCTCTATGGTCTGATGTGGTTTGTGGGAGGCTGATAAATATAGGCTTCTGCTGTTGGCACATGCCTCAAGATGACTTAAACTATCCCTTATCAGCAAAAAATGACACTATATGATATGTATAAGATGTTTAATTTCCTCAGAGAAAAAGCAGCTCGGTAAACTTGTTGAATTCGATTTTTTTTTTTTAAAGGAAAAACAAATACAAACAAAAAGAGCAAGACACAAATTGCGTTTCCATTGATCATCAAATACATTTCCCAATGGACACAAGTCAATTTCCACTAAAACAGCTGTTTCTCAATACAATGCAATAGGTCGCTTTCCGGGTGTATCGACTTTGACTTATTTCACAAAACAGCAATGGAAGCACTTCTCTCAACACAAAGGGTCAAACCACGGCTAGTACAAAATCAATCAAACTATTGTTTACGCCCACTAATTTAGGTTCTTTATAAAGACAACAAGGAAATATAGTTACCTTGTTGACATGTTTCAGCTGCTATCTACGAGCCATCTTCAGAACTGTCATTGGCCTTGATGGTGACCTAAATTTATGGATATATCAAAAGATGACAAAATGACGCTGGTCGGAGTATTGTTTACACCAGTCGACGGTTTTGGATCAGTAAATAAACGGGCGAAAATGTGGGCACTTTTTAATTCAGTTCCCAGTTGAATGGAACACCCTTTAGTTTAGTTAAATACATTTTTTTTGACATTTGGAACAGATCGATAAAGTTTTGCATAAAAGCACAATGGAAACCCAGCCACAAACACAGACAGGTTTAGTTCATACATGTCCGTTGATGTATCTGTCTCGTTTGTCCCAGTATTTATTCAATTTGTCAGTCTTCATTTTGAGTCTTTAACAGTCGGTTCGGTTGGAGTCATCCACCTTTTTGTGCCTTTAGCCAGTCTCCAGAGGAACAATCCAAAGATATCCATGCATTGTTTTCGTTTCAGGAATTTATTGTTCCAGATTCACGTCTTGAAATAAGTGAGACGTTAACATTTACTTCGATCGATGGAGTTTTATTAATCGCAGTTCAATATTTGTGGACAGGCCAGCACAATGTCTCTACTAACTAGTATTTCCTTGTGAATAATGTGCACTTTGACATGGTGTTATACATGGTCTTTTTCAAACAGAATTATTTCCAAACATGAGATTTTCAGATAAATATTCCCAAATGTCCCCATTCTTTATCTGTTATAACAAATCCTCTGTCTTTTTCCTACTTGTTTTAATATATTCAGTAGAACAATCACGAATAAATGTATATAACTTTGATATTATTTTCCTGGAGAGTTTTGATGTATATGTTTAAAAATGTCAAAACATATCTCACAACATGACCAAGTAGAGGGGCGTTCTGTGTGCAGTTCTCTCTGTGTCTTGGTAAGTTTTATCAAGGTACTCGTGTTTTCCAAATTAACCTATGATAAAAATCGAATCGAACTTTTAAAAGACGTGCAGACTGAGTACATTTTCTATACTGCAATCATTTCTTCCTGAATTTTGGCGTTTGGGTCTTCCATATACTTTCTGTCAGAACTGTCAGAAGATTTACCCTGAGATCCTCTCCCTCACACCTGTGACTTTAAAAAATGCAAATACAGATGGAAGGTTGACAGTTGGATTTTGTTCAAATGTGACAGGTGAAACTTTAAATGGTTTTACTTTTAATGTCTGGCAGAGGCTGAGGAGGAGTTTGATGAAGCCAAATTAGCTTAGTCACACTTAACAAGAGCTAATGAAGAATTAAGCACATTTGGCACAGAGAAGGGTTACCAAATTAGTCTCAAGAGTAATTTCCCCCAGCATTTCATTTATATTTCAACTCTTCACCCGATCTCCACCGCAGTAGCAACACCATCAAGCTCTTCAATCCCTGATCTCCACTTCTTCACCAAACCAAATCAATCTGCAGCTGTGCTTCTTTTACAGTGTGTGTTCTCATGATCGTGTTTCATATGAATTATTCTTTGTACTGCATGTGAGAGCCATCTCCACCCTGGCAGCAGACACAGAGCATGAATGATAAGGACATGTGTCTGTGTACAGTAATGTGAAGCCCTGATTTAAAGGATGAGAGAGGAAGAGTATGGGAGAGGAAAGTACAGTATGTGTGAAGTGTGACATTGGATTTTAGATAATTTCAGTAAATGACTCGGTAAGCTGATGTTTAAATTTGATTAGTTTATTTATCCAAATACTTCAATTTCTGCCCATCAGCCTGCCCAGGGACTACCAAGAGAGTCCAGCTGCAGACGCTGTGTGGAGCCACCACTGGCGGCTGAGTGGAGCTCCACTCAACATGGCGCTGCCCATCGGCTGCATCCAGATCCTTCTCAGGACTACAGGCGTTAATTAGCATTCGTGCTAGCATTAGTACCAGCATCTCTCTTTGACTTTGTCTTGGTTAATGTACTGTTGTGCACTGTCCCTGTACAAATAAATGATAACCATACCATATCATCTTCTCTATTACATCATTAGTAAAGGTCTAAGAGAAAATATTTCACCCATAAGGATTCATCACTCGCTCACTTACTTATGTAATGTGCGTTATAAGCCGCTCAACCGCTACATCATACTCATCATTCTTTCACTCCACACTCCGTGGTGGTAAAACATGTACACTGCACATTCACAGCCACTCACACACTCACATTTATTATTATCACTGCTGGGAGTCATGGCTGACCTGTCGTCCTTTGTGACCACTGAGCCACTGACACTTCTACTGTTTAGGTCTGTAGGTCTGACATTCAAGGACACATATTCTGCTACAGTGACTTTTTTGAAACTATGTAAACTATGTTCTACCAATGTCACCGTCATCAAAAACATACCTGAAGTAGCATTCAGCTGCATTTTTTGTTTGTTTGTTTTTATTTTAAAACATGAGACTGCAAATTTAAGGCACTCAAGAGCATGTTTAAAGGCAACTGCAATATGAAATATGCAGAATACTTTTCATTTAAATTAGAAAACGTTTGTAAATGTTACAAAAGTTAAACTACATTTTTTTTTTTTTTAAATCACATTTTATCTGATCCAGGCAGTCAGCTTTAATAAAATGTATTTCCAGTCAAAGCTGAGTGTGCTTCCATTAACTTGATTGAAGGTTGCAGATTCAGTCGAAAAATAATGCATGACAAGTTCTCAGCCCTGTACACAGTCTGAAATATATATACTATTGTGGTGTCCTTGAGCAAGATACTTCATCCATTATCCCTTCATCTGAATGTGGTGATTGCATGATTGGTGCTGGTCAGAGAGGCCAATGGCACAGATAACCGGCCTTGTTTTCAGTATAAGTGGCTATTAAAGTAGCTTTCCACTAGTCAGTGTGGAGTGAATGAATAATGCATTATAAAGCGCTTGGAGTAAAGGCTCTCTATAAATTCAAGGCATTATAGTAATTATTATTATTACAAATGCATTTGTGTTCTTTTTGCCCTGAAACCACACATGAATGTACCAGTTTTATATGGTTAACACACAATTATTGAACTCTATAACTCAAAATGCCACAGCCTTTTAGTCATCAGTTCTCGAAAATGCTCTTTGTTGGAATACGGTCAGGACAAGTTTAGTTCTTTCTTCTTCTTTGGCAGAGATTTCCTGATTTACTGCTCTGTAGCTCTCAATAATGAAACCCATCCTTGCAGCACGACACAGCGGCGACTGTGTCTGTGGGGAAATCGCAGTGGATTCCTCAAACCTCCAGTTTTTAGAGAAATATGAATGTCTTCGAGTTTCCTCCGTCTAAGCTTCTCCGGTCTCCGCGGACCTCTGCTTTTCCCTAGAAGATAAATGCTTGTTTTGGTCCGCTCCTATCCACAATAGCCCGATGAATTATGGATGTCCGCGGATGGAGTCTTGTTTTGTTTTTTCCGAGACAGTTGCTGTAGTCGTGGCTTCCCTCGTGGGACAGATCATATCCCAACATGGTCCAGATGCGGCGCGGAACAAACGGAGGTCACGCGCCATCTGTTGCACGCGCCGACTTCTTCTTTCGAGTTTTCTTCCGCCGGACAATAACCCCGGGCGAGCCAGTTTCCGAAAGCCCCGGGAAGGTGTTAGCAGCCCGGTACGGTTGAGGCTCTTTCACCTCTCGAGCAGATGGCCCAGCGCAGAGGGGATTGTTGACAGACGCGACTTGGAACGTCCTTGACTGTCAATACCGCCGAAGCCTCTTTTCATTTCATTTCATAATCTGAGAAAACAAAAGATTTTCAGGGGAGGGTGGCTTGGAGGATCGAAAGACAAAGAATTTAAGACGGGGCGCGGGGATCAGAGCTGTGTTGATTCGATAACACGGTGCGGGAAAAAGGAGATGGGATTGGTTTCGTTCAGCTGCTACTTGTGAGCGTGATGACACCTCTTAAGGACGCGGCTCATTGTGGATTTGAATTGATCTGGCTTCTGTTTCTGAAATGTTGAGGAGTGGTGTGAGTGGTGGGTCGATGAAATGATTTATGAGTGGTACACTATCAGACAATAGTGCTAAACTCATTCAACATTGCAGTATTATTGGAAATATTGGGATTTAATTTACCCACTTTACTTGTGAGACTTAAGAGAGTATGATATCTTATTGTCTCCTTGGTGATTTACCGCTGTATGGAATTAAAGCTTACTATTTGATATTTGTTTTTAATTGTAAAAAAAGTAAAAAAAAACTTGTTACTGTAAGCGGGTTTGCCACTCCTGACTTGTCACTCGCTTGTGTGCATGGAGTAAAAATCATAGGAAAAAGTGTTGTTGCAATTATTGCAGAACTACCTTATTAAACGTCTTTGTAAGTCCGTGTGGTGGTTGTAAATGTATTTTTGGGGCATTTAAAGCCGCCCCCGTAGCTGCGTGGAAAACCACCTTTTCAACATTTCCTGACGTTGACCCAAAGACAACTCTCCTGAGAAACCGTGGCTCTCTTTTTTATATTTGGCGACATAGAATGTTTTGTATGTGATTGTACTTCTTTATTTTAATAAAAAGGAAGGGAAATAAAGAAGCTTTTGTATCTTTCCACTGGCAGTGAATTTTCGCAAGAGAGCTGCAGGGGGAGCTCTGTTGCTGAAGTTACATAGTTCTGCGTTAAATGGAGAAAGTTTTCACTTATAATGAGACACAAATCTTGAAAAATGTTATTTTAATGCTCAAACTAGGGCAGTCGGACTTTAGTCGTTTAGTCAATTAATCAATCTGTTGTGTTTTAGTCGATCAAAATTTGCGTCAATTAATTAAGCTATTTACAGCAAAAAGGAAAAGTGTGAGTTTGGTTACGAATCTTTAATACAGTCTGCCTTTATTCAAATTGCTGGGTTTCAGACATCACAGCATTCTTGGCCAATAATATTTAATATAAATGGGGGGCAACTAAAATGAATATTGTTAAAATGCTTATTTTCGTTGTACTACAGCAAGTTCTTGGGTCTAGTTACTCATAGAAATAATCAGGTTGACATTTTGGGAATTTACATTTTGAAATTTTTATGTCAAAGTTCAATGTAATCAACAGGAAAAACTGGTTGTTGCCCCCATCTGGGAGCATAACATCATCACATTCTAGAATCTGAAAGCCAAAACACTATTTTCTAGTACTTTTGAGTATAAATAAATAGTGAAGTAAGTTCTGTTTAGGTCAGACACAGTTTGATTAGTGTCACTTATTGTATTGAGAGCTTTGGATTGTGCAAAGTCACGCCTCTATGTCTTTAGTCAACGTTAACTCAAACTTTGTCCAAATATACCCAAATCGATGTATAAAATATATTAAATTCAAGCCGTTTTAAAGGTGCTGTACCTGATGTTTACTATCTTAGAATGTGAAAAACAGAACTAGTTCATTTTAAACTCTTTGCAATAGTCCACATGTAACGCTCACTTTCCTACTGCATTACCGGCATCCTTAAAATCTGGGAACAAAAATGTAAAATACTAAACAATAATAATCATGTTCACTATGTTTTGAGTTGAGTTTAAAAGTACTTTCCACCACTCTCTGAGCCCTGAACTTGTTTTGCAGTGACAGTGAAACTAACAAACATTAGCATGCTAATGGCACACTCCTTGCTTTACGGAGAATAACGCGCTCTGGTTAGATGCAGAGAAAGCGCTGTGGTCTCATTTTCAGCTCACTCCAATATATCTGTCCTGCGGCAAAATAGATTTTAGTTTATTACAAGCATGGGTACAGCCCCTTTAATGTCGTGTAAACATATTACCTGCAAAATGATTTTCAAAAATAGTTTCTGGAGTCAAAAGTTTACCCTTCACAACATTAGTGTAGCCTTTCAAAATTCTACTTTCTACTACTACTCCAACCACTTCAAAACTTCAAACAAACTCCCTTGCTTGCTCATGCTCTGTATCCCAAATCTCCAACTGTAAGCAGATTTAATACTTGCTAAACCAAACTTCATAGAATTTCCGTTTATCTTCCAAATAACGGGGCTGAGCTGCTTTGGTTGCAGAATGAAATCTATTCGGGTTCTGTCACGTCTTGCCGGGCGCCTCTGAGATGTTGAAAGCAGCACATTTGTCACTTGGAGTCTCACGCTTTTCATCATGCTCGCGGTAAACTGGGCTTCCTTTTATTTGTGTGTCAGCTGTAAACCTCCTACACAAACCGCTTACAGCCCCCGTCTCCTGTAAACCGTGATTCAGCCAGACTAAAGCTCTGCTGGATTACACAAATGTCATGGCGCGTTTCATGCCTCCAACCCAGGTCTCCCAACATGTCCATATGTCCACTGATAGAAAGTTTACTTCTCTATGCAAAATGGCTTTCTCTCTTCGTCATTTGTTTCCTAAAGTTGGTAGCCTGTATGTCAGGGCTGGTCAACTTAAGGCCTGGGGGCCAAATCAAGCGCTCCAAGGGATATGATCTGGCCCTCAACCCATCTTCCAAAAATGTAGAAAATATTTTATGGCTTGTTATTGGTTTAGTCCTGGTTCAGACTTGGTTCAGTCCTGGTTTTGTCCTAGTTTAGAGCTGGTTTAGTCCTGGTTAAGGGTTAAGTCTTGGTTTAAACCTGGTTTAGTCCTAGTTCAGAGGTGGTTTAGACCTCGTTTAGTCCTGGTTTAGTCGTAGTTTAATCCTTGTTTATAGCTGGTTTAGTCGTAGTTTTGGCCTAGTTTAAAGCTGGTTTAGAGCTGTTTTAGTCCTAGTTTAGTCCTGGTTTAGACCTGGTTTAGTCCTGGTTTAGACCTGGTTTAGACCTGGTTTAGACCTGGTTTAGTCCTGGATTAGACCTGGTTTAGTAGTGGTTTATACCTGGTTTAGACCTGGTTTAGTAGTGGTTTATACCTGGTTTAGTCCTGGTTTAGACCTGGTTTAGACCTGGTTTAGTCCTGGTTTAGACCTGGTTTAGTCCTGGTTTAGACCTGGTTCAGTCCTTGTTTAAAACTGTTTTAGAGCTGGTTTAGTCCTGGTTTAGTCCTGGTTTAGTCCTGTTGGCACGTTGGGCACATATAGCTGGTTTAGTCGTAGTTTTGGCCTAGTTTAAAGCTGGTTTGGAGCTGTTTTAGTCCTAGTTTAGTCCTGGTTTAGACCTGATTTAGTAGTGGTTTATACCTGGTTTAGACCTGGTTTAGTCTTGGTTTAGACCTGGTTTAGTAGTGGTTTAGACCTGGTTCAGTCCTTGTTTAAAACTGTTTTAGAGCTGGTTTAGTCCTGGTTTAGTCCTGGTTTAGTCCTGTTGGCACGTTGGGCACATTTCTGACCCAGAGGACAAAAATGTCTGAAAAAACTGGCCCTCAGTGAAGTAAAGTTAAATAGCTCTAGTATATGTTTTGTCTTTGTCTCTTAAAGATGGGGTATCTGACTTTTTTTTTTTTTTTGCTCTATTGTAAATTTGTCATTTTGTATCTTCCTCTGTAGAGTACATTCTAACAGCAACACTTCGCGACAAAAATTAGACCACTGCGTGCTATCTGCTTTTAACAATCAAGTACTTTATGTCTCGTCAAACTGCAAAGGAGAGCTAAATGCAGAGCTCTGATTGGCTGCGCTTTGATCAGTCGCAGGAAATTCACTTTGCCGTCTAAAAAAAGGTGTTCCAAAGCTTCATACATGCTCGAAAATGAATGTGGATATTAACGATTAACGACGAGCCAAAGGGTTTGTGAGAGCGAGGGACGAGATAGACACATTCAAACACCTACGTCCGGTTTTGATGTGTAAAAATTACCCCAGCTTTAAATGGCAAAGAGGTTTAGAAAAAGGGCATTATTTTCACTTGTAACTGTTAAAATGACTGAGATTAATGTTCATGGTCTTATTGATGAGTGTTAATCACCATGACCAGCAATAATGAAGCTTTGTCAGTGTGCCAAACAGTGTGCCAAACAGATCACAGAAGTGTACACTAAACCCACATGCTGCGACACCACGATGGACCCAGTGACGCCCGGTTAGTTCCATTTGCAGTTGCACCCAATTTACACTCAACATGGGGCGATTCTGAGCTCTTTTGAACTTGTTGGTGTGTATTTGACCAAAGCAGCATGAGTTCACGTGGGTTCACAGAGAAGACAGTAGAGAACACAGAGAAGTACACCTAATTACCTACAGTATATAACCCTGTCCAGACCACTGTGGTGTTCGAGAAGACAAGACTTCCTTGACATTTGTCCGGATCTTAAGCTGTGTTTAATAAGGGACTATGACTAACTTACCTGGCACGAGTAGATTGCAAGCTAAATTTGCATTTGAGTCACTTTCTAGCTTCTCATATGATCAAAAGGTCTCCCTGGAAGATGTTTGTGAAAAATATACTTTATTATAAAACTTGTACATATTACAAGTACTGATCTTGATGATTAAGATGATGTTATCTTGATAAAATAGTGAAAAGTTGTTATATTTTAACAAATTTGAAGCTGTTGTACATGACTTACTAATGGCTAATTCTCTCACGTCAGCTTTAGTTTTTTAATTTATTAAACAGTCAATTATGCAAACACTGTTTTCAAAAAGCATTTGTGGTTGTTTTTCTCCTGAAACTGTCAAACTGTCTTGTTTAAATAGAATAATAATTAATATAATCGGCAATACACAATATTAATACAATATTTTGAGTCGTTATGAGATGATGGTGATGGCTTGACTTACTACAATCAGTTTTGTTGCCAAGATCCAATTCTCTCATCAATCTGGAGCTTTTTAAATCCGTTTTTTCTGCTGCCATTTTTTCTTCTGCCCTCGATCGTTTGTACATCCCAGTGCGCAAAAAAAATCCACAAGCTCTGAAGCTCCAGTAAAGCTTGATAATTGCGGCCGACGCTGTTAGTTTCCATGCAAATTGAAAGTTTCTTATAATTTGCATTGAAACTTGCTTAAATGCATTCTTTATTTGCAACAGCAGCTACAAAACAGGCAACTACTTAGACCATAATCCTTTGCTCCATTTCAGTGCAGACTTGAAGACGTGACTGTTAAGCACTGTTAAATCTCTGTTCTTTAGAATATGACAGCAATTATTTGTACCAAACGCTTGAAAAGGCATTTAAAAAAAGAAAAGGCAGCATTATTATAATTCTGTTAGCCTCTCTACAATTTCCCTATAAATATCAGCGTGAGATTTGCTTCTTGTGACGTCACAATTGGATACTGAAAGGAAATTTG
The DNA here is from genome assembly GCA_019453435.1 of Rhinogobius similis. Lineage (NCBI taxonomy): Eukaryota > Metazoa > Chordata > Actinopteri > Gobiiformes > Gobiidae > Rhinogobius > Rhinogobius similis. The sequence goes on along the minus strand of CM033633.1, from coordinate 33,811,930 downwards.
GCCTGATGTTTTTCTAAGGATAAATCATACTACATTTAATGTCTATAACAGCTCCATATGATTTGAACATTTTTACCTTGTATCTAGAGACACAGATACAAATCCACAAGATTCATCTATTTTAAAAATGCTCCTTAATATTCCGACTGAGTGGCAGAATAATGGACTGCCAAATGATAGAATGGGTTTCTTTGCTTTTTTCAACCAATTTTTTCTCTTATTTGCTCAAATTAATGTGATACAGCAACATGGTAATTTAAAGTACTTTCTCCATTGCTGCTCCGACTGTGCAAAGCGTAACTACGGTAGCTTGTTTGCTAACAGCAGTTGAAGATTTAGGACGCTTCAACTCACCACACAACAATTATTTTCCTCAATACACGCACTCATAAACACAACTCCTAAAATTCAAAATGCTGCAACGCTACCTGCAAAACCTTTACAGAAATATAATCTGATTTATACCCGTCTTTTTACTCTGTGTAAACATCGTCACAACACAGCAGTACCGTTTTTGGAAAGCTACAGTGCACAGTAGCAAGTAAAAAAAAAAAAAACTGTGTCAAAACAGCCATTAGACACAGTTGAACCCTGCATATATCGCTGTTTAGAAAAATATATCAAAGACTGAACTAAGTATTGAGAAATGTGCTTGAATAAGGGATACAGGGGTGTTGGACTGGGGGGGCAAAAGGTATTGGTTTCCCTGGGGCCCACGGCAAGAAAGGGCCCTCAACAGTATGTGATGTTTTTGGGGGGTTTTCTCAGTGGCATTTTTCTACGTGTTAATCTATTTTTGTTGTAATAAAATGCTAAATGCTAAAGACAATTATGCGTGAGATCTGGGGGCCCCATCACCCTTAAAAAAAAAAGGAAAATTATTTCTCACATATTAGCTTACTAGTTGTGTATCAATAAAACACTCGTTATAATTTGCAGTGTATTTTCTCATAGTAACAATACGTTACGAGATCTTTTTATAGTACTGTAAAAATAGTACTGTATCATAATATAAGCCACTATAAATTAGCGAGTGATTGTTAAGTGTACAGCATGTAGAAACCATATGGTGTATAATCTGCAATAGTGGGAAAAAACTATAAAAAACACATTTGCTAGGATAAATAAATAACACACAAAAGTATGTTTTAGGGGCCCACCGAGAGGGTTTGTACCTGGGGCCCAGTATTTAGTGCTACGCCCCTGAAGCGATAGATAGGTAGATAGATAGATAGATAGATAGATAGATAGATAGATAGATAGATAGATAGATAGATAGATAGATAGATAGATAGATAGATAGATAGATAGATAGATAGATAGATAGATATACAATACAGAGAAATGGCATGTAGCTTTGTGTTCAAGTTTTCCATTTGCTTACTCAGATCATCACGATGTACTCTCTGTATAACCCGTGTTGATCCTCTAGCGCGTCATCTCTCCTTGTGTTTTGCCAGGCGGCCTGTCCGAATGCTCCTCGGTGTGTGGCCCTGCCAAGTCTTGCTCCGTGCAGTTCATCCCCAAATGCATCTGGCTTTGGTGCACTGCCACAAGCACCACATTGTCATTCTGGGCTATTGTTGCTATCTGCGTGTGACAACAGCGCTAAGTATTTGCTGGAGATTATAATGTCACAATGTAGACAAAAATAGGTTTCGCACGCTACTACGTAAGAGGAGGTCACAGGTGAATGTTGTGTGTCTGGAATAACTCAGTAAGGACGGCTGGTGTAAAAAACGGACTAAAGCCTTATTCAAAACCAAAACTGTGCTTGAACAACGACGATGCCGTCCATGTAATAGTGGTATATTATGGTCGCATATGTATTTCCGGGTGCATTTGAAGGGCCCGTCGTCTCTCCCTGCTGTCTCTGGGCGGAAAACCAGCTGCAGCATTAGCCAACATCGACCCAAAGGCAAGTATCCTGAGAAACCCTGACTCTTTTGAATTTTTTTCTTTATTTGACAATCTTAAACATGATTGTACTTCGTTATTTAAATTTTTTTAAAAGGTAAAAAAAACCAAAAAAAAATGCTTTTGCGTCTTTTCACAAGCAGTGTCTTTTCACAAGAGAGCTGCAGGGGGAGCTCTGTCGCTGAAGGTACTTAGTTCTGCTTCAGTTGGATTGGGGAAACCAGATCAGCCAGAAGAAAGCAAAACACAGGGAGGGAGGGGGTGAAGCCAGCAGGAGGCACTGCTCTGTCTGAAGCTCTGTTAGTCAAGTAGGACTTAAACCTGAGCTTTGTTTTTTTCTGGACTCCCTTAACGGCATTTGTCAGGGGGCAGAACATTTTCATCCAGCAAAGGACTGTTTTCGACATTTATATATTTTCACAATCAGGGTTTGGGTTAGAGTTACGGAAAATATTAAGGTAAGGGTTAGCTTTAGAAACAGTCAATTTGGTTAAGATCAGGGCTTTGGGACATGGAACGCTCATGGGTCACGCTCAGGAACGAAGCGCTGAACATTTAGGGAGTCCTTTGTTTGAACACAATCTGACCAGAAAGAACTAGCAGAGTTGGAACCACAACAGGTGAGCTGATTTATGACACGGTAATGGAACTATTCATCATAGATACGCATAGATAACACACACACACACAGTAATATTTAATACAGATGGTGGGCAGCTAAAAAGAATAATGTTAAAATTCATATCTTTGTTGCAATACAATGAGTTCTTAAGTCCAGTCACTAAGAGACATTATCAGGTTCGGTTGAACATGTAACAAAAAGAATTTCCCCTTGGGGATAAATAAAAGTAATTCTGATTCTGATCTGATTCTGATTCAACATTTGTGAACTTTCCTTTGAGATATTTCATGGGAATGTCCAATCCAACTGCGGAGTTCAATGCTCATGCTAACAACCCCTTAGCAACTCAGCTAGTCTGGTATGATTTGAAGGTCTTCGGCGGCAGTTTCATGTATTTTCCCTATACCTGTTAGCTTTAGCCCGCAAAACCTGCAAGTTCTGAATAATCCAAAGACTATCAACTGATACCAACCACATTTAGGTCAAAGTCATTCTTGAGTGTGTAATCGTTTTACCAAATTAAGTTAATTATTAGTGTACAAAACTGTCATCTGAGCTAAAGGCTAACTGACTATAAGTTGAGATTTCTGATCTTGAGGGCTTCTTGTAAGCATTTAGTGACCAACGGACATTCTCTTTTACATGTGACTGGCGAATCCAGATAAATGACATAAATATCATGAAATAAAAGTTTTATATACTTAAATATGGTGATCGGTTTCATCACTCATTCATTCATTCATTCGAGAAGGAGCGTTCAATTTGACGTAAGTCCGAGTAGCATCGGCTAGCAAAGTGGTCGTGTCTGATCAATGGGCAGAGATAGAGAATTTCACGTCTATGAATGTATATGCTGAGGCTATGACATCATCACATTCTATAACATGTCTAGTACTAAATGTTTCTAAGCTTTGTTTGTTCATATCTATGGACCAGGCTAGCTGCAATTTAGCTAAAAACACATTTGACATTCTGTGGGCAATTATATTCTTTGGCATTCTTTCAATCTGAGTTAGCCTTTCCCAAGTAGTTAAAATTTAATCCTCTCCAGTTGGCTCGTTCTATGCAAACGGCCCCTGATGCCGCATACACATCCCCATGCAGTTGTATTAAATAAGGAAATATAGATTTGTTCTGCTGCTCCCCCTGTTGTGGAGGACAGGGCTCTTGCTGTGCCAGGAAGCAGCTGCCATCTGCGCGGGCAAACACGAGAAGGTCGCTCACCCCCCAAAGGACCCTCCAGCACCAGTCACCTTGTGCCAGTCAAGAGCTACATGTTACACCGGGTCTAATTAAAAATGCTAATCTGACATTTGGAGTGGAGAGCTAGCAGTACAGGCATGTGGAAAGCAGAACATAGGAGATGTAAGCAAAGAAATGCACATTTTTACATCTGTTCAAGTGATTGATTAGCAATGGTTTAGGTTGTTTGTGTTTTTGAGATTATACATTTTTCAAGGTCCTTATTATACACTATCACTTATCAATATTTATATATATTTTTAACTTAAAGTGAACATGTAAATGCTAAAGTGACTTTTTTATTATCTTTTAACCACGTTCTAACAATGTTCCGTCATCAAAAGCATACCCTGGAGTAGTATTTAGCTTCATTTACGCTAGTTTGAGGGATCCTGTTTAAATCTACTTTAAACATCACCAGACTCGTTCTGAGCATTTCTGCTGTCTGAACACAATCACTCCAAACTAACTCAGCTCAGTCATGATGACATGAGATGCCAAACTTAAGGTACTCAAGAGCACGTTTAAAGGCTAATAACACATTTTTAAAAATGCATAATATGTTTCCCCTTTAAAATACTACATGTAAGGAATAAACTGTATTTCCAGATATGGCAAGAGAAATCTTGGGGCAACATGGTTAGCAAATTAAAACTACTTTCCAGTTTATCGATGTCCTGCACGCTCTTTGGGATTAATGATATTGTATTTCCAATGATAAACGGTTGGAACACTTTTCAAACTTAACTTAACAAAACAGGTGCTTTCTGTTATAGCCCCTGAAATGTGCAATTACCAAACATTGTTAAGTGAACAACAAAGCTTTTGCTGCATTTTGGTCATGCCAATTGCTCATGTAATAGACCCCTACCTCCTGGACCTGAAGCATTGAAACACAATCCTCCATTGACCATAACCCCTGGCTCAGACTGCACACAGTCGAACTGGGGTGCGGTGGATACAATAAGTCCAGATCATTAAAAGTACTGAGAGTAGCACAGATCAAACACTGCGGTGGAGAAGAGGCTCCAGATTCTTTCATTTGGAGTCAATTTGACCAGACACCATTTCGCTCCACTGGGTTTTTTCTTGATAAATGGTTAGTAACTGTGTCGGAATGTCCACACTATTCCTTTAATAAGACTTTAAATTGAGGTCACGCCCATTTTTAGTGCTGCTTGAATGTCCAACAGGTGAAAAAGTAGTGCACTCAAATTTTCTCCCTATGCATCTTGTGGTGTCCTGCGCTGGTCACTAGCCTGGTCTATATTGACCACAATGGATTGAAAGAGTTAGAAAAACCGCGGATAGCAGCAGGTATTTAACTGGACACAATGGAATGAAGCAGAGCTGTTTAAACACATTGTTGAGCCATGACTATGAACAAAACACTTGTGTTGTGCAGCAAAGTTGCTTGCGTTGCCCGCTTTCCTTAACTTGGGCTGTGAATAGATCACAAAAAGTTGAATAATCCAGTCCAGTCCGTTTGATGTTTAACATGCAATCCATGAAAAATAAAACTTGTATGATTGATGTATGATTATTAGTCTATAAATATCTGCCTTTCAGGCGGATTTGAACCATATTCATTACAGAAATCCATTTTAATTGTGCCAGAGTCACGTGATGAGTATGAGCTGCGTGTCCAAACCAATCTGTGACTGAGTGCACTATTTAGTCAATACCACCCAAACACAGCAGTCACAGTTGCACCGGGTACAGTCTGAGTGAAACATAACTGTTCCACACCAAGCCAACATGCCCTGGTTCCAAAAACCCAGGTAAAAGAGACTATACAATTTTAGTTGGTGAACATCTGAACTAATTTGATAGATATTGTTCCAGAATTTCACTCTGGAGATGAATAAAAGTTATTTTGATTCTGATTGGATATTCGTTGATGTACCCATCGTCATCTTTTTATAATGTATTTGTAACTAAACTAAATAAAAAATGGAGGTTGAAAATGACCATTATCTCCACTACACTGCTTTGTAAGCAGGCTATGTCTGATCACATGGTCAAAGAAATAAATATCCTTTGGCTCGTGTACTGAGAAGTTTAGCAGTCTAAATGAAGCTGTAAAAACCTACTGCCCGGTTCAAGGTTTCCTCTTCAGAACTACCAGACGGAGTTGATTAAAAGTGTGAAGACTTGATAAGAGGGCTCTCTAGTTGAGGGGAAAACACTTCATCCATTGGAATTGATTTAATTGTATTGAAAATATTAAACGGAGCCACTACATGCTTGATGTGGAGCAGCTGCTGCACTTAGCTGCACAGGAATCTAAATATAGATTATAGATATATATATAGAATAATAGATTTTAAATAGATTTTAAAAACATTAGATTCAACATTTATTCTCATTTAATCTTCTGATCATATGCACATTTTGGGGCTTTGAATAACGCTGGGTTTTCAAATGGAATTCTAACCTCAAGCAAATACATATCTAAACAATCCCTCACTGCGCATTTGCATGTGTGATATTGAGGAACATTACATCAGCCGTTGCACAGAGAACGGCACTGTTAGACTAGACTCGCTCGCCTGCAGCTCGCGATTGCCACAACACTCTGCAACCCAAATACACTGCCTCTGATTCATTTCACATTTAAACTTCCAGCGAAGGGCTATTGAAGTTTTAATCCAGGAGTAAACAACACGTCGACAGGAGCAGCTTTCGTGGCTTTGAAGATAAGAAAAGTGGAGTCGGTGTGGAACGAATTTGAGTTAGAAAATAGATAAGGATTAAGGTGTCATTGCTAAGGTGACAGCCATATGCTTGTGTGCACTGATCTCTGTTCAGACATCTGCTTGTGAGGGCTGGATGTGTCAACCTCCAGGTCCTTGTTGGTTGCACTTGTAAAAAGAGCTCTCTGTATCTACGTCTCTAGTGTCTTCTTCTGCTTCTACAATGACAACTTCCCATCCAGTATGTTTAGGTTAGACTTCAATGCAGTCTCTCTTGCTGTTGTTTCTGTTTTTATACGAAGAGATGAAATATAACCTGGCAAGAGCAAGTTATTTTGAGTAGGTTTGAGCAAATGTGGTATTTTAAGACATAGCAATTAAACATGGAGAACTTCTACATAAAGACCCTGTATCCGATTTTGAACCTTGGCAGAGGAACTTGACACAAAACTTTTATTCCTTGTTATTGTTGTATACACAGTGTTTTAAAATGTCGGTAAAAAGAACAATAAAGAACACAGAACATGACGCAGAGAAATAGGGGGCAAATGAGAAAAAAAGCTATCATAAGACATCCAAAGAAGCTGTGACATAGCCATGAAAAAATACAGTTCAGCCCATCATGATCACTATCCTGCCCATAATAACCTCTCCACTATATTATATGTCATGCCCGTCGCCCCATCTGCGCATCTAGTCATCAGCCATTCACGCCGTATTCAATGCAACCTCTTCCATAACACAAAAAACTGTCCGAATCCCACTACATCGAGAGCAGCCACGCCAGAGCCTGACACGCATTTGCCGCCACATTTCCACTTCCCCTCTTCAGCCTCGGTAGCCACCGTCCTGCGTTAAAACAAGCAAATTCGTCTTGCGTCCTTTCTCTGCTCCTCCTCAGCTGTCTGCAAACACAGAGGTCCAGGCATCGCACGTTATTACGTCAAGGTGGGTCGTTTTTGTAGAGGATATTTTACGCAATGTACATTATAGTTGGAGGCCTCTTTATTGGAAGCAAATCTCATTGTCTTGCTCTGAACTCTTATGGACTCTGAGTTCTGTGCTCCAGTGCAACTGTTTTGTTTTGTTTATGGACACATATTCTGGTGTAATCCATGACTAAACTAATAACAAGAGATCTTGTATCTTGTATTTAAGATGGGGGCCAGCTCATATCCCTTGGAGGGCCTGATTTGGCCCCCGGGCCTTAAGTTGAATAGCCATGGTCTAAATGTATAAAATAAGACAAAACACAATCTTATAAAACTAGACATATTATTGTATATATACAGTATTTATCAAAAAACAAATTGTTCAGAATCCTGATCAATAAGAGAAATTGACCATGCCAGTTCATTAGTTACATACAACTACAGTTTTGTAGCCTAATTATAAAAGTAAAAACTGCATTAAATTTGTTCTTTCATTTATGGGTAAAAATACATATTTTCTTAATATGCAATTGCATAAGGAATTGTGAGGTGTTATGTATTATCTTCCTATTGTTCATTACGCTAATGGAATATACACTGAACACTCTCCACGGCTTACATAATATAATAGCAGTAATAATAGCCTTCCCGATATAATACTACAAACTTTCATATGATTATTTGAACGAAATGAGTTTGTTTTAATTGGATGTAGTTAACCCAATAATGACTTTCTCAAACCAGGCTAAATGAGATGCATGTCTGAGCCACATCGAGCCGCTCCGTAACAGATGAGTGTCCATGGGATTGATTACATCAGCGTAACCACGGAAACGCGCCAACTGCAGCACAGCAAATCAAAGGTTCATGTAAACAGCTTAACCCTTTTAAACCACAAGACAAGCCTGCTGTGCAAACTAGAATGTACAAGATCCCAGCCTGATTGAGAATGTTTGTGGCTGAGACGGAGTCAGGAGCTATACATGGGCAGAGATACCAAGGGACAATTCCTAAATCCAACTATTACAAGTGCAATCTCAGACCAGTGACAGGCCTATATAAAGGGTTTGGTGAGGCTTAGCGGAAAGGGCCAAAAAAAGGTTATCAGGCCATATCGGTGGTGGCTGCATTTAATCCTCCAATCACAACCCTGATAGAAGGGGAAGAAAGGTTGTGCTCCTGGACCACTCCACACTCAAGGCTGAATTATATTGTGTGAGACGCTTGTAACATTAGAGTGATAGGCCATGGCCAATGTGTGTGTGTGTGTGTGTGTGTGTGTGTGTGTGTGTGTGTGTGTGTGTGTGTGTGTGTGTGTGTGTGTGTGTGTGTGTGTGTGTAGGTGTGTCTGTGTGTTTTGTAGCTGCACAGTCTTTAAGCTGCAACACAATACTTCAAGTCCATATCAGGGCTATTCAACTTAGGGCTTGAAGGCCAAATCAGGTCCTCCAAGGGATAGGATCTGACAATCAACCCATCTTCGAAAAATATAGAAAATATCTGATCTCTTGTCAGTGATTTAGTTCTACTTTAGTCCTGGTTTAGAGCTTGTTCAGTTCTGCAGATGTTGCCAAAGTCTCACATGTTTTTTCGCATTTCAAAACCATCGGGCACATTTCCGTACTGAGGACAAAACCCTCCAAGAAATGTGGCTCATTTCTGTAACAACCATGTGGAAAGATAAATTCTGTGGTCATGGAAGAGATGTCAGTTTGAGAAGGGTAAAATTATTGGCATCAAGCAGAAAACACATCTGAGGAGATTGTAGAAACTACTAAAATTGGCTTAAGAAATGTCCAACACATGATTAAAAACTGGAAGGATAGTGGGGAAGGCAGAACATTGGTCGGAAAAATATCCTGAATGAACGGTCAACTATTAAATGTTTGACAAACTCAAACCGGAGAAAAACAACTGGGCTGTGATTAATAGCGAAAGTAAGAACATTTCCCAAAAAAACTATGTGAAGGGATTGGGACTGAAAAGCTGTGCGGCCTTAAGAAAACCATTAACAAGTAAAGCTAACTGCAACAAAAAAAAAAAGGCTTGCTCTGGAGCGTAAAAACTGGACTCTCAATGGAAGAAGGCGATGTGGTCCGATGAGTCCAGGTTTGTTCCACTGAGAATCTTTGGAACTTGCTGGGAAAGGCTTTGTGCAGCAAATATTCAAGTGTGTGAGCTTTATTTTCCGTAGCAACATTCTTTTTTTTTTGCCGGGCAGTGTATGGGCAACAGGATGAGTTGTAGGATGAGGGTTGGCGTGACTGTATCCTCCGTTCTTTTAAGGCACGACGAGCTCAACACAGCTCCGCAGCACGTGCGCCTCTCAGGGTTAAAGTAAGCGCTCTTTAAACTTGTTCATGAATTGCAAATCTTACAATAAAGTATTAACATGCTCGTTTTGCAGCCTTGTACTCTGCACATTCATCCCACTTAATCCAGCCTGACTACCTCCACAAGTAGGTAGGAGAAGTACTTGTCACTTTATGATGTGAGTTCTTGTGTGCACCTTAGACCTGGTTTAGTACTGTAACTAGTCCTGTTTTAGTCCTGTTTTTGACCTGATTTAGTCCTGGTTCAGTGCATATGTTGTTTAAGCCTTTCTAATTACATGTTTTTCATATTTCAAAAGCGTCGGGCACGTTTCTGGCCCAAAGGACAAAATCAAACAAAAATCTGGCCCTCGGTAACACAAAGTTGAATAGTCGTGTTTTAAGCTTTTCAAAGCCACACAGCAAACTCTTCCACCACAAGTCAGCGAGCTCGTTCTTTTCATCCTCCGCTCAGCCTCTGTATGTGGATGGACCCACGGGGCGCAGACGTTTTACCTATTTACTCTTCTCCCTCCATCACCTCCACATAAAAGCGTGTGCGGATCAGTCAATGAGTACATCACAGACAGGCCAGAGTATCACACGGGCCCTTCAGCTTTCACGAGTCAGAGGGTCGGAGCGGGGGACAGCAGCGGCCGCCAAAACGAAAAGGTCAAACAAGTATTGATCGTAAATACACGGCCGCGGCTGCAGCGGTGGTGAGGAGGAGGAGGAGGCTTCGGGGAGAGGTTTAGAGGAGCTCCGTGGAACCAACAAACGAGAATTAATGAAGCTGTGGACCCGGAGAGCAGCGCTAAAACACAGCGTGATGAACAACAGAGCGCTCACAAAAAGTTTCTGAAGCTTTTTTTTTTTTTTTACACTTACACAGACGGAGAAGTGGCTGCTAGGGGTACGTGGTAGGGATGATGGATCAGGCTAAAAAATATTGATCTTTTGTTACTGGTGATGTATGGAAAAGTACCGATAGGCGCGTTTCGACTGGTTCGTTTTGGAGTGATGGTACCTGTCTGTCTGTGGGATCTGAATAGGGTTGTGAGAGGTACTAGCTTCCAGAGGGTGTGGGCTTTCTTTAGGGACCCAGAATGCTTCAGTGCAAGATAACTGGATGAGAGAGGACACAGACTCAGGTGAATACAAAACGGCAAGAAGCAGATTTAAACAGAAATCAGTCCTCATCAAACACTGATTTGATCTGGTTTTGATCTTTATATGTTGAGCCGACAGACCTGCAAAACAAAGCGTCCGCTGTTTCCTGATTATCAACGCACAAGTCTCTCGTCAAGACCAAAAATATGAATATATACTATTAGAAAAAGAATAATTAATGTACAATTTAGATTTTATTTATTAAGAAAACATTAGATTAGTTTGGGTGACATCAGCTGCTCACATAGCCGATTGTAGCTTGGACCTTGCCATGAAAACACAGTCTGCCATAAACTGAAGTGGCCCAAAACGTTCCAGAGTGAACCGGTCTAAAGTGAACCAGTCTGGGGGCCCAGGGCCAGTGGAAACATGGCTTATCTTTAATTAGAAATCTGAATAGTATTGAATAAATAGAAACTACTTTTCTTTTTGATTTCAATCTACTTCAAGGAAGAATTATCTTTATGTCTCTATTGATACCATTCATGCAAAGACATAGTGATTAGCTGAAAGTGTGACGCTAACTGGAGGTACTGCTCTGTTACTCATGTAGACTGGAGCCTGAGCTTACTTTTAACGTAATCTGATCATAACAAACTTATTTAGTGGAAACTACAACAATTGAGCTGATTTGTGCAGTTAATGGAGCCTGTTATGCATAATCAACTGGAATAAGCTTTTAATCTTGTTACAAAGGTGTTTCCTCATCTTTACGTTACTCAAGGATTCCTTCATGTTTTCGTAATGTGTATTGTCCTGCATCTGAGGCTCCAGCGCTCAGAAAATGTCCCCCTAGCTCCACCCACATTCCTGTTCTTATTTTGATTATTTGAAAAATTAAGACACTGAGTGATACATGTTTGATTCTAAAATGTCATGTAGTCACTTAATCAAAAATAAACTGCTGCTTGGTACTGTGAAATGTCAGTTATCAGTTTGGTTGTTTTGAACTGGGAGTCAAAGAACCTGTTGCTATACTACTGCTCTTTTTGTTTTTAATCTACTTATGTTAGAGAAACTGAAAAAGAGCATAATATGTCTCCATTAAACAAGTGTTTCAACTAACAGCAAAGTCACAAGCTAACATTAACCAACTGTTTTTCAGTTACTCACCCATTCACTTCAGGTTTAAATTGGCTGGCCCAGCTTCCTCAGCCTCTCTCTTATATCTCACCATAGCAAACAACAGATTTTTTATTTATTATGTTTATCAAAATGCTTTTTCTCCCACAGAGAAATAAAGATCAGCCCTTAAAATAGGACCTTAACACACCAAACTTTACAATCTTGTACTTAACAAGATTTTAAATAATTGTAGTGAAGGATTTGGTCATATTTAATTCCAAACCTGATTTACAACAGTTTTAATTACAAAAAATTAGGCAGAATTTGAAATGTTACGACAATTTTCAATAAGATGCAGTTTACTCAAAGATATTCAAAATCTCCTCAGTATATTTTTTTGTATCTAATGTGTTAACATCAATGAAGCAAGAAATGTAAACCTATCTACTTATTTAAACCTGTCTATCCAGTTTTCAGATCTCCCAAATATGTGTAATTTTGTACATTTTTACACATAAAAGGCCTTATTTAAATATGAAAACATTACATGACGCAAAACAAATATAAAAATAGTGTATTATCTTTACGTAAGCAAACTACAGGAGAAGTTTTGTAATGATATTTTCCAAATCCACCTGAAGTGTCTCGCCTCCAGAGTCACGTTTTGCATAATACCTCTAAGTAACGCTCCGATCCTTCAGAGCCTGCACGCTTACACCATAATCTGCAGAATGACATCTCTCACATTCTTGTATCTTTCCCGGATTAAGCCTCGAGCCAGACTTTGGAGTTCACCGTTTGCTCCGAGTGCCATGTTTCGCCCTCCATTTCCAGCCCGTATCATACCTGCTAAGTGCGCGTTGCCCTCCGGTGTCAACTCTTAGCCACAGGACGAGTAGGGCGCGAACTGCTCGGGGCTCCCACTGGCGGAGTCCGCTGCGCCGTAGACCTCCCAGCGGCTTAATATTCATGAGGTACGTGTCGTTTTAAGCAGCACAAGACCTTGGCAACCCTTGGAATTGCGTACTTTCAATAATGCAAATGAGCCGCGAGCTAAAGGCAGGGAGGTAATAATAACCTACGGTGGACGGATCGCTGGTTACGCTCCGGTGGCACCACGAGGGCTGACCTCTTTTCTGAAATAAGAGCAAAGACAATCGCACCTCTGCTGAGAAAGAAGGCGAAGAAAAAAGAAAGGTTTGGACACTTCGGCCTGTTCTGACTAATCTAACAGCTTGTTTATGGGGCGTGGGCCGTTAACCTCGCAGCGGGAAGCCTGCAAATGGTTTTTACGTAAGGGGTAGAACAGTGGCAGTGCGAAACAAACACAAATGAAATTGGGCTTTTATGCAACATAAAAGTGATTCTGCGCCCTTCCAGAGGTATTGTTAAGTGTGGAAGAATTGACAGAATAGATTATCCTGCCGGACCGTTCAGCTCAAGTGAAATCAAGTTGTCTTTATTGCAGATGTGCTGCTACTGACATTATGATCGGATCTTACGAAGGACATTTGGAGTAGCGTTACTATTTTACGCAATATATCAGTGCAGATTATGTATCATGCGGGGCCCTACCTTAGTTTTTTGGTCAGTTTGCTCTCTCAACATATCGGCTTTCATGTGGAAACAACAACTTGTCCAATATGCTCTTAAAGATGTTTTATTATTTCATTTAATCCACTTCATTCATAGATATATTCTATGGGGCGTTTCAAATTTCAAAGGCCATTTTCGTAAAAGGCATTTTTCTCCCCTAGAGGCATAAGGATCGCCACTTAAAGCAGCTCCTGCGCACATTAAACTGTACAATCTTGGATTCAGCAAGATTTTTACAAAAAGTACAGAAGGATTTTTAGAAACCCAATTCTAAAACTGATTTATTTAAGTTTTAAATAAAAAAAAATGAGGTGAAAATAGATTTTTTTTTTAGGACAATTTTAAGTCTAAACGCGTTTACTTCAAAACTAAATAAGAAATCCAAAATCTCTGTAAATGTGTGTACAAAACGAACCAAGAAATTTAAATCTGATTCTGTCCATTTTTCAGATTTATAAGTCCCAAATATGTGGAATTTTGGCAATTTTTACACATAAAATGCCCCATTTCTACATGACAGCATTACATGATGAAAAACATGTAGTATGTTTTTCTTACATTCATGTGAGTAAACTACAGGAGAAGTTTCAAATTGATATCTTTAAATTAAAGATTTTTTTCCTATTCACCTGCAGTAGTTGTTCCTTTTTAACCACCATCCGATAAAAGGAAACAATCAAACTGCTGGAAATGTTATACATGAAAAGAAAGCTGTAATCCTCCTATTTCCAGTCAAATCCACCCTTCTGGGATGAATTAGAGTCAGTTTGTACTCCAATAAAAAAATTACACTAAAGTTCAGAAAAATTTAATAGGACTTTTATACGGAAACCTTAGTACAAGTCCCTAAAACTCATTTTTAGTCAAATTAGCTTCAGCTTTGAAAGAGGAACGGTCAAAACCCAACAAATGTCCAAACTAGTGTCCATCAGGCTTAACTACAAACACCAACTTTACTTCTGCACATATTTAACAAAGAAAATGTAGATGGAACTTTAAGAGAAACTTAAGAGCTTGTGTAATTAGAGTAAATAAAGACACCAGAGGCCAAAACTCCAGCCAACACTTTGTGCTCCAAAGGGTTCAGAAAGAGCTGCAGTTTGAATTGGGGCTAGCTTTAGGAAAAATAGACTCGTATGGTTAGGTATGTATAAAGAGGTTAAAGTGCATAGACAGGTCAGACTATACATTGCACTAAAACGCACTGAACATGATTATATTTAAGATTTTAATCAACAATTTGTCCCCAGTTTGACAGTTTTTGTTATAATGTTACTTCTCGGTTGAACGTGAGCACAAATATGACATAGTTAGAGGTCATTTTACAACAGTTACTTAGCAACCAGACTGTAAACAAGAGCCAATATCCATATACATTACACAATAGTTAGGAATTAACAACAAATTTTGTTTTTGTGCGGCAAAATTGGACGCGTTCTTCAACCCTGACTCTAAATTGAGATGAATCGATACAAATATCACATGCACACGCACACCTTCTTGTCGTCTGTCACACGAGCCCATCCTCTCTCCCTCCCCCCCTCTCTCCCTCCTCCTCCTCTTCAGTGTCAGCTGGCTCCGGTCCAGGTTTGAAGTTAAAAGCTGACCACTGCTGTCACGTCCCGTCTCCGCGCTCACTTCATCAAACCTGCTGTATTTCTAAACATAGCGGATGGATATTGGCAGGTTGCCCTTGACGACAAAGAAAAGAGCGGCTTAATCTATACTCACAGAAATCAGTCAGGATTCTTTAGGATACTGCAACCTCCCTGTGAAAGTAGCTTTGACATGTTTGATTGTAATAATGGTATTGTAAGTCGCAAATGTACTGTATTTATGTCTTACTTTGGTAACGTTCATCTTGTCTTCAGTTTATGAATTATATTACTGATTTCTTCCAGTGAAACATTAAACTGAACGTGAAAAATAAACTACAGGATGACTCAATAAGACAAAGAAGAAACAAACAGAGCAGGAAAACCTAAAATCTGCAATATCAGACCATTGCATATCATGGACTGGGACGGGGCCCAGATTAGGAGCTGAAACTAACAAATTCAAACGCTGGACTAAAGGAAAAACATTGTGCATTTTTCATATTGTGATTAGCCTTTAAACCTGCTCTTGAGTGTCTTCAGTTTGACATGTTTTAGAGCTAAAGAATAAAATGCTTTCACAGAGAAAAATGTAATTTTATCACTGCGTTGATTGATGCCATTTTGACTGAGCTGTGGCTCCATTTACTGGCTGCAGAGCCAGTTGCGCTCATGTAAATATATACCCACAATACCGACGGTATGCAGTGGTTGTAGTTATCGTGATTAGACGGAAGAAATGTTCAGAACGAGTCTGGAGATGATTTTAGGACTTAAAACAGTAAAAGATTCTGGGATAAATGACGTCAGCATCATCTACGTCACACATGAAGGAGTTTAGAACACAGTGTTGGAAAGAGAGGATTTACAAACCAGCATCATCAAACAAACTAAATGTTACTCCAGGTTTGTTTTTGATGATGGAACAATGTTAGAACATGGCTAAAAGCTCAACAGTCAAGTCAATTTTGCATAATATTTGTCCTTTGTTCCCAAACTTTTTTGTCTGGAGTACGCCCTAAGCTTTGTTTTACACTCAGAGTACCCCTTAACTTGAGTTTCGGGCAAATACATGGATTTACTAGTCGAATATAGTCAGTTATTACTATTATATATTTTTAAATTTTAATTATATGTATGATCCAAGATACTCCAAAAGATGCTGAATTTACAACTAATGACACTTTTTTATTCAGATAAAAGTACATTTCACCTTCATTTAAAACCTGAAACCATTCCAAGTGCCCCCTTCTAATTCCTCACGTACCCCTTGGGGTCCCCGTACCCCTGGTTGGGAAACACTGTTTAAGGTGAGCACTGAAATCAGGAAGTGAGGCACAAACACCATCAGCCGAGATGAAGGAGAACTATAACTAGGTCTAAACAAAATCACTACATTTACAGGAAAAAATGACGTCGAGTTATAGCTGCTTTTCTGTTACAGTCCCAAATCCTCAAGAGGCTGATTGAAAGAGCGCAAAACACCAGGTCTCCTCGAAAGCACCAAGGAGTCACGTCGTTCCATTTGCGTTGGACATGAAGTATGCAGAGAAGGACGAGGCAAGCTCTTATAGATGTCCACAAATCCCTTCACACGTTTCGCCAAACTCTTGTTGAGTCCAAGATTGTAAAGTATGGAGTGGGATCTACTTTGGCTGATCTTTATGTCTCTGTGGGAGAAAAATGCATTTTAAGAAAATGGCCTTCGAAGTTACAATGTCCCAGAGAAATCTATGGATGAAGTGGATTAATTAAATGAATTAAATGAAACAATAAAACGCATTTAGGAGCAGATTGGTTAGTTTGTTGTTTCCACTTGAACGCTGATATATATTGAGAGAGCAAACTGACCAAAAAAACCAAAACGATGAAAAAGTGAGTTTTTCCTGTAGAGTCTTATCTTAATAAACACTTAAAGATCAGGCAGTGAACAGTGAGCTGCAGGTAAATCATTTGAAGCATAATTAAGATTATTACAAAACAAATTAAAACGTAATCTATAACTAAACACCATCTGGTTGTCTGTACTTTTTAATTGGTTGTTTGTTGATATTTAGTTTTAATAAAAGTTAGCATTGAACTGCTGACTTGTTTCACCCCGTCTTGTCTTTTGTTTTATTAATTGTAATATATATTTTAAACAAAAAAAAGAAAACACTGACGAATTAATTATGCGAATGGAACCTTGCCTTGCCGTACCACTCGATTTGTCACGGTTTGTTTCAATTTACGCTCCAGAAAAAGAAGCAAAATATGTCTTGTTTAATCTTTATCTTTACTGTTAAAGCTGGGGTACCTGGTTTCTACTCCACGGAACTGAAAGTAAGTTTCTAAATCTATATAACTCGTTCCTAGCCCTCACAAATCGTTTGGCACGGCGGTAAATTCACGTGACTTCATTTTTTATCTTAGGCGCAGCTTTACAACAAAGACAAAGTGAAACTGCGGAGGACCACCCAAGCACAGCCAATCAGAGCACAGCTTTTAGCTCTTACTTCGAGACAAAATACTTTATTATTAGACACAGACAGCACGCAGAGGTATTCTTTTTATCATAAAGTGCTGCTTTGACAAGATACCCTTTGGTGGAAAACACAACATTTACAAACTTACACCCAAAAAAAGTCAGATACCCCAGCTTTAAGTTTGCAATTTCATTCTTCAAGGTGCACTGTGTCGTGTTTTAGGTGGAGCGTCTGCTACCTGCTTGTCTCCACGGAGATATGGCGTTATCGCTTCGCCTGCAATTACCCACAATATGGCAATCAGCCTGAACAAACTGTGATCTTTGACGAGAGATCTGATCACGCTCTTACGCAGACTTCCAAGCCATTTCAATTATCTGACAACTCCTGCACTCAAATGACGAAAACGACACAACAGCCAGGTACGTTTCGACGAAGAAACCGCTAAGCAACGCCGCTAAAAGCTCAAATTAGCTCATCTTCTTCAGACCGCTTACTTGTCCGTGGGCATTCCCCAATTAGCGACAGCAGCCCGCGCTTGTTTACGTCCCCCTCTACATTCCGAGCGAGATAATTACACCGCGTACAAAAACCCTGGTCTGATTCGGTCTTCTGTTCGTCTCTGCGTAATCTCCATGTCTTTGTTGTTACTGTGTCAGATATATAATGAATCGGCTGCATCGCACACCACGGCTAATTATATGTAAGCTCTCAATATTTCATCGACCGTGCCGGGTTTATATGCATATGTCGTAAATAATGCATGCGGTTTTGGCAGCAGAAGTGATTGCGCTGAAAGGATTACGACCCTATTGGAAGTGATGGTTTGCCAGCGCCTTCATCCCGCGGACGGAACGCTTTTCAAAGGGTGTCTAGACGCGGCCTCTCTCGTGTGGGTTTGGCTCGGAGCGGGCTTGGATTTGAGTTGTGTTTGTTTTCATCATTTCTGGGCGATGTTATGCAGTAGACATCGCCCTCTTTTCGGATAGGGAGGTTATTATTTTACATTCTCGCCGCACTATTGATCTAAAGGAGCGTAATCATTGAGCTTTTCAGTGCATTTTACAAATAGCGAGGAACGTTTTTGTTTTGTTGATTGTTTTAGTGCCACTGTAATACCTACGCTTACTCATAGTTGTGATAAAGTATGGACAAAGACTTAAATAGTACTGAACAAATAATTTGCTATGAATTATTTAGGCTTAGTAACTATTTAATTAAGGGTTTAGGTTTAGAAGTTAGAGTTAGGGTGTTCATTAAGTAGTTGCAAAGCTTGAATCATTCTTAATATGTAACTATTTGCTTTGCAAGTCGTTGTTCGTGTTTATTAAGGTGAGACACTTCAGGTGGATAGGAAAAAATCTTAAATTTAAAGATAGCAATTTTAATCTTCTCCTGTAGTTTACTCACATAAATGTAAGAAAAAAAGGTTTTTCGTCGTGTGAGGTTTTTATGTTGAAATAAGGCATTTTATGAGTGAAAATGACCAAAAATACACATATTTAGGACATTTCAATATGAAAAATCGACAGAACCAGGTTTAAATTTCTTGGTTCATTTTACAGAAATTTACAGAGGGGATTTTGGATTTCTTATTTAGTTTTTGAGTAAACTAGATGTAATTGAAAACTGTCCTAAAAAATCTAATTTCACCTAATTTTCTGAATCAAAATTTGGCTTGGAATTAGATTTATTTTTTTTAATCCTTCTGTACATTTCGTCAAAGTCTTGTTGAGTCCAAATTGTACTGTTGGTGTGGTATCTACTTTGAGGCTGATCTTTATGTCTCGAGGGAGAAAAATGCATTTTAAGAAAATGACATTTGAAGTTACAATGTCCCAGAGAAATCTATGCATGAACTGGATTCAATGAAATAAAACATTTTTAGGAGCAGATTGGACAAGTTTGTTGTTTCCACATGAAAGTCTGTATATTGAAAGAGCAAAAAAAAAAAAAAAAGTTGTGTCTGCTTAAGGCCCAAAAAGTGCACGTATTATTAAGGGTTACGATAGTTTTGAAAACTGGCAGTGAAACATTTTAAAACATTTTTGTATGACCTGGAGTCGACAAAAGTTAAGATTGTTACAGTCAGGCGTTCCCTCCTCCAGAATTGTGTTAAAACTCCATCTACTGGCAGCAGAGGGATTTGCCCCCAACATGCTAATGGAGGCATGCAGTTGTAATGAACGTGATTTGACTTCAGAAATGCTCAGAATTACTGCTGATGATTTATAGATTTGTATACAGCTCTATGACGTCGCAAAACTAGGACAAGTAATAACAGTGAGTTTTCTGAGGCTCAGAGGAAGAGGGCTTACTAAACAGGATTCATCTAAGAGTGAATGAAGCCAAATACAACTCAGGTGTCTTTTTGAGAGAACAATATCAGAACATGATTAAAAGATTCCTCTTAAAAGTCAATAGTGCTAAATGTTTGTACTTTAATTACCCTAATTAGTCATTAGTCAGAACCAGTGGCATGCAGTCAGGACAGGCAAGGCAAGCAGTGATTGACCAATAAAATCTAAAATCACCGTGTGTCAAAACTATAATTCAGCTGTTCAGAAAAATATCCAAATAAGATTGTTTACCTTTACTTGTGTGCAGTGAAGCTTGGCTGGAAGTCACGGTGTGCTTTAGTGGCATCTACAGGACACTAAGCAGTACTGCAGGAGGAAGCGTGCGTCCTACCTGGCGCCCAGTGAGTTTTTATCATGGATGGTTTAAAGCTGGACTCAGTAACTTGAGCGACAGAGCTCCCCTGCATCTCTCTTGTGAAAATACACTCCCAGTAAAAAGACGCAAAAGCTTTTTTGTCTTTTTTTTAAAAACTTTTTTATTGAAATAAGGATGTACAATCACATACAAACACATTTCATGTTGCCAGATAAAAAAAAGAGAGCCAGGGTTTATCAGGAGAGTTGTCTTTGGGCTTCAAACGCACCAAAAACACATTTGCCACCATGGGAAACGGTCACATATTTATACAGCGCTTTTCCACCTTCGAGGCACTCAAAGCGCTTTACATCCAGGAATCATTCACCCATTCACACACCAGAGTGCGCAGACACTGGGGGCGAGGCGGGTTAAGTGTCTTGCCCCAAGACACAATGGCAGTATTCACCTGCGGGAGCAATTGCACCGCCAACGTTACTCAGTTCTGCTTTAACCTTAGTTAATAGCATGCAATAGTCATTTTAAACAAACAAAAAAAAAGTGATGAATAAAATATAAACAAAATCCTATAAATTCAGCATTTGTGCATCAGAGGAGAGGACCCTCTGAACCACAGGGCAGTAAAGTTGCTAAAAATAGTTTATAGACAGTGTGTGCAGAAAAGCAGAAAGCATACATCTAACCCTTTAAGCGCCCTCGTCGCAGTAATGCGACTTACTTTTTTCAAGTGCAAGGAAAATTATGAATAAATAATAAACCACAAAACATTCCAATCGTTGATAACAAGCTTTCATAGTTTTGTTACACACGTCACATCCTTTTGAAAACCTATAAATAACGGCCGGCAGGGGGGAAAAAGAGAAAAAAAACCCAAACAAACATGGCTGGAAAAAGTACACACGATTCTCTTGTTCACTACACAGCAGACTCAGATTCTGAGGGAAATTATTTTCCTGAGACTGACAATGATTGCTCAAGTGAAGAAGACACACCGAGTGGTAGAGGCAGAGGCAGAGGCGGAGGCAGGGGCAGGGGCAGGGGCAGGGGCAGGGGCAGGGGCAGGGGCAGGGGCAGGGGCAGGGGCAGGGGCAGAGGTGGTGGACAGCCCCACGACACTAGTGGGGATGAGGGCTGGGAGCAGCTGAGAGAAATTGCGGATTTTCAAGGGTGGATCAAACCATTTGATATGGTTGTTGGCTACACCGGAGACAGAGATTTGAGTGATGCCAGGCCAATAGATATCTTATCACTCTTTCTGACAGATGAGTTTTGGAAACTGATCGCTGATGAAACAAACAGATATGCAGCACAGGTCATTTCAGCAATGGAGATGAAGCCACATTCCAGATTTTTAGAGTGGTATGATGTATCCATTTCTGAAATGAAAGCTTTCATTGCATTGCATTTGTCTATGGGCCTTGTAGATAAACCTGAAATAGAGGATTATTGGGCAACATTTTGGCTCACACAGACGCCTGGTTTTGGGAGTGTAATGTCTAGAAATAGATTCGAAATTATTCTTTCATGCTTTCATTTGGTCAACAATAACAATTATGTAAGACAAGGTGAACCAGGGCATGATAAACTTTTCAAAGTCCGTCCAATAATACAGTTGATTATTCCCAAATTTGCAGCAGTCTACAGTCCACTAAAGGAGCTTTCTTTAGATGAGATGACAATAGCATTCAAGGGGGAGGTCAACACTCAAATGTTACAGTCCCAATAAACCAGATAAATATGGCTATAGAGTGTATGTTTTGAGTGAGAGCAGTTCAGGGTATGTTTTGCGTTGGTCCTTGCACACAGGGCAATACACAGATAATGCCAGCGACATCAGTGCAACTCATGCTGTTGTTAAGTGAACTTGTCGATCCTTACACTGGAAAAGGCCACGAAATTTACATGGACAGTTACTATACCTCACCAGCAATTGCAAATGAATTAGCTGATTTGGAAACCGGACTATGTGGTACAGTGAGAAGTACAAGGAAAGGCATGCCTAAAAGCCTGGGGAAACCTATCTTGCATCTAAAAAGGGAGATGACCCTGTTTTTATGCGGAAAGGTAAACTTCTGGCTTGTGCTTGGCAAGACACTAAGCGTGTCACTATGCTCTCTACACTGCATGGCA
Source organism: Rhinogobius similis (assembly GCA_019453435.1). Lineage (NCBI taxonomy): Eukaryota > Metazoa > Chordata > Actinopteri > Gobiiformes > Gobiidae > Rhinogobius > Rhinogobius similis. The sequence continues at coordinate 33,789,512 of CM033633.1, read as the reverse complement.
ATGCATGTGTTCAGAAAAGAATCAGGTCCAAGACAAATGCAACTGGCTTTCGCGCAATAAACAGACCACTGTGTGTCAACCAGTACAATATGTACATGGGGGGTGTAGACACATCAGACCAGAGGATGAAAACCTATCTGTTTCCCCACCGGTCCAGAAAGTGGTATCACCGCATCTTTAGCATGCATCCTCAGTATTTCTGTTGTCAACTCACACATTATTTACACTAAATGCACCGGGCCCACACAAAGCCCTGAAGGCCTACATCCAGGACGTTGTTGATGCATTGCTGGCTGGTTACACCAAAAAAGGTGGGTAGCAAAGGTGGCCGGCCTTCAAGAGCAGGGAGGAGTAATACCACAAAGGCTCACAGAACGTCACTGGCTTTGTGAAGCAGAGGGCCGTCCAGACTGTGTTGTCTGCTCAGACCGTTCTCGTGTAAAAGGCAGGCGCCAGACAAAGTACAGGTGCCGTCAGTGTGGTGTCAGTCTTTGTGCTGTACCCTGCAATGAGAGATACCATACTGTCAAAAACTATAAACTGTGTCATTTAGATATGTGATATTTGAGATAATGGCCCCAGGACCTCCAGCAGCCCCGTGAAAATCCCCACTCACACTGGCCCAGGATGGGTTTTACTTCTATAAACTTAACTACCATAACCAGGCGTCTGTGTAAGACAAATTGTTGCCCAATAATCCTCTATTTCAGGTTTCCAAAACTCATCTGTCAGAAAAGAGTGGTAAAATATCTAATGGCCTGGCATCTCTCAAATCTCTGGCCCAGGGCGGGTTTACTTCTCCCTGGTCCCACACTTGACATAATGGCCCCCAGGACCTCCAGCAGCCCGTGAAAATCCCCACTCACACTGGCCCAGGACGGGTTTACTTCTCCCTGGTCCCACACTTTACATCATGGCCCTTGGAACCAGGTGCACCACTTGAACCGGGTTCCCACCCTTAAGCACCCCTCCCGGGCTACACACCCTTGGTCCGACCCTGTTACTCCGACTGGGTAGAGGCACCTGGTACTCCGCTCCACACTTTGAAATATGTCGATCAGGGCCCATGCGACCCTGGTACTCTGCTCTTCTGGACACCAGAAGAGCAAAGTAGCAGGGTCGCGCCCTGTCGATATATTTCAAAGTGTGAGTACCAGGTGCCTTCTACTCCAGTCGGGAGTAGACAAGGGTGTGAGAAAAATCGGGAGGGGTGCTTAAGGGTGAACGAGGTTCAAAATGGTGCACCTGGTTGTCTGGAAGTCTCCAGGCGGTGTCTAGAAGAGCGAGTACCAGGGTGGCTGGGCTCCAGGCGTGCAGTCCAAGGGTGTGTAGCCGGGAGGGGGTGCTAAGGGTGGGTACCCGGGTTCAAGTGGTGCACCTGGTTGTCTGGAGTCTCCCGGACAAGGCACCTGATACTCCGCTCCACACTTTGAAATATATCGATCAGGACCCAGCGACCTGGTACTCTGTAATGTAACACACACCTCAAAAACCACGGGATGCACGTGGTTTAGGAAGTGGCCACAGACATTTCTACCTTCCTTGGATGATTTGCCATTCTTTTTGCATCCATAACTCTTCCTTGGATGTTAGCCATTCAAATATTTCCCATCCCAACTGTGGAGAATCAGGTCCGTATTCCCCATAGGGGTCACCATCCCTGCTGGACAAGTATCAAGATATGGAGGTTTGAGAAAGAGTCCCGACTCTTATTATGCCATTCTTTGCATCCATAACTCTTCCTTGGATGTTAGCCATTCAAATATTTCCCATTCCAACTGTGGAGAATCAGGTCTGTATTCCCCATAGGGTCACCATCCCTGCTGGATAAGTATCAAGATATGGAGGTTTGAGAAAGAGTCCCGCGACTCTTGTTTGCAGCACTTCAGATTTTGACACTCGACATGAGCACCAGACTTACCATTGAATCATCCAGAAAGCCTGTAAGCAACAAGGCATAGGGGGGATTTGTTGCTAAGACATGGCAGACACCCAGAGGCAGGCCTAGGGTGTTCACACCAATGTGACCTGCCCATTGGCAGGTGTCCGAGCGCCCCAGGCTAGGCTGCTCTTAGTAAGGGTTTGAGAAACATTGTTTAAGTCGGACCGCTAGGCAGACTGGGCAGCTTGGTCTCGCTTCCAACAGGACTGTGGTTCTGAAAAGCACATAATTTCTCCAAGACGCAGTTATCCCAAGCCTACCTGTGTAGACCGACGGACATCGCAAATCAAGGTCTGGCGCCACCCCAAAGGAGTAAGACAACCAGCCCAATGAACTGCAGAGGTCCTGCTACAGAGGAGCCCAGGATGCCAAACGTCCAACGGCAAACGCAGATACCTCCAGCTTACCTGTGTAGACCCACAGACAACGCAAATAAAGGTCTGGTGCCACCCCAAAGGGGTAAGACAACCAGCCCAATGATCTGCAGAGGTCCTGCTACAGAGGAGCAAAGGTGCCAAACGTTAAGCACAGCCAACCTGAGCAGATGCCAACGACAAAGGTCTGGCGCCACCACAGGGGTAAGACAACCAGACCAATGAACTCCAGCACTGCTGCAGGGACCCGGTTTCCCCATAGGGAGGCCAGGAGGGCTAAGTAGGAAAATTAGGACTCCCATTCCCACATAAAACTAGACCCACAGTGCACAGGAACCATCTGTAAAGATAAAACAAGACAGAGGCCCTGCGATGGTGGGCCACATTTGCACATCGACCAGACAGTAGTCCCACCAAGGCCCAAGGTGGAGAACTCCAGCTCCACCACTGCTCACAAATCACTACCCAGGACCAGACACTGCTCCTGGGTCACACACTCACACCTTGCACCCTGGATGGGGCTGGCCCGTCCCAGCCATTCACGGTACCCTGGGCATGACTCATAATGAGAGCAGCGTTACCCAGGCACATTGCACCAGGGTCCCATTCCATTGGCATTCTGCTCCTTTTTTTTTTTTTTTACCCCAGAGACAGTGCTTCAAAGCTGGACACATTATTGGGACATTCAGGGCCAATAGAACCAGAAAAAGGCCCAGGAAAACGGATCTCTCATGCCCACAGACAGAGCTCAGTGCCAGGCATGCATAGAACCAGGATTTGTGCAAATGTCAATCGCAAAAAACTTCGTTTCCCAAAACTGCCCGACTATCACGTGGAACAACGCAAAATGTCAAAGTTCGCGTGGGAGCAGCGTAAGGATTTTCGCGTGAGCAGCGTTAATCAGCCCGGGACTCCCGGGCTGAACCTTGTCTGCACAAACTCAGAAAAATGACTAAGTCGATGGGCGGCATATGGTACTCTGGATATGGTACTCTGGATATGGTCCTCTCGTGGGACTTTGTTATAATCCATCGGTGACATGGGGTACTCTGGGTTTGACTCAGAATGAGAGCAGCTTTACCCAGGAACAGGTACTGCTCCTGGGACTCAGCTCTCCCCCAGAGGCCCAAGTTGGAGAACTCCAGCTCCAACACCACTGCTCACAAATCACTACCCAGGACCAGACACTGATCCTGGGTCACACACTTCACACCTTGCACCCTGGATGGGGCTAGCCCTAGCCCTAACCCTGACCCAAACTGATCCTGGGCCTCAGATCTCCCCCAGAGGCCCAAGGCGGAGAACTCCAGCTCCAACACCACTGCTCACAAATCACTACCCAGGACCAGACACTGCTCCTGGGTCACACACTTCACACCATGCACCCTGGATGGGGCTGGCCCCGTCCCAGCCACTCACTGTACCCTGGGCATGACTCATAATGAGAGCAGCGTTACCCAGGCACATTGCACCAGGGTCCCATTCCATTGGCATTCTGCTCCTTTTTTTTTTTTTACCCCAGAGACAGTGCTTCAAAGTTGGACACATTTTTGGGACATTCAGGGCCAATAGAACCAGAAAAAAGGCCCAGGAAAACGGATCTCTCATGCCCACAGACAGAGCTCAGTGCCAGGCATGCATAGAACCAGGATTTGTGCAAATGTCAATACCAAAAACGTCGTTCCCAAAACTGCCCGACTATCCCTTGGAACAACGCAAAAAATGTCAAAGTTCGGCGTGGGAGCAGCGTAAGGATTTTCGGCGTGAGCAGCGTTAATCAGCCAGGACTCCCGGGGCTGAACCTTGTCTGCACAAACTCAGAAAAATGACTAAGTCGATGGGCGGCATATGGTACTCTGGATATGGTACTCTGGATATGGTACTCTATTGGGACTTAGTTATAATCCATCGGTGACATGGGGTACTCTGGGTTTGACTCAGAATGAGAGCAGCTTTACCCAGGAACAGGTACTGCTCCTGGGACTCAGCTCTCCCCCAGAGGCCCAAGTTGGAGAACTCCAGCTCCAACACCACTGCTCACAAATCACTACCCAGGACCAGACACTGACCTGGGTCACACCTCTCACACCTAGCACCCTGGATGGGGCTAGCCCAAGCCCTCACACAGACCCAAACTGCTCCTGGGCCTCCGATCTCCCCCAGAGGCCCAAGGCGGAGAACTCCAGCTCCAACACCACTGCTCACAAATCACACCCCACGACCAGACACTGCTCCTGGGTCACACACGACACACCATGCACCCTGGATGGGGCTGGCCCCGTCCCAGCCACTCACTGTACCCTGGGCATGACTCATAATGAGAGCAGCGTTACCCAGGCACATTGCACCAGGGTCCCATTCCATTGGCATTCTGCTCCTTTTTTTTTTTTTTACCCCAGAGACAGTGCTTCAAAGTTGGACACATTTTTGGGACATTCAGGGCCAATAGAACCAGAAAAAAGGCCCAGGAAAACGGATCTCTCATGCCCACAGACAGAGCTCAGTGCCAGGCATGCATAGAACCAGGATTTGTGCAAATGTCAATCGCAAAAAACGTCGTTTCCCAAAACTGCCCGACTATCCCTTGGAACAACGCAAAATGTCAAAGTTCGCGTGGGAGCAGCGTAAGGATTTTCGTGTGAGCAGCGTTAATCAGCCCGGGACTCCCGGGCTGAACCTTGTCTGCACAAACTCAGAAAAATGACTAAGTCGATGGGCGGCATATGGTACTCTGGATATGGTACTCTGGATATGGTACTCTATTGGGACTTTGTTAGAGACCCCCAGCAGCACTCTTTCTTTCTTTCTTTCTTTATTTTTTTCTTTCTTTCTCTTTCTTTCTTTCTTTCTTTCTTTCTCTCTTTCTCTCTCTTTCTCTCTCTTTCTCTCTTTCTTTCGTTCTCTTTCTTTCTCTCTTTCTTTATTTTTTTCTTTCTCTTTCTTTCTTTCTTTCTTTCTTTTTTGAGGGGGGGTTTGTTTGTTTTTTTCCACTAAATCCCAATTGAGGCTTAAAGTAGAAATAAAAAACTGTGGCGCTTAGAGGGTTAATTTTCCTGGTTGTAAATGATGACGTCACATCAGGAAATTAAGACACAACCACAACACATAAAAAATATATGTTAACAACTTTAGTTTGGTGAATTGATGTTTACAGCAGGGGCTATTCAACTTAAGGCCCAGGGGCCATATTAGGTCCTCCAAGGGATATGATCCGGCCCTCAACCCATTTTATCTGTTATCTGTTATTGGTTTAGACCTGGTTTAAAGCTAAGTCTGCCTTAGTCTTGGTTTAGTCCTGGTTTAGTCCTGGTTTAGACATGGTTTAGTCCTGGTTTAGACCTGGTTTATTCCTGGTTTAGTCCTGGTTTAGACCTGGTTTATTCCTGGTTTAGACCTGGTTTAGTCCTGGATTAGACCTGGTTTAGTCCTGGATTAGTCCTGGTTTAGAGCTGGTTTAGTCCTGGTTTAGTCCTGGTTTAGATTGGGTTTAGTCCTGGTTTAGACCTGGCTTAGTCCTGGTTTAGACCTGGTTTAGTCCTGGTTTAGACCTGGTTTAGTCCTGGATTAGACCTAGTTTAGTCCTGGTTTAGTCCTGGTTTAGACCTGGTTTAGATCGGGTTTAGTCCTGGTTTAGTCCTGGATTAGACCTGGTTTAGTCCTGGTTTAGTCCTGGATTAGACCTAGTTTAGTCCTGGTTTAGACCTGGTTTAGTCCTGGTTTAGACCTGGTTTATTCCTGGTTTAGACCTGGTTTAGTCCTGGATTAGACCTGGTTTAGTCCTGGATTAGTCCTGGTTTAGACCTGGATTAGACCTAGTTTAGTCCTGGTTTAGACCTGGTTTAGATCGGGTTTAGTCCTGGTTTAGTCCTGGATTAAACCTAGTTTAGTCCTGGTTTAGACCTGGTTTAGTCCTGGTTTAAATCGGGTTTAGTCCTGGATTAGACCTGGTTTAGTCCTGGTTTAGATTGGGTTTAGTCCTGGTTTAGTCCTGGTTTAGACCTGGTTTATTCCTGGTTTAGACCTGGTTTAAATCGGGTTTAGTCCTGGATTAGACCTGGTTTAGTCCTGGTTTAGATTGGGTTTAGACCTGGTTTAGTCCTGGTTTAGACCTGGTTTATTCCTGGTTTAGTCCTCGTTTAGACCTGGTTTATTCCTGGTTTAGTCCTGGATTAGACCTGGTTTAGTCCTGGTTTAGATTGGGTTTAATCCTGGTTTAGACCTGGTTTAGTCCTGGTTTAGACCTGGCTTAGTCCTGGTTTAGATCGGGTTTAGACCTGGTTTAGTCCTGGTTTAGACCTGGTTTAGTCCTGGTTTAGTCCTGGATTAGATCTAGTTTAGTCCTGGTTTAGTCCTGGTTTAGACATGGTTTAGTCCTGGTTTAGACCTGGTTTAGTCCTGGATTAGATCTAGTTTAGTCCTGGTTTAGTCCTGGTTTAGACCTGGTTTAGATCGGGTTTAGTCCTGGATTAAACCTAGTTTAGTCCTGGTTTAGACCTGGTTTAGTCTTGGTTTAGGTCTGCATATGTTAAAGAACTCACATAAAATGTTCTTTCAAAAGCGTTGGACGTCTTTCTGGCCCTGAGGACAAACCCATTCGAAAAATCTGTCTGTGAAATAAAGTTGAATAGACCTGGTTTAAAGTATCCAAAAAAGTAGTTTCCTTTTTGTAAATTATGCATAACCTTTGTCTTCTTGTGATGTCATCAATCTGTTTACTTGTAATTTTCAACAGATCCTTCCATTTTTCTCCACAAACAGTTACCCTATTGGTTTAAAACTACAATTTATATTTACAACAGGTATTAATACACAAAACACAGTCAAAATTAGAAAGTGCTAAAAACCTGTCATACGCAGTTTAACTTTAAAGATTACTTTTAGGCAAAACATTTCTGAAATCCTGTCCATTTAGACGAACCCTCCTGCACATCCACCACCTCCTCCGGCCACTATAATGAAAACTCCTTGTTCTTCCATTATTATTTTTATTTTTTTTAAGTTTGGCTTTGTCATTAAAAGCTGCATAACAATTGGTGGTGTGATGTCCTCATTCTCCAGGGTCCAAGTGATTAGTGTTTCAATATGATACAAACAACCCAAGCAATATGCAATTTCCTAAACTATAATTGGCTGCGAAATTGGTTATTAAAAGTGCTACTAAAGTGACGCAGGCGTTGGAAAAGACGTACACGCTTTTCCAACTGCAACACCTGTCGAGAAAGCATTGTTAAAGAAGACATATTGGGATTTTTTTTAGCATAAAACATAGCATAAATAGATAGCAACTTTACATTTTAATCATTGTAAACAGCAATATTGATCTAAAAGGACTTAATCATAGAAACCTGCAAACTGATTTCATGTTCCAAACTGTAAAACTCAAAGGTCACGACCCCTCGTAGCACGTATTTTAATTCACAGGTGTTTAGTTTTGAAAAATGTACCTATTTTATTTGTGTTAATTGAATTTTACCAACTAAACAGGCTAGTAGTCAATAAAGTCTCACAAATAAAGCTACAAATGTATTTTTGCATTGGATTTGTGTACATGTATTTAGGCAATTATTTTACCTTCGTCTCGTAATGATTCAAACTGTTTTAAGGTTGTGTTTTGCTGATTGTTGTATTCATTTGGCAAGAGAGAGCGCTGGTGTTTTTCAACCTTTTTTGAGTTACGGCACAGTTTTTGAAAACATACCATGGACACCACGTACAAAAGCATTACCAAACCAGAAAAAATAATAGAAAATGTGGAGCATAATAAAGTGGAAAAAGATGGTGCCACCGTCTGGTTCTTAAAATTTGGCATTTGCAGTTGTTTTGCTTTCTTTTTGGTGCAGAAATATGTTCAAGACACTCCAAAATGTTAAATTATTCCATTTACTTCCATGTGTGAATCCAAATATGAAGTTTGATCAAGGCACACTTGGCAATACCTCGATGTTCCCTGGCACTGGCCGAAAACCAAGGCGTCAGAGCACAACGGATTCACTGTTTGATCGAGATCACATTGTTTTTGACTCAGTATCAGTGAATCAGACAGATCAGCACCGCTGATGATTCATCTGAGTGAGTGATGTGCACTTCATGTAATACTGAGCTGATCCTACTGACCTGGGTCTACTGACTGGACCTACTGACCTGAGCCTACTGACCTGGGCCTACTGACCTGAGCCTACTGACCTGAACCTACTGACCTGAACCTACTGACCTGGGCCTACTGACCTGAGCCTACTGACCTGGGTCTACTGACTGGACCTACTGACTTGAACCTACTGACCTGAACCTACTGACCTGGGCCTACTGACCTGAGCCTACTGACCTGAACCTACTGATCTGGGCCTACTGACCTGAGCCTACTGACCTGAACCTACTGACCTGGGCCTACTGACCTGGGTCTACTGACTGGACCTACTGACCTGGACCTACCGACCTGGGCCTACTGACCTGATCCTACTGACCTGATCCTACTGACCTGGGTCTACTGACTGGACCTACTGACCTGAGCCTACTGACCTGGGCCTACTGACCTGAGCCTACTGACATGAGCCTACTGACCTGGGCCTACTGACCTGAGCCTACTGACCTGGGTCTACTGACTGGACCTACTGACCTGGGCCTACTGACCTGAGCCTACTGACCTGGGTCTACTGACTGGACCTACTGACCTGGGCCTACTGACCTGGGTCTACTGACTGGACCTACTGACCAGGACCTACTGACCTGGGTCACTGACTGGACCTACTGACCTGGACCTACTGACCTGGGTCTACTGACTGGACCTACTGACCTGAGCCTACTGACCTGGGTCTACTGACTAGACCTACTGACCTAAGCCTACTGACCTGGGTCTACTGACTGGACCTACTGACCAGGACCTACTGACTGGACCTACTGACCTGGGTCTACTGACCCGAGCCTACTGACTTTGTGTATCAGGGGTAGGATAAGTAATATCCTTCTGATCTGAGGCTGTTATTCAGATGCTGATAACGTGTGTTCTTGTAGCTCTTCTGGAGCAGGGCCTGGACTGGAGTTATGTCATTTCAAATGTAGTGCCTAAAAGCACTTCTGAACTGAAAAGTATCGATTTGTTATACAGAGGACAGTTTGGACATCTCATTTAGTTTTGGAGTTAACTAAAAGTGAACTTTTTAACATATCGGGCATAGAATCAGATGTCAACAAATCCTTCTGTACGTTCCGTCAAATCTTGTTGAGTTGAATATTGTACAGTTTGGTGCAGGAGCTACTTTAAGGCTGATCTTGCATTTTAAGAAAACCACCTTTGAAGCTACAATGTCCCAGAGAAATCTATGGATGAAGTGGATTAAATGAAGTAATAAAACACCTTTAGGAACAGATTGGACAACTTGGTTGTTTCCACATGGAAACTTTAAACACCTAAAAAAAATGTTTTCTTTAAATGGTTTTGCCTGTAGCGTCTCGCCGTAAAAACAACCATATAAACGCTGATGAATAAAATGCTTGTATCTGTAGAGATCCTGGGTCACTTTTTCTTCCCGGTCCACCTCTGATTATTAAACAGTGTTTGTTAAATGGTGGGCCACATAAAAAATCTTGTTCAGAACCACCAAATGCCTAGAGTCGGCCCATAACGTTCAACTGCAGCGAAGCTAAAGTTAAACAGCTTATTAAATAAACACATTGTTAATTTAATGCAAACGTCTCCTGCCTCTTCAATGTCAAACGAACCTGTGCTCCTTTTTTACTGTAAAATTTCCCGCTGTTGGTCATTTTCAATTCAAGTAATGTAAAGATTTGAGATCATTTGTCCACATCCACTTAAGGATACTTTTCGAATGCAAAATGTATTACGTCATTTGCCGCCGCACTTCTCAACGCAAGGTCAGAATATTGACGTTATGCCAAGTCTCCTGGAGTCATGATCAATATGTATGAGGCAATATAGTAAACAAAATGTGTACTCTACAAAGTCAAATGAGTATATAACACATTTGCTTCGACTTCTTGGCTGTATCTGTTATTAAGACTCGTACTTATTATTTCTTTTGCGTGCATTGTATCCCGGCTCATGTGTCTGCTCTTCCTCAGTGCCGTTGCTCTGTGAAATAAAGGCCATGCACATTTTATCAGCGCGGCATACACTCATCCAACATTCATGTGTTCACCGAGACGCACGCGATTCCGCTCCGTCAGGGAAAACTGGGAACTGAACGGCCTTTTGTAGTCAGCTTTTGTTGTACTTGTGTAGTTTTATTACCTTTATTTTTAACAGTTTGTACATGTCTGTTAGATTCCGGTGGCTAAAATCTGTTTGGGTTGGCATTTCCGCATCGACGGTAGGCAGGGCCGGTTGTGGGCGTTTGGAGGCCCTGAACAAGACTTTTTTTGTGGCCCATTAAACACAAACTGCTTAAATAACTGGACGTTTCAAGGGATTTTAAAATAAAGCTACGGAATCATGGTTGAATTGGGAGAAAAAGTGTTCCAGTTCGACATATTTTAGTGAAATATGGTCCAATGAGGCAATACACTATTCAAATAACCAATATTAAACCTGATTTAACACGCTTTGACAATTAAAATGATTACTGCTGTCATTTTCATTTCACTTTGGGGGTCCAGAGTCGGTTGCATGGCTATTTTGGGGGTTCCGGCCAGAAAAGTTTGGTAATCCTTGTTTTAGAGTGAAGCATATTTGCACATTTTATGTCCAAATGTGTTTGGCCCCTTATTGGTGGTGGGTCAAAACATTTGCTTAGATCAGGGGTCCCAAACTTTTCTGTCCGGGAGCCCCAAAATAGCCATGCAACCGACTCGGGAGCGGAATGTCAAAGTGTCAAAGAAAGTAAGTAAGTATCAAAGCATGTAAAATCAGGTTTAATATTGGTTATTTGAATAGTTTATTGTCTTACTGGACCCTATTACACTAAAGATACTGTTTTAAAATAAAAAAATAAAGCAAATACAATGTCATACAATACAATACAATTAAAATAAGATCTTGAAATCATCTCGCGACCCCCCACTTTGGGAACGACTGGCTTTGATTGTTTATACCACGGGCCGGCCCTGACGATAGGAACAGCCAGCCCACTGTGTCAGGGTTCATGCAGCTTTTAGCAGCAACTCAAAGGCAATGCTTTTTAATGCTGCGTTTCAAGATGTTTAAGGCCATTATCAATGTCAAAACAAGACATTTACGCTTTTATCATGTCAAAACGACTGACTTCTGACCATTTAATCAGGCAGCAGAATGACGAGAATATAATAAACTACTTTCTAATGTTCAAAAACCTAATAAAACTTAACTTTTAAAGGACACATACAGTATTCTGCTAGAGCGACTTTATGAGTTTTTATCAGCGTTCTAACAATGTTCCGTCATCAAAAACACACCTGGAGTTGCATTCAGCTGCATTCACACTGTTTTGAGGAATGTTCATTGGGAAATTCTCTCCTCTCCGAGCGTCAAACACACTTCCTGCTGAACTCCCTCGATCAGCGACGATTTTCAGATTTCTTTTGCTGCGTTAAGTCATCGCCAGACTCGTTCTGAGCATTCCTGCTGTCTCAACACGATCACTGCTACTGCTAGCCTGGACGTTGTGTGTCTCAAAGTGCTAACATTAACTAAATTGCGCCATCTGCTGACTGGAAATCATTCAATACGTGTCATTTCACAGAGCAGAGAAATTAATTCATTTAGTCCATAATAAACATTTTTTTTTTTGTTGCAGAGCATGGCGTGGCAAATGTAAGGCACTAAAGAGCATGTTTAAAGGCTAATAACAATATGAAAAATGCATCATATTTTTCCATGCAAATGTATATGTAAAAATACTTCATGGATACAGCGGCTCTGGGGTGACAAGGACTCCAGTATTTATTTGCGCTTGTCTTTATATTTATTTCTATGCATTGTTATGATGGATAAATCTTTTGTTTTTTAGAGCTGATGCCTGTGGGGATTGACTTGAATGCTTTTTAATGCATTTTAAGACCTTATTTTTGCTGCGGAAACCCTCTGTCTGTCACTCCATTCCTCCGTATATTTACCCCCAATAAATGAAAGTGGGATGTGAAATTGGGTTTTCGTCTGCGCAGAGCTTTTTACCGCTTATAGAGCGAGTAAATCAGACATCAGAGGCCAAAACTACCGAGTCTCAGCTTCACAAAGAGTCCACATATTTGTTAATGGTCCAAAGAGTTCGGAAACAGCTTCAGTTTGAATTGGGGCTATTTTAGTCAGGTTTCAAACTAAAGCTGTTCTTGAACCCTTTGGAGAGCAGACAAATGGCTGGGCTCTTTGTGATGATGAGACTCTGTAGTTTTGGCCTCCAATTATTCTAATTAATAGTGTGAACAAGCTCTGCTCAGAGGAATATCAGATTTTCAATTCCGCCTGGATTTTCTTTGATAAATTTAACTACAAGACTAGATCCAGCATTTGTTGGGTTCAGACAATTCCTCTTTCAAAACATAAGCTAATTTGACTAAATGTTTGTTTCAGGGACAGTAAGAAAGTATTTGTTATTTTTGAGTACAGGCTGATGATTCAAGTCAGACTGAAAATAAGAGGGTTACAGCTTTCTTTTTGTAACATGTCCAGCAGATTCCTTTTATCAGACAAAAAGGAATAGAAAAGAAAAAGTCCTGGTCCAATTGAAGAGGGGTATCATGCACAAGCTCCCCTCGGCCCCTCCCGTTCTGTGTGTGTGGGGGGGGGGGGGTCCAAGACTGTAGTAAAAGGTAAAAACAAATTCAGCCATATCCATTAATTCATTTTCTCCCGCTTGTTCTCGTTAGGGGTCACAGGTGACTGGAGCCTATCTCGGTGACTTTGGGCCTTAGGCGGGGTACACCCAATTAACACCAGCATGTCTTTGGATGGTGGGAGGAGCCGGACAACCCACGGTAACACAGAGAGGACATGCAGACTCCACCCAGAGAGATGGTGTGATGTTGGTCTGGTCCAGGATTCGAACCCACGATCTCCTTACTGAGGAGCAGAAGCTCTAGCCACACCCACCCCTATATTCATATTTATGAAATATATATATATATCCTATATATATTTATGAAAAACTGGCCACTCTGTGTGGTATTTTCAGCACAATTGTAATTAAGCTTTTCTAATGACTAATAAAATACTAAAATCTTGGGATGGGAAAATACATATACATATATATATATATATATATATTTTTTTTTTTCAATATATATTTTTAGTCAGAGCGGAGGTGGATTAACAGATTTAACCAAAAAACAAAAAAATAAATGACCAACTATATTTTTACAGCTGTCAAAAAAGTGGAGTAAAGAGGCGCTAATAGTGAATAGTAAAAGTGGGGAGCAAATTTGGAAATCCTGTAATAATGGTCGATTACTAATTTCAAATTGAGTTTTAGAAAATATGCACCAAACTAAAATTTGTAACAGAAAATCATACAAATACCTCTAAAACAGAAGAAGTTATGACAATTTTAAGCGTGAAAATGTGTCCTTTTTCCCCTAACAGATCATATGGGTTAAACCGTGTTTGATAAATGGTGGGCCACAACAAAACCCTTGTTTAGATCCACCAAATACCCTGATTTTGTGCATCACAAAACTCATTTCTCAGTCCTCTGTGTTGTTTCTGTCTCTTGTTTTCCTCACAAGCCGCCAGTATTTTTCTAGAATACATCAACCTTTACTGAACACAAACAACCTGGACCAATTAAGAGTTTTGACATTCTTCAGTAAGTATCATTTTATTTCACTGTTTGATGGTTCTAGTCAGTAAATCCATGCTTTCCTGTTAGTTTAGCCTGCATCAGCCGCCATCATCTGCAGCAGTATTTAACCAGGAGTGGATTTCACGTAATTAGGAAAAGCAATGCCCTCAAATCCCAAGTAAATGAATGAGTCATGTTGTGTATTGACGTCAGATACAGTACACAAGGTCTCCAGTGTAGTCCTACATGATCACGTGCATTTTGTCCTGATTATCAGACGGAGCACACACGCACACCTATCAAGTGTTACATACTGCACACTTTATAATTGATACCACAATCTATACCTCAAGTCTCGGGAGGTTAACTCCATCATTTTTTGCGCAGAACCTTGGATTTGATGTAGTCCAGAGAAATACACCGGAGACTTCCTCGTGTATTTTTGATGAAGGAGAGGAGAGGAAACCAAGATGAACTCTGGCTGGAGAGCGAGGGAAGATTAAAAAGAAACGCTGCAACCTGCTACATCAGAGCTATTCAACTTTATTTGACTGAGGGCCAGATGTTTCGGGTGGTTTTGTCCTCCGGGGATACACCAAGACTAAACCAGGACTAAACCAAGACTAAACCAAGACTAAACCAGGACTAAACCAGCGATAAACCTGGACTAAACCAGGGTTGAACCAGGACTAAACCAAGACTAAACCAGGACTAAACCAGGGATAAACCAGGACTAAACCAGGGTTGAACCAGGACTAAACCAAGACTAAACCAGGACTAAACCAGGGATAAACCAAGACTAAACCAGCGATAAACCAGGACTAAACCAGAACCAAACCAGGGATAAACCAGGGATAAGCCAAGACTAAACCAGGACTAAATCAGGGATAAACCAAGACTAAACCAGGGATAAACCAGGTCTAAACCAGGACTAAATCAGGTCTAAACCAAGACTAAACCAAGGATAAACCATGACTAAACCAGGACTAAATCAGGGATAAACCAAGACTAAACCAGGGATAAACCAGGTCTAAACCAGGACTAAATCAGGTCTAAACCAAGACTAAACCAAGGATAAACCATGACTAAACCAGGAATAAACCAAGACCAAACCAGGACTAAACCAGGTTGAAACCAGGACTAAACCAAGACCAAACCAGGACTAAACAAAGACTAAACCGGGACTAAACAAGGATTAAACCAGGACTAAACCAGGACTAAACCAAGACTGAACCAGGACTAAACCAAGTCTAAACAAGGACTAAACCGGGATTAAACCATGTCTAGACCAGTTCTAATATGGGTCTAAACCAGGTCTAGACCAGGTCTAAAGCAGGACTCAGTAAGGACTAAACCAGGACTAAACTAATCACAACAGATAAAATATTTTCTATATTTTTGAAGATGGGTTGAGGGCTGAAACCTATGGTAATGGTCAGAGGTTTGTAGTAGACTTCTCCGTGTAGTTTTCAGACATTATACTTTTCCTCCTGCTAGAGTCATTTATTCTACAATACAATACTTCTTAGTTGTGTAAAATCTTTTACATCTGTGAGTAAGACATCAAATGACAAAGCGTTACGTTGACAATGTTAAATGAATGCTGTGAATTTTTTACATTTGGGTTTTTATGCACTGTTCCTACAGATATAATTGTAATCGTTACACCTTATGTAAGGCGGGTTTGGCATGTTAACTGAGTGGGTTTGTTGCCAGCTGCCTGTGCACTGTGGGGTTTATTTGAAGAACAGTGTGCAGATCCATGTGGTTTTTGCGGGAGAAAACTGGTCTAATGACCTGGAGCTGCATCAGATCGCTGCGGTGTTTGGGTAAAATAGACTCCATGTGGTGTCTTTCTGCAGACCAGCACCGCGCCGAGGTCAGTGCAACAACGCCGTGGGTTTAATCCCTTTCTAAATTGGGTCCTGAACCGCACCCGCCTCGCAGTCACTGTATACCGGGAGTCATTTTTGTGATCTCTTCTTAAAAAAATACGTATTCCTACATCAGTATTAATTGGGCGATACCAGTTTTTATCATTCTGCCTGATTTACCCTAAAATGCCAGACTTAAAGTTTGTATGACAGGTTTTTAGGATTTTCTAGTTTTGACTTTATTTGGTGGAATAAAACCTGTTGTGAATATGAATGATAGTTTTACCCAAATCAAGAGTCGGTTTGTGAAGAAAAGTTGAAAAATATGTTGAACTTTACAGGAAGCAGAGCAGAGTTCTAAAACATGATGACATCACACTAGGGAGACACACCAGGGACAAATTAGAACCAAGAAACACATTTTTCTGATCCTTTAACCATTAATTCATCAAAATAAAGGCGTCCCTACATGGTTTTTATCTGTCAAATAATAATTTCTGTGACATTTGAGGAGTTTTCACCCAGTGTACGACGTGGTTACTAGGCAACAGTTACAGACTTTCCTAGTGTGATGTCATGATTTACAACCAGGAAGTCAAAATTTAAACCTTAAAAATTGCCAAACTGGGATAAAAATTGCTTTCTTTTTAGCAGAATCTTGAATATTATTATCTTAACTGTGTTTTAGTAAAATTAGTACTTCAACCTGTCATAGGCCCTTTAAATGAGCCCCAATCCAAACTGAAGCTGTTCCTAAAGCTGAGCCTCTGATGTCTGATTTACTCTAATTATACATAGGAACAAGCTCTGCACAGAGGAACATCAGACTTCAAATCCCGCCTTGATTTATTTGAGTAAATCTAAAGAGGAGATTCTCTTGGGGGATTCTACTACTTACTGTACTGTTTGGACCATTCCTCTTTCAGATTCTAAGCTTATTTAAAAAAAAAAATGAGATTTACGGATTTAATAAAATAAAATAAAAGTCATTTTAAACTTTTTTTTTGGTTTGTTTTTTGGAGTAAAAACTGACTCATATTCTTCCAGAATGGTGATGGTTGGTTTGTCTGGAACTAAGAGGGTTACAGCTTTCTTCTTATGTATAACGTGCCCAGCAGCTCGATGGTTATTCTTTATCAGATGGAGGACAAAATGAAATAAATGCAGAAAATGTCAACTGGGTCTGTACAGATTTGACGAATAGGGATTGTTAAGGGATTATATCATATACCAAGAAATATTACGACATATCATGATATCAATCTGATACTGGTATATGTGTAAAATGTCATTATCTTCACTCAACCCCTGTTTTAAGTGAGCAAAAAAAAAACTTAAAAATGATGTGCAGATAAACAGAAATGTAATCACAAATTCGATCTCTATTCTGAAGTAAAACTAATCCCACTCAAACAGGGCTAAAGTCGACCTTAACCACACCAAAAGTCCCAGATGAAACCACCTTAAAAACCCTCTCCTTTCTGATTAATTTTACACTTTTCTGCAGCGTACAATATATGCAAAGTAGAGTGGCATTAAACATAACTCCCATGACTAATGAACCAACCGCTGTTAAAATTACATGAACGAACATCATAAGAGATTAAGGTAGTTATGACTTAAACATGAGTTTGTGGGAGACAGAGGTGTAATGTGTGAAAGCAGCAATTTAGTCAGTTTTGTGTTGACCCCATTCAGTGTACTGTAAAACCGCTTTGGGCTGTCTGCATCTAATCATACAGAGTTTTTATGTTTACAGTATGTACTCGCACCAGGAAATGGCACTGATTAGCGTGTTAGCAGGCCGGTCGTTGCATTACATTACAGCGACACTGCTTTGCATCATGACAGTTGTGAAAGATGCTCTGAAACTGGAGGTGGATCTGGATGTAGAGGCCGTCTTAAGAAAAGCTACGGGATGAGGAACGGGTTTGTGCCTGAGCAAACCGTTTAAAATGAACTAGCTCTGTCTTTGATGGTTTGAAAACACAAAAAAAGTATTTTGCTCAGAAACGTGTACCTTTTTTTTATACTTCTTTTTTATACTTCTTGCTTGTACTTTAATAATTAATTATATATCCTATTTTTATTGCATGTGCCTATTTCATTCATTCCTGTTCTAACTGTGTGTTGCAACAATGACATTTCCCCATTGTGGGACAAATAAAGGATCTCTTATCTTATCTTATCTTATCTGTTCAAAATTGTTGTTGTTGTTGGGCTACTTATTGAAAATGTCTAAAATGTTGTTGATTATAACCTGATGAAATACATTTTGAAAATATATATTACCTTGCAAACCCCAGCTCGATCCCAGCTTTGGGAAGCAATGGCCTGAAGATAGAGAGGCTAGAAAAGGCTGTTCTAGATCTATTCGGATAAATGTTAGAGTTTAAGAGGTAATCAAGGCAGTTTGTCTTTGTGAAACCTGTGCACATACGATCGAAGACGTTGTTCAACTGCTTTCTACCTGTGGCCCATCGAGGCAACTGTTGTTGTGATTTTGGGCATTATAAAAATTAATTGATTTGATTAGATTTTTTTTTTATTTGTTCCAGCCTCTGAGTCTATGTCTCAAGTCTGCAGAGGGTCAGATCTGAAGAATCAGGCTGAGGAAGACACACCCGTGAAATATTCTGCATTTTTCATATCATTATTAACCTTTAAACATGCTTGAGTACTTTAAATGTGCCATGTTTTGAAACTTTTTTTTTATGGCCTTAGTAAAAGGATTTCTCTGTTGTATGCAATGAGTGCATCCAGCCAGTTGATGGTGCATAGCGCACCACATTTTACTTATGTTTGCCAACGTTAGACACAAGACGATTTAGCCTAGCGGTAGAAGTGATCGTAGTTAGACGACAGAAATACTCAGAACGAGTTTCATGATGATTTAAGAACTTAAAACAGCAAAAGATTCTCGGATAAGTGACGTATGAAATCTAAGAAATTATATGCAAAATTGAGGGAAGAGGATTTCCTAATGAACATTCCTCAAAACAGCGTGGATGCAGCTGAATGCAACTTCAGGTGTGTTTTTGATGACGGAACATTGTTAGAACAGGGTTAAAAGCTCAAAAAAGTCACTGTAGCAGAATATGTGTCCTTTAAGGGGCTTTTCTGGTGACAGGAAGTTAGAGAAAGATACTTTTCTGGTTCATGTCGACAGCACATGGTCACAGAGTATAAAATGAAACCAACTGAATCCGAAGGTTGTTGACTGGAAAAAATTCTAAATCATCGTTTGCTTGAGTTTCATGGGTTACAAGCAAAATCACATCAAATGCCAGGCATAGAATTTAGGAAGAGAGCTGGGAGACTCACAGAGGCAGGGTTCTTCCTCTGTGGGCAAGAAGCAGAGATACAAGGCAGACAGCCAGGCCAAGATTTTGGCGCGAACTTTAAGCCATCCAGAGACATGTTAGTGCACGGACTCAGATGTGGGCTCTGAGCAGAATGTTGGTCATTCCATAAACAGGCAGGCATTGTTTGAACATTACATGGTCACATGGTTACACAAATTAAAATGATTAAAGATGATTTACAAGACGTTTCAAACAACAAGCAGAACATTCTGAACATTTTGCGTGATCGTAAATGAATCCTGTCAGAGGCAGCTCTGAATCTGTCGAGAAAATGGATGGAAAAGTTCCAAAGAGTTAATTTTAACACATTTTCATTATTAAATTAAAAGCTCTTATTATAGAAAAAGTTCAATCCGACTTCCAAAGCAGCAGTGTCTCTGCGGCATGAACAATGTAAGCAAATGTTTAGGGCCAATCAATAGGGGCCCACATGTTCGGGTGGGCTGGATCCGGACCAGAAGTAGACCAGAAACACAGGTTAAAATGTATTAAAATGGGTAACAATAGGTTAAATAAAACATGATATGTGATTTATTCCAATTTTCTCGGAGAGGACCCTCAAATCCTCCTTTAAATAAGCCTATTTCTAATTGTAAAAAAAAAAAAAAGTACATGCTGATGAACACCCTGCTCCGTTATTGATCCCGTATAATTTTTCTCTCCAATCCACTCTTGATTTCTTGTCTTTATTTGATAAATGTCCCTAGTTATTATGACCATTTCTCTAAACAGTGTGTGTTTGGTGGATCACAAAGTCATGTTCAGGACCTCTAAATATTGCTAAAATACATCGTAAGTCTTAGTTGGAATGTGGTGAGGTGGGAGTATCTGTTAAACATCTCCTTTAGCAACTCTTCAGAGGACATTCCTCGAGGTTGCAAAGGTCACCTGCAGGTCACCTACAAACTTGGAAACCCATTTTGGAAAATAATAGGCCCTTTTCACAAAACCGACCAGCTAGTTCCGGTAGCTGTAAAAATGTGGGGCTTCACTTCCTGCTCCATTCATTCCTTATAGAGAATTAGCCGAGTGCCGCTATAATAAATCAATAATCAGTTAACACAAAGCAGAGCGTGAGTAACAGCAGCAGGTTTAGACCTACACATATGGTTTGAATACTTCACCGGGCAGTGTTTTGTAAAAGGTGCCGTTTCTGTCTCAAAGCTAATGCTAACCCAAATTCAATTTATTCAATAATGTCAAAATAATACCACAAACTGAACTAACCTGCTGACAAAACAATGAACTGGACATGAAATGAAATGAAATGGACTTTTATCAAGTTTGTCTGCTTTGCATTTACGTTACTTTATGTTAGCCTTTAGCTTTGGGAGAAAAACACATTTTATAAACACATTTCAGTTTCTTCCGGTGATATATTTGCACGAGTACGTAAAGCTTTTAACCTGCTGCCAGTGATTATCCATCTGGGATTCTCTCTCCGCCGTGAGATCTTTTTTATTTGGGTTTATTTCAACCCGACTCGGCTAATCCGAGTGAATGCACGGAGCGGTAAGTGAAGATCCGGAACTAGCCGAGCGCCATCGCGAAAAGGGCCCATTGAACAAACGTAGCGTAGCCCCGGGAACGTGGTGATTACCCCGTTAACAGCCCTCTTACACGAGACCAATTTTCCACCACTTTCTCCACCCACCTATAATGTCAAGCTAACTTTTCGACAGAGATGTGCCGCGCGGCGTAATCAGTATTCCGGTCGCTTCCAGAGCCGACCCCGTCCCCCTCACTTCTTCCTCCTCCTCCGGTCGTCTTCTGCTCGTGTTTTTCTCACGCGCCTCACACCTGGGACCGGCCTGTCACTGTCAGTCTGCGTTAGCTTCAGGTGTCGTGTCTCCGCCGCCGCCGCCTGACAGTCCTTTAAGCGTGACTGCCCCCCGGAGCGCGCTCAGAATTAACGCCGACCGCTTTCCAGCTCCCCAGCCGACTCCTCCTCCCACGCACTTCACACTCGCTTCTCCCGTTCACAGGCCGAGGCGGGGATTAGTGAGTTACACGTACTTGAGTAACTCTGAGGAAATGTTACTCGCAAAAGTTGTTTTTTTTGTATGGATATTTGTTCCTGTATTATTTTTGTTGCTGTTACTTGAGTAGAATGTACAGTTTTAAAGGTAGTTGTGATTCAGTGGTAAAATAAATACAACGAACACGTACAGTTTCCAGCTATGTACGGTGTTGTTGTGTCTGTGGGCAAGATACCTCACCGACCTTAATTTTAAAGGCACTATATGCAAAAATGGAAAAAGCAGAAGTAATTTATTTTAAACATTTAGATCAGTTTAAACATATTCCTGATTGTCCTACCGCATTTGTAGTATCCAAATGATGTGAGATTTTAGTGAGGGAGGCGGGGTTAACGCAGTGGGGCGGAGGATAGGCAAATTGGCAGATTGATTATTGTTTATTATGGATCATTGTAGGCTTCTAATAATATAATTAGAATTGTACATTAAACAGTGGATCTGATGAAGGTCTAATCTGTTCATTTATGTATCAGACTATTTTAAACAGGGGTGGCCAGTGGGTGTCCTCCCAGAAAAATGTATATATATATATATATATATATATATATATATATATATATATATATATATATTACTTATATATATATATATATATATATATATATATATCCATCCATCCATCCATCCATCTTCTTCCGCTTATCCGGGGCCGGGTCGCGGGGGCAGCAGCCTGAGCAGGGACTCCCAGACTTCCCTCACCCCGGACACTTCCTCCAGCTCCTCCGGGGGGATCCCGAGGCGTTCCCAGGCCAGCCGAGAGACATAGTCCCTCCAGCGTGTCCTGGGTCTACCCCGGGGCCGCCTCCCGGTGGGACATGCCCAGAACACCTCCCGAGGGAGGCGTCCAGGAGGCATCCGGAACAGATGCCCGAGCCACCTCAGCTGGCTCCTCTCGACGTGGAGGAGCAGCGGCTCTACTCTGAGCTCCTCCCGTGTGACTGAGCTCCTCACCCTATCTCTAAGGGAGCGCCCAGCCACCCGGCGGAGGAAGCTCATTTCGACCGCTTGTATCCGCGATCTCGTCCTTTCGGTCATTACCCAGAGCTCATGACCATAGGTGAGGGTAGGAACGTAGATTGACCGGTAAATCGAGAGCTTCGTCTTTCGACTCAGCTCTCTCTTCACCACAACGGTCCGATACAGCGCCCGCATCACTGCAGACGCTGCACCGATCCGCCTGTCAATCTCACGCTCCATTCTTCCCTCACTCGTGAACAAGACCCCGAGATACTTGAACTCCTCCACTTGAGGCAAGGACTCCCCACCCACCCGGAGAGGGCAAGCCACCTTTTTCCGGTCGAGAACCATGGCCTCGGATTTGGAGGAGCTGATCCTCATCCCAGCCGCTTCACACTCGGCTGCAAACCGTCCCAGTGCATGCTGCAGGTCCTGGTTTGAGGAAGCCATCAGGACGACATCGTCCGCAAACAGCAGAGATGAGATCCTGTGGTTCCCAAACCAGACGCCCTCCACGCCCTGACTGCGCCTAGAAATTCTGTCCATAAAAACTATGAACAGAACCCGGTGATAAAGGGCAGCCCTGGCGAGTCCAACATGCACTGGGAACAGGTCTGACTTACTGCCGGCAATGCGAACACAGCTCCTGCTCCGGTCATACAGGGACCGGACAGCCCTTAACAAAGGGCCCCGGACCCCATACTCCCGGAGCACTCCCCACAAGGCGCCCCGGGGCACACGGTCGAATGCCTTCTCCAGGTCCACAAAGCACATGTGGACTGGTTGGGCAAACTCCCATGAACCCTCGAGCACCCGATGGAGAGTATAGAGCTGGTCCAGTGTTCCACGACCGGGACGAAAACCACACTGCTCCTCCTGAATCCGAGGTTCGACTATCGGTCGGATTCTCCTCTCCAGTACCCTGGAATAGACCTTACCGGGGAGGCTGAGGAGTGTGATCCCCCTGTGGTTGGAACACATCCTCCGGTCCCCTTCTTATACAGAGGGACCACCACCCGGTCTGCCAGTCCAGAGGTACCGTCCCAGACTGCCACGCGATGTTGCAGAGACGTGTCAGCCAAGACAGTCCCACAACATCCAGAGACTTAAGATACTCAGGGCGGATCTCATCCACCCCGGAGCCTTGCCACCAAGGAGCTTGCCAACCACCTCAGTGACTTCAGCCAGGGTGATGGATGAGTCCGCCTCCAAGACCTCAGCCTCTGCTTCCTCCTCGGAAGACGTGACAGTGGGATTGAGGAGGTCCTCAAAGTATTCCTTCCACCGTCCAACCACCTCCCCAGTCGAGGTCAACAGTTCTCCACCCGCACCGTAAACGGTGTTGGTGAAGCACTGCTTCCCCCTCCTGAGGCGTCGGACGGTTTGCCAGAATTTCTTTGAGGCCAACCGATAGTCCTCCTCCATGGCCTCCCGGAACTCCTCCCAATCCCGAGTTTTTGCCTCTGCAACCGCGCCAGGCTGCAGCACGCTTGGCCTGCCGGTACCTGTCAGCTGCTTCAGGAGTCCCACAAGCCAGCAAGGCCCGGTAGGCCTCCTTCTTCAGCCTGACGGCATCCCTTACTTCCGGTGTCCACCACCGGGTTCGGGGATTGCCGCCGCGACAGGCACCAGAGACCTTGCGGCCACAGCTACGAGCTGCCGCATCGACAATGGAGGTGGAGAACATGGTCCACTCGGACTCCATGTCCCCAGCCTCCCCCGGGATCTGGGAGAAGCTCTCCCGGAGGTGCGAGTTGAAAAACCTGCTGACAGAGGGCTCTGCCAGACGTTCCCAGCAGACCCTCACGATGCGCTTGGGCCTACCAAGTCGTTCTGGCTTCCTCCCGCCAGCGGATCCAACTCACCACCAGGTGGTGATCGGTTGACAGCTCCGCCCCTCTCTTCACCCGAGTGTCCAAGACACGCGGCCGAAGGTCAGATGACACGACAACAAAGTCGATCATCGACCTCCGGCCTAGGGTGTCCTGGTGCCACGTGCACTGGTGGACACCCTTGTGCTTGAACATGGTGTTCGTTATGGACAAACTGTGGCTAGCACAGAAGTCCAATAACTGAACACCACTCGGGTTCAGATCGGGGGGGCCGTTCCTCCCGATTACCCCTCTCCAGGTGTCACTGTCGTTGCCCACATGGGCGTTGAAGTCCCCCAGTAGAACAACGGAGTCCCCGGGCGGTGCACTGTCCAGTACCCCTCCCAGAGACTCCAAGAAGGCCGGGTACTCTGCACCGTTGTTCGGCCCGTAGGCCGACACAACGGTGAGAGACCTGTCCCCCACCCGAAGGCGGAGGGATGCGACCCTCTCGTTCACCGGGGTGAACTCCAACACGTGACGGCTGAGCTGTGGGGCTATGAGCAAGCCCACACCAGCCCGCCGCCTCTCCCCGCGGGCAACGCCAGAGAAATGGAGCGTCCAGCCCCTCTCGAGGAGACGGGTTCCAGAGCCCAGGCTGTGCGTGGAGGTGAGGCCGACTATATCTAGTCGGAAGCGCTCGACCTCCCGCACGAGCTCAGGCTCCTTCCCCCCCAGCGAGGTGACATTCCATGTCCCCAGAGCTAGTTTCTGCGCCCGGAGATCCGGTCGTCGAGGCCCCTGCCTTCGACTGCCACCCAGATCTCTTTGCACCGGCCCCTTATGGATCCTCCTGCAGGTGGTGGGCCCACGGGAGGGCGGCCCCACGTCGCTCCTTCGGGCTGTGCCCGACCGGGCCCCGTGGGGAAAGGCCCGGCCACCAGACGCTCGCCGTCGAGCGCCCACCCCAGGCCTGGCTCCAGGGTGGGGCCCCGGTGACGCCAGTCCGGGCGACGTACTCGTCCTTGATTTTAAACTCATCATAAGAGGCTTCTGAACCGCTCTTAGTCTGACCCGTCACCCAGGACCTGTTTGCCATGGGTGACCCTACCAGGGGCATGAAGCCCCCGACAACATAGCTCCCAGGATCATTCGGGTACTCAAACCCCTCCACCACGTTAAGGTGGCGGTTCAAGGAGGGGTATATATATATATATATATATATACCCCTATATATATATATATATATATATATATATATATATAGATATAATATATATATAACCACATTTCCAGTAATATGTTGCAATTTTTGTGTAATTTTGGTCATTATAGTCAAGATTTATTATAATTATTCACTAATTAATATAGAGTTTAAGAGTGCATTGTGTTTACAATGATAAACCACAAAGGTCACAAATATTTGGTCTTTCAGCTCATTTATATATAACATTAAATTTCAAACTATAATCTTTAATAATGACATTATTTTTTAAATGTTTGCAATGTTGTTGTTATTATTTAGACAGAATAATATGCATTAAAGCTCTCCTGCCGTTGAAAATTGCGGGAGTCGGTCCAGAGTTTTGGAAGCGGAATATTTCAGATCTGCCACTTCCTGTTTTGCAGAGGATCGAACACATTTACATTTACCCTAATGTAAGGGAGATTTTAAGATAATAAATTTGACTTTTTTTTTGTTTTGTTTTGTTTTTGGTAATGTATCTCTATAGACGTTTGGAAAAGCTCCTGCAAAATGGCAGATTTCCACGATAACAGTTGTTTTTTATCCTTCCATCCTCAGCTCATTAGATGCAAACAGTACATACTTCAGTCTCAGTTTGACCCTACAATATAGTTAACTTTTTCATGTAAACTATTCCGATACAGCTCCTTTAAGGGCAAGCGTTATGTGTGTGTCACATGTAAGACTACCCAAGCCCCTTGGGTCAAAGATGGCTGCCAGTTTGAATCAATGGCTGAGCTCATATACCGCTACACTGAAGCTGCAGTACCAATGCACTGGCCACTGATCCAACTGACAATAGGTTTAGGAAACACCCTTTCAGAAAGTTGAATAAATCCATGGTCCTACCCAGGGCAGCTGTGGCTACAGAAATAAGTTAAAAAGTACATAAACTAGACTATTTAAAGTATTTAAATATCTATACGTGGTTTTGCCTATTTCAGATGTGACAACAGTTTGAAACAAGAAACACAATGGTGAAAGTATCATTATTTTATAATGCACATCGAAGCAACTCTTACTGTGATTTTGAAATTGGATTGAAGTGATATGAAGAATTTTACCACTTTATAATAACTACACATTAATTTGCTTTAACAAAGCTTGAATAAAGATTGAATTCATAATGAATTAATAACATAGTTATTAAACATGATTCAGGCTTTGCAGCTACTTAATTAAGCTTGGGGTTAGGGTATGGAATTAGGGTTAGCGTTTTAGTTAAGTAGCTACCAAGCCTAAATCATTCTTCATTAACTATTTGTTCACTATGAATTGAGTCTTTGTCAATGCTTTATTAAGACATTCGTAAATGTAGTTATAATAGTGTGACCAACTTTTGATTTGGGACATCAATCAATAAAATATAAAAAAGAAAATACTGTGAATATAGATTGTATATCAGGGCTATTCAACTTTATTTCACCGAGGACCAGATTTTTCGAATGGTTTTGTCCTCGAGGCCAGAAACATGTCCAACGCTTTTAAAATACAGACTAAACCAGGACTAAACCAGGACTAAACCAGGACTAAACAGGACTGAACCAGGTCTAAACCAGGACTAAACCAGGACTAAACCAGGTCTAAACCAGGACTAAACAGGACTGAACCAGGTCTAAACCAGGACTACACAGAACTGAACCAGGTCTAAACCAAGACTAAACCAGGACTAAGCCAGGACTAAACCAGGACTAAACCAGGTCTAAACCAGGACTAAACAGGACTGAACCAGGTCTTAACCAGGACTAAACCAGGTCTAAACCAAGACTAAACAAGGACTAAGCCAGGACTAAACCAGGTCTTAACCAGGACTAGACCAGGACTGAACCAGGACGAACCCAGGTCTAAACCAAGACTAAACCAGGACTAAACTAGGTCTTAACCAGGACTAAACCAGGACAACCCCAGGTCTAAACCAGGACTAAACAAGGACTAAACCAGAATTAAACCAGGACTCAAACCAGAGTAAACCAGATCTAAACCAATAACAGGAGATAAAATATCTTCCATATTTTTGGCAGGTGGGTTGGGGGCTGGATCACATCCATTGGAGGGCCTGATTTTGCCCCCGGGCCTTAAGTTGAATAGCCTATATATAAGTTCTTCTTTTAATGTAGGGTAAATTCTCTGGAAATACAATGTTGATGTTTTACTTTGTTGTGCACAGATCTGGTTTTCTCCACACCTCTGTCCACAGTTTAAACAACACATCAACCAGTGCCAATGAAGGCTGCCACAGAAAGAGGACATACCCGGGGAGCATCCAAAAACGGTAATATGTCTCGACTAACTGTCCTCTCCACTTGATTAGCACGTCAGTCGCTTGTAATGGGCGCTATTAGCCGAATGGACAGATGCATAATGTTAATGTCCCGGGGAGCGCGGCGGAGCTGACGGCGCGCTGTAATGCGGCTGATGGCGACCATCACTCTGGAGGATTCTGAAGTCAAGTGTTTGCGCACAATTATGGAGTGGATTAAGAGGAGACATCTGAAGTGACAGTTGGGTTATGCCTAAGTATGCTGTACGTCAGAGCGGTGAATGGGGACTTGGGGAGCTGGATAAAGCAGCTACAGGCAAGTATGAATGAGACGGCAAAAGCCCAGCCAACCATTTGAGGCAAAAGTGCATATGATATCCAAATAGTACGTTTGGTGGGATAGTACCTTTCGTAAATATGAATTCATGTTGTCAGTTTGTGAGGAAAAGCTGGAAATTACAGGAAGTGGACTTAAAATGTTTTCCTTTATGTCATCAATAGACACATTTCCAGGAATAAGGCATTTTATGTGTAAAAACGGCCAAAACTGCACATTTGGGAACTTTAACTCTGAAAAATGGACAGAACCAGGTTTAAATGTCTTGGTTCATTTTGTACACATATTAGTTTTATGTTTGTTGAGGGGATTTTATATTTCTTATTAAATTTTTGAGGAAACTATATCTGACTGAAAATGTTACCTCATTTTAGTGTAACAAAGTTTAGAATTAGATCTGACAAAATCTTCATTTTGAACAAAATTGTGAAGTGTGTGTAGGCAGTGGTGGCTGTCCCCATAGGGGGCGCAGGTGTGTTTACCCGTTGCGTTGGCTGGGTCTGTGTGCACTGGATGGGTGTGTGTGTGTGAGGGCATGAAGTTTTGACCAAATTTCAAACTGCAACAAGCAGCCTGCGCACATGAGCCCAGGGATTGGGATTTGGCTGTGGCTGCGGGGCCCTGGCTCATGGGCCCCTGGTGGAGGTCTCTCCTGTGGGCCCTGTGTCTGTGTCCTGTGGCTGTGGGCCACTCTCTGCTCCTGGGGCAGACGGCTCCTCTGATGGTGCCTGGACTATCTGTACTTATGCATTTAAGAGTGTGTGTGTGTGTGTGTGTGTGTGTGTGTGTGTGTGTGTGTGTGTGTGTGTGTGCGCGTGTGTGTGTGTGTGCGCGCGTGTGCAGGTGTGTGTGTGTGTGTGTGCGCGCGTGTGTGAGAGTGTGTGCAGGTGTTTGGTTGTGTGGGTCCGGTGGTTGTGGGGTGGTTGGAGGGATGTGGTCATGTGTGGGAGTGTTTTTAATGCACTGTAAAGCACTTTGTGTTACATTTTTGCAGGATTTTGATGGATGTGTTTCTGTCATATTTCTGACCTGCTGTGATTCAGCTGCAGCTCTGACCCGCCTTTTGTCACAGACCTGTGTGCACAAATGTAAAACACCCAAATCATTTCATCACTTTAGGAGGATCTGGAGTGAGCTGTGAATACAGCATGCTGGGCTTCAGATCCTGTGAGGAAGTAAAGCTTGCTTTGCACACAGGACCTGGGTTCACTGATGTGCTTTTTTTTTCTCTTTCTCTCTTTTTTATCATGGTGCACCCCCCAAAAAATATCCCACCAGCCACTACTGCGTGGGAGCTGCTTTAAGTGATGATCTTATGTCCTCTACAGAAGAAAAATGCATTTTAAGAAAACAGCCTTTGACAGTGTCCCAGAGAAATCTATGGATGAAGTGGAGTAAATGGCAATTAAAACATCTTTGGGAGCAGACTGGACAAGTTTGTTGTTTCAGCATGAAAGCCGATATGTACAGAGAGCAACATGGGGAAAAAAAAAAAAAGACTTTAGCCAGCCAGTAGTGTCTTGCCTTAACTATTGTGTAAAAAAGTAAGTCCATTAGGAATAAGGGGCAAACACACAAGCTGATGTCCGTATATCATGAAAGCACAAGCCACTATTTTTCCTGGATCAATTGGCTTTAAATAGTTCCTCTCAGCAGTTCACTTTAAGAACTGGAGAGAGTTCAGATGTAAACCAAGTGTGGACCTGTATGATCTTGGTGTTAGAAAATTAAAATACACCCACCATAATTGTAATTAGCAAACGTAGGCCTACTTAATTGAAAACCTGAGAGAGACTACTTTGTAATCTAATTAGAGAAATTAACAAATATGAATCTATAAAGGGAAGTGTAATTACTTTATTATATAAATGATTTGATTACTTTAAAACAGAAGAGACATGTATAAATTAAGTGGAAAATAACGTAATTAAAGCTGTAATTAAGCATCAACTTACCTGTACAATGTGATGTGAGGAATAGTGTTGAGACAGAAAACCATAATCCCTGTTGTCTTCCATCGACTGGTGAAGTACAGCCAGAGTCAGGGTTTGTTTGGCTCAGGTGGAGGGGAAACAATGGAGGATTTCTGTGCTTGTATCGATCAGTTCACGTCCTCATGGATGTCTGCCACATAAAGACCAACAACACATAAACCCTGTAAAACTATAAACACAGGCCTATTCAACTTAAGGGCGAATTTAAAGGGATACAACCCTCCCTCAACCCGTGTTCCGAAAATAGTTAATTTTTTTGTATTATTAGACCTGGTTTAGACCTGGTTTAGTCCTGGTTTAGACCTGCTTTAGTCCTGGTTTAGACCTGCTTTAGTCCTGGTTTAGACGTGGATTAGTCCTGGTTTAGATCTGTTTTAGTTCTGTTTTAGACCTGGTATACTCCTGGTTTAGACGTGGTTTAGACCTGGTTTAAACCTGGTTTAGACCTGGTTTAGTCCTGGTTTAATCCTGGTTTAGACCTGGTTTAGACTTGGTTTGGTCCTGGTTTAGAGCTGGTTTAGACCTGGTTTAGTCCTGGTTTAATCCTGGTTTAGACTTGGTTTGGTCCTGGTTTAGAGCTGGTTTAGACCTGGTTTAGATCTGGTTTAGTCCTGGTTTAGACGTGGTTTAGTCCTGGTTTAGAGCTGGTTTAGACCTGGTTTAGTCCTGGTTTAGTCCTGGTTTAGATCTGGTTTAGATCTGGTTTAGTTCTGGTTTAGACCTGGTATACTCCTGGTTTAGACGTGGTTTAGTCCTGGTTTAGACCTGGTTTAGTCCTGGTTTAGACCTGGTTTATACCTGGTTTAGTCCTGGTTTAATCCTGGTTTAGTCCTGGTTTAATCCTGGTTTAGTCCTGGTTTAGTCCTGGTTTAGACCTGGTTTGGTCCTGGTTTAGACCTGGTTTAGATCTGGTTTAGTCCTGGTTTAGTCTTGGTTTAGACCTGGTTTAGTCCTGGTTTAGTCCTGGTTTAGACCTGGTTTAAACCTGGTTTATTCCTGGTTTAGAGCTGGTTTAGACCTGGTTTAGTCCTGGTTTAGACCTGGTTTATCCCTGGTTTAGATTTGGTTTAGACCTGGTTTAGTCCTGGTTTAGACTTGGTTTAGACCTGGTTTAGTCCTGGTTTTGACCTGGTTTTGACCTGGTTTAGTCCTGGTTTAGACTTGGTTTAGACCTGGTTTAGTCCTGGTTTAGACCTGGTTTAATCCTGGTTTAGACCTGGTTTAGACCTGGTTTATACCTGGTTTAGACCTGGTTTAGTCCTGGTTTAGAGCTGGTTTAGACCTGGTTTAGATCTGGTTTATTCCTGGTTTAGACCTGGCTTAGTCCTGGTTTAGACCTGGTTTATCCCTGGTTTAGACTTGGTTTAGACCTGGTTTAGTCCTGGTTTAGACTTGGTTTAGACCTGGTTTAGTCCTGGTTTTGACCTGGTTTTGACCTGGTTTTGACCTGGTTTAGTCCTGGTTTAGACTTGGTTTAGACCTGGTTCAGTCCTGGTTCAGTCCTAGTTTAGACTTGGTCTAGACCTGGTTTAGACCTGTTTTAGACCTGGTTTAAACCTGGTTTAGACCTGGTTAGTCCTGGTTTAGACCTGGTTTAGTCCTGGTTTAGTCCTGGTTTAGACCTGGTTTAGTCCTGGTTTAGACCTGGTTTAGTCCTGGTTTAGACCTGGTTTAGACCTGGTTTAGACCTGGTTTAGTCCTGGTTTAGACCTGGTTTAGACCTGGTTTAGTCCTGGTTTAGTCCTGGTTTAGACCTGGTTTAGTCCTGGTTTAGTCCTGGTTTAGTCCTGGTTTAGACCTGGTTTAGACCTGGTTTAGTCCTGGTTTAGACCTAGTTTAGTCCTGGTTTAATCCTGGTTTAGACCTGGTTTAGACTTGGTTTGGTCCTGGTTTAGAGCTGGTTTAGACCTGGTTTAGATCTGGTTTAGTCCTGGTTTAGACCTGGTTTAGTCCTGGTTTAGAGCTGGTTTAGACCTGGTTTAGTCCTGGTTTAGTCCTGGTTTAGTCCTGGTTTAGACCTGGTTTAAACCTGGTTTATTCCTGGTTTAGAGCTGGTTTAGACCTGGTTTAGTCCTGGTTTAGACCTGGTTTATCCCTGGTTTAGATTTGGTTTAGACCTGGTTTAGTCCTGGTTTAGACTTGGTTTAGACCTGGTTTAGTCCTGGTTTTGACCTGGTTTTGACCTGGTTTAGTCCTGGTTTAGACTTGGTTTAGACCTGGTTTAGTCCTGGTTTAGACCTGGTTTAATCCTGGTTTAGACCTGGTTTAGACCTGGTTTAAACCTGGTTTAGACCTGGTTTAGTCCTGGTTTAGAGCTGGTTTAGACCTGGTTTAGTCCTGGTTTAGAGCTGGTTTAGACCTGGTTTAGATCTGGTTTATTCCTGGTTTAGACCTGGTTTAGTCCTGGTTTAGACCTGGTTTATCCCTGGTTTAGACTTGGTTTAGACCTGGTTTAGTCCTGGTTTAGACTTGGTTTAGACCTGGTTTAGTCCTGGTTTTGACCTGGTTTTGACCTGGTTTAGTCCTGGTTTAGACTTGGTTTAGACCTGGTTCAGTCCTGGTTCAGTCCTAGTTTAGACTTGGTTTAGACCTGTTTTAGACCTGGTTTAAACCTGGTTTAGACCTGGTTAGTCCTGGTTTAGACCTGGTTTAGTCCTGGTTTAGTCCTGGTTTAGACCTGGTTTAGTCCTGGTTTAGTCCTGGTTTAGACCTGGTTTAGACCTGGTTTAGTCCTGGTTTAGACCTGGTTTAGACCTGGTTTAGTCCTGGTTTAGACCTGGTTTAGTCCTGGTTTAGTCCTGGTTTAGTCCTGGTTTAGTCCTGGTTTAGACCTGGTTTAGACCTGGTTTAGTCCTGGTTTAGACCTAGTTTAGACCTGGTTTAGTCCTGGTTTAGACCTGGTATAGACCTGGTTTAGACCTAGTTTAGTCCTGGTTTAGTCCTGATTTAGTCCTGGTTTAGACCTGGTTTAGTCCTGGTTTAGACCTGGTTTAGTCCTGGTTTAGTCCTGGTTTAGACCTGGTTTAGACCTGGTTTAGTCCTGGTTTAGACCTGGTTTAGACCTGGTATACTCCTGGTTTAATCCTGGTTTAGACCTGGTTTAGACCTGGTTTAGTCCTGGTTTAGTCCTGGTTTAGACCTGGTTTAGACCTGGTTTAGACCTGGTTTAGTCCTGGTTTAGACCTGGTTTAGTCCTGGTTTAGTCCTGGTTTAGACCTGGTTTAGACCTGGTTTAGTCCTGGTTTAGACCTGGTTTAGACCTGGTATACTCCTGGTTTATTCCTGGTTTAGTCCTGGTTTAGACCTGGTTTAGACCTGGTTTAGTCCTGGTTTAGTCCTGGTTTAGACCTGGTTTAGACCTGGTTTAGACCTGGTTTAGTCCTGGTTTAGACCTGGTTTAGTCCTGGTTTAGTCCTGGTTTAGACCTGGTTTAGACCTGGTTTAGTCCTGGTTTAGACCTGGTTTAGACCTGGTATACTCCTGGTTTATTCCTGGTTTAGTCCTGGTTTAGACCTGGTTTAGTCCTGGTTTAGTCCAGGTTTATACCTGGTTTAGACCTGGTTTAGACCTGGTGCACTTCTTTACAAACAGTGAGCCAAACTCTAACCGTGGACTCAGATTTGTTTATTTCTGTGACACGTGTGAAACAAAGGAGCTCATTTAGAACAAAATCAATCTTCTCTCACCTCGGATCAACAATGTTTCGTGCTTCATTCATTGATTCTGCCAAAATCCGCAAAGTCTCTCAGTCATTTATTTTTTCCCCTTGTTAGGAGCCATATTTGTTTTGATACAGATGGGCCATGTCCCGATTGGCTAATCCACCTGTCAATCACGTCCATCTGAATTTAAAGAGAGGAAAGTGGTAACCAGACTGATATAGATTTGTATAAAAATAGTGAGCAATATCATTCTGGATTTTCTCATACTCATCTCATGTTTTAGAATTTAGAATATACTATCAAAGTGAGAGGATGAGGGAATTGCCGTAGGGAAATAAACAAGAGTCAGCTTTCCCTAAACAAGGCAACGTTGTAATGAAAGTGACTTGACAGCCGAAATGCTCAAAAGGAATCTGGTGGTGATTTTAAAACAGCACAGGAGATTACCAGCTCTCTACCTCTGACCTCACAATTCTGGGACATTTGATACTGAGTGTTTTCTGAGGCTACGATCTTGTAAGTGTAAATGAAGAAAAACAGAACTCCAGGTATGTTTGTGATGTGCGAACAATGTTAGAACATGGCTAAAAGCTCAAAAAAGGCAATTTTGCATTAAATGTCTTCTTTAAAGGAGACCTATCATGTAAAACCCACTTTTAGGAACTATACCATAATTGCTTCCCCTCCTCATTAAACCAGTGGAAGTTGTGTTTAGAGTGATTCATGCATATTTCAGTCATTTTTATTATCTCCATTGCTCCGTCAGTCCAGGTTTCTCCGCTCCCCAAACTCCCCACGATACACGCCTACTACTCTCTACTTACTTCATTCTGCAATTTTATTTTCTGAAATGGTGACATACTTAGGGTTTGACGGCGATAATGAAAATCATCTTCTGCCAGCTACCATGAACTGCAGCTATCTATCCTCAGTTCACCCTAGAGCCATTGTCCTTTGGCATTTTCGCTGTTATGCCGTTTCTTTTGTGTCGGACAAAACTTTCGTCAGTGTCGTCTTTCAAGATGTTCATTTTGGCTATGTTACTTTTTGAAAATACACTACTAGAGCTGAGTTACAAAAAAACTCACCTTCGAGATCCTTGAAGCCATTTTGTGCCCTCTAAAAGGTTGTAAAATTGGTATACAATTATATTATTCTTCCTGCTTTAAAAACTCAAAATCATAGAACTACTTCTGCTTGACTCATTCATACCAAATATTTGTCATATTTATAATATTTTTTACTTTTTATGGGCCATGATGTTTTCAAAATGTCAGAGTTTCAGAAAAAAAGGTTGGTTGGTTCAGGATTTTTCAATGAACTGCAGCTCTCCAAAGGAATGAAGTAGTTTTAGATCAACATTGCAATTTAAAACGTCCAAACAATAACGTAATGAGTCACGATGTCGTACAGAGATCTACACAGCAGAGAAAAGCACCATTCATCTTCTTTAAGGTGAGACACTGCCGGTGAATAGGAAAAATCTTAAATTTAAAGATATCAATTTGAAACTTCTCCTGTAGTTTACTCAGATAAATGTAAGAAAAAATATATGACAAGTTTTCATCATGTTTTCATGTAGAAATAAGGCATTTTATGTGTGAAAATGGCCTAAGGTACACATATTTGGGACATATAAACCTGAAAAATGGACAGA
The DNA here is from genome assembly GCA_019453435.1 of Rhinogobius similis. Lineage (NCBI taxonomy): Eukaryota > Metazoa > Chordata > Actinopteri > Gobiiformes > Gobiidae > Rhinogobius > Rhinogobius similis. The sequence goes on along the minus strand of CM033633.1, from coordinate 33,754,289 downwards.
GGTGACTTTGGATTCCTTATTTAGGGTAAACTAGATTTGACTGAAAATTGACACTTTTTTTTTTTACTTAAAATTTCAATAAATCACTAATCACTGTCACTAAATTTTAGATAATCCTTCTGTACGTTGTCCCAAATTGTACAGTTTGGTGTAGGAGCTACTTTGTCCTGAGGGAGAAAAATGCATTTTAAGAAAACGGCCTTTGAATTTACGGATTTGAAATCTATGGTTGAAGTGGATCAAATGGAACAATAAAACATCTTTAACAGCAGAGTGAACAAGTTTGTTGTTTCCACCCAGAAGCCGATACGTTGAGAGAGCAAACTGACCGAAAACAAAAAACTAAAAAAAAAAAAAAAAGAGTTTTGCCTGTAGTGTCGCGCCTTCAGTCCAACAATAAGGCAGGAGACACTACTTTCCCTTCAGTTGTTGTGCTTGTGTTTGTCTCTTCACGGCCTCGTCCCACCGCGGCGCTGTTTTAACATCTGCCCATTAGCCTGTTATTTGCCCTTGCTTTGGCGCGACGATGACGGCTTTAATAAAAGGGTTTTCTCTCGACGGGACGCCCCATCTTGGACCCTCCATTACCCATGCATCCCCTCCTCCTTTGCTCTGCCCCAGACTCACTAATGCAGCCCTGGGCCTCTACCTTAAGTGCACCTGAACGCGACGAGCTAAAGTGCAATGCAACTTTAATGCGGCCGCGCCCCCGTTGATGCTAATCGGGGGTGAAAGCCACAATTTGTCTTAAGTTTTCCAGAGAAGCCATGTTTATTTATAGTCTGTAAGATGCTCACTTCAGCAATAGTGACAGGGGCCATGACTGAGAGTTTAAACACCACACAACGTAAACTGGAGTCATATTTTATTAAGATTTTTTAGATATACGGAAAAAGGCAGACAGACAAAGCTTGTGTGTTTTATGTAACCTTCAACAGCATTAGCTTTTACATGTTTCGTTGACATTCCCTCATCAAAAATGGAGCTGAGTTTTATTTCATTCACAAATATTCAAGTCATCCCATTTGATTAGATCTGTTGTTCAGATGTGGGAACATATATGCTTTTAAGTAGTTTCTCATTATACACTTTTTGGTGCACTTTGTAACATTTCTGGTGGAGGGTCCATCACCTGCTAGATTTGTGATTGTTTTGGCAGGAAAAAAAACAAAAAAAACAAAACAGGAATGTAGGCAGAGACATTCAACTTCATTTTACAGCAGGCCAGATTATTTGGATGGTTTTGTCCTCGAGGCCAGAAACGAAAGACAAGAAAACTGTAATACTTAAGGCTTTAACAACATCTGCAGAACTAAACCAAGACTAAACCAGGTCTAAACCAGGACTAAACCAGGTCTAAACCAGGATTAAACCAGGTCTAAACCAGGACTAAACCAGGTCTAAACCAGGACTAAACCAGGTCTAAACCAGGATTAAACCAGGTCTAAACTAAAATTAAATAAGGACTAAATTAGGACTAAACCAGGTCTAAACTAAGATTAAACCAGGTCTAAACCAGGTCTAAACCAGGACTAAACCAGGTCTAAACTAAAATTAAATAAGGATTAAATAAGGACTAAACCAGGTCTAAACTAAGATTAAACCAGGACTAAACCAGGTTTAAACCAGGACTAAACCAGGACTAAACCCGGTCTAAACCAGGACTAAACCCGGTCTAAACCAGGACTAAACCAGATCTGAACTCAGATTAAACCAGGACTAAACCAGGTCTAAACTAAGATTAAGCCAGGACTAAACCAGGACTAAACCAGGACAAAACCAGGTATAAACCAGGATTAAACCAGGTCTAAACCAGGACTAAACCAGGTCTAAACCAGGATTAAACCAGGTCTAAACCAAGACTAAACCCGGACTAAACCAGGTCTACACTAGGTCTAAACCGGGTCTAAACCAGGACTAAACCAGGACTAAACCAGGTCTAAACCAGGACTAAACCAGGTCTAAACCAGGTCTAAACCAGGACTAAACCAGGACTAAATCACGTCAAACCACGTATAGTTTTGGCAGATGGGTTGAGGGCCGGTTCATAACCCCTGAAGGGCCTGATTTGGCCCGCAGGCCTTAAGTTGAATAGCCCTGTTCTATGGTATGGCAAAAAACATACAGTATTTCCATGGAGACAAGTGGGTGACGCCTAGAATCTAATTCATACAACTTTTCGTAGAGTTCTAACTGAAAGCGTGCATACGGACAAAACACAACGCCTTCAGAACTTGCTTCTCATTTCGCTGACCACAGATCGTCTTCTTTCTCATCCCTGAAAGCCCTGATGCACAAAGTTCTGAGTTTTGGGAACGAACAGCTCATTTCTATTGTTGAGTAAAGTTGTCTTTTGTTCTCTTCTATTTCTGCACCTTTTTTTCCGCAAAGAATGCTTGGATGAGGCGTAGGATACCCTCTACTGGTAAAAGTGAGACGTGAACCCTGACGAAAAGGCAAAAGCAGCACCGCCAAATGACGTCAACAGACATAACAAGCCCAGGAAGAGTGACAAGTTATGACAAGCTATAAACCCAGTGCCATCAAAACAATTTCAGAACCCCACACCTCAAATACGTAAAAGAACAAAAGCGTATATTTTGCTTGTGAAACATTTGAACCCCGTGATGGATTTCTGCTGCGTATTGAGACCTCTCGGCGAGCGGGTGCCCTCCCGTGCGTCAGATGCCAGTGGGAGGCGGGGGAGACGGTGTTGTGTTGAAGGGGGAGGCTCTTCCTGCTTGTCTGTGTGTCGCAGCGGTGACAGGCTGACTTCCCGTGACAGCAGAACAAAGGCACTAAACGCCGCCTGTCATCCCCCTCATCCTCCACAAAACACGCCGCAACAAAAGAGCCGGCGGTGAGGAGAAAAGTGCTGAATTCTGCGCTTGGAAAATATATAAAAGAAGCGCTCCGGGTTCAAGGTGTGAGTGCGTTCTGCGGAGGGAGGCTGGGTGCCCTTCAGGTGAACTAAAAGAGAGTTCACAAAGACATGGCTAAGAGTCTAATTTTGTAGTCGATATAAATGAGAAATATGTTTTATGTAAAAAGTTATAATTCATAATCTGTGTATTGCAAGTTACACTTTTCTTCCTGATGGTATGTCACCTCTTTGTTACAACTTTGCTGGAATGTCCAACAGTGCGGCATTAGAACTTTGCCATGTTCATTTTATCCAATTGTATATATATTTCTTTAAATATACACATTCTTTTCTGGTCTTTTAATAGAAGCTGAGCACTCGATGTAATTGGCCCGAGCCAGTAAACTGGCGAGGGACATTGTGTTTCGTCCGTTTCTTGCTTATTCTTTTTCTCGTTTTCATACTCTTCGCGCCCCTTTTTGACCCAGTAAACATGCACGAAAAGTCTTCAATGGGGGTATAGTCGCGATCGGCCCGGAAAAAAATTTCGTATTTCGCGCGTCTCGAGAATGTCCGACCCGAACCGAACGAGCAGCACCGGCCCGAATCGGAACCCTATGGGAAATGGGACGAGCAAATTTTGCCCGACGCGCGAAACTTCGGAACAGTGATAGAGAACAGTGACCCGAGCAAAACATGACATCGGGCGCGACCCTCGGACCAAAGCGCACGGCGCCATATATGACGGAAGTCGCCCGCGCCAGTTTGACTTTTTTGGCGGAGAACTTGGACTAGGGCTTTTTGCCACACGTGGGTCTGGCACACATTTATCACGTCGGGACACATTGAAATTCAATAGTAATCCACTTTTTTGGATATCTCAAATGGTCTCGCCGTGGCTCGCCATCGAAGAACGCCTTCGTTTCCTGTTTTTACGATCACATGTCACGGCTACACGCTTGGACTGACAGAGCTGTAATTTCAGTCACGAGTGCGTAATTATGATCTGAATGTAATGCATTAATAAAAATAAATAAAAAGTACTCGCTAGCGCCCCCTACCTATTAAGTCAAACATCGACTTTGTCCGATTTGGACGAAACTTGAGAATATGTCCAGTGCAGGGCGCCATGAAAAAACTGAATTAGTGATATGGTGCATTTATCACCGTTGGCCACCAGGGGCGCAAGAGTGCTCACCAAATCATTTCAATAGCTCCTGCACGCACATGCATACTCCGATCGACATGAAATTTGAAACACTCGTAACGTAAAGCTGCTTAATCCATTTATATGCGCACAATAACAATCAACCCTACGGCGCCACCTGTAGGAGCGCACTAAATTACAATGGGGAGAAAAACAATTACTTTGACTTTTATTAGTGAAAATTTGCAGACAATTCTAGACGGCCTCCTGATCAGAAAAGCCAATGAGACCCATAGCCTATTTTTTCACACTTTTTGCCTCTAGAGGCCTCCAGAGCTCCCATTCATTGTCTATGGGACTCAGACTGTTTTCATACAAGGCTGCAATCAAAAACAACTAAAACCTGCAGGACAGCCACCAAACTCAATACAGTGACTCCTTTTAAGAGAAATTAATGGGTCATAACCGTATTTTTCCTGAAACTAATAAACAGCCTCTACAGCGCCACCTTTTGGGTGAGGCCTATGGAGAGGGACACGCATTTACTTTGGAGGAGGCCCATAAAATTTGGCAGAGTGATAGTACACATAAAAAGCACCCTAAAACATAATTGGTGCTCAGTCGTCAGACCAACCCAGAAGAGCGGCCATATTGATTTTTATTTCACACGCCACTTTAACTTCTTATTTTCCATTGAGAACTTGTCCTAGGGTTTGGGCCTAGATCAGTCTAACATACATTTTCCTGATCCAGGACGCATTGAAATACAATAAAAAACAAGTGTTTGGAGATATCTCTTAGGGTTTGCGCGTGACTTCCTTTCAAATATCGCCATCATTTCCTGTTTTTGTGCTTATCCCTCAGAGGCACTTGGACTGTGCCTACAGAGCCCAAATTGCCACCAATGATGGAAAATTGAATATTACACAAAATTGACCAGGGAGCACAGGACCACTAATAACTATAGCGCCCCCTACAGTTCACTTAAAAGTGTCCAGATTGTCCGATTGACACCAAATTTGGGGACATGATTCTTTGTTATATAAGATGCAAAAAAGTCAATGAGACCCATGGCCTATTTTTCACACTTTTGCCTCTAGAGGCCTCCAGAGCTCCCATTCATTGTCTATGGGACTCAGACTATCTTCACACAAGGCTGCAATAAAAAACAACTAAAACCTGCAGGACAGCCACCAAACTCAATACAGTGACTCCTTTTAAGGGACATTAATGGATCATAACCGTATTTTTCCTGAAACTAATAAACAGCCTCTACAGCGCCACCTTTTGGGTGAGGCCTAAGGAGTGAGAGATACATTTACTTTGGAGGAGGCCCATAAAATTTGGCACAGTGATAGTACACATAAAAAGCACCCTAAAACATAATTGGTGCTCAGTCATCAGACCAACGAGATGGCGGCCATATTGATTTTTATTTTAAACGCTACTTTAAGTTTTCGTTTTCCATTGAGAACTTGTCCTAGGGTTTTGGGCCTAGATCAGTCTTACATACACGCTCCTGATCAGGACGCATTGAAATTTTATAATAAACCACATTTTTGGCCTGTCTCATTCGGTTTAGTCATGACTTCCTGTCAGAATTCGCCTTCACTTCCTGTATCTTAAACTTATTCTCCAAGCCACAGGCATTGCCGTACAGAGCACAAACTGTAACCACAGATGCCGAATCAAATATTAAACAGAACAGACTCAGGAGCACATGAGCACTTTTCACTATAGCGCCCCCTGCTGGTCATGTAAAAGTACCAAAATTATCGGTTTTCCACGAAATCTTGGAATCTGATTTTAAGTGTCAAAAGCTGCAAATAAGTCAATTACATCGATGTCCTATTTTGGATCGTTTGCCCTGGGGGGGCCACGCATATTCCTCATGCATTTCCTATGAGACATGTCATAAGTCTATGGAGAGGCCAAAATTATTTAGAGCAAAGTCAGTGAAACTCGGCAGACGCATTATTTAGAGCATTCCGATAGAAAAAGTCAATTACATCGAAGTCAGGTTTTGAGCGGATTTGCCACTTCTGGAGAGCAGTGCCCGCCAATGCACTCCTATAGGGACGCCACCCGGTGTGAGTGGGGGGAGGGGGGATCACGGAGGCCCGAGTGACGCTCAGAGGAGGAGGACGGGACACCGGGGCGGTTTGGGACCGGCCGAGGCCGCGTGGGAAGGCGGTCGCGTGCGGGGCGAGGGCCATCATCGCCGCTTTGCGGCTTTAATAATGTTCTTGTTTTTTATTACTGTTTGTATTGTTTTATCCTTGTTTTTACTTTACCTGTGAAGCACGTTGGGCACCACTTTGTTGTTGTAGATGTGCTCTACAAATAAACTTGACCTTGACCTTTTTGTGATAAAGTTTGTCATCACTTACCTGTCTCCATGGAGATGGGTCATACTGTGGAATATTCCTGTCCAGTTTGACGTTAAAGTGTGATTCATGTTAAACAAAACACGTATGATAATCATCAGTCCAATAATACCTGTGTGTCAAACAGATTTATCCAAAATTCATTAATATAATTATTTTAAAATCGGTTTTGCTGACTTTTTTTCTCCCAAACGCCAGAGTCACGTGACCCGCGGCATAGAGAACTGAAAGTCTGAAATGCTCTATGAATTAGGGCACTTTTCACCCTATTCTGCCCCGCTCACTCTTTTTTTTTAAACCATAGATCTGCATTCTTGTAGTAATGACATCTCCAATTTAAAAGCCGCTAAAAAATTATATAATGTAGATTGATTTGTTTAAAATCTTCAGTGCACATGCGCAACAACAAGTCAAAACGCACCAATTTTTGTGGGTGTAGAAATTACTTTCTGTTGAAATCGGAAAAAAGATGGCGGCGCCCACGGCAACTTCCAGAATACGGTAAATAGAGTCTGCTAAAGAGTGTGGGACTGTGTAGTGGGTGAGGGGTTAGAGACTAGAGAGGACATTCAGACACAGCCATGTATTGTTTTGCTGCCAGTTTCTTACATCCTTCAAAAACATGTTTTACTGACGCTTGAGAAACTAAACCATAGAATGTGTCTGAGAGCAACCAGCACCAAACTGACTTTGGCTTTACACATCTTTAGATCATTCATACATAGGTTTCAGAATACAATTTAAAACAAATTATCATATATTTTGAATAAGAGATTGATCTACATACAGTATTGTTAAGAATCCAGAGAAGCCAATGGTCAATAAGTTCTGCTGAATTTTTTTTGGTGCAATAAACAGGGCCAATATTGATAATTACAATCTTACCTGTTTAACCACAAACTTATATAAGAACATAGGAGTTGTACCATTTTGTGCTGTGTTCAAGTGTTTAAATAAAGTTTTGTGTATTCTTTAGCCAGTCAACAAAATACAGGCCATGTGCTGGACAATTAAGGCCAAAATCAGAAATTCTAGAAGTACAAATATTTCCCTAATATATCGGCCAACCAATATATAAGCCTATCTCTATTTGAATAGTGGAGATGTAGCTTGTAACTGGAAGCTGAGACCCATAGCTACATTTATTTTGAAGGTTAAGATAAGGTTCCAGTTTGGGACTCTGGTTGGAACAAAAGAGATCATGGAAATTTGCTGTATTGAAGCAGTGACACAAAACCTTTGAATTGATCGCTAAGTTTAATGTTTAGAGTCTCATAATCTGCATGGGCTTAACATTAGGCCAAATGAACGTTCTCTGATGTGTGACGACACCATTCCACGCTCTACACAGCGCCATATGCTCCCTCTTTAAACCCTGTCCTCTGTAAGTCCACCCGACATTGCGGCGCTGTAGTAGCAGACGACAGGAGGGTCATGTGGGGGCACCAGGTCCTCCTCCTCACCCGCTCTCTCACGGTGAACCCGCACCACTCCCCCCCTGCTCCGCTGACAGACACTGATTTAACGACGAGCCGGCCTCATTTCACAGCAGACTGAACATTTTAACAACTCGCTATCAGAAAGCTCACCTGCAGTTAGTGCTGAGTCACCACCACGGCCCGCGCTCTCTCTCTCTCGCTCTCTCGTGAGGTACTCCGAGTCGCGTCCAAGGACACCGCGGCCCGAGTGCACTGATATGAACACAACACAATACAGGCTCTGGGTTATTTACTGCAGGAGAAAGGGAGAGGAGGTGGGGCTTGGACCGGAGGTAAACAACTAGGTGCGGGAGCAACTAGAGTCATGAAATATACATGTTGGATTGTAAACAGGACATTTTTACCGGTTTATAATGCGGTCTGTCTGCACACAGAGTAGAAGACATTACAAATTCAACATGGTGGAAAAGTGCAGTGTGTCGGCGATGGGACCAAGACCTTGTTTTGCAAGTCTCAAGCCCCAAGTGTTTGGCGTCAAGTTCAAGTGAAGTCCCAAGTCGAAGACAGGCCCCCAAGTCCCGAGTCAAGTGCCAGGTCAGTGGACCACAAGTTCAAGTTAAATCCCAGGTCAATAGTTCACAATTCCAAGTCAAGTCCCAAATCAAAGCCAGGCGAGTTCAAAGTCAAGTCTCAGGTCAATGGCTCACAACTACGAGTCAAGTCCCAAATCAAGAACAGGCAATTGCTAAGTCGCAGGTTAGTGGCTCATAAGTCCAAGTCAAGTCCCAGGTCAAAGATAGGCCCCCAAGTCCCGAGTCAAGTCCCAGGTCGGTGGCCCACAAGTCCAAGTTAAATCCCAGGTCAATGGCTCACAAGTCCAAGTCAAGTCCCACATCAAAGCCAGGCGAGTCCCAAGTCAAGTCCCAGGTCAATGACAGGCAACTGCCAAAGTCAAGTCTCAGGTCAATGGCTCACAAGTTCAAGTCAAGTGCCTAATCAAAGACAGGCAACTCCCATGTAAAGTCTCAGGTCGGGGGGTAAGAAGTCCAAGCCAAGTCCCAAATCTAAGACAGGTAAGTCCCCGAGTCAAGTATATATACATGAAGATACCGCAGAGTTTTGATATATTTTTGCCACACGCTCTTTCAGTCGATTAATCGGTCGATGGGGCTGGTCTTTAGTCGACCAACAATTTCTTTAGTCGACCACAGCCCCTAGATTCTACAATGTTTGATTTATCACTGACAGATTGAGAAATGAGAATCTAAAGAGCCGTGAAATTAATCAAACATATATATAAACATATAATCGTAGTTTAAAGGGCCCATGACAGATTGGGTACTCATTCAACCAAAATGTAGTTCAGATAAACATATTTCAAAATGAGCTAAAATTCTTTACACATTTTACACCGTTTTTTGCAATTTTTTAGCTTTTTAATTTTACTTCCTGGTTGTAAATGATGATCTCTCCTTCACTGTGGTTCTCCCCGAGGTTTCTACTTTGTCCCATGGGGTTTTTTGTAGTTTTTCCTCGCCGCGAAGGAGGGTCAAAGGACAGGGGCATTCTGGGACAGTTATCTGAACTGCTTTTACCTGTGGCCCATCGAGGCAACTGTTGTTGTGATTTTGGGCATTATAAAAATAAATTGATTTGATTTGAAATTGAAGTCCCAGGTCAGTGACCCACAAGTCCAAGTTAAATTCCAGGTAACTGGCTCACAAGTCCCAGGCAAGTCCCAAGTCAAAGCTAGGCAAGCCCCAAGTCCCAGGTCATTGGCTCACAACTACAAGTCATGTTCAAGTCAAGCAAGGTACTGGCAAGTCACAGGTCAATGGTTCACAAGTCCAAGTCAAGCTCCAAATCAAGGACAGGCAACTGCCAAGTCACAGGTCAATGGTTCACAAGTCCCAGTCAAGCCTCAAGTCAATGGCTCAAAAGTTGAAGTCAAGTCCCAAATCAATGGCTCACAAGTCCAAGTCAAGTCCCAAGTCAATGGCTCACAAGTCCAAGTCAAGTCCCAAGTCAATGGCTCACAAGTCCAAGTCAAGTCCCAAGTCAATGGCTCACAAGTCCAAGTCAAGTCCTAAGTCAAAGACAAGCAAGTCCTGTGCCACGTTCCAAGTCAGTGGCTCACAAGTCCAAGTCAAGTCCTAAGTCAAGTCCCAGGTCAATAGCTCACAAGTCAAGTTCAAATTAAGTGCTTTGGGTAAGTCCTTTCAAGTCATTATACCAAATTACCCAATACAGCTCTTATGTTTGCAATTTATAGTTTTAGTAAAAGGTTCTTGGTTTCTTAATAGAGTTGACAACAGAGAAGTGTTGAAAGACATGTTCCAGTTTTTCCTATAAAATTAAACACTGAAAGTATATCTAACTATCGACAATATAGAGAAGAGTAGAGCTGAATGATTTTGACAAAATGTCAGATTGTGATATCGCAGACAACTATTATGATTACGATTAGATTTGCCATTAATGCTTCCATTGTAGAATTCTGTTGTTCACATTGTTCAAATGTTCACATTTTAAACACGTCTCGGAGCATAAACATTTGAAAGAAGACTGAAATATGAACTGCTGAATTAATGAAAAAATTCCATGCATTCAGAACTCGTTAGATGTTGCTGGCACAAGATTTTATGTCACTTAAAAAATTGCAGAAAACTTGGTAATTGCAATCATTCAAGTTTCTTTTCCGTTTTGACTGTGATTAATCTTGCAGCTCTAGAGAACTCCGTTATCAGAACAATGTCTTATTTTTATAAGAGAAGCATTAAGTCGTCTCAAATCACAGAACTCTAATCATAGTCTTAGTCCATTTTATCAAGCCAAGTCTTGAATCATCAAAATCATGATTTCATGAAGTCCACACCTCTGTGCTATTGAGTCATTGGCCACATAAAAGCAAACAGTTAATCCTACAAATACAGGAAGACAGCTTTATTGATAATTATGTAAGAAATAGAAAATTGAACATAATTGAAGAGTAGCAAATGTCTGTCAAATTTGTCAGTTTTCAAGTTTATTGCAGATATATATATATTTTTCCCCATGTCCATTATTATTTGGTCCAGCCCTTAATAGTCGGCTCTGCATCTGCATTCCTTTCCTTTCTTCACTGTTGCCAAAAGTATCCATCCATAATTTCCACTGCATGAGTTTTATGTCCCAGATACATGTCCCAGTCAAGTCATGTGGAATGTTAAAAAAGTATTTCTTCAATATTTTATTTTGGTTTTTCAATATTACAAACAAACCTGGTAGAGTTGCAGGAATATTTGCCAGTTAAACTTTCTGACATTTTGAAAAGAATAAAGCACAAAGAGGAAGGAAAGTCACTGAGGCACAGGCACAGTTCTATTCCAATGTTGTTTCCTGGAGGTGAGCAAGAAATGGATTCCCAATGTCTGAAAAGGTGTTCATTGAGCAGGTCCGCAGGGATCTAAGTTTTTTCCATTTGTGTCGGTGACAGCGTATCACTGACCCACACTTTGAAGGAAGGTGGCGCGGAAGATTTCCATTCCCTTTAAATCTGTCTCTTCGAAACCATCATTTGCAGTTTCAGTGGTTGTTAGTTCTTGTCTGTGAACAACCAAAGATACCTAGTCCTGACTAGTTTGAAAGGGGCTTTTTGTAGGCTTTGAAGTAATAGTCAAACCAAAAAGTGTTTTTACCTTCTGACACTTTACCTTTGTCACAAATGGGTGAATTAGAGGGAGTATTCTATCAATTTTGAAATCATGATTGATTTAGCTGAAACTGTAGTGCATTTAGAGACCTGTACTAGCATTATTTCAAACTCTGGAGCAGACTTTATAAGGGCAGGTGCTTAGAGTTTGGTTTTTGGAGGATTCAGAGTCGAGACCCTTTAAGGTTTATCGCAAACTGGTTTCTTACTCATAGTAAAGTGAAATCTGTTTTGCCAAAGTAGTAATAGAAGATGCACTAGGTAGTTGTTGTTAGTATGTAAAGAAACTTATTTTGAAAAGAATTTGGATGTTGAGAATGATAGGGTATGAGTTTGGACCACAGTGCGCTCCAAAAGTCCTCAACCAAGTATCTAATAAATGCAAACGATGGATTAAAGAAGCAACAGAGATCAGGAAACAAGGCACATGCACATTAAATCGAGCTTTGCACATGGGACACACTTTTCCAACCACAGCCAGCAGTCAGCGACATCAAACCAATACTTTATTACATTTAAAATAACATTCATGCTCATTATTGGCCAAAATGATCACATTATTGGTCGTTATTACATTATCGTTCGCTGCACACCTGGAAAGAACAGCTGTTAAAGAAGAACTACTGTGCTTTTGTCTTGTACATACTTCTAATCTATGAAGCCTGTGCATTATCATTATATTACATTTTGGACATCTGAAATTACAATATTGAAAATGAGTTATTTACTTATTTACTCCACTTACTCCCTGCATTGATTTGCGCCGGCCCATTTAGGTTGCATCGCCTTTGAAAGCTGCTAATTGACAGCTACCGAAATGACGAAGTGACGTTGCCAAATCTTACGTGTGTCACTGTTTAAAGCTGGGGTACCCGATTTTCACCTAGCAAAACCAGAAGTCGGTATTTAAATGTGTCAGACTAGTTCCTAGCTCTCACAAACCCGGATTGTTGGTGCATTGTTTATTCCCACAAGCATTTGAGCTTTAGAACAGCTTTTTTCAAACACTGAAGTGAAACTCGCACGAAAGCCCAAGCACAGCCAATCAGAGCGCTGCTTTCAGCTCTTATTTCCTGGTTGACAAGACATAAAATACTTTATTTTTAGATACAGACAGTGCCCAGTGGTCTGATTTTTGTCACTAAGTACTGCTTTTGCAAGATGAAAAAGTGACACATTTACACAAAAAGGGGGTCAGGTACACCAGCTTTGAGAGAAAATATTTTATTTTTTAATGACAAGGGGGAACAAATATATTATGGTTAAAAACCCCAAAAATATATATTTTTTAATTATCTCCATTAAAGGGCACATATTCTGCAGTGACTTTTTTGAGCTTTAAACCATGTTCTAACAATGTTCTGTCATCAAAAACATACCTGAAGTAGCATTCAGTTGCATTCACGCTGTTTTGAGGAATGTTTATTAGAAGTTTAAGCTCATTTAAAACGCTCTAGAGAGGATGGTCGGAAAGAGAGAGAACAGTTTGGAGTTTGTTCCTCATTCTTTTGTTCATAACAATGTCCACTGAGTCCAAACTCAGACCCAACACTCAACCAGCCTTTTAAATCAGCTTGTTCTTTCAAGTTTTTGTCCTCGACAGTGGTGCTCCCGCCCCAACACAATACAGCATAAAACAGCACACTGACTAGCCGCAAAGCCCTGGTAGAACCCATTCAAGAGCCTCCTGCTCATGTCAAAGGATCAATCATTCTTCAAAAAGAACAGTCTTTTTGAAAACTGCATCACTGTTCCTCTTTCAGTTCAGCTTACTGTCAAGATGTACACCGAGGTACATCAACAATTTCAATTGAGTGCCCCTTAACATACATATATATATATATATATATATATATATATATATATATATATATATATATACGAGAATTGGTCAAAAGGAGACTCCCGCACACTGGCTACTTGCAAAGAGGTGTAGTTTTATTTACAGGTGAGCAGCAACGTTTCGGCAACTAGGCCTTCGTCAGGCAAATGGTTGTCTGAGAACTAAAGGCCGCCTTATATAGGAGTGGCCACTAAAACTGATGCCAAAGTAAAAGACATAGTCACATATTATATTTGTGGCACATAGGAGACATGGTGCAATAAACATGATATGCTGAAAATGTATATATCAAGGGGTCCTGTTTTTTTCGTGTCCCCCTTCTACGTGTGTCACGCATGTTTCTTCCTACACACCTTCTTATCAGAATGATGTGCGAAGCACCGTCTTAACTTCTATATGACAAGAATTAAAACTGTGCCTATAGTCAGCTGTATACAGGGTAAATAAAAATGGAGAAAATAGCGTGCCCTGAGGCGCTCCAGTATTTGTCAAGATTATTTCAGAGCATCTGTCACCAAGTCTTACAAATTGAGGACGATTTAAAAGATAATCTAAAACCCATTCAGCTATGGTATTGTGCAGCTCACAACTCATTAATTTATTCGCTAAGATATGTGGCTGTGTTGTATTAGCACTTTTCCAGGTGTTGGTATATTGTGTGCAGCATGCAAAGTAAAGCATTATCTACACTTTCTCACCTTCTTGTGAGAAATTGTAGCAGGTCCTGAAATGGTGCTACTTGTTTTCTTTGCTGACATAGAGCCACTCTTTCACAGTATTTCATAATGTGTGATGTTGGCGCAGTAGGTCTAAGATTAGACAAAGTGCTGCTCACATTTGACTTCTTAAGGATGGGCACTAAACAAGAGGTTTTCCACATAGATGGAACTTTGGCACTTGAAAATGTAAGATGGACGAAAGCTGCTCTGCACGGGCTTTGAGGGTGCGCGGATGCACTCCATCTGGGCCTGCTGATCTGTTAGGCTTCAAGTGCTTAAGCTGCTGTTGGACATCACTGACACTGAAACAACTGTCAGGACAGGAAGATTCCCTGCCATTAGCAGCAAGAGTTGATGAGAGTTTTTGATGCTCATCCACAAAATCTATTTGGTCAAATCGCAGTATTGATTCATTTCATTCACATTTATCTCTGTGCTTGGTAAACTTACCAGATCCATACCCAGTGATAGTTTTCATATTGTCCCAAAGACACTTGCTGCAATCATTCATGGAGCTCTCAAATCTGTTCCTCTGCCTTAACTTACTCTGTTTAATCACTGTTTTGAGCTCCTTTGGTGAACTCATAATTTGTTCTTCGTCACCACTAAAAACGTCTTCTTGTTTATTGCAGCTTTCTCTGGTCACCCAGGGTTTATTATTAGCAAAAACTTTCACTTGCTTACAAGGTACCTCTAAATCCACACAGAAGTTGATATAACAAGTCACTTTATCAGACATATCCTCCACATTATTAGAGTCACGTGCCATTCGTCGTGCCATTATGTTAGCAACCTAATTACTATGCTTATACACATGTATTCCTGGATGTATTCTACCGGTGCAGTTTTTTACCAAGCCACTCTGTGATTTATTGTGACGTTCGTGAGTCAAGTTGAAGCTCGTGATACTCCAAGTGACCATGACAGTGGGTTTATACAGGTGTGAGCTCATTTTTAGACCTTTTTCGCTATGACAAATAGATGCGTGCCCTTTGATACACACGGTTTACAAAGCTAACAACAGTAAATCACCGTGGAACAAGTGTCTGGAGGGAGTGTATTAAAGATTTCACCTCCGAGAGCACGGGGCAGTCCACAGCCACCTTTTTGACTTTCTTAACTTTTTGTACGACCAATTTTTTGTCCTTTTTGTACTTCCTCATTTTTACTTTTTGTTAATAAATCCAAGAAACTTCCAAGGAGAGTTTTGCTGCTCGAATCTTCCCGGCTTGGTGCCTGGTTGAGTTTCTCTGAGACTCGTCAGGAGCTCCCTCATACACTTTGGTGAGTAGAGATTAGAATTACTTAAGTTCGAGAGTACTTTACAGATTCTATTTTTTCTGTTCTGTTCTATTAGGCCACTATTTTACAATCAGGAGGTTATCGCTTAAAGGTCCCATATTCTGCTATTTTCCCCTTCACACAGTCTATTCTAAGGGCTTTGTTGATAAATTTTTGCGTTGTGCAATATCCATAACATAACAGTTTCCAAAAAACACCCATTTCTTGGACTGGCCCCCCTCCTTGTAAAAGCAAACGGCTCACTCTGAGATCTGACCCCCCCGAACAGAGAGCAGGCTGCCTCCCCCGCCCAACTCGCGCGCCTCCCCCGCCCAACTCGCGCCGAAGCCTAGAGCGGAGATACTGCGCATGCGCCGTGTGCTCCGGTAAACAGCGATACACAAACACGGGAATAAAACATTTTATCCGTCCTGACGGTGCGTCGTGCTGAGTCCTACGTCCTGGATCTGACCTGGAGTTTGACGTGCTCCAGTACCTCGACGACGGACGTTGCCGTTTGGTAAATAACAAGCTAACTCTTCGATCTGTCGTATCCATCGTGTAATTACTGTGTAGCATTAGCATTAGCTGTTTTTATTCTGTGGCTGCGCGCTTCCCGGAGGCGTGGCTTAAACACCGCGTCATCCTAGTGAAGCGCGTCATCCTGGTGAGGAGCCCCCGTCTGCCTGCTCAGCCGAGGGGGACGGAAAAGACAGTTCTCTAGTGAAAACATGCGGGAATCAATCAAAAAACCACTTTGGGCACAACATACGAGGCCCAAATAGCACTGTAGGAAGGTTAAAACCTCTGAAAAGTCGATTTTGCATGTTATGGGACCTTTAAACAGAAATAGTGTTTTCCGGGTTAAGACAGGAGTACGTAATCGGCCACCAATCCTGACTTGATAAAAGACTCCCACTTAGATTTTATAGTTTTAGTCTTTTTCTTACTTCATTAGAGCGATCGGAAAACATGTCAACAGCATCAAAAGTTGAAACAAAAATCTACATTACACTGTTATCATTCATTAAAACTTTGAACGTTTCTCAACCATTTGAAACACTCTTAACGCATACACTAGCTTTAATTACACCAGCTCTCAACCAACTTTCCACCCCGAGCTAATTACACCGTTACATCTTATCTTCCATTACTATGACGTCCAACTTATTACTTCCGCTCCTCGGCATCTTCCCCCGCCGCCTGTATCGGTGTGTGTACATCCTGCTCTATTTCCCCTCCGAGACTAAATTAAACCTTATCCCAAAACTACAGCAGTGCGTTGTCTATATGCACTGCCTGCTTCAGCCGGGCCGCACATTCATTTAAGAACTTAATAGATCCCAGGGAGACGGAGGAGGTAAATGACTGGTGTTTGATGGTGGCTGCAGGTCCGTGAGAAAACATACGGGGCCTCGGGGAACATTAGCGTGTCCTGCGTAAAGTAAAGAAAAGTGATCACAGTTTGGATAGGGCGCCGTGCTTGTTATGGCGAGTTCGAGAGAGGAAGTGCAAATCAGGGATGGGTTTGAAAGCTATGGATCAATGATGGAATATCCTGTTAAAACCCACCGTCCCTGATCAGGGACACTTTCGGAGTTTTTACATACATGCGTCATTCATTAAAAACAAATGTTTTCAATACAGACATGTTATATGTCATTTGAAAGCTTAGAGTCACCACTAAACGCCTAAAATGTTCAATCCACGCTAAAACTCCTCCCAAAAAATGTGTAAACTATCAAACTGTAACATAACCAAACTGTTAATCTCTCATTTCTTACCTTTCGTTGGCTCCTCCAGACACAAACAAAATCCAATCCAGAAGTGTGTGCACTCTTTCTGCCCATCACAGTCCACAAAATAAGAATATCCAGTTGTTTTTTCAAATAATATAATCCATTTGTTGATATCCACCCGTAAACGCATATTCTTCATTTGACAGTAACGCAAAAGCAATAAAAACATAACTTTTGCGCGTCACTTTGTGAAGATTACGTCGGCTTCCGCGGTTCGGTTTGGGTATGTTCGTTTTCCTCTCAGTCTTGTCTTCAAAACGAGCCTATCCGTGCAATTTTCCGTCGAGTACTTCCAGAGGGAGAGCCCTTTGAACAAAGCGAACGCATCCATTTTGACACGCGAGGAGCGTCGGCTCCGCGTGCGTAATGGCGTCACAGCCTGCAATGCCATTGGTGATTCAGTAAGTCAATCACAGATTCTTCTAGCCAATCACCAGAGCTTTCAGATGAGGGGCGGGACTTGCAGGTTCATTGAGTACCGGAGCTGGTTTTTCCATGCGTAAAGAGGCGAAGACACCATTTTACGCATCATTTACGCAGCGGAACGTCTTTACGCACGACCTGCCTTTGATTTGAGGAAATTTATGAAAAAAACCATCTATAATATATATTTATAATCACCAAAATGACCAAATGTGGTTTTTCAGGGTCATTAGAGTAGCAAAGTGCATGTAAAGCAGTTTGGCACATTTGGCACAGAGAAGAACCTCTTGTTCGGATTAGGGTTATTACATACAAAAAGCTGCTCAACATCAGAATGGTTGTATCTAGAAGTCTGAAATTTCACACAGTTGTTGTCAACAAGGTGGACAACTGCTGTGGTGAGTTTCAATAGCACAGCATGAAGTATGTCTTCAGGAAGACATTTTTATTTTCTCTTTTTTTTTTCGAGACCAAAAAAAACAACTTTTGGGGTGTGTTTGAACAGGTGTATGGCAGGTTGTGTTTCACTCAGACAAATCTAATGCTCAGCTTCTGAAACTAGAAGGTCTTAGCTTTCAAATGACACATCATACAAGCATATAGACTGTAAGTTAGCCATGCAATAAGCTTTTTCATTTGGGTATGTACTTTTCGAGAAAAACTGCCAAAATGAGGTGGGTCTTAACAGGATATCCAAGGTGGGAATGGTGCTTTTCTATAAACAATTCTATTTTTCTAGTGCGTGCGACTTGACCATAGCGGACATTTATGACAGACTCTGGACTAAATGGGAGTTTTATTTTGATTTGAATGTGCCGTGAATTTGTTTTAGTTTTGTGCTTCTTTATGCTTTTTTTTGTCTTGTTCTCTGATCGAGTTGTTCCGTTTTATGCGTTTCATGTTTATTCTTTTTTAATTGGGAAAAAAAAAGACAATTCGAATCTGACTTTTATTAAACTAAACTGACTTTTGTGCTTTAACGTTTCAAACTGACCGGTTGCCTGCTTGCACAACTTTTCTTTGACCCTTCTCTTTGAGCATTTCTTGCGTTCTTGTTGTGAGAGCCAAGGTCACATGTCTGTATCTTTGTATACTGCTCTTGCATATTGTGTATGTGCACAATAATAATACGTTAGATTCAAAGAGTGATTCCATTACCTCTCACATCCACTTCATTCCCAGTGGTGGTAAGTATGTAAGTACAGTTTATTCAAACAGGGCCTTTCATAGAGTTCACCTCACAAGGTTCTTAACAGTCATAAAACACAATACAAATGTGCAAATATTACAATGCAATAAAATATCGACTGAGCAGAAGTTAGCTCTGAGGGCGTGAATGCCTCCCACAGTTTCAAAACGCTGTCATCTCTGCTTTGGAATTTTGTGCTTGAGACCACCAACAGACCCTGATTGGCAGATATTTAAATTTAAATAGTTATGTATCTGTTTTAAAACAGATTTAAAGGCCCTGTACCTGATTTGTATTGTTTTGAAACGTGAAAAACAGAACTAGTTCATGTTAAAGTCTTTACATCAGTCAAATGTATCGCTCACTTTCCAGTTCACATGGTAAACAACCGTGCAGTCCATTTACCCCAGGTATGTTTGTCAGTACAACTAACTACTACAGTACTACTAACTACTACAGTACTACTAACTACTACAGTACTTCTAACTACTACTGTACTACTAACTACTACTGTACTACTAACTACTACTGTACTACTAACTACTGCTGTACTACTAACTACTAGTGTAGCCCCAGCTGCCCTACAATAAAATGATCACATTCATACACCAGTGGAATACAGACTACCCCACACACACACACACACACACACACACACACACACACACACACACACACACACACACACACACACACACACACACACACACCACATTCAGTATCATTATTCAATATACTCAACAAAAGCAATGCCTTTTCCCATTAATCTGTATTAAATTCCTCCAATTGAATGAATGAAAAACAAACATTTTATCAACTGTTCTGATGACTAAATTACTTAGACTTACTGTAGCTGTGCGCACTAATGAAATCTTCACACTAGCCGTCTTAATCAGGGGGTAATTTATGCCCATGACAAGTTTCTTCTTTATTAAAAGCACATAGTGACCGCGGTTCAATTAGTTTGCTTTTGACAAAGTAAAACTAACGAGCTTCATTTAACCACCAGTTCTGCGTTATTCACCCAAGAAACACCTCAGCGCGCAGAAACGGAAAACCTTGCCTTTGAAATGCTAATGCAGCCTTCAATTAGCATAAATAAGAGCGTTCCCCCTGCTATTGTGAGGTTGTGTTGAACAAATGAGGCCTGATTTACTTAAGAGCTTCACTCAGGTTCTGATTAAGGAGTAAAATGATAATGCAGAAGGTAGCAGTCTCTGGTGAGGCGTGCCGCGCTGGAGGAAAAGTAAAAGAGTGCGCATTAGGAGCGAGAGGCGGAGACTATCCCTGCAGAGCGACGACGGTAAAGAGACTTTGGAATTAGTAAGTCATTCTATGCCGCTAATGGGGAATGGAGTGGATGCACTGAGCTCATACCAAGACCAGGTATGTCCCAGAGTCAACCTTGACTCAACTGGAATTCCATAGTTTTCTTCATCTTTTTGCTGTATTTGTCTGGGGAACAAATTTTAGCCTGATAGCCTCCTACCATAATTGGCTAATAATTTTTCAAAATTTCCAGGAAAATAGAAGAAATAAGAGTAATACCTATGATTCAGCAGGATCTGGAGAGTACAAAAAAACAAACAAACAATTAATTGCTAATTAATGTGTGGCTAATGATTTGCTAAACACCAATTTTATTTTTAAAAGGCCTTTCAGTATTCATTTCTTGGAACAGGAAGTTTTGATCCGTGCCATTTCAAGGCACTGTACCTCATTTTTACCGTCTTAAATACGTGAAAAAGAAAAAAAAAAACATTCAAATGAAAAAATTCATTTAAAACTAGGACAGTCACTATCAATTAGATTATGTTTTCAATTAATCGACTATTCAAACAATATTGTTTATTTAGAGTGTTTAAATACATTATCGACTGAACAAAGGTTGAAATATGGCAACTGAAGACTTCTAGAGAGAGAATATTTATGATTAAAGTCTATTACTGATAAAAATCATTCTATTTTCCGTTAATGTCTTTGTTATAAAAAGTCTTTTGACATGTGTTGTAGAGTCTGTAAGTTAATTAATTAGTCAATTATCAATTTCTATAGTTTTTAAATTAGTAATTAGTTATTGCAAGCTTTATTTTTAAACTCTGTGCAATGGTTTACATGTATTCCTCTCTTTTCACGATTCTCTGAAGCGAAAGTGCATTTTTTCTGTCATGGTAAAATGAA